>OZ023328.1:20607800-20757800 GCA_964007535.1 Brachyptera risi
GTTTTATATATATGATATCATATATATATATATATATATATATATATATATATATATATATATTTATACATTGGCGTCGGAACCGGGGGGGTAGGGGGGCAGGGCCCGCCTCAACTTTCAGCTTAGGGTTTGACAAGGGGGGGGGGGGGGGTGCAAGAAAAAGGTCTTGCAAGACTCAATTTGAGTCTAGTATTTAAAATATATAATGTTGACCTACGAATGAACACACGTTTGAATATTATCACTTATCAATATGAATTGTATCAGTAAGTCCTCCACTACTTTCACACTTCTACCTTCCTTTCGATAATGATTCGATCATAAGATTCCAAAAGTGCTCACGAATCGCAAAAATCACTTGAAAAATGTCCATATTAAAAAAAAAAATCACTGCTGGGAAATTCGCTAGGAGAAATCGCGAAAATAACTTCGAAAATGTCCATAATGATCGTACTATTGAAAATAACTCTGGTAATGTCCATGGTGATTCAATCATTGGATTTCGAAATTGCTTGTCAGTATCAAAAATCATTTGAAAAATGACATGGGTCTATTTCAAAAAATTCCCTGCTGGGCTTTGCTGGAAGAAATCGCAAAAGTAGGCTATAACTTCAAAAATGTCAATGATCATTCAAATTATTATATAAAACTCCAAAATCACTTGTAAATCATAAATATCACTTGATAAATACCAATCTTTTCAAAAATTGCCTGCGGGGCTCTGCTGGGGGACTTCCGCCCCCCAGACCCCCTTTTCGCGCGCCGCAGGTGTCCAGTTGGGCGGTCATTTCATGCATGTAACCTGTGCGCCCCCCAATACACAAATCCTAACGGCGTCCCTGCTCAAAACTTTACAATATCAAATTAGATTACAATACCAAATTTCATCAACATTTTTGCTTCTGTTTGGAGTGTGGGCACGCGACCAAAACAACATTCTCGTTTCAACAGGCACGGTATAATTACTTGTTCGATTACGTTAATTCAATTATTTCTCCTGAAACCATGAATTCATTCATAAAAAAACATTTTTCACACATATTTCATTTTGTTCGTGAAATCAACTTTGACGAAATAGGAAATGTTTCTAGAGAACCCTTTGAACAACTCTTCCTGATAATATTTGCGGAGATATCCCCCCCCCCCCCCCCTCACCGGGGCTCCAAGGTCAGGAATTGGTCTTGCCCCCCCTATCTTACAAAACGTTCCGACGCCCTGTATATATATATATATATATATATATATATATATATATATATATATATATATATATATATAAATGTATATTTACATATATATATATATATATATATATATATATAATATATATTTATATATATATATATATATATATATATATATATATATATATATATATATATATATATGAGGAATAAAATTATTTTCGGAAATACCATGTTCTTTAGATGATTTATTTTCCCACCAACGTTTCGACCCCCTCTTACTGTGGTCATTATCAAGGTGGTGATGATGTTGATGATATGGGTGTTGATATGATGTATATATATGTATGAATATATTCATATATATTATATAAATATATATATATATATATATATATATATATATATATATATATAAATATATATATATATATATATATATATATATATATATATATATATATATATATATGAATATATATGGACATTACCTTCGTTTCATCAATGACTCATTATGATCGTTCAACAATTATGCCCGTGGCTGAAAGTCTTCTTGAGCTTCCGAAGCTTTGACTGATGTAAAAAACCATGTTATATTTTTTCATTGAAATTACTGATATTATTCTTGGATTAGTTCTTAAATAACGTGAATCATTAATTTAATGTAATTCCGTGAAAATTTGGATTTATTCGTAGGACATATTCTTCCAAATCCCCCCCCCCCCTCCCCCTCCTTATTATTCCGATTTTTTTTACTTTTAGATGCATTCTCTCAAAAGTTATACAACCGATTGCATCTCGAAACTGAACAGTATCGAATCAGTTGTTGATATTTGTGTAGCGTACAACTGAATTTGTAGATTTGTTCAAGCTGTGGAGCGCGGAAAAATTATATACATGCTCGATTTTTCAGAAATTGAGTCTTCGCTTCGCTCATTCAGAAATCGTGTAGCCAATCCCACCATGTTTATTAAACAGTTGCTTCCAGATTAGGGCCACAGGTTGGTATTATTCGGTGATGTCGTCACAATGAATAGGTTTCAACCGTTTTCTGAACCATATCCATAGTTATATTGATTCAGAATAATTCCAGATATTCATTTGAGTTCAATCACATTTAATAATACCGTTCGAAAACGCGTTGACAGAGAAGTCATACTGCGCCTGATAATTATATCATATTGATATCAGAGATTTTCATTCGTGGAAAACTGATGAATTCCTATTGCATTGATTTGAATAATTGCCAAATATTTGACAGGGATAGATTAATTGGATATCTTCAGACAACTCAAATGTAGATTCAGTCATTCATAGTTTTGGTACATATTCCCATTGTACTCTCACAAAGCATCGAAGTAGCTTCGTATGAAAGAATAAAGCAATAGCCGCGTAGAAAAGTAGTCGCTGTTTTGAAGTTTATCGCTTGGAATGGATCTATCTTTATGGGCTCGTTATGATTCTGTGTACTCATTTAATTTCCAGTTTTCTTCCATATTTTTCACATTCTTTACGTATTGCACAGATTTAAATGTGTAATTCCACTTGAGACAGAGGGTATTTATACCCAAGTTACAGAGGGATTCATTGTACGAGTTGGTATTATGTTGATCCATTTCCATTCTACTGTTCTATCTCTTCATATATTGATGCCAACTTTTATGAAATCAGCTAGAACATTCTGTCGCTTCTTCTGTTGACAAATAAATACTCGGATAGTAAATATGTTTCTCAGTGAGTGTTGTAATAAATACTACTGGAAAATGGAAGAACAACACATTATAGATACAACAGCATTGTTCTATACGAAGAGATTGGTTTCTGTATTTTTTTTCTACGAAGCGTTCCAAACATTAAGTGGCTGATGAAATTTGAGCGCTCAAAGAAATTGATGTAGATTGATGATATATGATGCTTTCTCTATTTTTGTGTATTGAAACGGCAAAAATATGATGGGCCCATCACACATGATACTTCAAAAGTGATTCGAAGCCATTGAATATTGTGAATATAGACAGACCTACGAATGGGGCGATGCGAATGATTTTTATTATAAAATAGTCAAATAATTCCTTACCTGTCGTCCAGGCTTATAATGTCAAGAATCAAAATGACCGGCGAAGTCGACTCCACATCCAACTGACTAAACTGTCCATTTTTTCTTGTCACATGTGATTTTTAAATTGAAGAAAAAAATGCTTTTTTTATCGACTGTTATGTCCGAACAAAATTGTCAAAATGTATGATCGGAAAATCGAGAAATTGTCAAATCTATATAATAGACCTGTATTTTATTTTCATTTGACATATTCCATAGCTCTGTTATTTTATACCAACAAATCAATTTTATCTGTACCGTTATCATAAAACTATCAACTCGTGGTTCTCGTTTATTTGACATATCCCGTTCCCAAGATGAATGCACCTTTGTTGTATTTTATCACATCGCTTCTTTATTATTTATGCTGTTTCCATGTCGAAGGTAGAAGAGCGTGGAGTAACTTTTATTACTTGGCAATATGTATGTAATGCGGGACTTCATAAATAAGACGACGACACAACCTTAATGTGGTCCATGATTGATGCGAAGCATTATAGCTCGAAACAGAGCTGAGGTCATTTTTCATCCTCGTTTTGTTTTCCCCCAATTGTCAGATCATGCGCAGAATAGCTCATAACGTGTCAGAACGCTCTTCTCAATAGCGTCGTATTCTGGCCTACACGAATGATTATTAATTTGCGTCGATTGGCATATCTTGAAGTACACATCTCTATATTTTATTCGATTATATATCTACGACTTTGCATACATCACTGATCATCGTAGGCCTAAATGTATCATAATGAATAGAAAATGATTTGAAAAATCAAATATATTTTGGGAAAAGAATAGTGAGGTGAGTTTGGCAATACATTGAAAATTCGAATGATAAGCAGAACTTTCCAAAATTTCCTGAAAGAACATTTTGAAATGATTTTACATTCTGATGTCTCGAAATATCCATATAGACTAGAGTTGCATGAGCTGAGGAGTTTTTGAACGGAACATTCAATTCATGCTTTCCTTCTGTTATTCGTCCGAGTCTTTAACGAGTCACAACCTCTACTATGTATACAATTCCTTCATGCAAAAGCTTTTTACAACGTGATAAATTTTTCTAGTCCCCTTATTATGTGATCTTGACACAACATGCGTTTCGGGACATCATTCAGCCTCCCCATTCCCCTCCTCACACCCCTTGGTCCAGTGTTCGCATCTCTTCCTCTTTGTACTTTTCTCTCATAAAGGATAATAAATGATGTCATTAGGTGGAGGTCGTGTCCTTATATTTTTGCTGTTATTTGTCGGCTGTGTTCACCCTCTTCATCAACGTCACGAGGGCGGAGTGCAACTTGTCACACGAGCCAAACCGCGTTGCAACACAACCTCAGCGTGACATTCGTGTCACACGAGAGATGGAAACGTGATGAAATGAAATTCTCGATCGTACATTCAACAACAAAATGGACACAATTTTCACGTGGTGGTTAAATTGTATTCTGTGAACATTTTCAAGGCATTTTTCAAAGATTAGAAAATTCAAAATCTGTGAAAGGGGGAGAGGATCTTTAGAATCAGTGTTCTATAATTTGATTGATTCGAAGAAAAATTAGGGAGTTTTCACCAATTGATATTAAAATGAAATATACTGAAATGTACTGAATATACAGAATAAAATTCTGAGAGAGGCAAATAGAAAGTAAACTCGATAGACTGAAGTAAACTGAAGAAACGGAAACAAAAATAGAAGCAACCAATATAGCTACAAATAAAACTTGTAACAAAATCTACAGGATCCAGATCGGAACTGTGTGACATTTCCTTAAATACAGATTGACAAGGAAACACAGCGTGACGACAGTAATTTGTTATATGTTGACAAAACACGCTTCGAACGTCAAGACATAGAAAAAAAAGACTTCTCCATTCTTTAATTAGATTAGCAACCACTCCAATTCTCTCACTGTTGATCCAAACCTTTCGAATAATAACATATGAACCACCGAGATTTATCAACTTGTACGCCCAAGGACAGGAATTACGCTCGTCTGTAGTAAATGAGATGTGTCGACATCGCCGGAGAGGAAAGAATATAAAGAGAGTGAAGAAAAGTCATCTTTCTTCATCTAAAACGCTCTTGACGTGAGGCGTAGAGATGCTATTTCTCTCTGTCAAAGGCGATGGGATGCTGCAGCGCTATTGGTACAGAGATGAATTGCTCGAGAAGTCGATCTTCTTGAGCGGATGATGTCGTCGTCTTCTATGCGAACTTGAACTGTTGACTTTCGGGTTACATCAATACATTCTATCTGATCAACAGTCGACTGACATGCCCAGAAAACCTATGACCCGAGCAATTTCACACTTTATTCAGCACATCATTCAGATGAAACCCTTCTATTGAATATAACATCATAATTTGATGATAGAGAATGGAAAAATAGAAATTATATATATCATATCATCAATCACCAATAACATCAATTTATTCATTTTTCAATATAGTTTAGTTGCCATTATCTCTTTTTTTCTATGAATGTTGAATATTAATTTTCTCTGTGGTAAATTCACTGGAAATATTGTGTTATACTTATGAGTATATTATTACAGTCAATTTGTTATATGTTCACATTATGAATGTGTTGTGCATTTACGCACAGCACATTGTGAATTGCATTTATAAATGTGCTGTGTGCTTACATTGAATTACATGAATTGTATAATATCTCTGTGTGTATAACTGTATTCATTCATGTAGGCCTATACCTCTGTATTTTCTGGGTATATTTTTCATGTATTTAATTATGTTTCAGGCATGTATGTGAATCATGTTTTGAACTGGCTGTGGAAACGGTTTTGCCGAATTTCGCCAGCAATGAAGATATGATAATGATGATAATGTCATATAATAATAATGAATACATTTAGCGGCAACGTGAGATTTCCCCTGCTCGTCACGTGGAGCACGTAATTTTGGCTGATCAGTAGACCACAACACAAACGAAATTCAACATCGAAGCACAGATGAAGAAAGCATTGGAGATGACTGTACATCATCACATATTAAGTGAGTGAAATGAATGATTATCAGTAGTTGAATTGATAATTCTGTTGTTTCACGAAAAAAAAGCATTTTGAAATGGTTTCAAGTCACATGAGTTGTGTTGTCCATGCATAAAAAAAATATTAGGTGTCAATTAATCATTTTATTCTACTATTTCATCAATACAATATCCAAATGTCGAATAAATACGAAATATCGAGCTGGTTTTTCCATATAACAGTAAGTGAACATTTGAAAAGAAGGATTCAAGTTTTGTTAATTTACCGATGATCATAATCATTTTTATACTAGGCCTATCCTAACTGTATTGAACTCATGAAAATATGATATATCATGATGCATATATCAATATAGAGTTCAATAATAATTTACTCGGAATAGAGAGCATGGGTATGATTATATCATGTATTCCAAATTACAAAATTACAAAATTAAATCGAAACTCATCAGAATAAGAAGTGGGAAGATCTTGTTTCAGACTGTAAAACATTGTGTGCGCGTTAATTTTTGTCTGAGCTAATTTTTGCAACATTGGCTATACACTACCCCAACTGGCAAGTCTTAGTATTAAACAGGTGCTTCGACTGTGTGTACGTGTGAATAATTACACGTATATATTATACGCTGTCGAGTATAAAAGTTGATTCATTTATTTCTCAAATGTGAGGTGGCGTGTTGGGGGGTCGTACATCTCACGAACGAAGCGTTGCAAAAGGCTATTTAATCTCTGCGATTCAAATTATTGTTACACGCGGCTCTCATCATACTACAACCAACTGATCGAAACATCTAACATCGCGAAATAAATCACGTGAATCAAGTATTTTAAAGAATAACAATTAAAATAATAAAAATAACCAAGACATTTCCCGAGAAATTGAACTAAAGAGTTGAAATGAGTGAAATCAATCTGGATGTGTTTCGTAGAAGTTTTGAATACCGTCCTGATGGTGTGATGAGATGACAGAAAATGACTTGTGAAAAGGGATGGAATCACAATTTTCCGCACTGCCACCGTCCCATGTGTTCCAAATCAGATCGACAATGGTATAATACACTATGTTTTTCACCGTGCAATGACTGGTCATTTCCTTTATATCGAACACAGTTCTGTATATACCAAGAAGTATACATTGGGTAGAAAAGAAGTATCGATAATAAAATCACAGAGTCATGTCACGTCTCACTTTTGTAAGACAACTGTTAAGAGTAGTTTATGTGTTTTTTGTATTATTTTTGAGCTGAATTTGATAGAAAAAGACAATATCTTAATTGATATCGGCTTCAGTGAAACAGCGGGTTATGATACGTCCAACTGATTTCAAACGATCCGGTAGGTCGACGATATACGCAACGCTGATTGGCTGCAGTGGATGTGATGTCTTGAGAAACTGTATCACATAATTGAATGATTGGATTATTCAAATAATTGGTTCAATATCGTCGAATCGAACATGATATTCTGAAGTTTCAGAGATTTATAGTGCATCAAAAATATAAAATGAATGAGTGAAAATGTCCATGAAGATGATTAATTGGATATATGTGTGGGCCTATTGATTTGACGACAAAAACAGTGGAATGACATTTGGTGGAAAAATAATCATATACATAACAAAACTATTCTACATTTTCGAATATACGTTTTTGTGGGATTGCTTCAGAAATGATTCGAAATATAGATACAACAATGTAATTATAGAGAATCATTCCAGTATAGAATTGCATCAATTGAACTCGATCGAGTATTTCAGCGAATAATCATACAAATTGAGTACCGGTGTAGTAGAGTGGGATGAAACTACAGCCCAATATGCTCTCGCTCTTGTCAATTTGATTTTATCCGGTGAATATTATCTAGCGATGAAATATAATAATGGTGGAAGGGCCGTCATGAAGACAGAAATCTCCAATTTTGTTGTTATAATTCTCTAATCGGTTTATATTCATATGTTAATTCATAATAATATATACCGGTATAAATATATATATATATATATATATATATATATATATATATATATATATATATATATATATATATATATATATATATATATATATATGGAGTATCGATAATACTCGATAATATACGATATATATATATATATATATATATATATATATATATATATATATATATATATAGATATATATATATATATATATATATATATTATATATATATATATATATATTCACATATATATAAATATATATATATATATATATATATATATATATATATATATATATATATATATATATATATATAAATATGATTTACGATCAGTGTTCAATTCACATCGGGTTCAACGACGTACTGTAATGATAACTAAGATTTAATGGTGTCGGATGAATGATTATTGAGATGGTGGGATTATGATATGGACATGTCTTATAGGTATTGGGAAGGATGTTGAGAAGGAAGTGATTGTGACCTATATTATGGGTCTATTTTGTGGGATAGCTAAGAAGACAGAGGGAAACCATGAAAAAACGTATGAAGATGGACAGTGGCAGGAATCGAACCCAGATTGATATGCATCCATCTCCCGGAACACACGAAGCGAACGTGTTAGCATCTGAGCTACATGTGCCGGAACAATCAATATGAAAAATATAGGGACACTGTACTGTAGTATAATCCATTCAAATCAAACTTTATCAAAATTCATGAAATACCGGCATTTGCAGCTCAGTTGTCAACGTGCCATCACACGTGAGTATCTGAGTCGTGAAGGGATATGTAAATCAGACTTGGTTCGATCTCCGTAATCGTCCATCTTCACAGGTTTATTTCGTGGTTTCCCTCTGTAGTCTATAAAGGCTATTAATGTGATGGTTCCTACAATATAGGCCAAAACCGCTTCCTTCCCGCTATCCTTCCCAATACCTAAGAAACCTTCATCTCATCATCCCATCATACCATATACCATCCGTCACCAATAGATCTCAGTTATCATCAAAGTGCGTCGGTAAACACAACATAAAATAAATGAAGTAAAAAATGCATGAAATCATGAAATATGCTAATTCGATGAAAAATGTATGAAGATATTTTCCATGTCATTAAATGATGATTCATCAATAGTATTCATACCTTTTACCAACAATAAATCACGCAGTGTTCACAATATCACAATATAACAACGTTCTAGAGAGATTGTGTTTCTATTATAACGGCCGGGTGTATGGTATAACATGATTCTGTTGTGTATATACATCAATGAGAGAATGTTTTACAATTATTAACAATCAATAACGGTCTGTCATCATGATTGTCATCATGATCACATTTACTAGAGCCCTTAATCGTTCAAGCAGCGAGTCAAGTGCACGGATGCATAATATAACATTTGTATAACATTGTTTTCGACGTGTTGTTTCATAGGCGACCTCATTATTCATGTTTTAAAACCTTCAACACCCGGTTTTAACAATTCGAAATTACAGATCATAGTGATGATGATTGCTTTAACGACTCCGCAACAGCTGGGTTATTTGGGGGTACGAATGAGTGAGTGATGATGAAACTGTATGAAGTGATGATAAGTGAGAGGATGTTCACTAAAACCCATGCCTTATGCGGGACCAGAACCCAAGCTCAATTAAAGTTCTGTTTCATAGGCAGCGCCCGAATTACGGATTGATGAAGTTTGTATGAGTACAGTTGTTCTTTCTTAGATCTTTTTCTGTGTTGAATAGAGAAATATGCGAGATGTTTGGGTAGGCAAATTTAATATATTCATGGTTTAGTGTACTCTGACTATGAAGATGTATTTATAATGCATTCTCAACAATTAAAAAAACAAATACTGCAAGTATTGTTCGATACAACAGAAAATATGGTAACAGAAACATTTTGACCATCGTCTTCATTTCATTTGTATCTACCAAAGATACAAACATTCGCCTGTGTATAATTCAATAAAATTCAATAGCATTCAATTTCATGTATTCTGTAACTAACATAAATAATTAGTTACCTCAGCTAATGCCTATATATAGGAGGTTATCTGCTTGTAGGATTTAGGTCGTGACCAATTTAACACGTTTGTACAATGTAAGATGTGAATCTTGTGAACTAATAAATACTGCAGTGGGAAGTGAAGGTGGTAAGAGATACTCTGAAAGTTGTGTGTGGCTGTTACACGAGCACACACAGAGTGTAAGGGAAAAAGAGAAATATGACTCTCGTAAGCTCTTCTTCGCGGAGGGCTCCACGCTATATATACGGGGAGAGATTAATATCCCAGGTGGGAAATTAAACATGCAGGCAGGATAAAATTTACTGCTTTGACTTGTTCGAGAATGTTCCGTATACATATATATTATATGCTATTCCCCCTGATGGGTCTGAAAATAAAGTGGAGTGGCAAATGGGACAGTGACAAAGTAGATGCCGCTCGTGGACAAGCTAGCTAGTGAGTCGTAACCATGGCCACGTTTTTGGAAATGGTTCAACAATTTTCTTACTGTTTATATCTTGATAGTGATAGCGTGAAAATTAAGAGGTGATGAAGTTTGAGATGAGATGAGAAATTGATGCTGAGTCGTTGAATGACGGTTGATTATTATTGTTTATTTAAAACTACTATTGTGAACTCGTACACGGTGGCACAGTAAAGCAACCAAATCTGTTTACCACATAAACTTAATTTTGATGACGGTTTTTTTTACAGTGCACAATAGTTTCATTCAACTTGCATGTACTCTATTGTTTATCGAAGAATTTTCAAATGTTCCAGAAAATGAGGAATATGCTCACGAAGGGGTTTTCCGAAATATATGATATTGAGACAAAAAATTCCAAACCTCCATCTCAAAATTATGAAAATTCTGTGATCACCAAATTTCAAATAAGCTTCAAGTCAGCCTTTCTTCTGGGTTTGGTAGAAGCAGAAATCTTGTACAGGTGATATTTCAAAGATAACTCTTTCACTTGCCTTCATGTTCACTTGTTGAAGGCGTATGTCACTCGTAGATCAAGCATCAAAAATGAAATCGGTTCACTTCAAATACATTTATTTATATCATCATAAATTATAATATTATTGAATAATATTATATGATATCAATATAATATAATATTATTTATTTATTATATCATCATATTTATTGTCAATAATATCAGTTATAAATTATTATGTATGGATATATTTCGGGAAACTTTTGTTATCCATGGTGGCCAAGGGGATCTGAAATAACGACACAGAAACTACACACAAAGAGAATATCAATATACAATTATTATACTGAAATTATCGGAAAGGTTGGATCAAACTTGAAAGAATTTCCAGTTGAAATATATTTTACGTATTCACAATTAAAACAAGTGTCCAAGCTTGAATCACATTGTGCGGTAACTCCAATATTCCAAGAAAGAAAATGTAGTAAATATAAAAAAAATCGGGATTTATTGACCTTGAATGTTTTCGGCTCATGACCTTTGCATGTGAGAATAAAACTTGCATTTTATCTATGGATATCTTCAACCAATCAAACAAATCATTCGTGTGTGAGTATACTGATTTGATCTTGGTATATAATGAATGAAAGAAGTAAACGAGGTGAAGGGATGATAAAAGAAAAGCATAGAAGAAGAAAGAGATTTATGAATAACGAAAGTGGTATTGCCACGTGATTAAGACTATCATTTTCTTGGTGAGACAATAAAAATCCACCCATCCATGACCCCCTCAAACATTCACCATCCATCAATTTACTTTCCCAAGTCTCTGGAAGTTTGGTTCACGCTCATGGATCGACTATTACATCCCATTTCCACCAGTCACTATTATCCTCATTTATTTCTTGAATGTGCTCTCGCTTCTTCCTCTTCTTCTCACACTTCATCTCTATCCTCTATCTTTCTTCTCACGTTTGTCTCGCCTGCCAATTTCATTGAATAGATGGGACGCATCAAGATTCAGCCTCATTTGATTTCCTTCGCCGTTTGCTTGGCATCGTGTCTTTGACAGAAAGCATTATTCTTCTAGAACTGGATACCCTCAGAAGACTATCTGTAATAAAAATGAGAAATGAAGACACATCAAAGCCAACTTATCATTCCTCAGTGAAATAAACGCATAGAAAAGTCTAATAAACGATTATATCATATAATCCGGATAATATATTTTATACACTCCGACGCCTTCTCTTCAACGTTGATAAACATACCAGCGGCCATCTTGTTGAGAATAATATGAAGGTAAACTTGTTTCCACTAGAGAAGAAGATCGTCTCGACTGTATCAAGAAAAACAAACACAAATCGAATCCTACCCAGGGCCGTATTAAGGTCTAGACCCACGAAGCCCGGGTCTATGGGCAGCAAATTCTCAAAGGGCGGCCAGTTTGTAAGAGCCTCAAAAATTGAATGATAAATGCATGGATATATTTTTAAAAAATGGTACATTTTTTATGGTACATAAAAAACAGCATTTTGCAGTATCGCTACAGTTTTCTTCTAGTGTGGAAAATAGTATTTCTAAATATCTTTGTCTTGTCGTTAACCAAATTTGAAAATGCAATATCATTATCTCAACATATTATTTAGTAACGGTCAAATTTTATGAAATTATCCTTCTTATCGATAAGCCAACACATGATATGAATGTGCTTCTGGATGAAAACCTGGTGCCCGTCATATTTATGAGATAGTGTGTTAACCTGAATGAATAACTATACTTAAAGAGGAAGGGGTCAAAGAAATTTGAGCCTAGGGATGCAAAATATCTTTTGATACGGCCCTGATCCCACTGTGATATTTGTATAGCTGTGGTATTCCGAGTGTCATCAGTGTTCTCAGGTCACGAATTATGATTTAAAAGCTACAACTAGTTCATCAAGTTTCCCAATTTCTTACTTTTGGTTGGTTCCGTTTTCAAATGGTTGAGATCTTATTTTTGTTTAAAATTTTAATTGTTACTCTTATTACTTGAGAGATTGAGTTGAAAATGACTCTGGTGCTATTTGCATGCTATCAACGCCCCAGTGTGACAGCTCACCGGGGGTTCGAACCGGGCTGTCAAGGATGCCAAGTGGAGAATGGGAGAAGAGGGAGGGGAGTCGGGTGGGGTAGATACACCCCCGGGTGGTGTAGAAACAGACAACCTGTCACTCAGGTCACGTGGACTCTCTGCGCTGAGTGAAGTAAGCCCCGTATGTCACTCAGCTAACCCGCTAACCACAGCACTTGACTGATTCATGCCACAAACTTGCCAAATGCCAATAATAGAGAGATCCACACTGCTGGCCGTCTCAAACCTGGCTCCATCTATTGGGTAGAATGGATATGCATCCCGTCCCGTTCATAATCATTGTTGTTCCAAGCCGTATGAGGAAATGTATTTGAATGATAATTACATTCAATTTGGATAATATATAAGTATATGAGAATTGGGAATGTATAGGCCTATATAACATGCACAACATTGTTTGAAAATACAGAATGGATATTGTTTCCATATTGTTGTGAGGCAAAAAGTAGAAGTCCATTCTGTTCCATCTGATACCTGTTGAATCCTATATGAATATATATATATATATATATATATATTATGGAAATAATATATTATAAGAACTTATAATATGTATATTATGATAATTATATTACAAAAAGAATCTTATATATATATATATATATATATATATATATATATATATATATATATATATATATATATATATATATATATATTTATATATATATATATATTTATATTGTATATATATATATATATATATATATATATATATATATATAATATATATATATATATATATATATATATATATATATATATTTATATATATATATATATATATATATTTAATATAAATATATATATATATAAATATATATATATATATATATATATGTATATATATATATATATATATATATATATATATATATATATATATATATATAAGATTCTTTTTGATCTTTTTTATATATATATATATATATATATATATATATATATATATATATATATATATATTTATATATATATATATATATATATATATATATATATATATATATATATACATATATTTATATATATATATATATATATATGAATATATATATATATATATATATATATATATATATAAATATATATATATATATATATATATATATATATATATATATATATATGAAAATATATATGTATATATATATATATATATATATATATATATATATATATATATATGAATATATATATATATATATATATATATATATATATATATATAAATATATATATATATATATATATATATATATATATATATATATATAGTATAATTGAAGTTGATTCCTTGATCCATTGTTATGAGATGAATTTTAATTCCGGTATATCAAGTGGAAAATGCTATTTATTCAAACAATAAATGGAACCTAACGTTTCGGTGAGTTCTCACTCACCCTGATCAAAGGCACAAACAGAAAGAACGTATTTGATCAAAATTTTCGTTTTGAAAATTTTCGAAATTCGTTCTTTCTGTTTGTGCCTGTGTTCAGGGTGAGTGAGAACTCATCGAAACGTTAGGTTTTATTTATTGTTTGAATAAATAGCATTTTCCACTTGATATACCGGAATTATGATCAATCTCATATATATATATATATATATATATATATATATATATATTTATATATATATATATATATATATATATATATATATATATATATATATATATATCCCACAAGGTTGAGCAGGGTAGGAAAAATGACTTCCACTTTTGACTTTAGGTTCAAGCTGTATATACTGTCATATGCCACAACTGTTATTTCTGTCAGATATATGAATTGAATTACGTTGCTTGGATTAGGTTCATTTAGATTCATTTGAAACTCATAAACGTCATAACGAACAAACATAAACGACAGCAAGCCAGGTCCAGCTGCAATTAACAATGCTTCAAAAATAGGCATGCCTATATAAGGCTGACTATAACAATTCACAAACAAACTAATTACAGGACATGATCAATTTATTGTATATATATAGTATGAATGAAGAGTCAAAAACCTCAAAATACAGTAATCAAGAGGTAATTAAATTATAAAGATACAAATTGCTTTATTATACGTTGAATTCAACGTTTGAAATCTTAATTAATATCAAAGAAAATTTATGATTTCTTATAATTAATATTCCAGTATCTCACTGAATACGAACCAGTACATGAATGATAATCCTAATCTCTACAAAATATGGTGGTTTGTAGAATTATGCTCGTTAAACATGAGTTATAACCGTATGAATCCATTCATTTTTACACCATAAAACAGCAATTAATTATGGAAATTTCTGTGTTATATACGCTAACGTAATTAAAATCTTATTTCGTTAACGTAGTTACGAGATTGAGCGTGGTTACGTTTTTCTCATACATAAAGTGATTATCCGCTATACGGGCACAACGTTCTCATCATCTCTCCATCAATGTGCTCGAACGGAAGGGGTGGAGTGGGAGACAAAGTCACTGTGGAGAGGGGGGTGAGAAAGACGGTATATAGGGATGGAGGGGGTGGGGGGTGGGGTATATTTCTCATCTTGTAATCTTCGCAAACTACTTCATTACGAGGAGTAGCGAAAAACTTGGTAATGAGACTTTAATTGATCATTATGAAGTTAATTGGGATTAGTTTCTTGTCGCTTCTTCATTTAATTCTGAGATTCTCGTTCATCCTTTTAGGTTTCACTATATTTATGAGAAAATCTTGACGATGTTCTACAACTGCTCGTGAATGAATGGGCTTAATAATATTTTTTCCTCCTTTTGCGATATCTAAAGCAGTAAACAATCCCGTTGTGCTTCAAGTTGATATGTTTATGTGTCTCGGTCTTGAGAATAGGATAATAACTTTGTGAATTAAAATGACGTATAAGGACATTATACACACTTTTCTTTGTTGTCTCAAAAAATACATGGAAGTTTTTGATACTTCTCCTCCACGCATTGTATATATATGTCTTGAAAGATATTGCAGTAGAATAAACTGTAAGACGTTCTTAGCTACTGGCTGCTGTTCGTTGTTTTAAAATACAAGTTGAAAGCTTGTGGAAAATTGCGAAGAAATATTATATATCTGTTGGCGTTTTAAGCGCCACTATTAGGGCACCGCGAGATATATAGGGGCGCACAGAACAGCGGGGCTGTGACGATATAAGTCATAGAAAAGATTTAGTACTGGCGGCTTTTGTTCTAGCCGTCGCTCTTAAATTGTAATGAAGAGATCTAGCCGAGATGCTACAGTAAGTTTTATGTATATGTATGTATATTTATTTATATATATATATATATATATATATATATATATATATATATATATATATATATATATATATATATATATATATATATATTATATATATATATATATATACATATGGAAAAAAACTTTCTGTCCTGAGGGTTATTGTTTACTCAGCGACCCTACCAACATATAGAGTATTAGGAGACACGAATGAGCGGATAACATGCACGATTCTTACAAAATCCCATGGCATACACGGGACTCGAACCAAGCTAGTTAAGAAATTAGAATTGTTACCAGAATAATGCAGTGACTGTTATATGAAAGATGAAAAGCCTAATGAATATTTCATATCATGTTAAAAATTCTGAAATATTGATAGTCTTTTATGTATGGATGCCATTAGTAAATGCAATAAACAGCAACGTCATCTTCAGTATGAACAGACAGTCGTACCATAACGCAAGGTTGTATATTTTCATTACAATTGGCACACCTGAATTCAATCAATCATCTCACTCATTCCATTTCTTAACAAACAAACTGTAATTAAGACCGATCTGTCTTACCCGGACAATAAAGCGAAAGTTGTACGCGAGTTATGTGGTGTCGGTTTGGTGGGTTTTTGAGGGGAAATTCGGGTGAGGGGGTCGGGGGTATGACTAATATTTACAAAATAATGAATAATGATAGCAATATCGTATTATAAAGTGAAGTTTGTCACCTGTCTCGGCTTGAAGATAGAGTCTGCTGGGATGATGAATGACGAGGAGGCGTCGCGAGCGTCGTGCAGCGTCGTGACGTCTGGGTGATGAAGTGGTGGAAAGATGAAAGACCGCGCGTGATCATCAATCATAGTTTACGCCATACCGTGCATCTTTTGTTATTTGGCGACGACAGACAAACATTGACGCGCATCTATCTCTTTTGTTATAATCGCGGAGGCTTTTCACGTCACTTCATATATATATATATATATATATATATATATATATATATATATATATATATATATATATATATATATATATATATATATATATATATATATATATAAATATATATATATATATATATATGTGTATATATATATATATATATATATATATATATATATATATATATTTATATATAAATATATATATATATATATATTTATATATATATGAATATATATATATATATATATATATATATATATATATATATATATATAGATAAAGGCCTATATATATATATATATATATATATATATATATATATATATATATATATATATATGTATATATATATATGTTCATAATATATATATATATATATATATATATATATATATATATATATATATATATATATATATACATATATATACATGATATATATATATATATATAATATATAAATATATATGCATCAAAAGTTTGCTGTGTTTATAACGTGATATAATATGATTACGGTAATGAAAACAGTTCAAGTGTTGTCATATTCTGTCGGTTGATGATGATGCCTATTGTTTGCCTAATTATCCCACCCACGAACAGGTTATTGGGGGTACTAATGAATGAGCTGATTTGGAGGAAACCATGAATTATGCGTGATTTATTCCCGACTTGAAACTTGACTATGACTGGCCGAGCCAGAAGGGTGGCATGTCAGTTGGTCGACTTGGTTGATATGGTTCTGATCATCTATCAATTCTTCCCAAATGAACGTTGCAGAGATTCAATAGGATTCAGATAAGTTTGCCTCTCCAGCCCAAAGGTGAATGCCGCTGAATGACGTAAATTAGACAGCTTCCTTCTCAATCATCTTATTCCGATGAGCGTAGAAAAAACTTCCATTTCACTCACCAGACAAAAAGCTGACATTGTTGTATTTTTGTAATTTTGTGCTGTAAAATAGGCCACAGGTCACCAATATTGAGAATGAGAGTATGTCAAAAATCAAACTGAAAAAAAGCAAAAAGCAAGGTAAAAAAATCTTTCGAATAAAAATCCACAGGTTATACGAGACAATGGGATATGAGAATGGAATCATGTGACTTCAATTAGTGTATGAAACAGGTAGACTTGATAATTGGGAAACTGAGGTTTGTACCCAATCAACTTTCAAGTAGTCTATCTAAATATTTCGCTCGTCTTACAACGCACATTCTGCATTTTCCTAATATCCATGTGAAACCCACATATCAGCATCCCATCATTTGATTGATCATTCATCCGCCGTAAATCTAGATCCTATAGTTGTTATTCCAGTTCGTCGCTGAAACCCAGTATGAATGCATGGAAGCATAGAATGAAGAAGAATGAAGTATAGAATATTGATGTATAGAATATATTGAAGTATATCAATGCATGGAATAAAGTGGGTGCATAGAATATATCATGCAGTTTGGACATAGAACCTAATGATGAAGCTAAATGTACCATATATATTCCATAGTGAATGATGTTTCCACAAACATCATCACTTGGTGCGCAAAACTTGAATTTTCCAAGAACATTGAACTGATACATCAAATGATAACATTTCAAATCATATTGCTTCTCTCAAACTGCTCTCAAGCAAGCCACGACTGTGCAACCTCCAAATCTATTCAAATCATCATCCAAAGTTCAAAACTTCAATAATAGAATAGATATAAATTCTTCCAGATTTTTTTTTTTTCAGTTGAAAAATGCATTCAACTTTGTATGTGCTCCATATTTCCCATCGCTCTGTGCACACAAATTCACAGCATCATACTTCCACGTGATAGCCTTATCTCATTTCTCGTTTTTATAGCCCATAATTCTCAAATTGAGAGCATCTATACTTTTATTGGCAAATAACAATGTAATTCCTATCCCTTTTGGTTAATTCCACACATACACACATCATGTATATATACACACATACACATATAAACGTACTCAAATACGCCAACCCCCTTTTTCAGTGCACGGCAAACTAGGCAACACATTATTTACGAGTCTCGTAAACTTGTGTGTGTATATATAGGCGCGTTATATTGCGACGTTAATATCAGTTTATGGAAATATAGAGCTCAATATATGCCGAGAAGAAGGTCATGAATCATCATTAAGCGTTCGGTAACGGCTCCAGCAAAGTGCACACGGCCATCACGTGACGAGGCAAATAGCGCCAATAAAAGTAGACGACACTATAATATGGCGGCGGTGGGAAATATAGCGGTTTTGTGAATGAGGGGGAGGGCGGTGGAGAAAGTCACCGCCGCCATCGAAATAGTAAATACTCTATTCCCAGTGATATGATATCGGAGAGGTGCGAATTGTAGTTCGAGAAACAGAAGCTGCAATTGAAGAAATGTGGGAATAATAGCGAATTTGTGAATGGAGGGAGGGCGGTGAAGAAAGTCACCACCACCATCGAAATAATGGATACTATATCCGGTGAAATGATGTTGAAGAGGTGGGAATTTCAGTCAGAGGAAATGTGGGAATTATAGCGGTTTTGTGAATGGGGGGGAGGGCGGTGAAGAAAGTCACCACCACCATCGAAATAATGGATACTATCCCCGGTGAAATGATGTTGAAGAGGTGCGAATTTTAGTCAGAGGAAATGTGGAAAATATAGCAGTTTTGTGAATGGGGGGGGAGGGCGGTGAAGAAAGTCACCACCACCATCGAAATAATGGATACTATCCCCGGTGAAATGATGTTGAAGAGGTGCGAATTTCAGTCAGAGGAAATGTGGGAATTATAGCGGTTTTGTGAATGGGGGGGAGGGCGGTGAAGAAAGTCACCACCACCATCGAAATAATGGATACTATCCCCGGTGAAATGATGTTGAAGAGGTGCGAATTTCAGTCAGAGGAAATGTGGAAAATATAGCAGTTTTGTGAATGGGGGGGAGGGCGGTGAAGAAAGTCACCACCACCATCGAAATAATGGATACTATCCCCGGTGAAATGATGTTGAAGAGGTGCGAATTTCATTCAGAGGAAATGTGGGAATTATAGTGGTTTTGTGAATGGGGGGGGGAGGGCGGTGAAGAAAGTCACCACCGCCATCGAAATAATGGATACTATGTCCAGTGAAATGATGTTGAAGAGGTGGGAATTTCATTCAGAGGAAATGTGGAATATATAGCGGTTTTGTGAATGGGGTGGGAGGGCGGTGAAGAAAGTAACCGCCGCCATCAAAATAGGAAATAATATCCCCTGTGAAATGATATTGGTGAGATGCGAATTGTAGTTAGAGAAACAGAAGCTAGGTCGTGCCATAGTGAGTAGTGTATAACTATCTGGTGGATCTAGAGTAACATGAACGACCATTATTATGTAAGTGTATGTATCACCATTGCTAACACGACGTTCAGTTGACTTTTGTATAGATAGTAGCCTCCGCTCACGGCAATGATTCTTTCTTGAGAGGATAGTATACAATTTGTGTTTAGAAGCAAAAAATGAGTCCATATGGTATCATCATACACTATCACTTGAATGGCTAGAGTATGTGCAGAATTATTCTTCGAGATCAGAAAGCATGTTTTTCAGGTCACCATGATCAACCGGAAAAGCTTAGAGCAAACTAACAGGACTGTCCTTGAATTTTGTACCGAGAACACAATCTGGGGATACTGTTGTCCACTTATTACGACCGCTGTTTAGCAACATTTGAAAGATGTGCAAAAGTAAAAAGGAAGCTTGAAGTTTTTGGTGATACATAAACTTGAAGGTATCACACACACACGCAAAACTCAGTTGAATGAATTGTTTAAAAAACTGCGTTAATTGCGTTAGTTGAATAGAGAAAAATTTTGAATTTTCATATTTCAATTTGGTATCGGTGGAGGTGCCGTGCATTTCTCTAAGCATTACGTTTTTAATATAAGCTAGCAACCCCCATACTTCTGACGGATGTACAAATAATTTACAATTCGAATATAGTGTTGGTGTAACTTCATCAAACTAACTGAAAAAATAACAATAAAATCACGATTGAAGCCTCCACCCTAGATTATGGGGTCCATAGGTCATATTAAAGGACATTATAAATTGTTATGAAATTTAATATTTCCAGATATCAAAACTGATATTATGATATAAACGAGCAACGGATATCGAAGGATATGATATCAGTTACAATATATATCGAGAACGGATATAAAAGGATCTATTATAAGATAGGCCTATATGGTATATCTAAAAAAAATATCGGTGCCTAGCTCTAAAGCATGGCGTAGCGTTAGCTCTAATTCAGTACTATATTCTAACCAAGTTTCAAAATGAGTGCTGGATGGTGAGGGCAAGTCCACGGAACTTTAGAATATTCCTATAAAATTGTTTCCACTTCTCCCTCCTTCCCTCTCCTCTTTCCCATCCCGAAATATATAATTATTCCCAATATCCTGTCTATACGTTACTGTACAAAAGGAACATAATGATACATGTTTGGAAGACATAAGAATATACAGCTATACAACATTATTTAAGCGCACGGTTTTGTCATTTATGATCGTCGCTGTCTCCACTACGTCCGCCCGTCAGTATCTCATTCTTGCATTCAGATTAAAGACAGACAATAGTGAAGTTTATACCCGCCAGGTGGTGATTAGCACTACTTGTTGCGTATATATATTCACGTCGAAATACATTATTTTGACGCGGTACTTACGAGTGTTGTTGTGAGAACAGCTTTGACTTGACTTGAGCTAGAGGTTTTAACGACTATGTTTGTCTTTGGTAGCACTTTACGACAGCCAGGTGCTTTGCAAGAAATGTCTCGTAAAATAAAATAGAACATATTAACATGAATAGAGTTGAAAATTATAGTATTGTCGCTCGGGTGAAAGACGGGTGAGGAATGATGTTGGAACGAATAACATATTGGGACTGGGAAAAATCTACATTCGATCCAATCCGACACGAAAAGTAACGAGAGAATGCGCTTTTAAATGTAATATGGCCAACGAATGGTTACAAAAACATGTCAACATTGTAATATTTCAATCAATGTCTTTGTTGAAAATATCAACGTGCTTTATTCCGAATCTTTTCACAAGTTCCACTTTTCAACACTAACAGCGTGACTGCAATATTCTCTGGTTAATTTTAGGCCTATTTAATTCAATACGGGTGTTTGGAGTGAATCATTATGAAAACACTCTCTCACGTTTCTTCAATGTTAGGTCACAGAGTCCTCAGAGAGAGTCGTGCATAATCAGCTCGATGAATTCAGAATACATTTTGTTCTTCATTTGAAATAATCAAAATGGGGTGGTAAGATATCCGTTGTGGTGCCCCGTCTAAGCAATACTACTCTTTTCATTCATAGCCTCGATTGGGAAAAACAATGATTTTGTAACAAATTTTCATGTTATTAATTGAAAAAAAGAACGATTTATAAAGGGTTCACCATAGAAACTGTAACTATGGTTATAGAGTTTGTAATTCTACGAATAGATTGTCAAGTGATATGATATTTTCATTCGTTTCACTTCAATTGACGAAAGAAGAAGGTTTAGTTCACCAACGTAACAGACAATAATATCACCGTTAGGCCTATATTTGTACTGCTGAAGATTTTTCAGTTGGAGATTTGCGTTTCATCCAGCCGAGTTTTGATAACGATCGTCTGATTGGTTCAAATCTTGAGCTCATACAGGACAATATGGGATATTGCAAGGTCACTTTCAATTTTCACCAAAAGCATTTCAGAAATGTGTACGATTTAAACTTATTCGGAGAAATACTCTACATGAAATTGAGCATCATATTTCACATTAGTTTTGATTTTGCTGGAAAAAACAATATCCATCGAAGTATATAATCATAGCTGATGAATATTGGTTCTTTGTATTAGTTTTGGGAAATGAACTTCTGAAATTGAATATAAATTATTTTGTTTCTTTCGTATAACGATGTTTGCTAGCTCAATTACACGCACATTGGTTCAGAGTCTCTCTCTTGTCTCTCTCTTATAGGAATTGAAACTTCTATATTGAAGATAATATAAACTGGTAGAGATTACCTTTCTTACCACTACATTACCTGCATATGAGGAGATCACATAGGAGTATAGTTCATGCGAATTTTCAATGTGAGAAAATAACGGCATCAAAATAAAATGTATAAATTCAAGACTAAAATAAAAATTGCGTATTTCAACATCTCTCCCAATGAAATGTTCAAATTTGATATCATTCGTAATTAAATTTCTTTAATGGATTCATCCATCACTTTTATCAATAGACTTCGATATGAATTTGAAAATTCCATAATCGTCATGCTTCGACATCATATAGGCCTATGAAGAAAACATCATCAATCATAACTGAATTTTCCATTATTTGAGGTTTATAAAAAAGCATCTTTTGTCAATGTCAACCAACTTTTCACTTATGATGTCTCAGGTTAGCACAGTGTTCCAACTGATTTCGAATTCAACTGAATATACTCAATCATACATGGCAAGTTGGCCTTAGGTGATATTAATGATAGTTTCAACGGAAAGTCCTGTCGAGAAGATGGAGTAAGTCATATAATTTGTAGGAAGCTCATTCCCTCATGCAGATCTGGTTAGTATGCAATTAAACTGCATCGTAATTACATACTGTTGTCAGGACGACCGCAATCAAATCTGTCGGCTACGCGTTTGTTAGTAGTTGATCTGCACACTCTGGCGCTACTATCTTGCATTTAAAATCTTATACCGCGCAATTCACTTCACCCGTTTACCGCAACACTAATGGATGGGCATTAAAAAGATGAGAATAGCTGAATGTATAGTCAGGAGATAAGACATAATGCTGAGGTTGAGAGTTTGTATTAGTTGTTGTAATGAGTGAAGGAGCGATCCGAATATCTAAATTATTATTTTAGAATATAAAATAAGAATTTGGTCGATTTAAATACCTGATGTTATGTTACTTTCAGGCTGGCGGTTAACAAGTTTTTTTCAGCAAATAGCTAGAGCACTGTGCTGAAAATGAATGGATGAAAAACTGACGGTTCAGTATTTGAATGATGTCTCGAGCTTGAGGGAGAAGGTGATGATTCTTTCATTTTACATCACGACCGACACCAGACGATCAGTGTAATATTACCTGTTTGGGGCCTACAGGGATAGCTGCGTTCATGATATTTCAGAAAGTAACCATTATGAGAATAACTATATTAAAAAGGTATACATATCAATTGGCTCTTGTAGTTTAATGAGGCAAATCTCCATAACCCTTGCTTGAGACACCAATCAAATACTCAACAGTTATGTTATTTATATTTTTATTCTCAGTACGGTACTCCAGCAGTTGGCTGTAAAACGGGTGACGTAAAAAGATGATTTAGAGATCAACAAATTTCTCTGTTTTTACTATGATATATCAATGTCACAATTTTCGTGAGGACAAAATCTGCTCGATCCCCCGTTCAACTCTTGTATATGGCACATTTCGGCGTGGAAACGTCTGTAAAATCATAATCTGTAACTGTTACGGGAATGACGTGCCCAGTGTTGAATTCAGAGATTTTGTTGCAGGGGGGCTTTTGTATTTCCCGGGGGGGGGGGGGGCAAGGGAAAACCGAAATACAAGTTTCTCAAAAAATAGACTAAATACCTAGTGCTTGATGTTTTTATCCCGGGGGGCAAATAACGAGCTGTGGGAGGGGGAAATCCCCCCCGCAGGTATGCCTGAATTCAACACTGGACGTGCCTCCTACTCGCAAATAGATTGAGAGGAACAGCAACCAGGCATGCGCATTATCATTACTCAGAACCTTGAATAACATGCACAATGGAGTCACTTCAGTTACTGGGGCCACACAGGGTAATTACGATCCTCCGATCGTCAAAACTCGAGGACACATTTGAAAACGGCGACATTAGCAGTGAAGTCTCGTTGACAAAAGTCGAGTCATCGAATGACTGTGGTTGTACGTGTACAAATGACGCGACGTACCAACATTTCACTTATTTAAAGATAGCTGTATAGCCTCATTCCTATACCTAAACAAAGAACAACTGATTTTTTAAATCTTCCAAATTGCCAAATTTCAAAATTAAATTAAATTAAATTAAATTAAATGAGAGGAGTGAGCGTTATTCTTTTCAAACAATCGTATTATTGACATTTTGAACAATTGAATCAATTGAACATCGAATTTGAAGTCAGTTCAGAATCCACATTGTTATATTTTCTATTTTCTATCAGAATGTTCCATCAGAAAACCAATTCTCACGGGAAGTGGTACTCATCCATGCTGCGACTCAATTACGAGAATGATTCTCACATTCTTTTTATAGTCAACTTATGTAAAGCACTGTAGGTACACATTCACTGACATTTTATTTTATGCATCCAAATGTTTGATATATATTTCTCGGTTTGGCCAGAAACAATGTCCAATTAACATTTTTATGATCAAGACAAAAGCTGATTAGTTTTACATTCTTCGTCTGTTGAAATGTGGTTTTATCTCTTTGTGTACAAGACCAAGCCAGTATTTATGGACAGTTAAGAAGTCAAATTACTTTTTGGACATATGGTTAAGTTTGTGAAAGACATTATTGTAGTCCACCTCACTATCTATATCTCTGGCTGAAAAGCTTAATTAGCGAAATTCTAAAATCAAAAGTCTTTCAACAATGATTAGTTGAAACTTGAATTATGATACTATATCTTAAAACAGGAGTACCAATTATTACGAGAATGCTCACTGAATTGAAAACAAGCCGTTACTATAAGGGAGCTTTCTATACGAATACCACGCAAAGTCAAAGCTTTGGCAGTTGGCACGTATGTTGATATAAATATATTTATTTATCGTGCGTGTCGGTCTCGCGGGCTTTGCTGACAGTGATTGACGATAACCGTGTTATGAGGCGGTTTATCTCGTCTATCTACGAGGAAAAGAAGATATAATTACCCCGCTGTTCCATCTATATAGTTACAGGCCAAAACGTAATCTCTTTCCCTTAAAATTCACCTCGAAGAGCGGAGAAAACATCTTGAAAATGGCCCATAAATCGTCTTTCTCGCGATCCTGTATGGTGGGATGTTATTAATGGCGGGCAAGGAGCATCGCTGGTGGCGGTATCGTGCGGTCACTAACTGAACTAAACCCCTACCGTGATCCTACTCAATCTTACCTGTCTTATTTTATCGTTTCTTTTTCAACTATGCCAGTTAACGAAACTATTATGGGTCTGAGCAATTAATAAGCAGAGAATCACGGACCATAGTCCTGAACATATATAAATGTGTTGAGATGGCGTGTTATATTATATTTATAGATCAAAGGCGGTTGTCGGAATGCTGCGAGCAGTGATTGGAGTGGAGACATGAATGGTAGGCGATATCATGTGCAAATGGTGGGTGAAGTACATCTTGTTGTTAATTGGCTCGGTAAAGTTGATGCAGACAAGCGGAAACGACGGAGGATGTTTTGCTAGAGTGTTGTCGGTAACGTCTTCTGAGACGGCGAGCACCGCCACACTTGGTTCACACAATGTAGCCTTTGTGGTGTGTTGCAATGTCGTAATCTTGACTCGAGTTGTTTTAGTTGGTGTTTCTGCCACCCCTCATAGACGCTCGTGATGTCCAATGCAGCCAACAGGAAAATGAACTGGTAATTAATTTAAGAACGTGATGTTATGTTATGGTGGGTTGAATTGTTTCTGAATATCAAAGGAGAGGACGTCCAAATATGTGACCGCAGTGCAACTACCCGTGTAACTCATTCGTCTATCATTTCGAATAGATTTGGCGTGAATTCATGAAAATGATCTATGAGTTGATAATTCAATGACGTCTCTTATTTGACAGTCATTCACTTGTATTTCTTTGAATTATGAATAATGAATGATATCTTGAATATTCGTGCTCGTTTTTCTTCGACCAGACCTCTATATTGAGCACAACTATAGTATGTCGTAGATATTGGCTAGTGACTGAAAGCTTGTGAGTGGAGTTTAGTGTGGAAAGTGGCCGCATACCACTTCTTCCCAATGGCGCCACAGTGGATCATCATGAGAACAGCAGTTTCAGAGCTGAATTTACTGCGACTCTTTATTCCCAGAATCTTCATGGACCAAATGTCAGAGAGGAAAAAGATGTTGTGTGTATATCATGTTTCAAAATACGGTTTTGAGTTTCAATTTGATATTCTAGTTTCTATTTATTGGTAATTTGAATAAATGAATATATGAGTGTTTATATTTCATGGCGCAAGATAACACGTTCCTATAGTGTCATTAAAATCTTACAGTTATCTTTTGGCACATGCAAAACGAATATTTCTTAAGAGTCCACGGGAGTCGATTTAGCGAAATATCAGTTTCTTGGTGATAACTTTTGAACGATATGACATATCAAAATTCTAATAAGCGAGAAATACTGATAATTATGATAGCTTCAAGATAATAAAAGTGATAACTATTCAAGTCATATCGCATAACTGTCAAGCGTCGACAGCTAAAAAAAATGTTTTTCTCATCTATCCACGCTTCACGCTTATGCAACGTAACTTAAATAGTCATAACTTATATCGTCTTGAAGCTATTATAATTATCTGTGTTTTTCGAGTTTTAGAATTTTGTAACTGATACTTCGATAAATCGACTCCCATGGACTCTTAATCAGTTATGCCACAGTCTTATCGAACCACAACTGTTATTTTCGAAATCTCTCACATTTCTGTTATATTCTTCAACACCATCTACAGAGGGGTATATGATATAGGTCATGCCGATTTTCACCTTTGGGCTGAAGAGAAAATATTCACACGCGAAATAGATAGGCCTATCTCACTTGGGCTATAATTAATGCTCATTGATCAACCCACCAAAATCATCTGTGGGAAAAGATACCCAGTAAATAGAAAAAAAATAACTATAGTTTTGGTGGCAGCGTTTTTTTCATTATTCGATTGGATGTAATTTTCAGGGATTTTGAATAACACAAGACATTTATTTCAGGATCATAATAATAATATTAATGATGATATTGATGATAATAATTATTTATTCATTCATTGGAGCATTTGTGCATACATGAAATATACATGTCTATAGAATAAGTCAATCTGTGCTATGGTGGAATCATCTGTGATCATTCCGGATCATTGCATCAATCAACTTTTCCCATATACGAGAGCAAATTATCAAGTTATTCTTCATGCCAATCATGAATATAATCTGTATTTTTTTTGACCTACGAAATGTCTCGTGAATTATCATGTTCATTATTCTGGTAGCGCAGTATTTCATGTTGAATTGCAATTTCCAGTGTCAAATTGCCAAACTTCAATTCCAAACAAATAATCCAATTGCTCTTCTCGATATCTCCACAGAATTAATTCCACACAATCTACTTCAATGAGATATTTTTCATTTCAATTCTCTTTTATCTTCTTTCTACAAATCTACGACAACGAAAGTGAAACATACAAAGAGACTAAGAATAAATCTATTAATCACCAGGTTATTTAATTAGTCTAGTTTCACACACAAACAATCGCAACAATTCTTAGCGAGAATTCACATATTGGCATCAGGCCAAGAAGGTGAGAACCCGTGATGGTGGCCAAGGTAATTAAGATTTTGCTGGCTGGCCATGATCGAAAAGCCGAAGATCTCATGACATATAATTTATCAATCCACACACAAGACCTTTATTAAAAGAAGGAAGACTTATGAGTCTGACGAAGATCCGTGCAGATATTCGTTATACGGCACCTTGTCAAGAAGAAGATGGTGGGGGGGATGAGGGGGTGAAACGAAAGGGGGTGCTAGAGACTAGAAGTCAGTGCCAATATGTCTACCACTTAACAAATTCTCCCTAACGATCTCCCGTGTCGTAACGTTTAATCAAGTTGGAGAAGTCGAACGTTAATCTCATTAACGTTCGAATGGGTGGAAATGAATCTTAAAGAGTGACTAAGGTTGAAAAGACACACGTTTGCTAGAAACAAGAAATAAATTGACTCTTCCTGTGATTGGTTGAATGGAAAAGATGGTCATTAAGTTCAATTGTTTAATAGTATTCCGTCTGTTACTTTGGATAGAATTCCGGAGCACGCTTGGTGAATTTTAATAAAATGAATTCCCCAAGATTTACGCCAGCTTTTATTATAATTAAATAATGAAATGAGGAGAGGTATAACAAATGACGTGACGAAATTCAACGTTTGTAGTTTGAATATATTCATTCATAACGAATAGGATTATGAGAATTTATATTTGTTGATTTTAATTGAAAAAGGCCTACTCTGAGTGAAACATCATCTTGCAAGTTATACACGACAACAAACAAGATAATTTATTTTTTGTTCAAATATGTAGGCCTACTCACAGAATATTTCAAAATCACAATGCCACTTATAGCAAATATAAGTAACTTCGTTTCTGACATCACATACTATTATTGCATTTGAATATAATATTATCTACGAAAACACTCTGTATGATGAGAATTGTATATATGAAAGCATATATACATGAACAGTAAAAATCATTGAAACGTTCAAATTCATTTTCCACTCCGTTATTGGATCTCGAATGAGACGCGATCGAATCTATACAATATAAAAATGGGTTCAACTTGAAGCCAGCAGTTTTCCTTTACGTGTTGCAATGGGCCATTCGACGGTTAAAGGTTATATTTCCCTAGTGCGTTGTCAGAGTTCACATCCAATTTGTGCGAGTAAATTGAGACAATGTCCCGTGGTGGTTGTACGACATTTAGCCGATATTATATATTTTATAACGCTTCTGAAATTGTCTATTCTTCAAGATAGGTCGATTATTGTTCGACTTTAGATGATCAGAGATGAAAACCAAAGTCATACGTATAACTAATTCAGTCGTAGTAATGATGGATCAATTTCAATCAACTATTTTCAATACCTCCATTAGAGAACCGTACAACTGAGGTAAAGATACAAGAGGACACATTTTCAATATGCGGAAGTGAATTATCAAAAAATTGATTCAGGCTGAATAATATCATGTGGTTGAATATATATATATATATATATATATATATATATATATATATATATATATATATATATATATATATACATATATATATATATATATATATATATATATATATATATATATATATATATATATATATATATATATATATATAAATATTTAAATTGAATGTTGACAATAGAACCCCAAATCCTGGAATTTAATTCTCCTGATATGATCATGATAATGATTTACACTTTCCTTGAAATAATTATTCCGATAATGATTTACTCATTTTTTTATACTAGTCGTTATAGGCATTTATTTAAATGCTCTCATGAAACAACGGAAATTGGAACGTATCTCTGAAGACACCTCACCACAATAACCCTGTTAGTATACAATCAGTTATCCAGAAAATAGTCATCAATATCCCATATCTTTCCAGTGCCAAGCCCCAAAACGAATTACGTTGAATTAATGCTCTGTTGACGACGCAACCCTCGATCAAGAAGTAATTCCAACTTCTATTATTAATTAACTCTTCTCTATGAGCTCATTTATCATTTTCCGTTTGACATATAAGACTCACATCGCGCATCGAAGTAAAAACAATAGCGGGGGGCTGTAAAATAACAACAGTGTGACCATGTAGACAAAAAGACTGATGATGATAAGTTTGAGTGACATTGCAGATCAATATATAAGAATAGGAACAAGAGAGAAAGATGAATCGAGAGAGAAGAGATGAGTAATTAGTTCTATTCAATACGATGAAGATCCGTCAAAATCATATATAATAATAGAACAGACTGTTACCCCCCCTGTAGTAAATACCCAGAAGCCCCATCACCCTTCATTTCATGACGCATTGAAATGGGCTACCACCCACAGTGCCAACCTACTCATAACCCATCACATTATCTTGGTTTCCATGTGCATTGAGAAGAATTGTTAAATGAGATGCTCGGCTGGATGTCGATCGATGGACCACCTTGGAAAGAGGCCCTTAGGAGCAGTTGACTAGTCATTCACATCAGGTGGTTTGCACTAGGAGATGAAAGAGATGGTTAATGAAATGTGTATTGTTTTCTTCCAATTAGATCGTGATTAAAAGAATATATCCTGTTTCGGTTATCAGGCCAATGTTCTTAGGAAACTGAAAATAGAGTAGGTTATAGTTATTATCATCTCTGGATTGATTTTCAGTTATTCGTTCGAGAAAATATGAAACTCTGAAAGATGTTGAGCGTTGGAAAAATATATAATGGTTATAATTTACTTCTGACTGTATAGGGTACTGACTTATGATAGTCTAGTTGATTTGATGAGTCCAAAAAAGTAAGATCTTTCGTTCATACTCTTTCCATAAGTATTAGATCTTATGAGAATGCAGACTTACAAAATAGATTATCCACACGATTTGTTCAATCATCAGAACTGTCTTTCTCTAACATTTAAACGTTTGATTTATATCGGAAATTATTTGAGTGAGGAATGATGCAGAGCGATTTTACATCAAGTCGTTTCTCTTTGCACACAAACCCCTTTTCTAGAATCAAAGTGATTGATTTCCTATTTTGTTCTTAGCTCTGGAAGTAATGGATTTGTAACCCCCACACACAGCCTGATTTAAAGCAGTCACTCGCTTCATTGCTCTCCGAGAGTAATAACTCAATTCTCCAACAAACATTTTAATATTTCAATAGAAAATATTGCCTACCACGGTAGATTAAGAGTAAAGATTAACTCGCATCATGCTGGGAAATCTCATTGAAAAACCTTACTTCGTTAATGACCTAGCAGTATGTCATAACGACCTACTGCGTCATTGTTGTGCGCATGATGACGATGAAGGAGTTAATTTGTGGCCACTATACCGACTACCTCATGCAGCGTGAGTCTTAGGGGGTCCCAAACTTCAATCCAAGGTAATGATTAGGTTCTCTCTGGGGTATCTTCAAAGAAACGCGAAATAATGACTCCAACGTGGTGTGAACTTATATGTCATGGCTCTATAGCGGTGAGTGTAGATTCTGTCATTGTGTTTTAGTGTATACTATACACGAAAGGGTGGTAACATTCATACGAGAATGATTCTCAAAGACTGTGTGAGCCGTATAGCTCTTTACACTGAAGTCGACGGTGCGTGAACACAATAAACGTTTTGCACCCGGTGCAACCCCTTCACCGTTGAGTTGTGGTCGACGGATTCGATCCACCAGCTTTGTGTCACGCGGATTCACCCTTCCCACACCCCTGCCTCATCCCATGTACCCTGACCCTGCACCCCCGTTTCCCTCACTCTTGTACAGATAATCTCTCATGTATTTTGTCATCAGGAAACATTATTGTTATTCATCGATTCATATACAGTTTTGAAACGTTGAATAATACAATTTGAAATGTAGAATGATAGATATGTTTCCTGTCCATGTGACACCAACAGGATAAATCTGCAGCAGCATGAACTTCACGTCATTTGGAGAACTTTTTAAAACTTCTGTTGACAATATTATTTCCCTGGATCTCCTATATAGGATGCATCCAATTCGTTCATGAAAAAAGAGTATTAAATGTGTTTTACGATATTTACGGACTACAATTTTGTATCGAGTGTATAGAGCATTATACTAGCTTGTATTTGCCTTATAGATAAGGTTTTGTATTATCTTGAACGGTGTTTTACTGTGCATATATTTGAAGACACGTATTCATGTATGTGATTGATAGTATATTTCAACTGATGGCTGTCACGTTTTCTAGAATGACAGAAATGATTGATTCCTTAAATATCTTCACTTTTTGCGAAATAATTTCTAGTCGAGGTATCAATATAGACTACCATTCATAAATTCATTGAAAAAAATACTAAGCTAATGAATCGTTGTAAGCTATACAAATACATATTGATGGGATCGTCTGTTTTCAATACCTGGAAATGCTATATTTTTTCCACATACTCAGGGTACTCGAGTATTTTCCCACAAAAGACAATTATCAAAATGTAATTATTCAAGTTTCTTCCATTTTACAATTTTCAAATCAGACTACCTGTGAATCATTCCAGGAAATAGTGCATTGGAGTGTATTCTATTCAGGAAATATATCACTTCCTGTGAACTTCATGATGATAATAATTTGAAGTTCGTAATTATATTATTATTTCCGTCGTGTCTGATAATGAATACGATGAATAATTGCAGCATATCAACTGCATTTAATGTAGATTTATTACAGGCTCAAGGTGACTGGATGGAAATCTATGAAACATAGTTATTAATTATTTAATATTATTGGTTAATCCTGGCAAGCTGATTGGTCGAATCTTTTTGTGTATATGTAGTGTAAACATGTTATAGAGCTATGGTGGTCTGATGAGAGTTCTTTGATGTCAGTTGACAGGGATAAATAGTGGCCATACATCCGCACATTAATCTAATTTTATCGGGGCTAGCATGAACCTTTGATAAACGGCTCACCGCCCATAACCTGCTCATGAATAATAAACAAAATCGTGACGCTGATGCTCTTTATTAAAGAGGAAATGGCGTCACACCAAAACCAGGACTGCCACCACCAAAAAGTGCAAAGGATCAAGACAAATTCACTTGAATTCCTTTATTTTTGTATGTGTTTGAAGTGGTGTCGGGGAGAGAGCATGAGAAATAATGTGAGCGTTTTATTTTTGATGGTTGGCAGAACCTTTGTTCGGACCACAGCACACACCCGGCGTTTATTACAATGGGCTGAAATTATTGCTTATTTATGTTTCACTATTATAAATGGCTTTCACAAATGACAGAATGACTTCCCAGTTTTCACTTCAATTTGATCATACAGCTCTCGAAATTTCAGCTTAGGCAAAAATATACATAGAGGATTCAAGAAAATTTTGTATAGTAAAAAAAAATTGACCGACCCATTCTTACTCAAGGTAAGGAACACAATTGAGCAATCTGATTTTCGTAATAATTGAAGATGTATAGGCACGAACCACGAACCCTCTTGCAAGCCATTTGAACGTTCGGCACATTTTTACTCCATCAAAATGTGCATTTTATTGAGGTTGAACTCAAACGAAGGAAATTCAAGACATTCAGAAAACTCATGGACGAATTGAATATCGAATGAGAAATTTCAATGATAAGTCATTCTGAAATATGAATTTTAAAAAATCTCAATTGAAAAGTTAAATATATTCATCCCATCAATATACAAGATACGTGATGTAACTTGTGAGTGTCTATCAACTTACTGTTTGATGAAGATTGTGTTCATCAATTTTCCATTCCTGAACATAGCCTAGAGAAGATCTACACAAAAATCATGAAATTAGTCCAAGAAAACTATCAGAATATTCTGTGATTATTTCGAAGCCCTCATTCAAGACTGTTTCAGTAAATATCAATAATCAACGTTCATTTTCAACCGGATTAAAATCAACAACCATAAAATTAGCCTGATTACTAATTTAAATTTAAATTTCCATAAATATAGGCATCTCCGCTTCACGTCCTTATATCGACGAATATGCACCCCTTTCTACCGGATGCCAATCAACCCTTGCACATATCAGTAGCGCGCCTTCCCGTTAATATCCGTACATATAAGGGCGTTACATATCCCGCGGCCGCTCTCCTATTTTCGCAGCGGGAGGCGACGCCTCACAGGCATAAGTCATCTCGCGGTGCCCCTGACTGCCGCTTCAATACGAACACGACGGGTGATCGAATATCGGAGTGTCGTAGCTAGCTAACAATGACGCTACGGGGCTATATATGATCTACTATAATATTTGAACAAAACCCCCATCATTAGATTCATGGACAAAAAAAACTCCACGTGGCTGTGTTGAGAGACCTTTATGTGACGTGAGATATGATATGCGTGTCCAACCAAAACAATTCTTGTGTTTTAGCAAAACAGCTAAAATCTAAACGCGATATCGTTGAACACAAACTCCATAGAGATAAACGATCAAGAGGAGAGTGGTTTCGAGTAAATAACCGAACGTCGTGGCACATTGGTGGACAATTGGATTATTGGCAGATTAGAACGTGCGATGATGAAATCCATAAACACAAAAGTCGTATAAATTGATATGAAGCAAGTTGAAATGAATTCAAGTAGGCCTAATTGCTGTTGAGTGTAAAAACCAGAAAAATAAACTCGGAAATTACTATATGTATATAAACAAAGATTGATTTGCATGAGCATGAGCGTATTTAGACCCGAAATGATATGTATGGACCTGGAGATCTTGAAGAGTAATAACATCAATTGTTAATCTGTATTGATATGTATGTATGATTGCCAAATATAATTTATTTCATTATGGGAAAAAATGACATGAAGTATTATCATAGTTTGCCAGCTCGTCATCGCTAGTATTTTCAATAGACTCAGCACTTTTTGGCTGCACATTATCTCATAGTTTACAATTTTCATATTGACTTTTTTCATGCTTTTTCTGGTCATGATTGATGTTTTTAATATATCCTAATTTTGAAAAAGTGAATGTTCAACATGATCATGATTCAAAAGAAGTCGATGTTTGTGGAAAATGAGTGGTACCATGGTAGAAAATAAGAAGACCTTATATAATATGTATGATAAATACAGACATGAAGGAGTATAAGAACAAGTATATAAAAACAACGGCTAAGAACATCATTACTTCATCAGACTCGTAATAGAAATCAACTTGTTCATGTATCACAAGAAATACAGCAATACACACTATAGTAACGAAGACATTACACTTTTAAACTTTGCCACTCTGCGCATGCAAAACCCCCAATGTTTCATAAATGCCCAATGATGTATCGCCGAGCGCTTTCGTGCGGTAATCTGAAAATAATTTACCGAGTGTAGACAAGGCTAGAAAATAAGATTTATATGGAGGCAGCATGATAATAAAACACGTCTGTGGGGTGGTTGGGGGGGGGAGGGGAGGGGGGTTGGGGGGGACAAGCGCCCAGTGGGGGGCACCTAGAGAGCATGTATTAAAAGTATTGAGGTGATAGATCACTTCAGCGAACTAAAGACTGTATCCAGCGCCAATGGGCCCGAACCACGGCTCCATAAAGCCCCTTATTATGAATGTTTTATGGAAGGGGGTTTCATGTAGATGTATTCATTGTCCGGTTCGCAAACTATTAATGATAGCTCTTCGTATTCGAATAAACACGTTTTGCCACTAGGGTCTAAATCAGAACGACAACAAAGTATAATAAATTATTTCTTTATAAAAGGCAAAGTGTGAACCCTTAACGAATTATCATATATTTTATATAAATTATTTTGTCAGATGTTTGTATAGGCCTAATAAACTTCAATACCACAATGCAATATGTCATAGAGGTAATTTATATGTGCCTATACTATACAGAGTCGAATACAATCTTCACCTATTGAAATGTGGTTGTTATACCCTGAGGCAGATGGCAGTACGTTCGTTTTTTATAAAAATAAGAAAATCGTTTAAAATTGATTGATTCGAGGCACATGATGATTGGTTGTACATAATAATTTGTGATGAGATCAAATCAGAAAGCTTGTCTCTCATAAATAAAGATATAAACAACACATTTACCATCAACGGTGGTTGAAAACTTGTATATGAAATCTATCATTAAAATAATTGTCTTCATCATAATCATCTTTTCATCTAGGACGTCATTTTATGGATGTGAAGATTTAATCATGACGATAATAATTCGAGAAGTTATTCTTTCGGAACATTTTAGATAATATAAAAGTAGTCTATATTCATTAAAAATATATTTATAATAACACGTTTCTGGCGAGTGATTCGATGGCTAACACTTAAAACGTACCTCGATGGGAAACTGCGCGATCTCCTATTAGCATAATGATATGTTACTGCTGTCAATAATCAAACTGTATTAAATCATCATTCTAGTAATTGAGCTCTCATAATTACAAGTCAGATAGGTGAATGTATGCCTACATTACGTTTTATACAAAAACAGGTGGGGATTCAAATTTACTTTCTACTTGATAATAATGATGTTTGAGTTGTGGATAAAATTGAGTCTTATTCATTCATTATGGCTGAATTCAACTAAATTGTGACTTCATTTCTTTTAATTATATACTTATGAATAATTTCTAGTTGTTTTTGCGCTCGTTCGGCGACACTGCACCGTGAGTGTTGACGTCCATGTGAAATCAATGACACGTAAAATTGTTCCCATAGTGTTATAACAAGAAATATCACATGAAACAGCAATGTTTCAAGTTTAATTCTGAACGTGTCATTGAGTTATGCTTGTGAACAATTTAGTTGCCATGAATATCCGTATTTATCGTCTCGTGGGTATCGAGGTATATTCTTCATATCATTCAGTATGAAGAACAGTATTTTGTAATGTGTGAATTTCGTTAAGATTGCAGAGACACTTCGATGGTGAAAATGAAAATTATTAGATGTCGAAAATATTCATGTGAAGATATATATATATATATATATATATATATATATATATATATATATATATATATATATATATATATATATATATATTGACAAGTTCATTTAATGGAGATGAGACCAAAAATTTCATTGAGAACCAATTCTCTCAAATGAAGTGGTGATAGAATTCATTATCACATAATGTGGAGAAGTAAACAAGATTTTTTTGTGTAAACATGGAATTAAAAATGGATTTTTAAATGAGCTTGCGTATGTTATTCAATATTTTTTCTCGAGACCCTCATTTCCAATTACACTTCACTTCACACATATTTCTCGGAACCACCCACCATCGCCACCAACCACCATTCAGAAGTCAAGACTTCCCAACAGTTCTCTTCATTTTTCCACAACTCCAATTTCTTTCCTGTCACAAAAGTTTTATACCCCCGCGGGTGAAAAAGTTATGCTATTTCTCTTTTTTTCTTTGTCCCTCTTCTTATCCGCAGCTTCATTTGCATGGCGTGTAATAATATTCTCCTTTCGGATGCTGTCAAAATGACTGAGATGCGAATGCCTCTAGCGACGACATTGTGAACTAAGCTGACCTAACACGCGAAAAGGTTAATTGCTCCTGTCAAGTGAATGTATACTCTTTGTACAACCTTTTGAAGGAAATTTATTAAGCAGGTTTTCATCTTGTAGTACACAACACAGAGGCCATGTTTTTAGCTGCATGGGAAACTATATGGGCAAGGTGTCTGAGGAGACGATGTGGAGGGGAGTGAGGGAAGGGTAGAATTGTGGCATGAAATATGTTGGGATTAATGTCTATAAAATATAATAATACGTGAGAAGAGAAGAGTTGGTTAATATGACTAATATTATGAAGACATAAGATGTGAATGAATAGTAATTTTTAAATTACATGTTATGCTCATCAATCTTCTTTCTTGTTTCCATAAAGATGTCTTGTATCTACTGAGTAATTAGAACCTCCCCAATAATTCAAGAATATTTATTATTATTACTAACAACAAATTTCAACAGCAGCTGTATTTCTCGTTTTTTTTACCAATGAGGCACTTGGATTTGGCTTCGAAACGATGGTACTAAGAAGAATATTACTATTCACAGTGTGGTTTTAAAACCCGGTGAATTTTGTGAGAAAAATATATACCTGTGCAGCATTTTCCAGGATTAAAAGTGTAGATTACTCCAAAATAAGGTAAAAAATGGTATCAAAATGATGATTGCTTTTTATTTTGAAAAATTGCTGGACAATTTTTCAAAATAAACATGATTCATATGGATGAAAAAATATTATTCGGATGGTTCCTCTGAAATTTTCAATACTGTAGCAATAAAACGCTGAATTTGGATATTCAAACTTTCCAAAGTCAAATGTGAGGAAATTTATCATGTATCAAAATCTAATGAGCATTTCTTGATAGTGTTTCATCAATTAAGCATTATTACTCGCATAATATATTCCAGATTCATGACACGCAATGTTGAAGAAAGGTTTGATAAAATATTGTCACTTCAAACAGTCATGATAATTCATCCTAAAAAATTTGAAATAGTATTAGTCACTTCGAATCTGTGTAGCGCTGTAAAAGCTGTGTGTATGGAGAATTTCTGAGCTGGATTTTGATTATAATTTTCATTACAAAAAATAAAAAAAAATGATTTTTTTTTCGATATGCAAGATCCAATCATAAACTTTTCCCATATAATAGATATTTCTACTTTTAATTTCAAATGTTTTCACGGTGACCGGAACGTGTAATTGGATATTTCATAGTAGTATCCTGTGTCGGTGAGATCTATAATAGCCACTTAGATACCAACTGGCGTCGAACCAAGTCCGTTTCATTGTCGCAATAATGGTGGTTGATGCGGCTTTGTATCTGCCACACGCCTTACTGACGACTGGCCATTGTCCAACCTTAATATTGCTGGGAGTTAGTGGGAATATTTCATGGGGGAAAGCAATATTAAGGAAGAAGACCATTGAAAAACATATGTTACCTATCAAATGATGAAACTTTGTTCATCTATTCTGTTCTCCATCCTTGTCAAAACGTTCAATAATTCCAAAGAGAGGAATACATCAATAATATCAGAATGATTTGATTATATGAAAGGAATATGAGGCTTATCCATGGGTAAAATGAGACAAATGAATGAAACGTTCGAATTCCTTCAAGAAAAAATGTTCTGAAAAGTATTAAAATTCGAATACCAATAGATACATTCAATTAATTGTATATGGTTCAACACAGATATAGATGATGTACCTTGCATTTTTCATTTGTTCTCAAGATCATTACAAAAATCGATAATTCAAAATCTAATAACAGAATAAAAGTTGAGTATAACTCAATCCAAAAGTGGTAGCGGCTTTCTCTTCTCAAATCTCAGCTCTGCAGCAATCTAGAAGCTGTAGTTTAAACGAAGTAAGCGAATATAAGAGGACGACGGAGTGGTCAGGATTGGGTGGAGAGAAGGGGTGATTGTAACTTGGAAAGAGTTATACGCGACGTGGTATTCACAGGGGTTAGACCCGTCAAGGGTCAGTCTATGCTTTCTCTGACCCATGGTCTTCTTTTATCCTCATGGGTTACTACCCTCTCCCCCTCCCCCACCTACCCCACCATACAAATCGATGACAAAACGAGTGAAATAGCTCGAGTGAGGTATATACGAACCTATGACGTTAGGCGTTCAAGGTACTTCATATCCAAGCGACAGCCCGATTGACCCGGCCCTGCTGATCGTAATCCGCCCCCTTCTGCACCGTCACATTCATTCCCTCTTCCCCCCCTCCCCTTCCTCCGCCCACCCCCACCTCTTCATTCCCCATCGACCACCCATCACCACCCTCTACAATATAAATTTTCTCGATATTCGCCGGTCGTGTCATTTGAAATGGGGCAGTTTTCCACCGAAACCTAATGGTTATTGCCTTTCTCGAACGAACGGACATATTGCGTTCCATCTACTGCAATGTGTGCTGGCTATCTATCACTTGGGCTTGCTCCCCATACCCCTCCACTCTTTGCTTTCCACCAAAGTCTCCATATGTCCAGTGGCTACCATGAAAGATGGTGACACTTGAATGCCCGCCTTCTCAGTTTCACCAGGTTACGTTTCAACCAATGTTTCGTCTGCCAATATACCATCGAGAAGATTGATTATTGTAATATACCAAAGAAAACGTTTAGTGTCTCCGTTTGATTTAGGGTTAACAAGTTGGGAGTTATCTATAGCGTATCTATTTTCTATTAGGTAGGACGCATTATTGACACACTTCAACACTTTGATTTATACCAACTGGTGACTCCCAATAGGTTCAAGCATATGAATATGTTATTTGATGGACCTATACTTTGGTCCGTGCTTAGGTCATGAATTCGTTGAAACAATCGATCTATAATATCTGAGTGATTTTAATTTTGAATGTGTACCAAATTGATGGCTCACAATTATTTCGATGATGCAACCAGAATTCCTCCAGTCGATTCGTACATTTCTGGTGGAAGGGCCATGTTTCGCACACACAATAACATAACACGCGTTCATGATTTTCTCAATCAACAATACAGCTTGAAAATAATTCTGAGAAGAAAATGGTATCCTTGTGATTTGTGGACTTATATCCACAATGGAGGAAGCTCGTCCACAAACATGAGAAACACAATTCCACAGTTATGTTCAAGTAGTTGTGGTTTCTATTCGTATTATAATTTTTCAGGAGAGGTTTACGATGAGAAATCCAACTTTATCTTACAAAGCGTGAAGTGATAAAATCCATACAGTTGTAGCAAGATTATATGTAATTGCCACGAAGTTCTCACAATTTTGTTGGTATGCAATCTTCTTTCTCTTGGATACTAGCACAGCTCTGAATATAACTGCATACTATTTTCATTGTGAAGACATTGTAACGATTTCATTGCAGGAGCAGTGAAGACTGATCACAACTAGACAATATTTTCTAGGATCAGTATATATAAGTACATTGCCATAGACGAAATAAGAGGGGATACCAACTAAACAATTCAAAAAACTTCCATATTTAAATAATCTCGTTGCAGCTTCAAGGATTTAACGATTATCACAAATGCTGCAGTTACGTTTCTCATCTGAACCTCGTCCTGAAAAAAACAACATATCTCGAGAAAATATATTTTTTTCGTTCTAAGAAAAACCTCACATCCACACATCCACACAATTGAACTCATAACGATGATATTTGTGTTTCCTTATTGTTTGTAGATGACCTTTTTCTTTCGTAGATACAGGCATGAAGATCGAGTTCAAGGTAATGCTGGTGTTTTGATAACCGATCAGAACACAGTGAAGTTGAACAGCTAGTATTTCTCGTTTTGCAACACAATAACACGTTGTCAAGCGCATGTAAGAGTGTAATAATATTCGTATTGTTAACACACAATGGTGTTGACGCCCTACAAAGCAGTAAGGCACGACTTTGGTTCTTATCCACCGACTCCTGACGCAATGATATAAGTATTTGCTGCTCGTACAAGACGTGAATAAACATGCACAACTGATCGAAGATTGAGATATTTTGTATTATTCATTATATTCGTTATTCAATTGTTACTTTCGATAAAATTGTGTTTATATTTACATTTATTCGATCGCATGATTATTACAGTGAGGTAGTTTACGTATGAAAAATGTATAAGTTCATGTGATCATATTTTATTGGTTGAGATTTCTCTTATAGGTTGTAGATTCTACAATATTTTTTCATTTCATATATACTCAAATGATGCTATTCAAGAACTTGAGACAGAAAAATCACAATGAAATTAGAAAATCACGGCTCATTCCGAATATCACAATGGAAGAACGCATTATTTGTCAATACATATTAGTGGTAGTGAACATGAATGTGATTTCTTTTCATTCTTATTGAATCGGTGAACAACAAATGTAAGCAATGCAACATAATTTTTCAGCAATAAATATAAGAATGGATGTTCATATTTTATGGTGTACATCATATCTCGATGTTTGGAAATATTAATTAGAACTGAAATGAAAACAAAGTACTCATCCATTACATTCGTGTCCGTGAAAGATGACTTTATTGGCGGTTGTTATCAGAGCTCATATAGGCATGAAATAGTCAGATAATACGAAGATGTTTGGGTGACTTGATTGACAGTATTGGATGCATTGATTGATCTTATATCAACTTTCAGAAATGTCGTGAACATAGGGTTGACACAGCGCAATAAACTTGAACACGTACATTTATTAATACTGTTTTACTTATAACTAGACCGAAACAGCTTTACCTGCCTCTTATTGAGCTCACAGTTAGCTAGCTGCCTTCTTTCATCATAAGATTATCATCTTCATATAAAGATGAATTGTCAAGCTCGAATGAGACTGTTGAAGTATAAAAATGCACAGCACAATTTTAGTGGAGTTAGCAAAATCAGGCGTTTGACACGTTACTATTAAAACAGGCCTAATTCCAATTACGCTCTCATTATTATTCTATAGTATCCCCCATACAATAATTACAGCTTTTATACAGTCATCATTCATATGATAATTATGATCAGAGATCGCATATATAATATATATATATATATATATATATATATATATATATATATATATATATATATATATATATATATATATATATATATATATATATATATATATATATATATATATATATTCACAGGCCTATATATGATATCGAGGCAGGTTTTTAGGATCTGAAGTTTCGGGGCGACGAAGCGTATATGCAAGGAAACCATAGCCACATAATGGAAGTTTATCACGCCAAAGCGCAATTAAATTCATATAACGAGAAAATGATTCATCGTCAGTGACTTTTCATATCTCGCCCACCCTCATATACATGAGTTGAGAATATACCTTTGACTGATGAGCAATTCATATTCATTTTTAGTTGGTAATTGAAATGAATATATTTTCTTTTCTCAAGTACATTAATTGTGACTTGGAACTATATGAGGATATTCTGACGATGATCCTAGTACACATTATACTGGAAATATGTTCCATATGGGGTTTTGATTCCATGTAGATGCAAATGAAGATGGACGATTCTTCACCTAGATAAGATGAACTATGATTCTATTTCAAAACTTTCATGTTGTATAAGTTGAAGATGATGATTAATCATCTAGACTATCTATCTTAATATGGAGATTAAATCACTTTGATCAAATATAGGTGATCGTAGGCCCATCGAAGAATGTAGATTTCGTTTTCAGAGCAAACATACTAGATTCCAAGTCCGTACTCGGTTTCGGTGGAATATTCTGGGAATCTTTTTACTACCTAGATAAGTGAAAATAGTTGACGAATTCACCATCTAAATGAAGGTTGATTCACTAACTGAAAACTCTCTATTTCAGTTACAATACTTTTTTTATGAAAATACTTCGAAGATATTTCGAATTCAAGTTTATTGACCTTGAAAGATTACCAAGTTAGTTGAGTTGATTTCGAGTTCATAATGCTCCATGAAACGATTGAATCAAGGTATTCGTTTTGGTTGATCATTTCCAATGAATATCTGAAAAATATTACAGGTAATAGATAACTGTTAGAACCATTTAAAAAAAAATCGAATTGGTTCCTTCAATTTTGAGTCTGTCTGTTGAAATTTGAAAATTTTCATTTACAGGTGACTGTAATTGACATTTCATCTAGCCGTTGGATATTTCTGTCTTCTGATCTCTTCATCCAAAATTGTATGTGAACCCATAGTGCTAGTGATATTCCCAATTGGTCAAGCGAGTTCTAGTACTTTAGGTTACGCTGGGAAATAGATTTGACCGAATCATGTTTTCATGTATAACCGACGTAACTCCTAGTAAACCTTGAAGACAAGTAGGCCTAACTGGTATGCTTATTATGATAATGACTACACTTAGTAGTTGTATTCTGGAAGGTAAATTTTTGACTTCTTGTTTTATATCACCTCTAATATCTAAATACCTGTACTATAATAATATTTTTCTTATCAATGCTGTATATTTTTCTACCACTTATCTAACCTAATCTGATTCACCAATACGATTTCAAAATATTATAAAGAGTGGCTATAACTCATGCGCTATAATTTGCACCTGTCTATGAACGTGTAATTATGCCTTCGTGTAAATTCATAATTATTTTATTAGATAAACCTCTATTTCTAATTAGTTTTGATTAATTATTATTTTGCTTGTAAGTACATGCTTTATGACTATTAAAATTAAATTATACTTTGACGTTGCATGCTCTAATATATTCTCCAGATCAAGGCATCAGATAAGATTGTACCGCTAATAATATAGCAATTAGAGTAAAGACTACTTATACTTCAGTGTGTGCATCTACGGGCAAGAGTGTTATTTATACAAAATTGTACTTAGCATAATGACGGCGAGCACATTGAATATTGTGAGCCCGCTATAATTTGATATTCCACATCAAAATGAGCATGTAATTTGAAAATATCCAGGAAATATAACATCTGAAAAGCATAAATTAATAAACATGTATTCTTTCTTTCGTGAAATTTCTCAGTAAACGATATAATGCAAAGCTTGTGTTATTCTTTTCGAGATAAACATATGACTTATTATGCCTTATCATGTTTTCATGTATATACTAGTTTTGACTTGCATGTAAGATGAAAAAAACTTTATGAATAAATAAAAATAGATGTTGTAATCAGTTATCACATCTCGAGTTCATGAATAATAATCCTCTGAAGAATATATTGGATGGATAACTCATCAAATGATGATTATCATGATCATGATTATCAAATCAGAATCAAATCATGAGTATTCATGATTATCATCAATTTGATCCGAACTCGATCAATTTTGGTGGATGAAACTCGTGTCGATCAGTTTCAAAGGATTTGTTGAACTTCGGTTGAAAACGAATATCAACCAGACATGTTTTATTTTTCCCTCGAACATTTTGTTTTCTCGTAGGTGTGTGCCAAATCAATTTAATCAGTAGTACTATTTTCAAACTGTCTTTCCGGCAACCTCGCGCATAATTATGACATCCATATTGGATGGCATGTCTCTCGTTGCTAATTGTTCGTTTCCAACCAACTGTGTAGCCATAGTTACTTCGACGGAAGAAAGGTAAATGCCATGGTTACCATCATTACCCACCTGTCAGAGATAGCAATAGAAGTTTAGGTAATCCTTTTCTCTACAGTTCTTCTTTGAAAGTATTGAGAGCTCGTAATGGTTATCGATAAGTTGTACACGCATGATTGTAGCTATACGCACAGGATCACAGCTTCACCGCGTCGGCCATATTATTATACATGCAGCTTGTTTATGGAGTGTCTGCACGGCTGTACTTAACAAGGGGTGAACATCATTCCAGCACATTTCTCTCAAATGACAAGAAATGTTCAATGGAAGCTATCAACTCACAACAAAAATTACCTAGAAATCAATTAATTGATCTTTCTATTGATAGTTCTTGACAATATGTTTTAATGAGCGATGTTATCCAATTGCTATTAATCGGTTTTTCACCGTTTGTTTGTTTTTCGTTTCTTCGATTTTTTTCTGGTATACAATTCTTCCACAGGTCTTAGAGAACAATCAATTCCCTCGTATTTCCATATTTGATTCATATGAATGATAATATTATATAATATATAATTTATGACTGTATATAGTTCCAGCTCTAAGGTAATAATCGGTTATTCAGATATTGAGAAATGGGAAATGGATTTTTCAAAATATATATAAGAATAACATGACGATAAAAGAAAAGTATATTATTCATGATTGGGAAGGTTGAAATTCTGGGATGCTGTGAGGAAAAAAATGAATTAGGACCAGTTTGATGAATTGTAAATTAAAATGGGTCAGTTTTATGGTCACAGACAGCGCAGTCCTGGTGTTGAAGACCATTAGTTTTAAATAATCAAAATGGGGTGGTAAGATCGCCCTTGTGGTGCCCCGTCCAAACGATCCTATCTTTCATCCATAGCCTTAATTGGGGAACAATGATTTTGTATCAAGTTTCGATGTTATTGAAAAAAAAAAAAGTTTCAAGCTTCAAGTTTCGAGGACAAATGTTTTGCTCATCTCAGAGCAAATACTGCGTTTTCTTATAGTCCATTCGAAATTCGTTGATGTCACAATTATTTGTATTTTTCAAACTCGGTGCACATTACACAGTACACATTACACGTGATGTTATGTTCACCCCTTGTTGATACTAGAGTCTCTGTTGACTGTTCGTGTTGTCTTGAACGTGAAAGAGTGGGAATTATCTTTTCGAAAGAGTAAGATTGGCAGAAGAGTTCAGAGGATGACACTCGTGACAGGTCTCTTGGCTGTGCTTGGGATTATCTCCAGCTGGCTGGCTGACTTGTCCCTGTCAATTAGACTATCCCGCGCGACGTGTGACAGTCATGCACGGCGGGAGAGCGGGTTGCCTACCCACCGAGGCTGACAGTAGATATCCTGTGGCAAGTCAAAGCGACGCCTTCATTCCAACAACGATGGTAAAACAGTTCTGAGATTTTCTGTTTTACGAAATATGCGAGATCAGGAAGAATCATATATAATACATCATTCGGTTCACTTTGAATATAACGGTACTGAGAAAAGATGTAGCTAGGCGAACAACAAAGAATTTTTGTTTGTATGCTGATTTTATAATAAATACATCATTGTCCATTCTTTGCGGATAAATATTGCGGCACATTTGCTGGATTTATATACTCATTGATTCTTTTATTTTTCTCAACACTTTAAATCATTCATCATGTGCCGAATATCATAGCTCTGTGTTCAAGAAGGTTATCTGTTTCACTTATATTTTGTTTATATGAAACAAAATCATTACGGAAAAAGAATAAGAACAAATTGGAAAAAATATCAATTCCGTGATGAATACAAGAACAAAGAAAAAAAAAGAATTCAAGAATAATGAAAAAATGAAAACCAAGTTAGAAAGTAGTTTCAATTTATCTCTTCTTACCGGTGTGAAAGTTTGAATAATTTTCCCATCCCTGAAATTATTGATGAGTCATAATATTCAATTACTCCTCACGGTGGAAAGATCGCTTATGTGGCGCACCGTCCGAACGGTCATATATTTCATAGTGCTCTTGTTTCTAATTTCGATATTTAAAAAAATATATCATAGGGGAAGGGGGGGGGGGCAAAATGGGAAAGACTGACTCAGAACCTCCCACACTCATCCCAGAAGGGCAAATTTCCGCAAAGCCATCATTACCATTTATATATATATATATATATATATATTTTTTTTTATAAATATATATATATATATATATATATATATATATATATATATATATATATATATATATAAATATATACATATATTGATGAAATGTATGGTCTCACACCATGAACCACTTCTCACTCTTGTGTCACTCAGGTTTTCACTATCAACCTTATCAGTCAAATAGACGACTGTTGGAAATATTTCTAACCCAGCAAAAGCAGCGTGACAAGTTTGATTGATGATAGGGCAGTGCTATAAAACTGAGTGTCGATCAATCATCCTTATTTATTAGAGAATGTTTGCTTTACACTGCGCAATGTTTTCCCAACCACCCGTCTAGATGCTATTGTCTACACTGAGAGGGATGTGGTACGAAAACAACGGGATTAGCTCTGCTAATTCCTTCTAATAGAAAGTTATTGATCAAAATGTCTGGAATAGTTATTTCTTGTTATACATTAACTTCCATGGAACGGTTAATCATGAACGTTTTTGTGTTTCTGTTCAGATATCATGTATTTTCATTCATTTTATTCTAGTTCAACGACGCACTCAAATGATAACTAACATCAATTGACGTTGGGAGAATAATGATTGAGATTATGGAATGAAGGTTTTCAATGTAGTTTTGAAGAGATAGCGATCAAGTGTCAATGATTGTGGGAATCATCTCTGCATTCACCTAGTCTATACGGAGAGAAACCATGAACAATCTCTGAGAAATGGACTGCGGTGGGAATCGAACAGATGCCCAATCCACCCTAACTCATTTCCCGGTCACATGGAGCAAGCGCGTCAGCACTGAGCTATCCGTGCCGGTGAAATGATGTATTTATGAACCACTGCTTCTCACTAAATATTCTTGGTGAGTTACGAGTAATATATCGATGTAGTTCGTAGTTATTTGTTATTGGACTTATTTCTGAACAATAATAACATTCTGTGAGAAAAAGCAATGGGAATGGAATATCAATGAAATTACTTGTTGATAGAGTTCAGGAGAAGTATCAAGCTTCTTGTAGTGAGTGGAGTCTGCTTATCTGAAGAGCGACTATTCATATGGTATATGAAACTTCCATTCTCATTAGAATGTTAGCCAGAGAGTTTTTCCTCAACCGTTTCAGTATTTGCACACGAAAATATGGAACTCAAAAGTGCATAATGAAGTATTATGATGTATTAATACATAATTTCATATAATGTCACATCAAAAATGTCACGACAAGAAAAATTTATGATATGAATGACAAAATTGCTGACACCTAAAACCATACAACTTGGAACGAGTCGAGATGAGACGCCATTTTCCCACGTTGAATAAGTAATCGTCGACAATGAGTGAAGTGGCTCGTTTGAAAACGCCATCGTACAAATTAATGATCACGGGGGGTAGGGGGGGGGAGGGGGCGTGGAAGAGAGGAAGCGAAAAGGACGGCATAATGATTCAGTAATGAAACTTAATTGACCCAATTTTTCATTACTATATAACAGGCGAACGTCATTAGTTATTCTAGCGCCTCCCCAGCAAGCGTATTTCCGCCTTCAAGAGAGAGCAAGGATAATTGGAGTAGAGCGACGCGAGATTGAACGAGCGAGCAAGCGACGGCGGGGGTGGCACCGACGCCGCCTACCGAAACCGGCGCTATTTAGGAACAGGAAACGTGGAGGTGAGGCTTGTTGGCGATACCATCTCTCAGATAACCCAACACGAACGAAACTTGAAGCCTCATTATGGAAAACCAATATATGATAACTTCCAGCTTATTCGTAAATATGTGGGAATTTATTATACGACCGGCATATGTAGCGTAGTGGTCAACGCACTTGCTTCATGTGACCTGGGAGGCAGTGGGCATATCGGACCCGGTTCGATCCCCGCTACCGTCCATCTTCACAGAGGTTTTTCGTGGTTTTTCTCTGTAGTCTAGGCTAATGCCGGGATGGTTCCCACAATATAGGCCACGACTACTTCCTCCCACTATCCTTCCCATTACCCATACAAACTTTCATCTCATCATCGCATCATCTCATTAATCATTCATCCGACGCCAATAGATCTTAGTCATCATTACTGTGCGTCGTTTTAATCCAATATATTATACGGCAACGCAATCATGACCACATATATATGTACTTTGAGTGTATTGTCATTATGAGTGAAAAACGATGTTCAAATATTGTGTTCTTTCATCACAATTTCAGTATAAATTTGTCCATCGTCGATGTTTCTAGTTGTTATGATAACCTGACCCGTTATATGCTATCTCATTATACAAATTAATTCCATATATTTTTTACTTGTCAGGATTTGATATGTCATTGATTGTATAATTATTGGAAATCCGTATATTGTTCATCAAGTATAATCCTCACACTCGTAAATTCATTTCGTACAGTTTGAAGATAATTTATTTGAGAGAAACAAACTATTGCATGCATTGTAGCTAGCTTCAGCGTCGTGACGACAAGATGTTTGAAGCCAGCACTGACTGGATGACAACATATTTGTTGAAAAGTTCTCCTAATGTTCGTTTGAATGGTTTTATTCATATGATACTGGTCCATGGACCAATGAAATAGGTGGATCATATAGACCATAACAATTCAGATCAATTTAACTTTCCATATTAACATTTCTTGGTTTCAAGAACATGATCTTCTTATACTGTCAAAATTTTGTAATCATTTATATGTGTTCCAAGCCCTTTAGTAACTGGGCAAGAAGCCTTTAAATACATCAGGCTGAAAATAGAGATGTAGAAAATATTCATATGTCATGTAATAAGTCATCAAATATTGAATATATTATATATATGAGGATGAAATAATTATACTCGATGAGGCAACTCGTTCGAGAAAATTCGTTGGTCATTATCAACATATATACAATTAATTGTATCCACTGATATAAAATATAAAATATATATTTAACATTTCTATCTTATTGTACCTTATTATATTTCATTCTATAAACCATTTATATGTATAAATTACAATGCATGTAACTGACGTACAATTTATATAGTATATACCCACTTCATTCACCTTTATCATATGATCAAAATAACACATACTAAATTCTCTCACTGTATATATTTAAGAAACGCATTTATAGTATTATACAGTTAACATTTCACGTCAAAATGTCCTCCAAGACTCTTTCTACATTCACACATTTATACATTGATACATTGATAATATACACTATAGCACAGCCATCAATTTATTGACTATCACTCTGTAAGTGATTCTTCATCCGTTAGTAAGTTCGTATACACATCGTTGTTATGTCATCCGCATTCCCCGCTTGACAGTAATCCAGCTACCAACCTAGCAAAGCTGCATATATATCAGGGTGATGAAGAGAACTGACAGACGATGATGGCATGTCTTATATATCATTTCGGTTCCACACGTTGGTATGGCGCGCACAATGTTATCGCGTCTTTAATCACTGACTCTATCAAACAAGAAAACGCTACATTCACGTTGGTTTAATATATTCATGTAACCAAATAGCTGCCAGATAATTTATTACAGTTCACGAGAAGGAACTTAGAATCGTTACCTTACTGATTTAGGATTCTGATTTCGAAAGTGAATTGTTTATTGATTGAGAAAGTAATGAGTTGTATCATGTTTTTTTGTGTATCTTCATTATTGTATTAAGGAATTAGATTCTCTATGAAAATCTGTCAAAACTCAAAGAGTCACTGAATGAGTTCATATGTATGAATGTATGATGAGTTTAAATGAGTATGGATGAAAAGTATAAATGAGCTCCTAATGGATTAGTTTGATAGACAGACACGGCAATGGCAATTGTAACAATGTTATCACGCTCAAATCTTGACACTAGAATCTGAAGAATCTATCTCTTCCATAACTGGAAGAGAATTAATTTCCAATAGCTTGGCGGCGACTAGCAAAATAGTGAGGCTATAAATTACGTACAAACAGATAACGTAACAATTATCCATGACTCCCTGCGTTGAACCCAAAATTTAAAAAAAAATCGACAAATTAGCTGGTTGAATATATGGTTGGATTTTATAGAATGTCCAATGACAGAGAACTTGATGAGATTATTACTATCATCAAAATATGCAGTCCCATGCACTTTGCAAATATACCTGACCATTTTGTCTTCGTCTGATTTTCTTGCCTAATTTCCATCAGACTCAAATCATGCCGTCACATCGAACTCAGCCAGGACAATAAAACAAATATGAGTTCATTGCAATTTTATTCACGGAAAAATTCATCTGCTAACTATGATTTCATGAACTATGTTCTGACATCATCTCGCTGCAATTCTGCAAGGATTTGATGCTTTCGGTAGATGCAATTGCTTTCCTTTCATCTTGTTCTGAAAAATTATAATCTGTTTCACGTTATACTTGATTATTACAACAGCTACACAAAAATAGTCAATACAATCCATGTATTGAAACTGGAAAATTATATAATTTCAACTAATTTTCGTACATATAGATTCATTCCAATATTTTCATGCTAAAATGATGGCTTTTCAAACTAATCATCAAATATATAATAAATTATTGTGTTTGATGAATTCAGTTTCATCGCCTTTTTGATAGTGTGTAATTCATCCTTGAATTTTCTTTATTTTTTTCAAAAAAGATTTTCAACCAATGAATTATATAATATTACAAATTTCGAAAGTTCGCTCCACTTGATTGGCCGATCGTCCAACTGTATGGTGCATGATTGTTACACATATGAGCGAGTGCACGTATAAGAGAGAGAGAGAGAGAATCAATCAAGATGAAGGCTCTTCGTCTCACCGTATCATACATTGCTTCTCATCAATGATCATTTGTCATTGAATATGATTCATAATTATACTATTCAAACTCACACGTCGTTTTCCATTGTTATAATATTGTTCCGTTATTAAGTGTCCTCTTATCAATTATTCATGCGCATAGTTAGGGCCGTAACAAGACACATGGCTCAAGAGGCCTGGGTTCAAAGCGCCAAATATCAAAGGTGCACCAAATTTTCACCAGCTCATTGAAATGAGGAAAAACATGATTATATGAAGTATGTAGTGGGCCCCACTTTATTCAATATTCAACACATTCTTATTGTGAGATGTCTCAACTCATGAATGAAGAGAGTATCAAAAACGATACTCCAAGAACACATTCAAGCCAAGTAGTTCCTACTTGATGATTGATAGTTTTCGAGGAGAAGGTGGGTTACGGCGCCAATAATTTTCAGGCCTGAGGGCGCAAAATGTCTTGACACGGCCGTGCGCATATTTCACTCATTCATCAAAAGAAGACAACGCTACCACTATGTTTCCATCATTATTTTCCGATCGAGAAACGACCTCATATTAGTTGGTCGTTTCAAATTTGTGAAGAGTGCTAAGTGTGAGCACTGTGAGTGTGCTAGAGTGATATATATATATATATATATATATATATATATATATATATATATATATATATATGTATATATTTATATATATATATATATATATATATATATATATATATATATATATATAAACATATATATATATATATATATATATATATATATATATATATATATATTTATATATATATATATATATATATATATATATCAAATTTATAATATATCGAGAATTTTGAACAAACTATTGCAGATTGTGACTGATTGCAGGTGCATGAATAATTAAGCATACCCCTTATTTTAGCTTCACATCGTTCATTCTGACAACATATATATATCTATCACTAACGTCAAAACCTTCAACAGTTTTATATTATTCCAAACATATAACGTAACGAGAAATCTAAAACCGATGTCATCAATCGTTGACTAAAATATGACGTGTATGGTTGGCAGATGCTATACGCACACACGTTACGTATACGTACGCTGTACACACACATGTATGACGTTCAAATCAATCAACGTCTCGACGCCAGAGTGACGTAGCGACGCACCCCCCCCCCCTACTCTGCTCTCCCACCCCCCGGCTCGATCCCCCGCCTTACCCTCCTGACTCCCTGTTAATCCCACTTTGCATATACAATATGCGGCCTTATAAATGAATAAGTGAAAAACATACATCAATGTCAAAACATCTGAACCGAGGATGAATGGTCTTGTCTCTATAGTGAGCATGATACTATTTTATATGATACCTTTATAGAATGTTCAGATGTATATAGGTATCTATTGATTCAGGCTAATTAATTTCTTGCCAATACTGAAAAAAATTGACATTTTTGGGAAGGTCATTAATTATTGTGAAATTCTTGATTCAGGGTTAATTTGTTACTCATTGTATCAAAACCATGAGTGTAGTGTAGCTGAAAGTGATAATAAGTTGATTCACCAATAATTGCTGAATTCACCAATATTTTTGTTTTTTAGAGCATCCACAAAAAAAGTCTCCATACAGATCACCGGTTAAAGGAAGTTACAGTTTTTTATGTATTAAGAGGGAAATTTATATCAGTGAACTGATAACTTGAATTGCCATTTGATTGAAATAATTTTCTCAGTCCTTTCGTATTCTTGACAATGTTAACTCATTCAGCTTCAGGTATCGTTTTATCAGAGATGGCATGTTCAAATCTGTTTTTTTCCATCTTGTTACTTGCATTTATCACCAGACTTTAACACGAGGAATTTAATAAATCTTTTTTTTTCGATATTAGGGTTTTTTAAATATATGCACCAATTTTTTTTAGGATTCACTACATCAAATAATTGGACTAAATATTTTTTAGAAATTCAATACATTTTTCATCAAAATGTCCCTGTGCCAAAGTTTGTGAAATTTGTTTATAAGCATGCTGTGATTTTTTTTTCATCGAGCCAATCCTTGGAAAAAGATGATTCTATGGTTGAAAAAATCATTCTGAAATAAATACTATTCAAAACGGAGATGCGATTTGCCCAGATCTCGTATTCTGTATCATTGATGAGAAAAAAATTCACAAACATATTCAAACACTTTTGAATTTAAAGCTGTTCACGACCTTTGACTTTTCTAGAATCTCAATTCAGAACTCTTGTCCAGTTGCACTAATATGAGAAGTGAAACTTCCCTTTTATGTAATCAAAAAATTCGAAATATTGAAAAATTCATGAATTTCTTTTGTTTTCATGCAAATTTCCACTCGACCAAACCACAAAATCAGCAGTTTTTACGAAAAAAAAGCGCGGACGTAATTGATAGTGATTCTTGTACCTGAAGTATCAACAGCATGTACGAACAAATCATATCACGGTATTCATCACTCTCCGATGAAAAATATTGGACAAAAAGAAAAAGAAAGAAAGAAAAATATGAAATGTCAGGTCTGGGTCACCCCTTAAAAAGTGAGGAGAAAATTAATCATCGAAACGATAAAAATCAATCGCAGAAAACAACTCTAAGAATGAATGAATGAATACTTGATTGAATTCCATCGATAAATATAGGCCCACAGAAGATTCACATCACATTTTCGAAACTTATGACCAGAAATTCGGTGTAAAAAAAGTATTTGCAATTGGTGACGAAATGATAAGAGTGAACAGCCAACTCGACCTAACGTTCGGTTCATTTTAGTGTTGTACAGTTCAGTTTCAAAATTGCAGTGAAAACAAGAGGTGAAGATGCATGAGTTCGAACTTGTTTCTAATAAATCTATAGTCCAAACCAATTTGGGTGCATATACGTGAAATTGGGTGAAATTAATTGATACATGAAGGATCAACAAGTGAAAACATGAAGTAAATTGTAAGGGCTTGAATGGTGAGTTACGTAGAAAAAATATAAACCAAATTCAAATGCATCACAAGGGGATTGACAACTCTTGGAATCTGATGTATATACACTCGCCAGGAATCCCTCTGAAATTCATGGAATCACAAAAGAGAATATGGAAGCACAAGAAATCTCTGGAATCACATCAAGAAATCTCTAGAATCACAAGAAATCTCTGGAATCGTAAGAAATCTCTGAAATCTCTGAAGTCACAATGAATCTCTGAAATCACTGGAAAGAACTGGAAAGAAATCACTGGAATCGCAAGAAATCTCTGGAATCTCTGAAGTAACAAGAAATCTCTAAAATCACTTGAAATCACTGAAATCATAAGAAATCCCAAGAATCACTTGAAATCCCTGGAATCACTCGTAATCATGTGAAATACCTTGAAATCATTTGAAAATTTCTTAAATCTCTTGATATTCCTGAAATCACTGAAATCACATGAAATCTTGAAATTTGAAATAGGGTGTACATCAAATTGGCGAGTTGTTGATCCCTCGACTTATCAATATACTCAGTCTGTTCTCAGTCTCAGACAGTCTTAAATTCAGTCAGTCTGGCTTACAGACAATTGGCGTGGTACATGTTCTGTGCCGGCGCGGTTTCGAGTCCCGTTGTATAGGCAAGGGTTTTTGTTCATACGTTCATCCAGGTCCAAAAACCAAATACAAACACTCAACAAGTTCCATTATCATCCTCTCATTCCTTTCTCCTTATTCATCCAACTGTTGATGAAGTCGTAAAGCAGCACCTAATAAACAAAATACATCATAAGAAAAGAGTTATTATCGAGTTATACATAGCTCCAATTGATATGGATAACTCAGAGTTATTCCTTCTGCTCTCTGTAATGGTCAATCATTCATATCATATTGATGTTCTATTGGCGTCGGTTAGTGAGAAGAATGAGTATGATACAAGATTATTTCATTAGGTCTTTTGGACAGTATGAAGGCTTGAAGAAGAGACAGAAACGATTGGCGTCATCCAAAGTTTGAGTATATCGAAAGGGGGTGCTGTGAGTATACGGACCTTGAAGGGAGCGGCCGTGTCCTGTTTTCCGAAAACCATCCTGCTATCCAAATGAATAACTAAGCGATACAACAGAAAACCTCTGTATCGAATCAATTGCTGATTATGGTGAAGATCGAACCCCAGTCTCCTAGATCTCAGTTCAGAGCCTAGAAAACTGATCTAACCGTCACAGTATACTTCATCTAGTTTGAATACTGTTCCAACAATTATTTAAAATTAAGCTTGACTTGAACTTTTGCTAACAATATAAACCAACTATGTGTTCTCTGTGCCCGCTGTAAGAGTTGTCAGTTTTGTGGGTAGTGTTTTAAAGAAGCAAAAAAACACAGAAGTGCCATGTATGTTTTCACCAACGTGTGTACATACACATACATGATGCTATCATAGCTCCATGTTTTATAACCAGTGAGTGGAAGACTTGATGAATGATAGCATTTTATAGCACCTGCTGTGCCAAACTGCGCCTGCGTCAAACAAATATACGTGCAATATGAAGCTGTCAATCACTCCATAGAGAACATTCGAAGGCTAGGTTACTTCTTTACTGTTTGATCGTAAACACAGTTCAATCATTCCTGTGGTGGAACATTATGGATTCAGTTATGGCTATAGACAAGAATCTTCGAGGATTTGAGATGTTCATATAGCTTTGTAATCACCCAAATTTTTGTTCTTGGTATTATTGGTATTAATTATTATTGTCATTAAATCATATTCATATGCATGTATATGTGTGTGTGTGTGTGTTCATATATATATATATATATATATATATATATATATATATATATATATATATATATATATATATATATAAATATATATATATATATATATATATATATATATATATATGTTGTACCGTGCTCTCGGGTTGACCGCGTATGCTCTTTAGAAGAGAACTGCTGGATCTTAAAAGATCCTTTGTCTCTCCAACGTTTCGGCAAGATGTGACTTGCCATCTTCAGGGGATCCGTAGTCTTCGGCGTGCGTAGATCGAATGACTCGAAGCTCATCGGCCGGTGTTTATATACCCTTTATGGAAAAGGGTCGTCTGTGATTGGCTCTGGTGTCCGTCCAATCACGGTGCGCACTGGACCGTTTGCCCTGCGGTCCGCGTGGCCGCCTTGGTCAGTGCTCCGTTCCTGGTTCCGCTGCTCGCTGTGGGATTCTCTATGCGGTCTGGCTGAGATGCAAGCATGTTGCGAGTGGATGCCCTGGTGGTCGGCCTTGTCACGCTGCTGGCATCGTCCGGTGGTCTGACTTTCCTTCTCTTGTCAGTGCGTGCTGTTGGCTGTTGGTCTCGTGTCCTAGTTGGTGGAGATGTAGGTACGACTCGGCAGTTGTTCAGGGCTGGTTTCCATGTGTCCGGGAGTCTTCGGGCGTCGTCCCGAGTGTTCAGACAGTGGCTGCGCCTCTCAATTTCGATGGCCTCCCGGAAAATGCGCGGGAGCTCATGGTCAATGCGAGCCAGAGTCTTGGCTTTATCGAAGTCAATCCAGTGGCCTTCATCTATCACGTGTTTGGCTAGTGTTGATGAGGTGGCCTGTCTGCTGATGGCCACTCGGTGTTCGTCTAGCCGGGCGGAGATTTTCCTGTTGGTTTTGCCGATGTACGTGCGTTCACAGGAACCGCAGGGCACCTCGTATATGCCGTGTGACTCGTTGGGGATGGTATCTTTCACGCTTCGTAGCATCGAGGAGATTTTGCGGTCCGCTCGGAAAATGGTCTTGATGTCGTGTTGTTTGAGAACTCGGCTTATTTTATCAGTCGTTCCTCTGACGAAGGGCAGGTATGCGGTCGCTCGTGGTTTCTCTGTTTCCTCGTTCTCTTTGTTCGTGTTGACATTACGTTGGAAGGCACGTGAGATGGTGTAGTTGGAGAACCCATTTGCAAGAAGGGCATCTCGTAATGTCTTGGTTTCCTCCTTGATGTGTTCCGTGTCAGCTAGTCTCTTGGAGCGAAAGGCCAAGGTGTTGGCGACAGACCTATCTTGAGAAGACGACAAGGACCAAGATTCTCGCCTCCGGGCTTGACGACGAGGTCAAGAAGTACGTGATTCCGCGAGAAAAATCATCACGCTGTCCCAAAATCTACGGCCTCCCGAAGATACACAAGGCCGATGTTCCACTACGCCCGATCGTCAGTTCAGTGGGATCGGCCACGCAGCTTCTAGCTAAGCATTTAGCAAAATACCTTCAACCACACGCAGAGGATGCCGAATCATACGTGCGCAACGCCGACCATTTCATCAGCATTATCAACGAACACGAGATACAACCGGACGACCTTCTTGTCAGCTTCGACGTGGTATCTCTGTTTACCAACATACCCGTCGCCGAGACTCTCGACCTCATTAAGACCAGAGTGAAACCTCCGCATTACGTGTCCGAACTCGTCGAACACTGCCTCAACAGCACGTACTTCACCTTCGAGGGCCAAATCTACAAGCAGGTCGTTGGAGCTCCGATGGGCTCCCCACTGTCTCCAGTGATAGCTAACATCTTCATGACTGACCTCGAGGAACGAGCTCTCGCGACCGCCGTGCTGAAACCCAGCCTATACCTTCGCTTCGTCGACGATACGTTCGTCATCTGGAGGCATGGCAGAGCCGAGCTGGAAAACTTCCTGATCCACCCCAATGGCATGCACGAGTCTATAAAGTTCACGATGGAAGTGGAAGACAACCAGAAGATCCCTTTCCTAGACGTGTTGGTACTGAAGAAGCCGAATGGACGTCTGGGCCACACAGTCTACAGAAAGCCGACGCACACCAACCGCTATCTCAACGCCAGGTCACACCACCACCCGGCCCAGCTCACGTCTGTCGCCAACACCTTGGCCTTTCGCTCCAAGAGACTAGCTGACACGGAACACATCAAGGAGGAAACCAAGACATTACGAGATGCCCTTCTTGCAAATGGGTTCTCCAACTACACCATCTCACGTGCCTTCCAACGTAATGTCAACACGAACAAAGAGAACGAGGAAACAGAGAAACCACGAGCGACCGCATACCTGCCCTTCGTCAGAGGAACGACTGATAAAATAAGCCGAGTTCTCAAACAACACGACATCAAGACCATTTTCCGAGCGGACCGCAAAATCTCCTCGATGCTACGAAGCGTGAAAGATACCATCCCCAACGAGTCACACGGCATATACGAGGTGCCCTGCGGTTCCTGTGAACGCACGTACATCGGCAAAACCAACAGGAAAATCTCCGCCCGGCTAGACGAACACCGAGTGGCCATCAGCAGACAGGCCACCTCATCAACACTAGCCAAACACGTGATAGATGAAGGCCACTGGATTGACTTCGATAAAGCCAAGACTCTGGCTCGCATTGACCATGAGCTCCCGCGCATTTTCCGGGAGGCCATCGAAATTGAGAGGCGCAGCCACTGTCTGAACACTCGGGACGACGCCCGAAGACTCCCGGACACATGGAAACCAGCCCTGAACAACTGCCGAGTCGTACCTACATCTCCACCAACTAGGACACGAGACCAACAGCCAACAGCACGCACTGACAAGAGAAGGAAAGTCAGACCACCGGACGATGCCAGCAGCGTGACAAGGCCGACCACCAGGGCATCCACTCGCAACATGCTTGCATCTCAGCCAGACCGCATAGAGAATCCCACAGCGAGCAGCGGAACCAAGAACGGAGCACTGACCAAGGCGGCCACGCGGACCGCAGGGCAAACGGTCCAGTGCGCACCGTGATTGGACGGACACCAGAGCCAATCACAGACGACCCTTTTCCATAAAGGGTATATAAACACCGGCCGATGAGCTTCGAGTCATTCGATCTACGCACGCCGAAGACTACGGATCCCCTGAAGATGGCAAGTCACATCTTGCCGAAACGTTGAGAGACAAAGGATCTTTTAAGATCCAGCAGTTCTCTTCTAAAGAGCATACGCGGTCAACCCGAGAGCACGGTACAACATTCTACTCAATCCGCGAGAACATCCGTCACAACATATATATATATATATATATATATATATATATATATATATATATATATATATATATATATATATATATATATATTCATATATATATATATATATATATATATATATATATATATATATATATATATATATATATATATATATATATATATATATTTATATATGTATATATATATATATATATATATATATATATATATATATATATATATATATGTATATATATATATATATATATATATATATATATATAAATATATATATATATATATATATATATATATATATATATCTTTATATATATCATATATATATATATATATATATATATATATATATATATATATATATATATATATATATATATATATATATATATATATATATAAGATATATATATATATACACATGAATACATTTTTTCTACTCGATTCATGCTTCAACTTCAGAACGTATATTATGTATGAGCAACATTCTCTGGAAACACTATTGAAGATAGTAGCCCCACACTGAACATGCTCTCTGTATATGTACCATTCTGTACATATATTGTTCATGTAAATGTAATAAGATTTTGTTGTTGATATCGTGTAGCTGTAGCCGGACTTATATGCGTGTCGAGTGCTCATGAACAAACAGCAACCCACGTGGTGACAAGAGTAACATAATATGTTACGGTTGGCACTATTAAATGTAGAACTTGTGACAGTAACAAACAGTCGAGAAGAAAACACCAGCTTAAGAGTCCATGGGAGTTGATTTACTGAAATATCAGTGTATCAGTGATAACTTTGGATGGTATATGAACTATCGAAATTCTAATACGGTGTGAACAGCTATTTCAAATGCTTTCGAGATGATTTTGAATGTAACTATATCACTCATGTCGCATAATTGTCCAGCATATACGACCTAATGCTTCGTTAATTTCAGCTGTATACGCTTGACACTTCACCTTCATAGAGATAACACAAATATCTGTATTTCATCTGTATTTGAAATTTGAAATATTAAACCGTTTGAAAGTTAACACCGGAAGACTGATATTTCGCCTAATCGACTCCAATGGACTCTTGATGCTCAGTGAAACACACCAGTACAATAACAGGAGATGGATATACAAGCTTCGAGATATCGAGTGGGTTTATTAATAAAATAAAGTAGGTGATCTATACCTATCGGACAATAACAAAGACATTCGTGAGATTGTGGTATTAATCGAGGGTCAATGGTTTTTCAGGACGAGATTTTGGATATTTTGGATGAACATGACTACATCTCACGAGTGGGTAGCTTCTCCTAGAGTGAGTTTCTCTATGGATAACCACAGTTTTCTACGATTGATACGATTATTTTTATACTAAGTTTGTTATTTCTTGCGAATACATGCATGGTTGATTCTTATCGTTTTACATCTCACACACTTGAATGAGAATTATAATATTTTTCAAATATGGGAGGGTCAGAAATGTGTACCAATTTTATTATGATATAATAGAATTGGTGGAGGTGCCGTGCACTCAACAGTTTCACTTCAACAGTGCAAAGAAGGCTCCATCAGGTTGGCCCCACCCATTCAAGTTAGCTCAAAATAACAAATATTGAGGTTTTGAGCTCGTTTTGAGCTGAATTGAGCTATCATTTATTCGTTATGAGCTCATCCCACGGAGTAGGAATCACACCCCTACGTGGGTGGGGCCAAGTTGACGGACAGCCCCACCCAAATCATCGGATCGTCTTCGGACAAAGACTATCGTTTTGAGCTCATTTTGAGCTGAATTGAGCTGCTTATTATTCGTTTTGAGCTCATCCCCGTACGGAGATATAGCACCCCCACGTGGGTGGGGCCAAGTTGACGGACAGCCCCACCCAAATCATGGGATCGTCTTCGGACAGAGACTATCGTTTTGAGCTCATTTTGAGCTGAATTGAGCTGCTCAGTATTCGTTTTGAGCTCATCCCCTAACGGAGATATAGCACCCCTACGTGGGTGGGGCCAAGTTGACGGACAGCCCCACCCAAATCATCAGATCGTCTTCGGACAAAGACTATCGTTTTGAGCTCATTTTGAGCTGAATTGAGCTGCTAAGTATTCGTTTTGAGCTCATCCCCTAACGGAGATATAGCACTCCTACGTGGGTGGGGCCAAGTTGACGGACAGCCCCACCCAAATCATGGGATCGTCTTCGGACAAAGACTATCGTTTTGAGCTCATTTTGAGCTGAATTGAGCTGCTAAGTATTCGTTTTGAGCTCATCCCCTAACGGAGATATAGCACCCCTAAGTGGGTGGGGCCAAGTTGACGGACAGCCCCACCCAAATCATCGGATCGTCTTCGAACAAAGACTATCGTTTTGAGCTCATTTTGAGCTGAATTGAGCTGCTAAGTATTCGTTTTGAGCTCATCCCCTAACGGAGATATAGCACCCCTAAGTGGGTGGGGCCAAGTTGACGGACAGCCCCACCCAAATCATCAGATCGTCTTCGGACAAAGACCATCATTTTCAGCTCGTTTTGAGCTGAATTGAGATGCTCAGTATTCGTTTTGAGCTCAACCCTCAACCGAGATATAGCACCCTCTAATCTTAACAAAAAAATGATCACCGCTCATAGCATTTTTACCTTACCTTTGTTTTTTTACTTTTACAATTTTAAAAAATAATTGAATACTCGTTATATTTATTAGCGGATGCGACTGGATTGGATAGAAATGCATTCTATAATTTTCTGGCATGACGAATACAATTGCAGTAGCCTATGCTCATTCCATAACAAAATGATTCTCAATGTTTTTTTCTAAATTACGCTAGGTTTTCATAATTATTGCCACTCCTTTCCTTACCATAAAAACTTATTTGATTATTTTAAGCATTGTTTACGCGGTGTAGGTCTGTTTACGTGGTTTTTGGAATATTTTAGAATGTTGTTCAAGCACTGATTCTTAACTGGTCACTATACGTTCACTATACTGGTCACAATACCTAAAATGAGAGAATCTGTAGAAGATAAGTAGATATCCAGATTTATGTACTTGTACAAAGCATATTTAGGGACACGAGTATGGAAATAGATGGGCGATAGAATAGAAAAGACGGAGTAGGTCTACATTGGAAGACATGACCATGTTCCTAAACTTGTAAGAAAGCACTGGACGAAACGGACAGGGCATAACTCGATAATAGAAAAGGGAGTAGAGGAATGAAACAGAATAAATAAAGACAAACAAGTCTATATTAAAAAATCAAAAAAGTTTTAGTGAGGTATTAGAAAGAATGTTTGAGATCGACAGGACACCAAGAAGAAGTACAAATTAATAGAAAACCAAATAACTCACTTATGAACCTTTCAGGAATTAGCTATGAACTCAGTCACCGTAATTGTGAACAATGTTTTAGCATATGTTATTACAAAACTTTTTGAATAAATGTATGATCTGATCATAACTTCAGACCTACACTGTAATTCTGTAATTTGTAATTGTTATAAGTGGAAGCATAAAAAGATATACATTTAATTTTTTCATGGTTTCTCTGTATTTTTTCCTATCTTTCCACTCTTTTTATTTTTTTCTGCTTTTCTCTCTTTTTAACGTGGGTCCTCTGCCCCATACTCGCTAGTGCATGAAACTTGACTGAATGAAAGGTTCACATTCAGCGGAGTTTGAAACTTCATTTCTGAATTTGGCACACCTGGTAACTACGCGGGGAAAGATTATCGTCAGCGTCAACCGATTCCACGTTGTGTGTGTTGTGACTGTGTCACACGTGAAGAAAAAGATACAAGACTAGTGCATAAGCTGCATTTTGGTAAGTTGAATAGTAATTCAATTTAGTAGCATCCTTAATCTTACGTTGTTTGTACTTTTTCAATATTCACAATAAAACTGCTCAAATTTCTTCTTCTCAAATCGAATGCTTTGATTAAGCGCCTAGATAGCGTTTAAATTCAGCACCAATCCACTGAATTGAAGCTAAAATATACCTATCAACGCAATAAAGATAAACAATCTATAATGGTGAGTATGAAAGGAAAAACCATGTCATAAGTATTGACACCATAAGAATCGACGAACTGTAAGGGATGCACAGAAGCCTATCAAACACTCTCCAGCTCAATGTAGATGGTGGAATGATTTCTGCTGATGCAAGTCCTAAGTTTCTCGGATTTAAACAGTTCAAACAAGTAGCAATTTATGGTAAAGTAGAAAACGACGAGTGATGCATAAATAATATTCATTTGTTACACGAAATGTATAAGAGCCAATAACACATTATTGTGCAGATAACCGGCACTGGTAGCTTGCTCGATATAGCAATTATAATAGTGATACGGCAGGTGAGTGTTAGGTTCCCACAACCGATCACTATTACATAGTTGTCTGTTTTCTTCCACTATGAAAACCCCATAAGTGTATTGTTGGATGAGCGAGACGCTGGGAAAATGCTTTGGGTGGTATCAAAATTGCACATTTTAATTTTACTTTTAAAAAAACGAACCGATTGAACTGAAAATATCATGTCGTTGATACATAATGGTTGGGGGGGGGGGGGGGAGCTGGCTCCTGACGTAGCCCCGCAAGGCGGTTTTTTATAATTGCATGATTCAAAATTATACTATTTGTTAGTTTTATCTACCGTATTCTAGATTATTTTAAATTTGCTTGCAACGAGACTCAGGGCATTTTAACACTTTTCCTCTTCATAATAAAAAAGTATGAGAAACAATATAAAATTTAAACCACAGCCAGATATCATGACTGTATGCACCGAAGAACAAGGGTGAATTAACCAGTGATAGTGTAGGCAGACCTCACAAACTACCGATGACAGACCAAACCTTGGCAGTCGAAAAAATATTTCCAAAATAGTTTCATGAAAATGAAATATGGCCCCCTGGTTACCAAGAAACTAATTGTTGACCAGGAGAATGTTGCGGATACCCCATTTTCCAGCGGGTCGAAAACTAGACTCCTGAACCCGGGTCCGTGGGACGGAATGGAAAATACTTTCTCGGAGATGTAGAAATAATTTCCCTTGTGATTTTCCCGGCGATCAAGCTACTGATGGGCAAGAAACAAGAAGTTTGTGGGCTACCCCGGTGTCGGAGCGTAGTGCGGTAAAGATAGTTCGCTAGTGAAAGTCGAGAACTGACATGTATCAAATTTTCATGAAAATAGCCCACCACCGGCACTTTCTGCGTAGTGGTTAACGCACCTGCTTCATGTGACCCGGGAGGCATGTGGGCATATCGGACTCGGTTCGATCCCCGCACCCGTCCATCTTTACAGGGGTTCGTGGTTTCCCTCTGTAGTCTAGGCTAATGCTGGGATGGTTCCCATAATATAGGCCACAACCGCTTCCTTCCCACTATCCTTTCCATAACCCAGAAACATTCATCTCATCATCCCATCATCTCATGAATCATTTATTCGACTGCAATAGATCATAGTCATTATTTCAGTGCGTCGTTAAAACCAATATAAATCGATAAATAAGTCTATCATCGGGCCGTTCCGAGGTGGTAGCACGGTAGACTCGAGATTTTTTCAAGTGAAACAAATAATACAAAAATTACAAAAATTTCTCATCAATTCTCCGCATATGTACACTCACACTGATGAAAACTCATGTATGGCGTTTTCCAAATGGTTATTTTGTGGAATAGATATTAACTGATTCATGCAGAGTTATTTCGGGACGAGAGTAACAGGCACGGCGACGTTTGGTGGTTTTTTACGTTTCGGCATTCAAATTTCGCGCGCGGCGGTCGGTTGGCGCACCTCCCGGAAAAAATACCACCTTAAATATCGTTTTTCTCAGAAACTATCCGAGCACTAATTCTAAAACTAAACAATATTATAGCACTAATTCTGAAGTAAGTTTTGGCCAAGTTTCATGATCCTTGCTCACTGGGGAGGGGGAGCGTGAACTTGACCCCCCTCCACACTTTTGAGTGCTATTATCTCGGGAACTTCGATTGATCAGCTCTGGATCAGCTTACTGATCTGAACAAAACGAATACTGAGCATCTCAATTCAGCTCAAAACGAGCTCAAAATGATGGTCTTTGTCCGAAGACGATCCGATGATTTGGGTGGGGCTGTCCGTCAACTTGGCCCCACCCACGTAGGGGTGCTATATCTCCGTTAGGGGATGAGCTCAAAACGAATACTTAGCAGCTCAATTCAGCTCAAAATGAGCTCAAAACGATAGTCTCTGTCCGTAGACGATCTGATGATTTGGGTGGGGCTGTCCGTCAACTTGGCCCCACCCACGTAGGGGTGCTATATCTCCGTTAGGGGATGAGCTCAAAACGAATACTTAGCAGCTCAATTCAGCTCAAAATGAGCTCAAAACGATAGTCTTTGTCCGAAGACGAGCCGATGATTTGGGTGGGGCTGTCCGTCAACTTGGCCCCACCCACGTGGGGGTGCTATATCTCCGTTAGGGGATGAGCTCAAAACGAATACTGAGCAGCTCAATTCAGCTCAAAATGAGCTCAAAACGATAGTCTCTGTCCGAAGACGATCCGATGATTTGGGTGGGGCTGTCCGTCAACTTGGCCCCACCCACGTAGGGGTGCTATATCTCCGTTAGGGGATGAGCTCAAAACGAATACTGAGCAGCTCAATTCAGCTCAAAATGAGCTCAAAACGATAGTCTCTGTCCGAAGACGATCCGATGATTTGGGTGGGGCTGTCCGTCAACTTGGCCCCACCCACGTAGGGGTGCTATATCTCCGTTAGGGGATGAGCTCAAAACGAATACTGAGCAGCTCAATTCAGCTCAAAATGAGCTCAAAACGATAGTCTCTGTCCGAAGACGATCCGATGATTTGGGTGGGGCTGTCCGTCAACTTGGCCCCACCCACGTGGGGGTGCTATATCTCCGTACGGGAATGAGCTCAAAACGAATAATAAGCAGCTCAATTCAGCTCAAAATGGGCTCAAAACGATAGTCTTTGTCCGAAGACGATCTGATGATTTGGGTGGGGCTGTCCGTCAACTTGGCCCCACCCACGTAGGGGTGCTATATCTCCGTTAGGGGATGAGCTCAAAACGAATAAATGATAGCTCAATTCAGCTCAAAACGAGCTCAAAACCTCAATATTTGTTATTTTGAGCTAACTTGAATGGGTGGGGCCAACCTGATGGAGCCTGCAAAGAAGAAACTTTTGAATTATACGTAATTTTCATACAAACGCCTATACTAATTCAATTGCATTTCCAATATACAAAATGTGTTTTGTCTTGTACAGTCAGTTAAAAACCTTCAATTAATATTCAATTGAGAAACGTATCATTCTGTAAGATAGATTGGGAAAACGTTACATGAATTGCTGAATAGTATCTTTTTATAATCAAAAGCTCATTAGTTATCTCCAGCCACGTGATTGCCTTGCTCGACTTCCCACGTGCTCTCGATGTAATGTACTCAGCTGTTTGGTAGTGCATTGTGATCAGCATCGTACAGGGTGTAAACAATGAACACGGTATTAACCAGCATGAAGTGGGAGAGGGTGGGTGGGGGGGGGGTGAGAGGGTTGCAATTAGCTTTCCCCAACATGCTCAGCTGTCATTCTCGTCCATACACAGGCTTGACGCGCGGTCCAGTTTCATCACTGAAATAGTACATTGGTGTGTGGTGTGGTGGGGTTGCCTAGGAGCTTGTAATTGCCCTTGTCAACATGGATTACCGCGTGCTCACCCCAACCCTCCCCCCCTCTACCCCATCTCCACACGTCATCATACTGACAGGATTCTGGTTTAAACGTATTACATTATCAGCAAGGTATATATTTCAGTACGTATCGTATATATTCTTTCCCCTCGCTTTTGTTTTTATCTTAATTATTGCCGTACTATACTTGTGTCCACGAAACAAAGATATCGTCTATCAACATAATTACAATCGACATCACCGTTATCTGTGTATGGCTAGAACATTTCAAGAGTAAAGGTGCGTTTACTGACTCGCGTCGCGCTCAAAGCGTTGGTGCGTCACGTGAGAGGTGGTATTTATTGACTCATGAGCGTCGAGCCTTAGCGGAAACATGGATACCTCTATTAAATGTGTGAATGTGAACTGTCAGATTGAAGCTAAAATTCAATAATTGAACACTCTTATTCTTATTAATTATCATATTGAGAGAATATTCGAATAATTTCGATTCGATATATATACAAATTAGGAGAACGATGATAACATGTTCAACATACACGCCCGATCATGATACATTTGACGTTAATTGACGACTCGCAGTCTCTGCCTCCTTGACGTCACAAATCATACCGTCCAACGGTCCAGTCAACATGGCTTTTAGAACTGTAGTGAAATTCAAATATCCAACCGAGGTATCGTCAAATGACCAAAAATGATATAGATCCAACTGGTAGCACTAGATCCAACTAGATCTCACCCCGGTAGCTCGGTCAACTGGGGCACCGCTTCAGAAACTGAAATCACCGTTAGGCGTGGGATCGAGTCCCGCTTAAGGCATGGGTTTTTGTGAATGTTCTTTCACTAATCATCACTTCATAGTTTTATAATCACCTGCTCACTCGTACCCCCATATAACCTAGCTGTCGGTGGGATCGGTGAGAGCAATAATCATCATCTGGAACATGCCAAACGCGAGCTCGTGGCTGACGCAACGAACCCGCGAAACACGATATCTGATTGGTCAGCGCGCCTAACGCTTGTAACGCGTCGCTCTCGACGCGAGTCAGTAAAACCGACATGAGTGATTTTCAGGACAATGTTTGATATTTGAAAAACAGATTAAATTAATTCATCATTCAAAAGCATTAAATTCAAAGCTGTATTGGATGTGCATTGATAATATAATAATCACAGAACCCTTCACAATTATGCATTTGGTGCAAAAGGCCTTTTGATCAACATAAAGAAGACAGTGAACCTGCATCTGAGCTGAATAACATATCATCCATATCTGATATCTCTCTCTCTCTCTCTCTTTATATATATATATATATATATATATATATATATATATATATATATATATATATATATATATATATATATATATATATATATATATATATATATATATATATATATATATATATATATATATATATATATATATATATATGTATATATATATATATATATATATATATATATATATATATATATATGTATATATATATATATATATATATATATATATATATATATATATATATATATATATATATATATGTATATATATATATATATATATATATATATATATATATTTATATATATATATATGTATATATATATATATATATATATATATATATATATATATATATATATATATATATATATATATATATATATAATAAAAGGTCTTTATTAATCCGGCGAAGTTAAGCCAATGGCTTCTCTTACACTTAATATATTCATACCTTCTGTGTGAATTGCACTTGATTGAAAATGAACGTTGTAGAGTATACAATATCAAAAATGTAATCATTGACATACGTTATCAGTGCCCAGTTCTTTCATCACTGTTGCCAAAGCTCGAATTTTTATTAAAATTCATAAAAATCCATAATAGTTAATTTGGTGACAAGACCATGCCAGTAATCAATCGATAGGTACCGCATCGAGTCATTGATCCATCCTCAGCATGAATTGGCGAACAATGATTGGATATGATCAAGATTGGATGAGATAAAAAAAAAAGTCGAATAATAATTCGTTTAATTGTATCTTGGTTCATTGTATCTTGGTATCTTGGTTCATTTGGTATAACTATATATAATAATAATCAGTATACAGTAATCCATTATATAATATCTACAGGTCTAATAATAATCAGTATATGTCCAACTTGAAAGTACAAATAATTGTTAAAAGCATCATTACAATCAATCAATGTGATATAAAATTATTTTTGTACCATCCAATGTTGACATTTACTCACACAATTTATGTTTCAATGCCTTGGCTTCCCATCATAATAAATAAGTACATATATAAAGTCTATATAAAAAAATACTTGAAGCCTTTATTACCCTCTCATTTCATCAAGGTTTCGGCTAAGTTTGCAGCACTTTGTAGACGCCGTCCATAAAACATGAATATTTAATGTTATGAAGTTTTATCCCTCCCCCCCCCCCCCCTATCTATATTATTATGGGATTTATCAACAATTTTACTACACTCGGTTTACCCTTCATGATACGAAAAAACAGATCACGTTTTCTGACCTTAATATTTAATGAACTGAACTATTCAGTTATCACATTCTGATAACTTATAGAATAAAGAAAATAAAGTATTAAAATAAAATGGCATCAAAAGATTTGTATTCACAATTCAGTTTTATGTTATACACACGAAAAGGGAATGAAGATAACAATGAACCAGAACAGCTTGCAGTCAATTTGATATTATTATTCAGTTCTACATGGTCTATTGGTCAGTATTGGCTGAACAAGTCTTTTCTACTGCATTTATGACTTCAGTACTTCCTGATGCTGTTCGAACGTTTATTTTCCATTTATACATTATACAAATGTTTTCAAGTATATATCAGATGAAAATCGAGGGTTGAAGAACTAGTGAATCGGTGTACACCTGATTTCAGATTTCAAGAGATTTCAGGGAGATTTCACATTTCAAGAAGATTCCACGGAATTTCAAGATTTCAAGGGATTTCAGGGAGATTTCACAGGATTCCAAGAGGATTTTGAGGGATTACAAGAAAAATCCAAGGGATTTCAGAAAGATTTCATGACTAGTGTACACCAGATTTCAGGAGTTGCTGACCCCTCGATGATAATATTAATTCTCATGTTTTCATGATGGTAGTTGCAGAAGTCATATCTATTAAGCCTATATGAGAAGTGTTAGGACTATACTCTTAATAGCATATTGAACATCAATGAATAATTTGTGATATAAAGTGGTGAAGTCTTTTCCTCGATTACAGGTTGTCGTTATAGGATTGATATAACAATATACTGATCAATTTTTTTTTTTTTTAAGACGATTGTTGATTTTTCCTTGAATTCCTCAGAATATATATTGACAGTTAGAAGATCTACAATGTGGACATGGATTATTCTTTTGAGGTGGTAAAATCGCTCTTCTTGTGCCCTGTCTTAATGACCCTACCTTGTCATCGATCCCCAGCATATATTGCAAAACATTTTGATAGTTTAAAAAAAATCTCATCGTCTGAATTTCAGGCCTGATAATGAAATATATTACATCGAACGATTAAATATTACAATGTATAATGTAATTTGATTTACAAGTTCTCACTTGAATTAACAACTATAAGGCTCGTCGTTGATTCATGATCAATGAACCCATGTCTCATAATTCATCTCTTCTCATCGAGATTGAAATGTTGAGCTATGAAAAAAAGTCCATTTTGGGTAAATTTCAATGTTCATTGATTGAATTTGATTCTTTTCCACCTCAGTAAAATCAATCGAATTTGATTATTCATAATCCACGTATTGTTAATTCATTAAAGGTATGTGATATATGATCTGATTAAGTGTTTATTATATGCATCAATAATCTCTCCAACATTAAAATTTGAGTTTCACACAACCCAATACTGTATAGGAAGTGAGGGTTCTCTGAAATCATAGATGAAAAGAAATCGTTAGCCTCGCTGAAAGTTTCAAAACTCTTGTGAAATCCAAGTTGTTCAGAGCCATACATTCAACCTGGCGTCGACGAAACATTCGTAACAACCTCTGGTGTATGATTGATGAGCTAGACGCTAATGACTAATATCTCCATCTTTCAATCATTATCTCCATCCACGACATATACGATGTTACATGGCGAAAAGCATTTATCTTCTTCTCTGTCTTCTTTTGAGCATGGATCATTTCAGTTTGTCTTCATGTGAGATGTGTGTGTGTGTGTGTGTATACCTCAAAGCCTTGGAATATTATTGATGGTCCAAATCTGAAATGACGTAAGAACACTCCGTCATTGTCCGTCGCCATCAGGCAATATTTCCGTCAACAGATTAGGTTGTATTATTTTCCGAATATCGGACATCTGTAGGTCGACTACATCACGTGATGTAGCCCTATACACGCAATCACTTGGAAAGATTGATTACCTGTCGGGTTAGCTCAGTAAGAAAGTCTATCATCTAGAAACCATTTTTCGTACATTTTAAAGTATAACTGTCGGCTGGTATAAGATGGAGCTTTTAACTAATAACTACGGGCTTATATACCTGCTAGTGGACAAACAGCATGGCGTCTATAGATCGCAATTATTTAGATGTGGCAATTCGAAATGGAGGACAATTACGGGTCGCATTTTGAGATGAGATACATGAAGACTTAAGAACGAATTTCCTGTGTTTTTAGAGACTTTGTGTATAGTGCCGATTATCGTTTGTTAATGGTTAAAGATGAACCAATTCAGTTTGCACTACCTTATTGATGAAAAATCTGTCTCAACTTGGGTATTTTTTAATGATGAAATTAATTTTACGATCATGAAGAGTAAACATGCACCGGACATTATGACTTCATGACTTGATGTGAGTACAATAGAACTGGAAAAAAATGTGAAAATGTGGAGGCACATTCTAGAATGTCCATATTATTCGTATATTAGTTGAATTAATAATTTTTATTTCAGTTCCATGTTTCCAAATCCTATACCTAATTGGGACATCTTTTTTTCTAAAAATCATCCGTAGCTTCAGCTCAATTCAATCCCGTATAACCTAGCTTTTGGTGAAGTCGTTCAGCAAACCATATTCAACCTCTGTCCTCTACATACACGTCAATAACGGTGGGGTCGTCGAACCGACCATCATCAAATCATCACCATCATCACCAAAATCGTTATTTTTTTAATGCACTGATCTCAGTATCATATATCTACTCAATCACTTCTTATAGGAACAATCGAACACGAAAATGTTTTCTGTCTTCTGTTGCTACTATTTTAAAAGATACTTATATCTCAGACAATATAATTCAAGATATGTATTATCGCATAAAAAAAACAAGTTCTCCTCCTAGCATACTCCCAGTCCCCTCGCCTATGTCTGCAAGTAATGTCGATGTGGGCTCCACTCGATCTACACAAAACTCTTGCACTTTCCATAACAACCAGAAAAATTGGTTCATTGAAACGACGACCGACTACTGCATATTTGCAGCGTCTATTGGTGCCTAATAGCGGTCAGTAGCGGAACTACATGATGCGAGAGGGTATGATGGAAGGGGGTGATAGTAACTTGGCATTAGTTATAGTATCAGTAATAGTGACTGAGAGTGAGAGTGCAGAGCGATCAGTTTTCCTAGGATAAAACAAGGGTTACATTGCGTGACACGTCTTAATTTATCGTCTAATACCATTACCTGAACCTCATGCACAAAGATTAATTATCATTCCACACAAATCGCATTCAATTACCAATAAGTGAATATAGAGATCACCACTTTATACATCTCGATGAACAAATAACTTCCGTTTACACGCGATCAGAAGACAGTATGCTATCGATATAACTAAAGCCGTTCACAATCCGATCACAAGTAGCACCCAGTAGTTTAATCCTTGGTACCACGTCAAAGTCTCCCGAGCTTCGAAGCTTCTCCACACAACGGATAATAAATGGCTTTTCTTTTCTATCAGTCACAAGTGATTGATCACTGTTAGATATATATATATATATATATATATATATATATATATATATATATATATATATATATATATAACGTGCTTGATCTTTAGTAGGTACACATCGAGCTGGCGTTATATAGAGATGGCGGGCGAAAGAGGGAGAGAGTGATGAATTGAGCTCAACTGGATCATTAATATGTGTCACTTTGAGTATTGAACCTGCCAGTCTTTTGGTACACTTACTTGCTTTTGCCATCGCTTTTCTACTTTCTGATGTCTGGTTAATGTTTCTTCTTTCATCCCTCGAAAGCTGTATTATTCAGCTTCAGAATAGTGTTCGGATTCAGATAGGTGTGTGTGTATTATATAAGTTTATATAGCAGGATGAATTACGAATGTTTGGGGATATCTGGAAGATGCAATTTGTATAGTTCGTATATGGATGGTTCGAGAGTGACATCCATGTAGTTTGATAGTGAAATGAAAGTAGGGGAAACCCTAAACAAACCCTTGGAGAATAGATTGGCGTTTGTCTAATCCGTTACACTGAATTATTTCAGTCATGACAAATCAATCAAAGAGTCAATTATCCAATTTCGTACAATAATGCAAGAGTATATAGTGACTGTTGGCAAAAAGTAGCATATGCGTTAGATATAACGCATGAGAGAGATGTATAGGATGTTAGTAAGGTGAGAAAAATCCTGTCAGATATGTGGGACAAAATTATAAAATTCAATATAAAAAGATAAGAGTTGTAAGATGAGAGAGATTCATTCGAAATGTAGGCCTATTCGAAATCTCCACATATCAATTTTTGAGTTTGATGAATTTTTCCAAACTGAAAACGCATGAAAGATATAAAATAAGAACACCGGTGGGAGAAGATTTTGTAAAATTAGTAAGATTTTAATTGTAGAATTTGGTAAGATGTGCGAGTTATAGGATATGTATTCGAAATCTATACACCCTGGTTTTGACGTCGGACTAGCCCTTCTTTATTATAGTTTCTTTATTGAGTCAAGTTAAAATACATAAATGTTGTACATTGCTGTTTATACCCCATTAAGATTAGGGGGTAAATCCTATCTTGTGCTGGGGTAATTGACATAAAGTAAATGTAGACATGAATTAATTATGAAATAATGGAAAGTATATAAATGTTTAGTTGTAAAACTATGACACGGTTGATACCTGATTAAATTTACAGTATAGTATAACGATGTAATTTTTTTTAAAACCGAAGTCACTAAACCTAAATATCAAACTAAAACTAAAACTAGAACTAAAATGTGATGATGATTAACAGTATGAAGTTAACAGATAAATATTAACATTAACAGATCTAGTAGATTAACACATTGGCAGATTAACAGTAACAGATTAACATATGAATCTATGCAAGTAAGATACTTCGTTGATTTATGTCTGATATGTGTACGATTTAATGATGTTGGGGATTTATTCATTACTTATTTATTTACTATTATTATTATTATCGTTAGTCGGTATTGTAGTACAAGAGAGAGTTGTGACATCAAGGAGGGTTTATGATGTGATCCATGAAATTTAGTGGTGTGGAATTCAGCCATTTTCTGGTCTGAAGAGAAAATAGATTTGAAGATTTGATATTTTTAATTTCGGCTGGAAGTAAGTTATAAAGTTTTGGACCAAGGTAAGAGCTGTGACGTTGAGACAAACCCTTCCTGACCCTCAACTCATTTATTGAGTTGTTGAGTGAGAGTCTGGTAGGCCTATTGTTGATATTTTTTGTAGTTTTAATGAATATGCTGTTTGATTTACTCGAGTGAATGTATTTGATTATCTATTCAATTTGTACCAATTCCATCATTCGAACGAAAATTTTCAACTTTGGGGAGTTTTGTCTACGTGGGCTCATCACCAATGGTTATCAATCGAATTGATGTCAATGTTAAGTCTTGAGAAAATCGAGTTCATTGAAGATTCTCCAAAAACGTACGTCCCAGCTGGATATTTGATGTTTTTGAGATTTTTCCGAATCGCCAAAGTTACTTCTCCTTAAAATCAGCGCACCGATTCTGCCCGAAAACAAAGCAGTTCCATAAATTGCCTGTCTTCATGCCCTCAATACGTTTCGTGATGCAGCGTGAACAAAAAACAATGAGAAACTACGTCATCAATTATTGCTTCTTTATTAGCAATAAATTGCTTCATTAATTAGTTCATTCATTAATTGCTTCATATTGCGCATTGCTTCAGAAACTTAAGTCAGGTTGAACAAGGGTTTGATTCCCGCATTAGGCATGGTTCCACCACTTCGTCCTATCATCACTCGCTCATAAAATACATCATAAAGAATACACAGAAGGTGTATTAATTAAGTCATACTTTAGGGGCCACATTATATACTAATGAGTACTGACTGAAGCTCGTTTGATAAGTACTGATACTGACAATTCGATTAAATTATCGTGTCAGTGTTCAAAACGTGTCGTTATGCAACTGCAGGTGTTATTATATTGAAACCCACGTTACTGGGTTGAAAGCTGAAACCCACATCTCAAAATACCACCATCTATCAAGTACACACACTATTGTCATAGAATAGAATCGTATGTGTATATAATTCATAAGTGAAGTCAAAAACAATAAATCTTGTGTCTAATAACCAAGTGAAAAGAAGATTTACAAGTGGTGGGTGTAAGTTACTTTGAGTAAGAAATATGACCCGAAACTTTCACCCCTCAAGATACTGGGCGTGAATGATGTGTATATAAGTCATCATTGATGTTTTCATGAAGTAGGATATCCATCAGTGTGGCCAACTGTGGAAATATATGGCCATAGCCTATATATGTTTATAGAAAATTATGTCTAAATGAAGGCAGAGTGTAGGAAAATTATAATTATATAGTTGTAGCCATCCACGGAAGAAGAAAGTTCGGAGCGACCCATCTATCTTACAGCATCTGAGTGGGGGTGTTTCGCACCGCCTTCTTCCATGAATACACATTGAATAGAAAAAAGCAGCACATGCGTTGTAAGATGTACAAGCTATTCTTATAGAATGTGATTTAAATCTAAACACATCAGTTTTGAAACTGCATCCTTGATTTTCATAATAATAATAATTATTATTATTTTTATTGTCCCAAAGATCCCAAGGATATACAGACAGTCATGATGTTATTATATACAGTTATTACATGCACATATATATATTTTTTTTTGAATACATATTAACATTAAAAATAACATTGAAAAAAAAAATGTTGAAGTACACTCATAATGATAATCGATCATTATATATGTGAAAAATACAAACACTGATTACAGACAATAATCTCTACATGAGTGAAAACACTTGTCTATTAAGTATGTCTTGAGGCATTTTCTGAACTCATCACCTTTTTTCTTTTTTAAGAGAAGCGGAAAAGCATTTAAAAATTTTGAGCCCATGTGAACGGGATCTTTCAGATATATATTATTTTTGAAGCTTTCCAATCTTATTTTCGTTTTGTTACGTGTATTGTAATCGTGGATAGTTTCACTGTTCGAGACCAAATGGGAATTTTCAATTACATACAGAATTGTATAGTAAATGTACAAACGTATTGAACGTCAGCCATTGATGTTCCACAACATCTAGGAAACACTTGTGATGAGAATATCTTGAACTTTCTCCTTAGAAATATTCAACTTATACGTACAAATTAGCAATCATACATTTATCAAATCTACTCCACTGATTGTGTGCGCAGTATGCAAAAAAACAGTCATATATAAGCTAGAAAAAGACCAATTCCTAGAAAATGTTCTATTGAATTGGTTCTGCTTCGAGTCCTGGGCAATGCGCACAAAAAACAATGAAATACCTGCTCAGAAGCGAATCAATATCTGCACTATCAATCATTTATTAATCTGATTTTAAAAAAAGGATTGGCCTACCAAGTTCTTACATTTTCTAAAATCATGAACATCTCTTTGAAAATGTAATAAAATATATCACGATATGTATGAATATGTGGAGATTATTATAAATCATTTTTTTCAGATTTTTTCAGATTTTTTTATATTCATGTCAAAAATCTCGAGAATGGAACCCGTAACATAAAACGATGAACACTCTCATTTGAGTTATATGAAATTTGGGGTTTTATGACCCATGAAACCAAACAAATACACACATATAAATATCGAAATTATCAACTGAGAAAATATCAAACATGAACTATATGGAAATTTCATAACATGATTCAATGTTTTGAAAACCAATTCCACCAGCTTCATTCTTCAACCAACTCTCTCAACATAATAAATGAAGGGGACACATGCAAAATTCAGTTACACATTGGACAGATTCAAGTATTGTACATACAAGCTCTCTAACCATCCGGTATACTGTAAATAACATGTCTGACGTTAGCCTGCGTGTGTAGTATATAAGCTCTTGTCCGTATACATGCACGAGACCACGTGCGAAAACTCGGTGATGCATGGGCGTCCATACGACGTCCCGACGACGTCTCATCTATCTCTATTTGTCTCGACGCATGCGCACACTCCTCATCTCACTCTCGCACACAGCTTGCCAGACACATCAACTAGAAAGAAAAAGAAAGGAAGACGAATGAGCGAGGAACATTGAGAGACAGCTTCATGAAAGAGCGAGAAAATGAAGAGAATGGATGGGTAAATCTTCTGTCAGATTGAAGTTGACTTTCGAATGTTGTCTGATATTTTGTGATATTGAGGAGGTTGTTCTTTAACTGCCATGCAACTTATGTTGGTATGAAAACTGGACTGATTGTTGAAATATCGTTGATTCATTCTCATTTGACGTATAGGATTAAAGTACAATTATTTTTCTCAAGAAGAAAATGAATCATGAGAAAATCAAATGAGATTAATTGATGAAAAAGACTACTGGTACTACTTTCTAAGGCCAGGTTTTACAAAATTGGATTAAGCAATAGTTAGTAGATTAACTTTTTATCACCATTGGTTACATATTATGTTATTTTCGTACCTTTAATTAATAGTTAGTGGATTAGCACCCTATAACTAAGCTTAGTAAAACCGGGCCCAAGTCAAAAAAACTGAATTACTATATTGGTGTATGGAACCCACGTTATTTCTTGATACCAAACTGAACCAAGATAGAAATTACGTTCACATATTTCTCTTCCCACTTGTTTTCAACAAAATCGAAGCACGTTATATAAATTGTTTCATTAAAATTCCGTAATAAATCACACCATCAACACAGTTCGTAGCTCATCAAATTCTCATCCGCGCTCGTTTCAATCAATAATAAAGAGTATAGACTAATTATGTAGGAGGGAAAATGTATTATCGTGTTTGATCAAGGGTTGGTATGTGTTATAAATCAGTTGAACTTCTTGCCGTGTCGTTAGTGCTGCTACCTATGTTGTTTTAATTATAACCATACGGCGATCATCACGTTAATCGTCAGACATGCTCGTTATAGCCTACTTTCCCTCTCAGTTTTGGTCGATCTCGACGACCACGTCTTTACGTAAATAACACAACTGCTAACTTGTCAAGGGGCGTGATATACAGCTATGAGCTTATAAATCAATCCCACATGTACACTGTACAGCCTCCTGTATGCATAACTATAATAATGGATGCCAATAATATGAGGCAATCCTGTAATTGTAGATCTCTTATCTGAATAATAATTTCATCATTGTATGATGATCCATTCTCTCATGTAGGCCTACAGTCTATTACAATGAGAACGTGTTTCAAACTTTTATCAGGCGATGTTTTGCATTCGAAAAAGGAAGTTTTTATATCAATTTTCTCTGTATATTTTGTTAGGAATTGAATTTCGATTTCAGTGCCACACCCGTGTATTTGGTTGATTGACTATTCCGGTGTGGAATCCAGATTTGTGACCCCATTCCACTCAACAACCCCTTACAGAAAACCCCATTGAAAATTACGCACACGATGAAAACTATGAATTATGAGTTCAATTTGTCGATATTGTAAAACCCTACGAACGCTTTGGTATCCATAATTACTTGGTTCAGCGTTGCAAAGATACGATATACTATAATGTATAGCACTTATAAAAAAAACCGACAGCCATTTCTCATACAAGACCCCTTTTAGTAATGATATACTGACACGAAAGGGCCATTAGAAAATCAAACTAGACTCAAATATAGCCAAAGGGTGGAATAAAAGCAATCTCACAATGTAGGCATAAGAATAATAATAAAATGCTTCGTTCGATTTACATTTGGTTTTAAAAAAACCGCACCCGATATTTAGCATTTTATGTATAATTATATTTGAGACGTTTATCGTTTCTAATTACAATAATTTACACGGTAAAGCCCAAGAATTAAATTACGATTGCAGTCAGACAACTGTATGTGGGATTATGGCTAGTGATTATTAGTTCAGCTTGAGATAATTATACGAGATGTTTTATGTATATTATGAACGGTGTTCTACTCCACTGATCATTATTCACTTGAGAGGTAACTGATTCGCAGTGAAAAGACTGACACGAATCCCTGTTCTGTCATCTATGTGTTTGTGGCTATAATTATTTAGTATGTGACTGTAATATTACATGATATGTGATCATTTTACGTTTTATAATATTCTAGTCGGCACATAATTCACGTTTACTCTTCTTGAAAATATGTATGTCATATTGCAATTCTAATTTACTGTTATTGCTGAACTGTGGTGTTCGGTTTTCTATGGATCTTATTTCGCAGCTTTGCATACTGTAATAATTCATCATTATTCATCCTCCAAATCTTTGTCTGAAAGAATTATCACATATGATCAAGGTGTGATGAGTTTCCATATTGATAATGTGATAAATCATAATTAAGAGCTCACCATAAGTTGGTTGTATTATTAAATCAAATTCAAAATGCTCGGTCTCGAACAACAAATGCTGATGATATCTAGTAGATTAAAACGTGTGTAAAACTCAAAATTGAAATATATACCGTAACTCACATACACATCAAATAAGAGAATTAAGACAACGGTACACGAACATATTTCAGTACTCGAATATTATTTTGTAACTTTTAGTATGTAATAAATTGCTGGTAAAAGCTTTCGAATAGTCGAGTACTAAAAGTCTACAACATGCAGTAATACAATAAAATAAACTCGTTTTGTTAGGAGTTTGGCAGTTGAAACCACTGGATAAAAATATTGTTTATGGTCAAGTGTGGATTGTTTGGTGGAGGTTGAGGAGTAGGGGTTGGACAGCCACGTCGTACGACAATTGCCATAATAAGTACTGTATGGGCAACGATTTGTATCAGTGCTTTTGAATTTGAATTCAAAACGTTGAATGATTGCAATCTCCATCATGGATACAAACAGTTCAAACTCTCAAAGTGTACAGAGATATTCATATAAATAACTATTGAATGATAATCATTAATATAAACATGAATACCAATCCATCAACCAATTCACACTTCGTAACGGACAGAAGTGATGATTTAACCCGATAGTCGGTAACCTGATAGCCGGATGCTATTCAGATGAGCGTAGCGAAGACTCCACCATCTCACTCTTATAGAGCTTTGTCTGTGTTTTTTTCCCCTTTTTTTTATGTAAGCACTGCACAAGTCGCATGGTTTGACTGATCTACATGAAACTTTTTGTATACGTACAAACTGCTACAACTTGGAACTGCATAGTTTTCGGAATAAATCGGTTGGATAGATCTTGAGAAATATCATCTCAAAGTTTCTAAAAACCCCATAAGATTTAGCTGGCAAGAAAATTTGAGAAATAAAATCTCTCCGGAAAAAAAATTCTCTGAATCACATCAGAGAATCACATCATAATTCATGTGTATCATGAATGATACACATGATCATCATTTTGTAAGCAATTCGAATCAGCCGTTTTGAAGAAAAAAATTCAAATAACTGTTTTTATTCATCAAATATATGGAAATGATTAATACCAGGATTAGGTTGTCATGATTCACTGCACTCCAGATTCGATATTAATTACCCAACAATGAACCGAGGGGTAAACAACTTGTAAATTTGGTGTACACCTCATTTCAGATTTCGAGGTATTTCAAGGAGATTTCACGGGATCTCAGGAAGATTTCAAGGGATTTCAAGAAGATTTCAAGGGATTTCAGGAGTTGGTTGACCCCTCGCAATGAACTATTCTTTATAATCGTCAAGGTGTGTAGAATACTAGAGTCGATAAAGTAGCAAATATAGGGCAAAGTGTGTCAGAGTCGATAAAGTAGCAAATGTAGGACTACTAATGACTCTCATTATACCGTATCCCGATATCTCGCTCATCTTACAACGCATATGTTGCGTTTGCCTAGTGGTTATTCAATTGAAATTCATGCATCAACCATATGAAAAATTGAATGAAAACACGTCATTTACATCAGTCATACATAATATGTACAGTCATAGAAAAACACGAAATGAGAATTTGTATTGTACATAGACCTGAATATATTAATTTCCTAATTATTCTTTAATGAACTCTTTTATATTGGAACGGCCACAAAAATGAAGTACTCTTGTGAGAAGAAATATCTCACACAAATCCAGGATGTGATTTCAGATTTGGTGATCGAATGAAGAAGTTACAAACACAGTGTGAAAGAATTAACTACCGAGTTAACCACTGAATATGGGTACATCTATCTGTATGAACGCATGGTAATGGTGACGCCATTTTAAAAGTCCTATCTTACAAGTACGCGCGATGTAGTGATACCAAACTATTTCATCATAATATAAAGAAGGTGACCCAATTCTCATACTGATAACATGGAATGTATTTGTGGTTTCTTGCGGTCATTTCAGAGCCAATCGTCCCGATTGCCTGTCGCGATTTAGCGAATCCCCTTGTGAACTAGATGTAAATAAGAGTGGCTATACGGTACCGGTGGCATTGTTGAACTAACACAATCTATAATTCTCGTAATCTACTAGGCCGTGTATAGCATTGTTGAGCATTGTTGTTCTGAATAGTTCGATATAAAAGCGATAGTAATTGCGTTACAGGCAATCGGGACGATGGACTCAAATTCTGACCCCGGAAATTATTTCACTTTCAAGACCCGAATTGGTTCACCTTCTTTATATTATGATGAGATAGGTTGGTATCACTACATCTTGTAACAAGTATTAAACACGGCTCCCTTCGTTTCTTCCACGTTCCGTCGGTTTCGATATCAGTGCTCAGTGGATGATATGTTCAGACCGAGCAATGCACCAAGGGAGATGGTTGTAAAGTGGAAATGACTCCAGACTAGATAGCCGGGCTTGGCTGTATGACTCCGCAAGGACCCATTTATTATTCACCGCGACATCATCTCGTTCGAAACCGCCCAGCCTATAGAATAAGAGAGTACATCTTTCTTGCATTTCTACAAGTAGTCGGCATCGTGTAAATCACTTGTTTTACATTAATTAGAGCTGGTTTCGGTTTCAATTACTTATACGTATCTAATATTTGACATCACTCACATTCATTTCATTTATTGAATTTTAACGACGCACTGTAATGATGACTGAGATCTATTGGCGTCGGATGAATGAATAATGAGATGATGGGATGATGAGATGAAGGTTTTATGAGTAATGGGAAGGATAGTGGGAAGGAAGTGGTCGTGGCCTATATTGTGGGAACCATCCCGGCATTAGCCTAGACTACAGAGGGAAACCACGAAAAAACCCTGTAAAGATGGACGGTGGTGGGGATCGAACCGGGTCCAATATGTCCCCTCACCTCCCGGGTCATACGAAGCAAGTGCGCTAACCACTCAGCTACTGTGCCGGTGACATCACTCACTTTTTCGGAGATAATATAATATAATATATACTATAATATATTATTCGATGCTTGGTTTTGATTTTTTTCCGTTGGTACAATTGAATATCTATTCGAAAAGTTTCGAATTGATGCCTGTTTGTATCAAGTATGTATTGCTTATCCAATGTCACTTTGTCAGGAACTTATCAATAGTTGCAACTAATAGCGTGCTGACATGCCTATGTAGCGACTGTGATATTTATTTGAAATATCAGTATTCTTTGCAGTTTTGTGTATAACCATTCGCCGGCCATGATGCTTCTGAAATCGCTACGTCTTTTATTACATTTCATGTCGAAAATTGGTTCACACTGTTGTGCTAACTGTTGAAAATATGCTTAGCTTTTCAGTAGTCACGCTATATTAACTTTCCACAGTTTATTTCGTCATGGTTGCATATACTTCCGATTGAATATAGGCTTCTGTGGAGTGCCGTCAGCCATTGTTGAAAGAGAAAGACAACAATGTTCACCAGTTGGAATTGACCAGTCAGAATATTTGGTAGTCCACCAGTTCGCTATGTTGCTATGGTAACTATTGTTTGCCATTTGTTACTTGACAGAAGCCTATTATTTGTGTGATTGTATATTTTTGAACGTATTGTTATACATAACTCGAAGAATTGCTGGGAATGATTACTTCAAATTGGTGGAGGAGCCAGGCTCGTATCTCACCTCCAATAAACTTATTCCATTCATGCTCTTTTTATCCATTCACATTTTCACTTGATAAAATCTATGGAACATGAATAAGAAAATAAATATCTATCAGATCAAGTACATTTTCTCATCAGCATAACATGAAATGATCTGGTTGTATACTCTGATGCGCACTCGTTCATTCGCGCACCTCCACACCATGCACCGCCTCCTGAATATAGTCTGCTAGGGACCTCTTCATCATCTTTATGAGAGTAAAGAGCAGAATAGATGGCCGTATCTTGCAGATAGCCAGAACGGATGTCGTACATTCAAGAAAATAAGCTTATTTTATATCTCCCCGCCCATAAACTGTAATTTATCGCATATCGCGGCGATGAGATCGCGCGCTTTTCCTATACCCTTACACATACATGTAGAAGCTGAATTTGTTTTTAGTTTATTTTGTAAGATCATAACCTTCAGAGACTTCTACCCACAAGATTCTTAAGAAAAAATGCTCAAGAAAATTTTCTGTGGTGAAACTCTATCTAACCCGAGTTTCGAACTATCATTCTGTCATACTTTGCACCCTATATCTAAACCCTCAATCCTTAAAAATGAGCCCAAATATCCATATATCTTTACGTTTATGTGCGTTTCCGATCTACAGTTTTCCGGGGAAATTTACACTTTGATATATTCCATAGAACGTATATATGAAACATGATGGGCTTCTTCTGCGTGAAGGGTAAATGTTCCCATTTCGGTCTACATAAGTTGAATATGTTATATGCAGAAATATGGCCACACACATAGAGAATGACAGAAAATATTATTTACATTTATCGGTTCATTTCCTTTTTCATAGTCGATCTATAAAGTACCCTGGGAATACGTATTTATTCTTTAATATAATTTTACGGACTTTTTATATAGATATATGTAAAGCAATAAACCCACGATACAATACGTTGCGCTCATGTAGTCTGTTAAAAGCAACCACAACTTGATACAAAATCGCAATAAATCGATTGGTCCTAGTTTACATAGCTCTTTAGAACCATAAAAAGAACAGAAAACAAAGTAAAGTGTTTAGTAAGTAAGAACTGGATTGCATATGATCAACCCACGTGTTCTGCCGTGGATATGTCTGTAGTGGCAACGCCTTATCATGAATAGTATAATCGAGTGTTCATAGAATGTAGACACTTTGTGAGCTATAACTTGCCACATTTTGTCATACCTCGTATTATATTGAATCAATAGAGAACATGTCAATGGGAGCAATAAATTGGAATGGTTATCATTACCATTTACATTGTTTCGATATCCTGATTTCACTATAATGAATGAAGCATTTTCCATTATTGGATAATATGTTGTATATATCGGTGAATGTTGATTTATTATTTTTGATTGGTCATCAGTGGACATAATTATATTCATCTCTGCGCATCAGTCGATTGAGAGAATAGTTTTTAATCTTATTTTTTCAATAACATCGAAACTTGCTCCGAAATCAGTGTTTTTCAATTACTGCTATGGATGAAAGGTGGGATCGTTTGGACGGGGCACCACAAGGGCGATCTTACCACCACATTTTAATAATTGAAAACTGATGAACTTTGACACCAGGGCTGCACTGTCTGTGACCAAAAATATTCCAAATGAATGGTTTATTCCAAAATTTGATTGAACATTAGAGAATGAACTTGATGAGATATGTTCTCTTCCACGATCAACTTTAAAATGAATGAATGGGTGAAATAATATAAAATATTCAACCATCACTCCTATATTGGTGGTGATTGAATTCCTGAAATTAAACGTGCACTATATTTTGAGAGCACTGCAATCACTCTGCATTCTGGTGGTCCAGAACAGACATTCAACCTTTGACCTCAAAAAGCTTAACCAAATAACAAACTCCATCCCACCCTGGAAACACAGGAAGTTCTAGTAATGATGTGTAGGCATATAATCGATATGTTGTATGATATAATTTTTGTCACATTCCATGTGTGTTTTCTTCACAGCCTGAGAAAGCGAGGATATTTCAAGTCAGTCTATATCTCACTCTGAAACTATTGATATGTCTTCTAGAGTCACCTTCGTACCTCGGTCAGCTGAGGTATCGCCGAACTGGAGTCGCCTTTGGGCGTGGGTTCGAGTTATGAGATTTTGGCATTTTGGCATGGGATTTTGTGAAACGTCCTCTCATCTATCATCACTTCATAGTTTTATGATTACCTGCTCATTCGTACCCTCGTATAACTTTGCTGTTAGTGGGGTCGTTGAGCAAACAATTATCATCATCATGTCTTCTAGTCAAGCTATTTTCCCCTTACTCCATTGAATGTCACAACATTCATTGTTCACATTGTTGTACTCAATTGTCGATTAATAAAATTGAAACTTCAACATATACGATCAATGTACAATAGGGGCCTACATGAATTGCGTTGACCCTTTCTTCAATCCACTTCCATTACACCACTCTGTGACTACTATTTATGCCTGATAATGAAGAAGAATGATATCTATATTATCAATGTTTTCATCAATATGGTACAATTTCAATTTGGAAAAACACAAGCTACTCCGATCAGTAAATCTCAGATAATCCACTCGAAGGTGTATATGTATTAATTTATATATATATATATATATATATATATATATATATATATATATATATATATATGAATGAATATATCATCGTCATATTTATATATACATATATATATATATATATATATATATATATATATATATATATATATATATATATATATATATATATATATATATATATACACGTTCTCAATGACGGCACCCTTGAAAATCCCTCACAAGTGTTTATTAAAATGTATTATCATTATTATTATTTTCCTCGATCGTATCTCAACCTGTAGAGTTCTCTAGCTGAATACAATGCTCGGTATCAAACACGAAGTGAACGTATACACGTTAAGTTGTACAATTAATCAAGGGACGGCGGCGCTCCATAACAGGTAAATTGTCGATCCATTCTCCCAGAAGTGACGTCCAATCTAGCTGATCTCTTTAATAATCATAATAATAAATAATCATAACATCCAACGTACGTAGTTAGATTTGAATGACTTGCAAGATACTTTTATGAAGGTACTAAAACATGCAATCTATCGATTAGAGTCTATACTTCGGCCTCGATTTACCGACTGACGCTACGACTCAATTATTTAAAGTCTTCATTTGCAGCTACGACGATCGATCTTTATTTCAGAATAAGTTTTCATTTAAAATAATTGATAGCCATTCTGGTCGTTTCTCTCGTTGACTTATGATCATGTCAGTTTACTGCAGGCTCCTGACTTTCATAGTGAAACACGCTGTTGGAGCGATCATCAACATGTTCAGTTAATATTAATGATGATGAAAATCAGCTTTGGGTTAGAAAAATATGGATGATACTCCTATGGTAACGAATTGTGAAAAATCAGACGATAGAATGTTAGTGACATGATTTCATATTTGATTTCAATTAGGCTTATGGAAAATGGAATAAATGAGAGGTCAGAATTAATATGTACACAAATCACTGATCAAATATCTCTCAAATGACAGAGCCTAAAATTAATTTCCTTCGAAGGTTGATGAATTCATTATAGTGCTCATCATCTACTGAACAGATTTGAGTTGCACTAATAAATCACTGATTATGAGAGCTTCCACGATGAGGAAAGGTGTGTAAATGATCAATTTATTTGATTCAATTTCATTCAAATGAGGTGTATAGGTCTATATAGGTCAATAATATATATTTTTAATATAATCCTCCACTTTACAGGTAATTTAAGATTCCTAATTTCATATTTTATATTCATTGGAGATTTTTTTCAATTTTTTTCATATTCAATACGTTTTCCACTCCATACGAGTTGGTAATGCATCAACTACAGAGGAAAATATTCATATAAAATTATATGGAATCATCTCTTAAATCATATTCAATTTATAACTATTTGCAAATTGCAATTCATCCAATTATTAATGCTCTCTGTATAAGTTTTATTAATAATATACACTTATACACTCTAGATATTTCTTCATGAGAAATCGGACAGCTTTTTTTTCAAACTAGCATTTAACTTAATTATACCTCTTTTAGAATATATATACAAAATTCATGTCCTTATACACCACAAACAGCAAAGATTATCATGCATGATAGAACTTGGTAAATAGTTATCCAAATAAGGCAAAGGTGGCATTTCAACACTTCCATGGTGATGTCCACTCTTGCATCTGTCTTCTATACGAGCCTAATCGACGCGCAAAACTACATTTATGCATTATCTATGTAGTTTTTAGAAAACAAGCTTTGCGTGTTTTTACACAGATCACATGCATGTCTTCCGTGTCTGCCGCCGGCTGCCACATTTGGGTATAAGTTATAAAGTATACCTAGTTTATATACTGCATGACCATCGAACAAATCGACTGATAAAATATAATTATTCCAGTTTAAAACATAAAACAACTATGATGCGCAGGTGATTTATATACAGAATGTGTAAGTAGGATAAACTTTCGGGGGATTTTTAATTTAATTATCTAAATGATAATGTATGATATTTGATATGGCTGTACATGATTTCAATTCAAATATGATTTGAAATATCAAAAGTACGAAATTCGAAAGTCTTGTGAAAGAAATTATTGTCAAAAAATCAACAACAATCATAGCGATTGAAGTATCAAAAGATTATTCATTCATGCATGTTTCTTCTCATTGATCGACATTCGAATATGTTTTCATGATTTCTGTAATTATTTTCATAATTTAATTGCATTGTGAATGATTATTCTGAAACTAAAGCATACGCCAGCTGTAATGATTGTGAAAATTCAGGAATCACATGGAACTGGCAGCATCGGATCAGCATTAAATAATTCCGAAAGATGAGCTGAGTTTCCTATAGCATTCGTCATCAAAATCGATGGCCTAGAAATGGCATGAATGAATGAAAATAAAGTGGATATTTGTGTTCGTTATGTTGGTAGATAACCTGCTTTTTCTGTAGATACAAGCATATGTTTCTCCCTTATTACTGATTATTTTTGTGATAACAAATATACTTTTGACACTCTGCACGAGATGAATTTCATACTCAAAACATCTTCACATTGAATAGCATGTATAAGAAATAACTTCCATCCTCATGCCAAAAACAATTCTTTAAACAACAAGCCAGTGAACACTCTTTGTTTTTAATAATGCTGCTGCAAAACAATGTATGTCTGTGCTTTATTGATAATCTGTCAAAATGAACTCGATGGGAAGCTACTTTTCAGCAAGTCATCAATCACAATCTCTGGAATCTTTCAAATATTATGAGGTTGAGCACCGTGTTTTCTCAAATATCTTCGGAGATGAATGATTACCTTCGACCCAATTCTTTCACAAGGAATGGTTAATTTATGGAAATTGTAAATGATAAATATTCAGAAATAGTGGAGAGGTAACACAGTATATTTATAATTGATTGTTTGTTGGATCAGTGAGATACGTAATTTATCAACTTGATGTATTTTCACAACTATTCGTGTGAATTGACCACTAGTGATAGGCGTGGCTATTCGCCAAAGCCATCTTGATCTATACTTCATGTGGGAATTTAGAGATACTCTGATAGGTCAATGTGAAATTTCCCACATAACAAAGCCCATGTGAGTGTATGTTCTGTTTTGCGACGTTTATGGTCGAATAAGGGCAATCACTAGTCGTCAATTGACCACTAGTGATGGGCGTGGCTAATCGACAAAGCCACCTTTCATGCGGGAATTTACAGATACTCTGATAGGTCAATGTGAAATTTCCCACATAACAAAGCCCAATTTATTGGATGTTCGGTTTTGTGACGTTTATGGGCGGTTCAATCACTAGTCGTCAATTGACCACTAGTGATGGGCGTGACTAATCGCCAAAGCCACCTTGATCTATATTTCATGTGGGAATTTATAGATACTCTGATAGGTCAATGTGAAATTTCCCACATAACAAAGCCCATTTGATTGGATGTTCTGTTTTGTGACGTTTATGGGCGGTTCAATCACTAGTCGTCAATTGATCACTAGTGATAGGTGTGGCTAATCGCCAGGGCCACCTTGATCTATACTTCATGTGGGAATTTAGAGATACTCTGTCAGGTCAATGTGAAATTTCCCACATAACAAAGCCCATTTGATTGGATGTTCTGTTTTGTGACGTTTATGGGCGGTTCAATCACTAGTCGTCAATTGACCACTAGTGATAGGTGTGGCTAATCGCCAGGGCCACCTTGATCTATACTTCATGTGGGAATTTAGAGATACTCTGTCAGGTCAATGTGAAATTTCCCACTTAACAAAGCCCATTTGATTGGATGTTCTGTTTTGTGACGTTTATGGGCGGGTCAATCACTAGTCGTCAATTCTTCTCTCATTATTTTTATTATCAATCGATGACACAAAATATAGATTTTGGAAGTTTGAGTATGATGCTACGATATACCTGTTACCTGTTTGGACGATTAATGGCGTCCGTGAGCGTAGTTGGCCGCTCTCTCCCAAATACAGCCTCTCTAGCCCAAATCTGCAAGTAGTGCTGCCTCCGACCACTTCCGCTACGGGGTGCTGCAGGCCTGGAACTACTCATACAAAATCGCTCGAGACATTGTGATGTTTGAGCAGTTGGTTCATTATAATAACTACCGATAGCATCACAATCGAGCACGCTTTTGGCGCTTATATGGGCAATTAAAAGCGACCTTTGGTGTCACTACAGAGTGATGTGACAGAGGGGAGGGGTAGTAGGAATAGGCCTATACATATATCCTCGAGATACATTAATCGTCCATGATACATACTGAAAGACGTCTCATATAGCCTACAGGCGCGAATACAGTGACTCCTCGACTACCAATATGAGCTTCAATCAATCTTTATACTACCACTATCATTTAAAATATCAAACTATATGCTCGAAAGTTGAAACATACATGATGTTTTAACTCTCGAGTCATTGCATAATATTTATACCCAACTCGAGTCTTTCATATCATCTAACATCGTTTTAAATACATTAAATCTTGGAAATAGTTACTAATAAGGTATTTATTGCACTTTTGTAGTCTGCTGTGTGCTGTGGAGTTTAGTGGGCTATTATGTCTTCTCGATCGACCAAATTGGTAAGGAATTATGCTGTTGTATTTATATCTATCTATTCAGATGGACAGTATACAACACTCATTCCGATAATATAATACAGGGGTGTGGCCCGTCTACACTGGGTTTGTTGATTGCCTCTTGTCGGAACTAAATTCAACGATATAATAGTCTACTTGGCTGACAGCCGCACGAAATGTATATACACTCTCAGGTGCGATTAAAATCAGACCCTATACATAGTTGAATACTGCTCAATTTTATGGTGAATGGTGTGAGATCATAATAATTCCGAGTTCTTGATGATATTTTCTAGACCGATTTGATTTTAGCTATAATATCAATAGCAGATTTATAGACGGCATACATTTTCCGTTTACGCTCCACGATAGTGTACATTTCGGAATTCAATTTCTAGAAATCATCATCACAGTTTTGAACATGGTGCAGGCTGGACTGTCCACTGGCTCGGACTGGCCTGGTAGGTCGCCTGTTTGGTGTCTTTATGGGCCGGTAATATAGTCTACTCTTTCTTAGTAGTCGTACATTATTATATGTATGAATTCATATAATATGAATTTGTTTATCTGAACATTGTTGTGCTTAGGCCTACTTAGCTGAAAAGAATAGTTTTATACAATCATAATAAGCTATATTGACTTGATACTGACTATGGAACACATTGCGAATTCAACGCGATGCAATTCAACATGCAGATACACTGCTCGGAGTTTTGTTACGAGAGAGTTGAGTGTGTATGCCTACAAAATTTTCATATATCAAGCCGAGTATGATCATAAAATATATCTGCCCGACCCCCCCCCCCCACCCCCTCCACACACACACAATCTTACATTTGGGCCGCCGTTTAGGCCTATATTACTTCCGGGCCGTTTTTTACCCCCAGTCCGGCCCTGACATGGTGTATAACTTGTATAATATATCATATGATTCAAATTATGTAGAGCATATACAAAACATGCTGAGGAACATGTGAACACGTTCACATACGGTCCAACATGAAAAATATTCATGAATTTGAGTGATAATTGTAGGAAATTTGTCTACGAAAAGAATTCTGTGTGCCAGCATAATGTCACCGTTATACTGCGTTTCTTTCCCGGTATGTTCGATTCAGTCATTCCTATTTAGAGAGATAAATTGTTCCTGATCATCAGATATAACCTATATTTTTCACGATAAGCTTCGGATATCGGATAATAATTGGAATCGTCGACGATCAAAACTTTTGAACTTCAAGCTCAAATTGAAATACGAAAGAATAATAAATCATTCAAGATAATTTTACTGTGATTTTGTACGTTACATTTTCTTATCTGATTTCACGACTCAATTATTTACCATGATTTACAAGTATCCACATCAATCGATACCCATATGTGTTTGGTCCAACTTCATGAAGATACAGAATTAATCTAAAATAAATATTAAAATTGAAGATAAAAATGCTGCCCACATCAAAAATCAGTAAGAATCACATTGCACGTTCCTCACTGCATGCTCGGAACTTCATAATAATCATGTTACTATTCTTAGAACACACCTTCCTGTTTGTGTTGTCGTTCAAATCTCATAACATTGAGCTAAGTTTAACCAAAACAATAATGGCGCCTAAAACACGCCAAAGGTTTCTTATTTCTATATCCAAATGGCTACACCCGTGAGTTTCAGTCAGCTTCCATCACATTTTCTGTCTGCTCATCGTTTCTAAGCGCCTACGTTGGCAAATGCAGAGCCGCGTATATAAACGCTGGTCATGCACATAAGATGGCGAGACCACCCAACTGCGGGTCATCCTGGTTGATGGTTTAATACCAGAGTCGACTATGTAATTGGCTCCGACTACAGCCATCGGTACTCTAGCTTTTTAATCTATAACTCGCTATTTATGTACTTGTTTGTCAGACTGAATGAAGACAAGCTCGCCATTGGACAGCAACTAATAAACGTGATGTTGTTTCTTGTTATCCTTTTGGGAGTTGAAATAGGTATACATTATAGTTATACGAATTAAGTGCACTTCACAGCAGTATTTACGTTTCGAAAAAGTTTTTTTTTCACTTATCACGGTCAACACCAAGATCAAAGTACGCTAAAGAGTAGGAATGACGGCACCTCTTCTCCCTCTCTCTCTCTCTCATCTAATTCCAAGGTATGGACCAATCAATCAATTATCACCCACCGCGTACCTAGTACACGTAATAATGATTTTATTGTGACGGCTATAATGATATAAAAAAGTTTTTCGAAACACATTCTTTCTCACAGAATTGATCAGTTGAGATGATTCATAATATAAAAACCGAGAGGTTAACAACTTCTGAAATCTGGTGTACACTTGTCATGAAATCTTCCTAAAATCCCTTGAAATCTTCTTGAAATTCCTTGAAATCTCCCTAAAATCCCGTAAAATCTCCCTGAAATCCCTTGAAATCTCCCTGAAATCCCTTGAAATCTTCTTGAAATACCTTGAAATATCCCTAAAATCCCGTGAAATCTCCCTGAAATCCCTTGAAATCTCCCTGAAATCCATTGAAATCTGAAATCAGGTGTACACCAAATGTACTAGTTGTTTACCCCTCGATGAAAACTCAAAAAGGTGGTTAGATTTCAAAATATCATGGTTGCAGCACATTGCAGTTGGTCAAAATGTTGAATCATCGCAAGTCGCCACAACAATCGGGCCTCAATACTAAAACACATTTACATACACTCAATTCTGCTAATCTAGATTTAATATCATTTTTGCATACCCATCATCCCCCTAATTCCCTTGACCCTCGCTTCAGTGATGAGTAATGCCTCGTTCTTGTCTTCCCCGACGCCTCCTCTGGGGCCCTCGTTGAGCGATGGTTCAGAGAGTCAGAGGTGGTTGAGATTGAAGGAAGCGACTCATATTTCAAGTAAAGCGTTTTCTCTCTGACCCCGCTAGGGGCTCTGGGGTCCGTTCAGAGGACAGCTGTTTGTACGACGTCGTACATAACTCTCTCTCCTCGTTCTCTCTCTCTCTCACGCTCGACGCTCTCTTATCCCGAGACGACAAATTGCGGTCGTCCAAGGCGACAGGCGGCGGTGGACCGGAGCGCGTCGAGAATCTTCTTCACTGTCAGACACACATGTCACCACCTCTCCCTCCTACCCCCCCGACCCCTCTTTCCCCAACCATCTCACGTCATCTCGTGAAATAACGTTATAGATACCTCTCACGTGTGATACATCCGCCATTCATGAAAGAGACGCAATAAATATGATTTATAACTCCATATTGAACACTCATCAACCCGAACATCATACTAACTCACTTTAGCTTTTGGGGTTATCGATTTTTACAGAATTGACTGATAAAGTGTTGATATCACAACCTTCTGTATTGGATGGGACCGTTTTCTATTCATGTCAGAAACGAATAAAACTGGCTGTGGTTGATACAACACATACCTCGGTGACGTTGAATAATATATAGATAATGTTTGAGTGATCATGAAAGCTCGGTAATCATTGTGACCATCAGAAAATGACCAATAGACGAATTATTTCACAGAACTAAAAATCTAAACCGAACTAAAAGTGAGCTATGTCCAGTTTAACAGAAGATGAATTTATTGATTAGGCGATAATCAGCGGATCAACTTGTTACCAATCATAATTCTGTACTTTAATTATTAATTAGCTCAACAGCTCAATCATAGTATTTTTATTTTTTCTTAAACGCAGTCGGAGTATTATAATCATTCGACTACCTCTGTGGATCTCAATGTGAGAATTACCATTTATGTATAAACATGTATACAAAAATTAATATCTCATATGATATTTTGATGATGTTAGTTGAATATATTGTATTTCACATTCGTTTGAGTTTTGAACATTATTTCGTATTGTTATATCAGTTCACATCTCATTCTAGAAGAAACTCGAAAGACACAAATTTTAATGAATCTATTCATTAGATGAACCCATAGCGAAGAAAACAATTTAAGCTTCGTTTTCATGTTGTTGTTTTTACAAGGGGGGGGGGGGGGGGGATTTTACGAGTCAGAAAAAAAACGGTTCAAATTGAAACTTTCTCTGCATATTTTGGTGTTATACACAAGAATAGATTGAGATTGTTTTTCAGAAAAATTATTGGAACGTTTTTTTCAGAAAGAAATCAGAAAGTTTGGAAAATTCCCGTAATAGCCCAGAGAGAAAAAAACTTGAAGAACTTGAAATTTTTGAAAGCTCTAAAATTCTCACTGAATAGGGATGAGAATATATCTCACACACTTTCAGTGATTTTCACAAAATCGAAGGAGAAATAACGAAGAGAACTTATTATGATGCATTTTTCTACAATAATGAATTAGCTATTCAGAAAGAGGAAAAATCAACAATTGACGACTCGCAGTCTCTACCCCCATGAAGTCAGAAATCATACCGTCCAATCCACATGGGCTGTTACAACTGTGGTCAAATTAAAATGTCCAATCGGGGTAAAGCCACGCCTATTCCGAATTGTCAATTGTCACCAATTAACTAAACGTTTGTAGTAATCCAAGGTCTTCCGATGTAGTTTTAGCTGACAGAATATTCTTCATTCCAAATTTCTACTTAAGAGGCCGCAGGTGCGCTACACGCGATCGTTGTTCGCTCGCTTCAGACTCGAGTTTAACATGCATCGTGTGCTAGGCGCAGCCCATAGACTAGCCCGCCGAACTCATATTCTCGTAAACGCCGTTAATTCCCTTACTCACACTTTTGATATATTTTACAGTCCATATTATTTTTCGGTATTCAAAAATATATATCTAGGTTTCCGTTAACTAGAAATTTTTTCATTTTCCATTTGAAGAATTCGAAAAATTACAAATTTGTTGTTCAAAATTCTGTGAATGCGATAACCTCCCTCTTTCAATCATCAACAGAATGCAAAAACAATCATATTGATATCTCAAAAATTACGGCCGTGAGAGTTTGCGGCGTGAAATACGAGCGCCTGCTCGTCTCACAACGCACACTGCGTTTTCCTAGTTATTAGACGAGCGTTGCAGAGATTTCCATTCCATATACCGAAAAATTGTGCATCGTTTTTTTTTCGTACTTTGTATGCGGCGTAAAGATTAGGAAACTGAAAAATTACCTTGAAACATTTTATACATATTGGTGTACATCAAAATGGGTTGGAATCGTTTTTCAGAAGAATCGGTTGAAAGGGTTTTTCCGGAAAAGAATTGGTAAGTTCTCAAAATCTCAAAAAATCTCCTGAAATTACCAAAATGCTCTCAAATTCTTACTGAATGTGAAAAACCTATCATATACATTTTCAGTAATTTGTATAACATTCGAATGAGAAATAACTTGGAAAACTCATTCATAATGTAATTCGTTCTCAATCAATCAAAGCTATCAATAAATTCATCAAATACAAGCAACAAGTGTCACCAATTAATTCAAAACGATTCAAATAAGTGATGAATAAAAAAGGAAAACAGTGACATTTTGAACGTTCAAAGTAATCCAAAGTTCGTAAATGTAGTTTGAGCTGACATAATATTTTTCATTCTAGATTTCATACTTCTAAGCTCATCTCACAACGGATGCCCATGCACGTTTCCCTATTCTATAAACATGAAATATTGTATCTCTACGGTATAGTTCGAAGCTGTATTGAATCAGGCATATGCATGAAGTGAGAGATGAATGTTACTGATTATAGTCACAACAAATTTGCTTTGATTATTATAGTAGACATTAATTGAGTGGTTTAGCCCACAATGTGGCTTTGATTTCGAAGTTTTAGCCTTTCTTGCGAAACTAAAAACGCCATCTCATCTAACTATAAGTCAAACTTCATGACTGTGTGCTACTCGAACAATCGATTTAGAATCATTTGAGATTTCAATCTCATACTAGAAAAACGGTATTTACTTTTTGTTGGATCCACGCAGTAAAATGAAATGAATGTGTATATATGGGCCATAGCATTCCTGCTACATTATCATCTTAAAAGATTCTTTTATTAACAAAAACAGGATTCAAACCAATTTTTCCCAATTATTAGGGCTAAGGAAGACATGGAAGGACCGTCCGGTTGGGGCATCACGAGGACGGTCTCCCTACCTCACCAAATTTGTATATGTCTCCAATTCTACGTTCTTACAATTTCACGGAAAAAATGAACAATTTATATCTGCTCTGAAAGGTCTAGACTCTAGGTCTACTTGAATTGTGAATAGAATTTGTACTACGTATACTGTAGGCCTACTCATGTTCTACGTGAGTATTTTTTTCTCCATTTTACATGTTTTTTTCATCAAGTGCGTATGTGATCAACTGTGAATCAAGTAATCACCAGTCATTTCTAGTCTCTATCATTATTTGTATTTATTGGACGCAGAAATATCACTTTCACCCTGAATCTCACAAACATAGGCTGATAATGAAAGAATCTTCGGTAGTTTACTTTTTTATATTCAAAATAGAACAGTTGAACAAAAGATATACGTTCAATCATTTCTTCGAAATTACCATTGACTATCTAACGGAAAAATTGTGATAGTTGTGCAAATATTTATGACAGATGACAGCTGGGAATATAAACCACGCACCACTTACTAATTACGAAAATAATTCGAATTTCATTGCAAAATATTCATCATATTATATATTTTCTCAATACCGTAGCATCTGTTCAATTTCATATGACACGACCATGAATTATAGATTGATTGTGCATTGTATTTATACTTCTCATAGGGGTATCCGGCTATCCGTCTATCACTATATTTTCAACAATGAGAACCAAGAAAGAGCTTTACATTTTATGTACTGTACGTACGGGTACCACAAAGTCATTAACTTCTCAAATTGTTTTAACATCAATATTAATGGTTTGAAATGTCATTGGAAACAATAAAATGTTATTTTTCACTGCAGCCATATTTCATTGTATATAGCCGAAGGTCTGTTTTATACCATTGTAAATAATAGGCTATTATAGCACCCCGCATCATCTGACATCACTCGATTAATCTTAGCAAGTTTGTATAGCATACAAATATATATACTTTCACTTTCATCGCATAGTATAGACATTACCGGTCAAGGATTCAAACGATAATTAAAAATTAACATGTATCCGGTAAAAATAAAATAACCATACTTAGTAGTTGTGACTTATGTATACACGTGCAATTATAAATAATTCACCACATGATATTTTTATTGATGGTATATAATATTAAATAAACGTTCGAAAAGATTACCATTCAACCTAATGAGAAATATTCTCTTTCAATTACGTCATTATACAATCAGTCAAGCTGCATGGCCATTTCAATCAATTTTTTTGTGAGTTCAACGATCTGCCAAAAGTGGAATAATCACATTTTATCAGTACTATACTCTAGTCGGACACAATGAAGAGACTCGGAAATCAAAATTCACTTATCGCAAGATGTTGATGATAAGTAGGCTTACGGTATTCAATGGAATTGGGGAATGGATCGTCTTGATTTTGATTTATGATTTTGATGAATTGAAGATTGATTTGTAACTCATTACAGCAGGTCCAGATTTGATGATAAAATATATAACAATAACAATACATGTCATGCAGTAATATTAAGTGGTTCCAACATATTTCGACCTGAGCCTGCATAATCAATTAGCGATAGAGAAATGGATGATTTTATACTATTAAATTCTGACACTAATAATTGAGAGTATCTTTCCTGATTCGGAGAAAGGTATCAAACTCGGTGATATAAATTCACACATGTAGAGAAAAAGTCGAATCTAGAAATAAAATCGTTTATTTGATAGCTGATCAACATGCACCGGGTGAAATTGGTTACTACTTTGTGTGAGCAGTAGTCGGAAGGAAGAGATGGGAGGAGGGGGAGGGGGGATTCATCTTCACAGAAAGAAATGTTTTTTTGCACCATTCCTTCAATTTGAACATTTTGGTTACGCATCCACAAGAAATTTACCATTTTTTACTAATTTAATACGACTGGCAGAAAATATTATATTTTACCAATAATTATATATAATTATTCTCTCATACTTCATCTTGACTAGCATTTACAAGTGAATTGACACAACCCATTTTTTGAGATGCTCTCGAGTCTCGTTTCACACATAGATAACAATAATGTATATTATCAGAAAACAATCATAGTCCAGATCACAAAATTTCTTTTTTCTCGAACCAAATGATTGACCAGAAACGCATACTATATCCTAGAACTCGGAAATAAGGTTGACAAATCTTGCAGTCCAATATTTCCTTATGGTTGTCTGTTTTTCTCTTGTGACTCGAATGCTATCCATAGCAATTCTCGCAAGAAATGTTCCAATTCGAACCCTGTGGGTGGGATTTATAGCTCTCTTGCAATTACTAGAACCTATCAATCAGAAAACCAATGCAATACAGTGTAAGACAGTGTTGTTCCAATTCCTTTGTCTAATTTCAGTTTCACGTGACTTCCGATGTTCTAGCTAACGACTTCTAATAATTACCATCATCATAAAAAGACTCACATACACACACACATCCACACACACATCAACTTAATGAAATAATTGACCAACTCTGTGAACGAATCAATCATTTTCTGTAGCGCAATTAATCTCGTGTCACCGGTTGCCTGAGTAACAGGCTTAAAACACGTATAGGGCCATACATTGTAACGGTAGATTAATAAACATCATCAACCATTCGCATTTATCTGTTATCATCGTACTTTAATCATATTGTGTACTGCTGTCAGTGACATACAACTGATGCATGGTTTAATATTTCAATATTGTTTTCGCAAAGTTGCTGTCATTCGTTGACATGTTTTAAATTCAACGGTTCGAATTTGATTTAGGCTTGAGTTATTTTCTAAGAGACAGATATATAAACATAATTTTAATTGGTTCTGTCATATGTTTGAAGATGATATTAGTATCGCCTATAAACGAACTGATTTATTATGATTTGATCTTAAATTTATCAGGGAAATCAGAAAGTTTAAATTCATGTTCTTTTTATCGCTTTGAGTGAGACGGCTTCTAATTTATTATTCTTGATGTACCATCAGCCAATTTCTTCAGTGAATAACAACATTCTTCTATGGAGAGGAACGAATCTTCGTATTTCTTCGCAATAACATGAGAAATATTCTTCGGAAATACAGATCGACAAATTTTCTGAATTTATATGAGAGTCGAAATGGGCCCACGGGCTATGTGCCAAGATATGCGTGGAACCACACCCTGAAACGGGATGAGGTCACCATCACCATTAATTAACTTTATATACCTTTATTGTTGATTAGGAAGTCAAAGTCAATAAGATTGATTAGCTTAGATCCAAGACAAGATTGAGATGCAAGAAAGTAACATACATCGATCTTGATTAGGAATCGAGTAGCCACCTATCACATGGGAGGCCAATTTCTGATCGTAACTCCACATACCGTACGTAGCTCACTCATTTGTTTATAAAGCTATTTGGTGATGACAATTGATTAACATTTCTTTGTAGAGGTTTTGAAAGAAATATTCGAGTAATTTCGTACTTGTTTTAGAAAAAATAGGCGTAGTGCCCGTTATGTTGATGTTCATTTTCTTTTCAGATTTTATTTTATTACTACTCATCGTATTATTTTAGGATTGAATCCATTTCGTTCCTTGAACGAATAAATGAGCTTTCAATTCTGAACTATGATCCTGATTTATATGAGCAAAGGAAAATCATACGCCGGTAGTGTGGTAGGACATACATGTTTTGTCTCTTATTATGAAAAATAATACGAGTTATGTCAAAAGAACGTTTTATTTCTCATATATGGATCGAGTCTTATAATATATCAGAGATGTGGAGATTGACAAATGAAATCGATAACATAAAATGAATATGTCAGAATCAAATTTTAAGAAATATGGTGAAAAATATATTACACTTTCAATACACTTTGAATACACTTTCAATTCATGTGTCATTTATTATTTCCACCCTCCTTCCAAACGGTATAATATGTAACTTATGTTCTCTTACTTTTTACTCCGATTTTCTTACTCGCAATGACAAGTTTAGTGTAAACACTCGGTTCGCAATTCAACGCTTGTGCAAATAATGTTTATCGAAACAACAAACCACATAAGGAAGAGCAAGGTGGTGGAGGCGGGACGTAAAAGGAAACGAACACAAAGCGTCTGAAGCCAATTTGTGACGTCGGCGACGTTTACAATCTTTGTATTACACGCGTCTGTTGTGCAAGAGGCAGGTGGGGGGGGAGGGGGTGGAAGGAGAGACATTACGTTAGTCGTTTGTCACTCGTGATTCCACAAGTCCCCCAAGAACAGTTGACCATTTGTCAGTTTGGAGATGTTTCACTAGGGACAGTTAGACGCGGTCAACGTGGCAAGTTCACGAGCTATACGCAGCTTGATGGATACTTGTGTGCTTGCACGGCCGGTCAAGGAAGTTTGAAGGGATTGCTTTGTGTGTCTACAATCCGTAAAAAGCGTGATGTTTTATTCAACCCTCGTGGGATGATGTAGCCTCAAAAGAACGTCTGTTTGGTCATTGTTTACTCAACGAACACGGTAGGTGACCGTACAAACTGATGAGTATGATCCCTACATATATACAAAACCTGAACTAAAATAAGCGTCCCATTGGCCATTAGAATTCAGAAAATGACTATATTGGGTTCATTCGTATATGAGAAAATATTATCCGTTGTATATTGACAACTTGTGGAATATTGTAGTTCACATTCGCAATATTCCGTTTGATTGAAAAAAATTGAAATCAGTCATTGAGTTAACACAGATGGGTATGAATTAAAGACAAATTCTAGAGATATGCTGATATGGATATTTCAAATTCGACTTTTCACAAAATTGTATTCCAGTTTCATCGAGCCATTTCATATGATAGGCCTATACATTTATATATTCATATTGATTGGCCTATTTCTTATTCGGACTTTACGCCCACCTTGAAGATATTTGTATGTGTCGAGGTGCCGGGTCTCCTTAGGTTATTCAATTTGTTGCATTTCAATTCAACCAAATACTATATAGTACATATAGTTCCTGATCCATGATGATATTTTTTTTCCTGTCATATATTTCCTCATCAAGATATCACATGATATCATATACCACTCATATATCTCTGAAATGACTCAGCTTCACGTAGTCCCATCAAATCAAATGGCATCTTTGGTAAGATTCAGGTCATGTCTATATACTATTGGACAGGAAATGCAGTTTAGGTTTATTGGCATTGAGCACGTCTGTCGCGTATCACGTCCAAACCCCCTTGACCTCCTACCCCCCTCCCCTCATCCTCCCTATCTTTGACATTATCCGATTTGACAAGTTGCCATAACGATTCCATCTCACGTCCACTATCACCACATGAAGGGCTCCTTCGGACCGGTTGACCGATTGACCGACCGGTTGGCTCAAACCTGGCCCATTACGAAGACTCCATTCGAAAAAAATCCATATTATCATATATAAATACTTACTTCTTGTTTCAAGATTTATGTCTTCTACCTGTTTAATAAATGATAATATATCGAACATTTTCCCTTATATATAAACCTATAAAAAAATCCAGTAAACATAAATAACTGATATTAGCTTAATTATCCTCCATTATTGAACTATATACATACATTTAACTCAGAAGCTCTACTCATTATTCCGTTCTGTATACCTCCCAATATAAAAACATATACTAACATGAAACTATCTAATTACAAGCTCGAAACTTTATTACATCATTTTTAAACAGTGACAGCTACGAATAGTAAAAGTTGTACACCTGACAGAAGTCGGTTTATATTATTTTACTTACTGTCCAAATTGATGTATATTTTAATCGCTGATTGAGCTGTTCTCATACATCAAGACATTGAAAAAAAAGAAACGCGCCCATTTTATTATAGCTTTAATTAAAAACATGTTTTAACGCTTTACCTAACAGATACAATAACCATAAAACTACAGCAAGATTAACGACCCACTTCGATAGATGTTAATTAGGATCTCCAGCGAAGAGGCCGAACACACCGCCCGACTTATTCTTTATACGAATTATGACTGACACTCAATTTACGACAGGGATACACAAAACTATTGGGCGCAGTACGCGTTCAGCTAGCCATGAAATAAGACGGTCTTCTACTAACATTACAAACATATACATCACTGATCCAATAATTGTTTAGCCGTGGTATTTCTGGCTATAACTTTAATAAATGTTGGAACCTTCAAATTCCAGCAGTATTATGAAATTAATCAATTATTTTATCAAATTATGAAGTTGATAAAAGACGTTGTTATCTCCGTATGCTACCACAATCGATGAAACTATATATTTCATCACCAACAAGAACAGTTTTCATGCTATATTTTGAAAAAAGTCATCGAAATTAGCATTGTTTAATTTGTATAGGAATGATCGATAGCCCCATACAGTCTTTTATTTATGTTATTCATTTATTTATTCAATAATTCCTTTAACCCTCTTCCGAGGAAATCGGAATGGTTAGCAGTCAAGAGACAAGTGAATCAAAGTGTATTTTTATAATAATATATAATATAATAATATATCTAATAATTAATTAATTCAATAAAATAGTCCTAATAATTATTCATAATAATATGTTTTATAATATTAAATAATAATTTTTGATAAAAATTATTTGAGATAGATTGGTGACAGCGTTGGTCTTCAAGGTAATTTGGTTATAGGTTTTCTCACTTTTTGACCCCTCTGTTGAGACTACCCAATTTTATAGCCTGACATGTTCACGTTACATGCAATTTACATATTCTTCTGTGAAAAAAAAAACAGTATTAATTACACCTTCGTTTTGAATGTACACCCTTGACTGAGTGAAAATAATCGAGGACCGATGAAACTGTATAGTCTGAAACCGAATACCTTCTCTTCTATCCTTCCATTCTTACAATCCATTTCGATAAATCATCGTCTAATCATGTCTATTTTGTAAAACTATATGATTATTACTTCAAATCAAGAGTGAATGTGGTTCAGTTCACACGTCTATCCCCCCGTACTTCATTCACTATACATGTACATTACATCCTGATTGGTATCGAAATCTAGTCGAGTATATTGTATAAACATCAAACAGTATAATCTATTTCAGAAATCAAGTGCTGTTTGAATCACATGAAAACAACTATAATGAAGAAGATCGGTCTGAAATGAACACAAGAATCATTGAATCACCATTTTATTCAACTCTTATATTTCCAGTAATGATGTGTTCTTTTGTCACATTTTTTATGGTGATAAATGCAACAACATCTTCAAAATGCATCAAATCCTTAAAACTATCACTGGATTAATTTAATTAATTATCTTCAAAGTTTGTACAAATATCAGATTTTTACACTAACCCTCATCTTTGTTGAATACGTTCAACTTTTTTATTACCCCTGTCTGATTATCTTGATGTGTGGTTTTGGCGTGTCCAACTAAGATGAGTTCACGATCGGTCAGTCAGGTTTGCGCATGCCCATTGAAAGCCACGGTTGGTTCCTAAGAGAGATATTACAGCATCCGGCAGTGCGGCATGATCAAAGACGACCACATGTACTCATCTGCCACTCAAACCACGTTACCAAAGAGACAACCAATATGGCAATCTAGCTGGCGGCGAGAGACATGGAAAGCAAACTAAATAAACATGCATTAATCACGCTCTCGACTTGTTTGTTTATCAGTGGATCAGCTCTTTGGATGGCATTTTACATGTTGTTGGAGATCGGGGGCAATAAATGGCAATCCTGCCTTTGGTGATCCGATGTTGTAGACACTATACTGACTATAGTGAGTATATACTTGTATTCACGAAAGAAGTTATTCTACAAACATTGTACAAACTTAGTGACTACCCAATCTCGATTTTGAGAGATGCACTTGCGTATTCTTGTGAATTTTGTCTTGTTGAGTAATAATATTCCGAAATAACCACAGTTGTATAAATATAGCCACGTTGATATTTATATTTAATGTTGGTTGACGAACTTTTTCCTCCGTGAATACAAGTATAGACAAAGAATACAAGTAAAAAGGTATGTTTATTATTTGACGTTGAGTAAACTGTGCAGGAAGCATTGTGTTGTTGTGTTAACACTCACAAAATCAAAATAGAGTGACACCTAAAATTTCAGGCGAGAAAATAGAACCCTCAACCGCAATGCATATTCGACGAAACTTTGGATGAAGTATTTCATTCTGGGCCTTATCAAGGCAAAGGCTCATGAGGCCCGGGCCCAGTGGACAAAATTTTCAAGAGATGGAATTGAAAAATCCCCTTTTATTTAAAGTTGTATCCATGAGGAGTTCATTTGAAATATACATTCGCGATGTGAGATGTCGACACATGACTGAAAAGAGTCATATACTCAAAATTCGTTCACCAAAAAATACATGTATTCAAATATATGTATTCGACGGTAAACTGCTTTGAAAGTGAAGGGGAGGAGGTATCAATAATTCTCGGGTCTGGGGGCGCAAAATCTTATTTATTCGGTCCTGAATGTAATCATTGTTATCTTCAAAACCTGATAAGACATCACAATAAAATAACTGTTCTGCATGGAATATACACTGAGATTTAGTGCAAACAGTTACAAATCGTATTAATAATTTCGTTCGTCATCATGACGTAACTTTGACGCCATGTCTTAGTTCATATCTGCGCCATGTCGCAGTTGAGTGAAAATTACAAGAGGACATTTCCGAAACTCCGATTGGTGAGTGCTTCTCAAGTGAAATGAAAAACCTCTGATAGCTGGTTCGCCGAAGACATGACACAGGTCATAGTGTGTTGATACTCATAATGAGATTAATGGCCGACTGATTAACTATTTCATCTATCAGCTAGTTCTTGGTAATAAAATGAAGATGTGAGCGTATCAATTGGAAACGCCTACAGAAAACAGCAATAAATACTATTCGGTAGTGCATGAGTATAAGTGGAAATTTCTGATATTTATATCAGTAGCTATTCGCGCGGCAGCACGCTGCTTCTTATTATTTATTATAGGATCTTCATTATTATCATCAAAGGATCTTTATTGCTGGCGAAATTCGGCTGGGCCGTTCTTACATTTGATCAGTTTAAAACATAATTCACATACATTTCAGAAACAAAATTATATACACGGAAAATACACAGAGTACAGAAGGATATACATAAATACATACAGTTGTACACAGTACACACAGGGATATATAATCATTATGTATGAACATACAGCAAATTCACGGTAACAATATAATTATAAGTATAACAAAAATTTCCAGTAATTTCACCACCAATTTTTTTTAATACTCAACATTCATAGAAAAAAAAGAAGAAGCAATAATGAAAAAGAATTGCATCAATTAGAACTGAACTATGAATGTCATGAAGAATGAATGAAATGATGTTATAATGATCCAGTGTCATGAAAAGTATTTATTATCGCTTTGAATTTGTAGAATAAATTTTTAACATTCCGTTTTGAAATTATTCAAAAAGTCGATTCTGAGAGAGATTTTGCGTAGAGTGGGATAGCAAGATTATTGTGACACGTGTTGTAAGTATGGAAAGTCCTAGAATTGTGAAGTCTTGAATATAGGTAGGTAAGCTGACCGCTTGTTAGAATACTTTTCACAAAACAGAGGATATGTAAATTTACCTTCGATTTTCCATGTTGAGAATATTATTTTGTCTAAAAATATCAGAAATGTGGGAATGTCCCAATTGTTCACGCCTTTAGCGGCTGATTCTTATTCGCGCACCAAAATAATTTCAATAACATAACCTCACTCTGTGACGCGCATATCTACAAGAACAACAACCATCGTGGATTCGAACCCACTCCGCGCATTTTTCCATAAAATATTATATCAAAACGTTCTGACCATGGGCTAACTAGGATAAGATTTTTCTTCCATAGTGACCAATATTGGAATTTTTTTGGATTTTTCTCAAACATTATGCCACTAGAGCGCAAATTAGAGCAACGCACTGTGAATGCGCTTCTTCTGTGCCTATAATATTTGTGTTCATGGCACCACACTGGCTCGCACACCTTCATGGCTCGCACCATACTTATATTAATATTAGTACTCCTGAGCCTATCAGTTATAAATACGAAGGTATAGAATTTTGATCGAGTCTCAATGAAAAGTTTGATTCTTCGAAGAATTTATGATAATAATTCTATATACATCACTAACTCTACTACTATACTCTTGAATCTTGATAGGTCGAAGAATTAATCAGGCCAAGTAGGAAGAACCATGTCACTAAAGACCTGATACCCATTACGCTTGAATTAACAACCCCAAATAGAGTCATTTGTCAGATTGTGGCTTGTACGGGTTGAGCAAAGGCAAGGAAGCTGATGCAGTGCGTGAGGTATGAGGAGGGGGAGGCGGTTTGCCCTTTGACCTCATCAGAAGACCGCACATCGACCAACTCGAGGGATTTCATGCATCGCCGACACCGCATGCAATTAATCCCTAATTGGTACACTAATTATATGGCTATTCAGTGTTGTGCTGCATCTTATGGAGTCGGTCAGAGAGTCAAAGGAGGAATATATTACCGTCATGCATCATTCTGATTTCTTTGTGTACAATTAATCAAACATTCAAAATCGAAAAAAGCTATGAGGTAATAATGATGATGTCCTTTTACTGTGATTTGTGAAAAGCTTGATGTTTACAGCTGTACTTTTTTTTAGATTTGAATAAAAATTGCCCATTTTTTTCTCCACTTCGATACTGAGTAATGAAATATAATGATTTGCGAACCTGGCACTTCCACCAAAATGGATCTATCGATGGAAGTTAAATTTTGTAAGAAGCCTATTTCCTGTAAATACTGCATTGCTATATATTTGTATCATATTATATGACTAGTGAACCATAATGGGACCCACAATAAAAATCGACTACGACACATCCACCAATATTTCAGTATTAGTAGGCCTATATAAAATGAATCTTTTTTGAATCTTCACGTACTTGAATGTGCTTCTATCATTTTATCTGGGAAAAACTATTTTGATGCATTTGTTCCTCTTTCACCTTTTCAACAATATTCTTGAACTCTGAAAATATGACTCTGATATTTGTGCTCGCTTCAAATTGTTGTTTCACAGAAAAATAGTAATTTAATGTGACATTATTGCGGTTTTATAAAGTCCACCATAAGTCCTCTGTCATTTTGTTTCAGTACACACTAAAAAGTGAAAATTATTTGTATTTTTATTTTAAGACCCAACGTGAAAGCTGCAGAAAGTTTTTTAATGTTCATATAATAAAAATTTTATCTTCTTTTATAGCTTCGTGGGAGAATTTCAATCTGCTCTGGATAGAGCTTCTCTCATGTGTTTTTTGATGAAGAGTGTTTTCGTGGTTGTGTATTTATACAAGAACAATGAAGATTTATGAGGGTTAGTCAGTCTCACTCTTTCTCTCTCCCTCTCTTTCTCTTCGCGCTCTTTCTCCACAACTCTCCAGTTATAAAAGGGTTGTGCCGTTGAGCGGTTTTGGACCCCGACAGTCTCGCACCCGAGCGCTCTCTCCGCTCACTTCCCGCTCGGTGCCCGCTCAGCTTTATGGATAAGCTAGCCCGAAGCTAGGCGGGCGGAGCACTAATCAAGCGTTTTACACGGCGGGGAACACTTACGTCACTTTACAACCTGATGAATAAATAAAGCTATCTAGAGGCCAATTTATCATTTTCTAGCACATTTCAGGCGTCATAAATTCTCAGCCCCCTTTGTAAAGTAGATAGAAACCGTGTCCATAAACAAACTATAAAAAGTGAAAGAAAAACAAATTTACATTTCCAAGAAAAAATCTGTTTCTTTCTTTCATCCACCGTCGTTCTAAGCAGACATGAGACTGTATGATATACATGAACCGCATATTCATTTCAGCTCGAGCATTTCATTAGATATTGATTGTCAACTCTGCAATAGGCAACTATAGAGTAATATGATTAACATTCATTCGTAAAGATTTGTTCGGATGATGTTGATTTCCATCGTTAATTAGATAATTCAAATCGTTGAATAACCAATTATAGTAAGATACGCTTTATTGTAGGGTCAGATTTCAAAAAAAATAGTGCATCATTTAAAATTTCAACATCTTGTTCTTCAGATTATTTGTTGAGTTTAATATCATATAAAACAATATTTTCATAATCATCTTCATTAATGATCAAACTTGTGTTTGAAATTGGTTTGTGTTAAATGAAATATGAAAGCTGTGAGTGTCAAGGGTTTGTTTGTTTGTTTTTACTCTATGAAAGGAAGGCAGCATCGGTCTTTAATGTTTCATAGATAAGTGGGCCACAGCGTTGAGATATTGCAGGTTTTGGTGAATAGCAGCGTTGCGTTGGTACGCCCGTCACTCACATATGAGTGATGAGTGATGATGATTGACGTGCCGAAGTGTTGATGAGGTGGGAAGGAGGCAGGCAGGGGAAGGGGCAAGGGTGTTGCAGTGACGCCATCACGGCTCGAGTGTGAAGTCAAATTTCTAGCACAAGCTACTTTCACGCCATATATTATAGAAATTACAATTACAAAGAAGAACGCGTAATAATATATTGCGGATGCAGGTCAGTTATTAAAAGTATAATTATCTTAAACAATTATTTTAATAATGTGAGATGTGATTTTTTCACTTCGTTATTCTGCATTGTCTCGATCGTATTCGGATTCCACTGCTGCATTTTAGCTTCATCTGTAGTGTCATTGACAATAATTGCTGTCTGCAGAAAACAATGCCACTCTGTATTCATGTCTCTCATCGTACAAGCCTGCTAGCTACAGGATTTATCTCTTGAATTCACTCATTTCATCTCATCAAAAGATCAGAGACAAAGAGAAAGAAATCATGTTTAGATTCTAAAACATCACAAGAATTGTGATCCAAGCAACGCGAAAAAGAGACTGTTGAATTGTGTTGGTTGATAGGAAGGAGCGCAGAGGCGGCAAGTGAAGAAACTAATGAGCGAGTGTCTGTTGAAAAGAAGAAAGACATACCGACAGGGACGGGAGCTGACATTAGCTGTTTGCTTGTCCAGCCGTAAAATATCTACTCGGCTGCCACGAATACAGCACGATTTCATGCGCAGCGCAGTGAAAAGAAATGAGATGAGGAGAGGAGAGGAGAAAGAGAAAGAGAGAGAAAAACAGAGACGAAGCATATCATGTTCTTTTTCCTGTCGTACAGTTGCTCTCGCTCTTTTTATCTTCCAAAACAAGATTGTCTACAGTCGGAAAAAAGAAGGGGAGAGATTTTTAAAAATGTAAGAGGCTTGCCCTCACAGTATGTCACTGTCACCTCGTAATTACCCATCAACTTGAGGAACATCCGCCGCAATGCTGCCATCTATACGTGGGAGTCGAAATGACAAATTAGCGAAGCCATTTTCGTGCGCGTTTGGATACGAAGTGAAATGTGTTATTTATTACGCGTCATTTTGCATTCAAAAATTAATTGGTTAGAATTTAAAAATGTCATCAACAAGTTTGTGAGATGGTCGATACATCACAGTGCTTATACTTGTAACCACGAGATTTGGAGGCACCGATTGAGCGTCTCCCCAATCTCACACTATTAGCGCACATGTTTAGTTTGCGCTTTCATCTCTCGTGACACCATCATGATATCATGATTCAATATTCAAACATCGCATTTCCAAGACGTCCATTGGGCTGCAGTTTTGGTTGTTCGACAGTAAAGAGGATACTGTCTTTACAATTATGTATAATAGATCAGTTATACTTTACTTCAGACCTCAATCATTACGTCTTACGGTCTTATATCATATTCTGAATTTGCGGAAAACTGCCCATACGTTTTTCCACCCGCTTGTTATGCATATTCCCAAGGTTTTGTTCATAAATATAGACAATATTGACCCCGGTGTATTCCTCGTATTCAACTCAAATCATTCTGAAACTGAGTGAGATAATTATTTACAATCCTAGAGCACACGTCTTGTCAAATAGTTTCAGTCACGGTAGCCATGGGCAATTTGACTCATATAAGCCCATTAATCATTATCATAATGTATCATGAATCATACATACACAATTCTAAATGAATATCAAATAAATAATGTTGGTTTTGATGATTACAGATCAGCTGGTTCAGATTAGTTATATTAGTTCACGTTGCGCGCATCAACAACGTCAAAAACAATAATAACAAGATTGCCCGCATGTAAGGTTCAACATACCCATGGATCTAGTTGCAGATAGAGGTGCCGTTCAGTTTTTTATCATCTACGATTCCAGAATCCCACTTTAAAAATCTTTCAGAAACATGTTTGCCTCACCATCACAAACAACCATTTTCTCTTACTCCTTAATTTCTGTCGGAATTGCCATGCCCGGAAGTGTATGTTAGTGTTTTGAGTCTTGCCTTGTCACTGAGTATAGAGTTGATGGGTTTCGGCTGTCTGGTAAAAGTCGAGCCAAACGAGCAGCGACAGGTGACTGTTAATAAAATATACGCCATTACCTCAACAGTCACATGGTCTCGACAGAGCCAGCGACGCCGAGTCGATCCTCTCCATCTCGATTAGTGGTGGCCATGACAGCCATGACACATTACGAGAAACAATGCTACACCTTGATAAAAATCTAACACACAATTCATATTTCGTTTTATTATTATGATGGTCATGACTAGTTGTGAGCTTTTTGTTTGTCATGACAGGGTGATTATTTTAGTTACTCATTCAAAAGATTATTTTATAACTAAATAGGCATGGTGTGTGTCTGTTTTTTTTTTCATAGGATTCAGAATAATGAACTTCAATCAATGATGAATAATGAGGGTAACTTTTTTTATACCGCCTGTGAAAGAAGAAACCTTCCGATGTAGTCTATTTGATATCGAATCGATTGCTCTAAGATCGATCATCTATCTTAGATCAGGCTTTGATTAACATTGATTTATAGACTCTCCACTAGTAAGCTAAGACTTTGTAATCTGACATCTATTGAAATCGATATTCTTATGCTTCAATCCGCATATGCTGCTGCTGTCTGTACCAATGACAAGCTGAAACGGCAGAGTTGAAACTACCTTTCTGAGCTAATCTCAAGCTGGAAACGGATAGTGATAAAATGCACAACATAAGAACTGTCATGTTTGACTTCAGTACTCTATAAGAAACAGACAGTATTCGCAAATTAAAGTAAATGATGACATTCGAGATTGTATCATTGGAGACGTTATATTAAATAACACCAATTCTCCGGATTGGTGCCAATGATATGACTCGTACAGTGAAATATCTGTAATTATTTCCATGCATATAGTTAAACAGGCATCAATAAAGACGGTACGAGCAATTCTACCATTCGAATATATAAGAATATATATTGCACACTATACATATATTATACGATTCTAATAAATGTGCGGTGAGATCAAAAAGCCTATAAAATTAACCACTTCAAGATTATGAGTTAAAAACATGTTTGAATGTATATATGATGGTCTTAAAGCAGGCAGCATTTCATAGCCATGTCATAAGCGAAACATGTTCGTAAAAAAGTTGAGGGGTGCGCGCGCAATATCTGAGACAGTTGAGGTGATAAAGTCGAAATAGTGTGCTCGTAAACTATAGCTCTCGTAGATGTTGGACTATAAATCATCATACGAGATAGGTCTTTTAGATATAACTAGGCAGGAGGTTTTCGTGCTGTCAGGATGGCAGCAGTGTTAGCCAACATGGGTGCCAAAGAAAGATGGCCGCGACGACGATTTGGAGAAAGAAAGGAAGAAAGACACAGAGAGCAAGAAAGAAAGAAAGAGAGAGAGAGAAAGACGTGAGAGAGAAGAGAAAGAGAGAGAGCTCTATATAAAAGGTTCCTCAAGAACCATTCATTTTCTTTTCGTGAGGAATTTATTTCCGCGTAAGGTTTCGCTAGTTGTTCCGAGTTGCAACATTTATCTTTCTGGCACGTTTAACTCTCTCTCTCTCTCTCTCTCTCTCTCTCTCTCTTTCTCTCCATATCTCCTCTCTTTCTCTTTCTCTCTGTTTCTTGTGTTCGTGTAACAACCCCTCAACCCACTTTTTCTTCCTCTTATATATCTTACCCTTCCAACTAACTATAACATCGTAACCTTTCAGGGCATCTTTCTTCGGAGATTAATAAAGATGTCTGTTTAACTCCACGGTGATAAAATATTTCATATCGGACGAGTTTATGGCTTGCACTTAATTATACGAAAGAAGAAAATGTATATCTCTCGTTGTATATAATATATATTTGTGTGAGCTGCATGCACAGCATTTTGCCTGGAAGCATTATAACTACGGTCATAAATATAGTAGACACAACCTTTAATTTCCATCTGAATTGCTGTAATAACCTTCATACATATGGCATTACCATTTCAATTTCAATTGCCTGATAATTATTTATGTTCGTTCAGGAATAATGATATGTGTCCGTTGGTTGTAGACCCACACAATATAGTTACTAAGTGCTAGACCACAGGGGTATACACTTATACATATGTGGATATGGAATAATAGAGCTCTCAAGAGGATATTGCTTATATCTATCACATTTGCAATTCACAGCCGATTACTTTGTGGAGATTGTGAGATTATTCTGTATTTTTCTATGGATATTTATTACCATGAGAGACAATCACGAATATCGATATTCATACAATCCGTACATAATAGTTTCATGTCATAGTTATTTTTCATATTTCATCATATCCATATATACCTGTATTCATATACATAAATTATGTATATAATATATATATATATATATATATATATATATATACCTTATTAATCTTATTTTTTTTCCACATACAATTTTCAGATAATCCAATCTCAAAAATTATTGATTCAAGCAGCTATTTGAGAAATGAATAACTTTCCCATCTTTAGCGAACCATATGAAATATTTCTGATTTATTTCAACCATGCGTGTATTCCACTGCCTTCAAGATATTAATTCTGATATAAGTGAAACATGTCACCTTTGGAGCACCGATTCTAATTCAGTCTGCATGTGAAATCATGTGACCATGGCAATTTGAAATATAAGTCATGGCAAGTCATATGGCAACGTGTGTAGACACGTTGCCATAGTTACAATGTGGACCGATATGAAACACTATGACGACTCTGTGTAGGCTCCAGGATTCGTAACTGAGTATTATGAAATCCTAATATAAAATATATCATATATTATATTATACATAATATATTATTATAAAATCCAGTTGAACATCTTCTGAGACCATAGTCTAAATATGTTCAGACCATGTTCTAAGACAGTATATGACAACAATATAATATGAACCTGATACTATACTTATACAAATCATTTTTTCGGACTTCAGATGATCATTTTAAAAACATAATCCAAAGAAATTAGAAAATCGCAGAATAAATCAATGTTGTGAAACAAATTAAACTAGTTGAATTAGTTAGTTTGATCAATTCCATGTTACACTCCGTATATCTCGTGTATATCCCTGTCTCAAGGATATAGTTAATTAACATTGTAATAATGGGGCCAGTTCATGTTGAACTAGCTAGAGTTGCTAGACCAACAATCATGATGAACGACTCTAGCTTATAACTATGACACGTCCCGCGGCAATAGCTCTCTGTCGTGATAATGACGCTCATCAAGCTATGCCCCCTGCCACGCTACCCGGCGGTCCGTGGGTCGACTCCCGGCCCGTCTTCAACATGTCTCACTCAGCAGGCCTGCTGCACACATCTCATTACGCTGTGTTCGACGACTTAGCAGGTGTCTTCCGACCAACATCAGTATATCATGGGGAATGGGCATGGAGAGACGACAGATTCAAATTTAACTGCTTCTTGAGAAATAACAGTCTTCTTTGATATATAGGTGAAGATAGATCAGTGTTATTGGAATAATTACTAGACTGTCTCGATCAGAGTAGGGAGCATTCTTTCAATGATTCTGATACAAGCTTCGATATTTCGAAGAAATGGAGTAATAATAATGATTTATGAAGAAAAAATTCTAGAAGACGAGGAAAATTTTGAAGATAATGAAAATTTGAAATTGAATGCAATTATTATTTCTCCGCGAAAAAATGTGGGACGATAAATTCGATCAGAATCAGGTTTTTCCGTAATTTTGATCAACTCAATCAATTAGTTTGTTTATCATCTTGGATACCAATGCTATGATTTACAATTTGCATATCAGAATACGAATTGGAATGTGGTTACAGTATAAATGCTGATTATCAACTAAGTTCATACCTCGATTAACGTAATCAAAATTACAAAAAAATAAAAAATCCTGTCTCAGCGAATCTCTTCAATTGAGAAAAATGCATTCCAAAAGGCGTCAGTTATTAAAAGCATGTGTAAATCTAAAGTGCAAGCAATTGTCTAATCAGCTTCCAACACCTTGTATACACGCACGACGTCATACCTATACTGCACCTCTGAACGTACATGCAAAAAACTTTATCTCCACACCAGCCCGGAAACAACATAATAAAAATATAAATCCATCCTGCAAGTTATTATTTACGAGTAACCTCCCGGTAATAAAACTTGAAACCAGTCACCCATGAACGTGCATGCATTCAAGCGATTTTAAAATATGTGCAAATGTAATGAAGTAATAACATCAAAGCTGAAAATTATTACTTAAAAATTGTGTATGATGAATGGTGCTGTGGTTGAATGGAAAAGTTGCAAATTTATTATGATGTTGGCAATGTCAGCAATAACAATAATTTAGATTAACTTGACTGAGTATGAAGTAAGTGTGGATGAAATAAATTGAAGCTCTGGATATTAATTAAAGATGAATCGGAATGATTAATGTAACGAATGACTACTATAGGTTCTGAGTACTTCCACACAAAATATAGAAACCTATGCATACTCAATATTTCTCATATTTGTTTGCATTCTTATATATCTAGCTAATACGACTTAAACTCTACTCCACGACGGGATCATTCACTATTTTGCTGAACTGACATTTAGGAAACCGGGGTTCGATTCTAGCTATGATAGACCATCGATGACAAATTTTCGAGAGTTTTCTGAAAACATATAGGCCCACTGGCGATGGGTTCTCAATGGCGGGTCATGATCGCTCATTTCCTCATGTATATATGTACTTATATACATATATATATATATATATATATATATATATATATATATATATATATATATATATATAGGCCTATATATATATATATTCATATATATATATATATATATATATATATATATATATATATATATATATATATATGTATATATATATATATATATATATATATATATATATATATATATATTTATATATATATATATATATATATATATATATATATATATATATATATGTATATATATATATATATATATATATATATATATATATACTACTCAAGTATCTCTTGTATATAAGTAATATAGTATACTTTCGCGATAGCTGAGCTGTTTTTACTCACTTCATATAAAGGTAGGCTATTATATTTTTCTTACTGTCATATTCATAAAAATTACATTCATCACGTCTCAGATAGTTTCCAGTCGATAAATCATAAAATTAATCTTATACTTCGGTAAGTTCCGTGACTTGGCGACGATACTATCATTTCATAAGAAGGCGTTTACGTTACCTTTCGTTACGAGATCTGAATTCTTGGTGTATAATATAATAATAATAATAATAATATAGGCTATAACATTGATTTGTATTTACATTGGAGAATAATCATGATTAGAGTGTATATTTAAGTACACTGCAAATCATAGAGATATCGGGTTAGCCCACGGTTTACATGGCAATGAAGTAATACTTTATTGACGCAATATCGATATAAGCCATGATCATCATCCACTCTTGAAGAGAGGAGATAAATAATAACTCGCCCAGGTTGGAGATTGTCTTTCATAGACTATAAAAATGCTATTAAAGAAATGTTGTTTATACTTAATACCAATTTTAGCATATTGAGGAAGAAGTGAACCATTTAATTGAAAATATTATATAATTGCTGTTCGAATATTTCACACAATATTCTAATGATAAAATCAAATTTGGTTGATTTTGCCATATTTTGGTTGCAGGTACGCATTCACATATACAAACATAGATTATAATGCATAGATTATCACCCCGTGATGAGAGTTATAAACTGAATTTCCACCAAAGGTGTGACTTTCAGCCTACCAATTTTTGAACGCTCATCATAGTATACTAAAAATTCTTTGAATACCTTCATTTCAGTCAGTCAAAATATCCATGAATTGTGAATTGATAATTTGATCATATATCAATCATAATTCGTTTGAAGTTATTCCATAATGTGGGACATATTCGAAGTAGATGAGATTGAATGAGAATCTCTTCTTGAATCAATAGATAGATATATAGTAGACCGTTAGTGTGTAAATATACACTCGAATGTATTCTGAATGATATATTTTTTCTTCTTATGACTATCTTTTCCTACACAACTCGTTTCAGATGTGAAAAAGTTATTATAAATATAGGAGTTACTCATATAAGAGGTTCAACACAGTAGGTAGAAGGTATGGAGAAGTTATTACTTATTAGATAGAATGATACTACATATATTTTTCTCGCTATTCTTTCACTTGAATTATGACACTCCTTTAGTCATAAGACTTTCCCCACTCGCGCGGTTTAAAAAGAATTATTTATCGTACTAAAGCGGTCCTATAAACCATTCGCCGCTATAGTGTATTGCCACTCCACCTGTTTTATTGCATTCTTCATGGTAAAAATCCCGGCAGACATTTATTTTATACAAAAATCGTTACATTATTACTGCTTTTGTACAAATTATAATCTTTCATAGATATATGCACATATATTATGTATACATTACAATGTGCCGTAAAAATATTTTACTCGCTATTTAAATAGCACTTCAACAATATCATATGTATAATTAAATTCGTAATAAAATTTTCGAATTTTCAAAGTCATTTAATTAGTATAAACAAGTATAATTTCGAAGACATAATAATATATCTTGAACATTGTTAATAGAATGTATGAATCAGCATCAGCCTACGACTAGCAACATATAATTAAAACCAGATTATTATAGGTGTAAACTTTAATTACGAATGCAATCATTTTATAATAATTCATTCGACTTAATATTCCAGTTCAATATTATAGTCCTTCGGTTTACCAATAAATTACCGTTCTTTCTCATTCTCATAGTTTGCAGTATAATAAGCTGCGAATAATCGACACCTGCGATGGCGAATTGCATGTGTATTTATCGTGTACTTAAGTTGTTTATGGCGATCGTATATTTGTCTTTTGTATACCCATGTTCTTGAAGAACATTGAAAAGTGTTATTGATTGCTAGTAGTAACATAAAGCGGCATTCAAAGTCATAAACATTGCGTTGTATACTGCTTGTACAGGTTACCTTTAAAACCCTATTATATGTCTATTTGTACAGTTTAGATCGATCAAGAAACTTATTCAAAGTACTTTTCAAAAAAACAGCGTTTGTTCAACTCATCACTATTATGAATTTTTGTTGTATTGCAGTGTGTATTTTATTAAAATACATATATAATGCATGCTTAAATTACATTATTCATGACGGGTAATACACATCAAGTATTACATAATGAGCAATTACTGTCATCCAGATAGATTTTGTGCATGAGAATAGTTGGTTGTTTAAATGTCTTTCATTCGGACATATCATTTCCTTCAGTGTGAATAGTCGAAAAAGTTCTGAAAAACACTTTTTTGTACTTCCATTCTCAGATTTACATTAAGAAAGTGTGTGAATAATCTTCATTTATTTTGCTGCTGACAAATATAAGGAAGAACATCTAAGAAATGCTGACCAGTAGGATCAAACAGTTCAAATGTTCACCACATGAATTCTAGCTGTTTTGGTCATTGATACTAGTGAATACTAAGATTACAAAAATGACCACTCGAGTCAACACTATACTTCATCTGTGCTATTGGCAAGTCATCGGATCCACTCTCATAATGCCTCAACTATACCATTATTACTATCGACAATACACTATACCAGCTATTTTGTATTCAACAATTCTGGTTTTTGTTTTATTTAGCTCATTTTGCATCAAGGATTGTATTTTCTGGTGAGCGATTGATGTTATGAAACATAGAGCTCACAAATCTTACAATAATGACATAACTGTTGCAGTTGTGGACGAAGTGACGGGAGAGTATATCAACAACATATGACTCGAATGACGTAATGACTCTGCTGTTGCTGCACAAGAAGAGTGTTAACCGAGTTTATTGATCGTAATGAAATACAGAAGTCTCTTGTAAGCTTGCTGTCATTTCTCAAATGACGGAGGTGTTGGTGACTGTCAACAAGGATAGCACGTCCATATCAAATACTATACAGCGCACCAAGGGAAAATATCACCATCATTAGTGCAATAATAAAGATCTGTTTTATGTTGTAGTTACCATGATAGTATCAAAAAAACATACCTTCTACGAAATAAATATACATTAAAACCTATGGCATGTAAGCGCGAGAGATGAAGGTATCGATAGACCGCGTCTTCGATCCTGCACGAACAGCACGTGGGTGGTTTGCTGCTCATCTTCAGTGCAGTATAGAAGAACACTTTTGGATTACACAAAAATGTGGAACATCCTTATTTTACGGTCAATTGAAAATTCGACCATTTCTTCTTACAGCGCTGAACTCTTCTCAATATCTAGTCAAGCCCTGATCATCCAGTAGACAGTGTGATGATAATATTGATGATCCTTCACATTATCCATTACAATAAACTAGGAAAACGCGGGATGCGCGTTGTTAGACGAGCTTAGGGGTATAGAAATCTAGAATGAAAAATAATTTGTCAACCCAATCTACATCTACAGACCTTGGATCACTCCAAACGTTCAAAAACCTTACGAAAATCAGTTATGTCACGGCCTTCCTCTTCATTCATTTCAATCGTTTTGAATTAATTGGTGACACTTGTTGCTATAGATTTAATTGGTTCCCGTAATAGCCTAAATTGATGGGAAAATGCTTTATAAATGCGTTTCCTTCGTTATTTCTCATCCGATTGATGCGAAAAATCTCTCAAAATGTGCTTAATAGTTTCCTTCATATTCGGCGAAAATTTGAGAGGTCTTGAAAAATTTTGATTTTTCAAGTATTTTCCTCCGGGTTATTCTAATGGGGATTTTTGAAATTTCTAAAATTCATAAAAAAAAAGTTACCACCCGATAATGCCACAAAACTATACAGATCTAAGTTAGATGAGGAACCATGACGAAAAAAAGTTTGAAGTTGATAGCTGTAGCCGTTTGACCTGTGGAGAACCGACAAAAAAACATGAAAAAAAAAAAAAAAACATAAAAACGAACACCAATTTTTTTCAGTATGTCAAATTGAATCCTCGCTAAAGCTCGTCTGAATATATACGGTACAGCATGATACGAATAGATTATGACCTATACATAAATATATATAACTTATGATATAAAACATACATGCATGAACAAAAATCAGTGGTCCCTATGAGGCGGAATTATGAATGAATAAATATTAGGGTTTTACCCGTCAACGACGGGGTTATTTTGGTTAATAAACTCGAGATATGTTTTGTGTTGAAAGAAATACTTTCTAATGGATTCATCACTTGAATTTGATCCCTCATCGATGAAAAATTGGGTTCACTATTCACTGTAGTTTTAATGAGCACATTCAACCATGGTCTTCGAACACAGGACCAACCAATGAAAATACAGAGTGTACACGTCACCAGTCTGAAATATAAACACAAAGTGTCAATATCTATTATCGCGTCACACAAACCTTCCCGCGAGTGTACTTTCGAGAGTACTCGCTCGACTCATGTACCATGTGCACTGAGAAAGAGGTCATTACATTCATTACTGTGTTGTACTATCGCCAACGTGCTTGTAACACGTCTAAAAGTGTCTTGCCAACACCTTCATCATTAACACTCTTATTAGACGACAGACACCGCCCTCGTTACAGAATATAAATAACATCAGATTAGGAATCAACACTCCCAAGTGTGTACTGTATATATATATATATATATATATATATATATATATATATATATATATATATATATATATATATATATAGATAGATATATATATATATATATTGCTTCATTCTATACATCATATGCTGATCTTAATAATTATACGAAAGTCATGTGAATTGATCGACTGGATTGTGTATGTGCGCGGATGAGATTTTTATATTACTAGGGAAACGCCATATATGCGTTGTTAGACGAGCGGATATTAATAGTATGTCGACTTTTTTGCCAAACTTTTGACTACATTCGCCAATTGGGTGACATTTAAGTAAGAAATGGGTGAAAACTGCTTCGAGTAGTACCAATTTAGCACATTTTATGGTTTTTCTTCAAAATGGCTCATCCGATCAAGCTGAAAGTTTTCATAAATGTGTATCAGAATGTAACTTGACCTCACGCAAAATTTCATTTTTTTGGAGAATAAAAATATTTTCTTTTTTTCCCGCTGTGTTATATGGTTATTTTTGTTATATGGTCTAATGGGTATTTTTGAAATTTCTACAATTTATAAAAAAAAAAGTTTCTATCCGATAATGCCACAAAACTATACAGATCTAAGTTAGATGAGGAGGCATGATGAAAAAAAGTTCGAAGTAGATTGAGGCCGTTTGTCGTGTAGAGAACCGACAAAAAAACATGAAAAAAAAAAAACCAATTTTTTTCAGTATGTCAAATTGAATCCTCGCTAAAGCTCGTCTAATCAGCATCGGAACTTGATTCAAAATCTTTGTTCCCCAATTGGGGCTGAGAATGAAGGATAGTATCGTTCGGATGGGGCACGTGAAAAGGGTGATCTCATCACTTCGAATGGTGAATGATAATTAAATGACTCATTTAACAAACAATTTTTTTATTTATTTATTTATTCAATCTTCTGCCAGTAGATTTACAATATTTTTTTTACAGGGTGTAAACAGTTTCATATTAAAATATTTGGCACGTCAGGTACATATAACTAGGTACATACATGATACAAAACAAATACAAACATATAATATACACATTAAAATTGGAACAGTTGAAAAAGAAAAGAAAAATAAATGACACAATTTAAAAGTATTGAGTCAAGTCAAAATTAAAAAAATATACTGACATTTAAGTAAGAAATGGGTAAAAACTGCTTCGAGTAGTACCAATTTAGCACATTTTATGGTTTTTCTTCAAAATGGCTCATCCGATCAAGCTGAAAGTTTTCATAAATGTGTATCAGAATGTAACTTGACCTCACGCAAAATTTCATTTTTTTGGAGAATAAAAATATTTTCTTTTTTTCCCGCTGTGTTATTCTAATGGGTATTTTTGAAATTTCTACAATTTATAAAAAAAAAAGTTACTATCCGATAATGCCACAAAACTATACAGATCTAAGTTAGATGAGGAGGCATGATGAAAAAAAGTTCGAAGTAGATTGAGGCCGTTTGTCGTGTAGAGAACCGACAAAAAAACATGAAAAAAAAAAAAAAAAAATTTTTTCAGTATGTCAAATTGAATCCTCGCTAAAGCTCGTCTAATCAGCATCGGAACTAATAAGTCTTGAGGTCCAGATTATGGGAATAGTGTTCATTTTCAAACATTTCAATTCATTGGGGAGAAATAAATCGTCGATCTTATTATCTTGATCTCCTTCTTATAAGGTGGAATATATTTTCACGCATTGAAAAGAATGAATTGAAAACATTCTTTTGGAAGAAAATAGAATACCGGTAAGCCCACCATAGAATTCACGAGTTGCATCCACCTGGGAGATGACAGATGTTTTATCTGTTAGTGTTATTATCAAGGAGAAATCATATTCAAATATGACATAACTTCAACGATCCCCCCCGAAAAAAAAATCAACTGAGAATTAATTCGCTTGAAAAACTTGATTGCGGTGATACTGTGAGAATAGAAACTAGGAAAACGCTTTATACGCGTTGTTGGACGAGCGAAAAGTAATAGTATGTCGACTTCTTTGCCAAACTTCTGCCTACATTCGCCAATTGGGTGACATTTAAGTTAGAAATGGGTAAAAACTGCTTCGAGTGGTACCAATTCAGCACATTTTATGGTTTATCTTCAAAATGGCTCACCCGATCAAGCTGAAAAATTTCAGAAATGTGTATCAAAATGTGAATAAACTTCACGCGGAATTTCATTCATTTTTAAAATAAAAATGTTTTCTTTTTTTTCCGCCGTGTTATTTTAATAGGCATTTTTGAAATTTCTTAAATTCATAAAAAAAGTTCCCATCCGATAATGCCACAGAACTAAGATCCAAGTTAGATGAGGAATCATTATGAAAAAAAGTTTGAAGTTGATAGCTGTAGCCGTTTGACCTGTGGAGAAGCGACAAAAAAACATAAAAACAAAACAAAAAAACAAAAAACATGAAAACGAACACCAATTTTTTTCAGTATGTCAAATTGAATCCTCTCTAAAGTTCGTCTAATTATATTCCGGTCGATTCAAGGACTTTTCAGTCGACTGTCAATTTCTGATATTATTACGACACAAAAGGCGAACTGATCATTCGAAAAAGAACGATCCTAATCTATCCTGGTTTGACACCAGTGTCCGGAAATAGTTTCAAGTCGTTTGGGTATTTTGCCTGCCCACAAAATTATAGAAAAAAACATAATAACAAAGCTCGATTTGTTCCGATAAGTGAGATAGAAGTCGTCGCTCCGCTCATCTAATCATCCGTCTTCATTTTTATAGCGCAATAAATCAGATATAATATGTTAGAAAAAATCCTCATTCAGTGCGAATAAATCGAAAATCAAGATATGTATATAGTTGGTTTGACTTGAGATTCGATTCCTCATTATATTCACTCAGAAAGAGATGGAAATAGAGAGTAGGAGAGAGACAGAGACCAAGAGAATTGTAATAGTTCGCGTGATCCAACATCATGGATGGTTGCAGCACATAATCTTTAATAAGAATGGAATTCTTTTTTGTCGAATCGAAGCTGTCATTGACGCCATGCAAGCGATGCACGCCACCTCTAACCACCACAACTACCATACACGTAACACACATAACACACCAAACACCACTAGATTTATCTCTGTTAATCGTGTTCACCTTCGTGTATCCTGTCGTCTTCTACACAGTGCATCACCTTCCTATCTATATCATTCCCTTTTTTTATATGTATAAAATACAAACCAAAACGGTGTCTATACCTTTATACTCTTCGTATAATAGTGTTGTGGTTTATTTGGTTCCACCTTCAACATTGAATATAACTTGGTCTTTTGTGGGAGGATGGAAGAAGATGGAACGTGCTACGCATTACACGTGAAGTTAAGATGTATGGGAGGGGTATAAACTTTGTGTCTATGGTGGTGATCCCTAACCTTATCACATTTTGTAACTGAATGTCTTTTTCTCCTATCAATGGCACAGTAAATCACCATCTTCTACAGTTTCCTGATTGCGAACTTTCATAGAAAAATGTGTTGGTCGAAACTTATATATATATATATATTTATGTACTACCATCGTGAAAAAAAATGAGAAATAGTTGGTTCAAATTTAAGAATGAGATTTATGTGTGCGTTACACGAGAAACATAAACTTATAATACTGAGTATGATACAAGCTGGATAGTGTGGTCATATCTTTTGCTTATATATATCCACCATGCACAGTTCGTGTGTGTACTATACGGGGTCGCGTTCACTGCCTATTTTCTCTCTTTCTCTAGTTAGTTTGCTTGCTCAAATTTATGACGCTGTCATATTTCGCAACTTGCAGGCCAGTAATTCCTGGGTGGGAATTTATTACCATTGGTGTCCCGCCTGGACCATTAATCATTACTCTCTCTCTCTCTTTCTCTCTCTCTCTTCTCGTTCACACTCACAAATACATATACATACACCCTTCTTCCACACTTGTACAACTTCTTCCCACCGCAAAACCCTCGGGCAACAACCACTCGCACGAGAAGCTCGCTGATTTATAACAATAAAAACTTCAGCAGTGCACCAAATCGCCACGATTGGGCGAACTGTTGGCCATCGGATAGGATTTAGTAGTCATCACTTTGTACAGAAAGACTTTTATCATAGCTTTGAGTTAACCCTATCTGTCTTTCACATTGAGTACAGAATATGTCAAGCGAAGGTTTGCAACAGTGTCTAGATTGAACGCTGATGGTCAGATTCAGTGACAGTTCTTATATATTATGGTGGAAGTGCCGTATGCATTGCTGTGTCGAGGGTTATTTTCATTTGTAACAATTCAAGATTGTGTATTGAACAAGAAATTGTATTTAGCCTAACTGTAGGCCCATTCAGATTCCACCATGATCGACGATCCTGACTGGGGTTTCATGTGGTTTCCCTCTGTCGTTCAAGTTAATACTGAGATGGTTCCACAATCCTAAACAGCAGGCCACAACCGACTCCTCCTCACTATCCAATGAACACCTAATAGAATAAGCTTTCATATTACCATCTCACATACCATTCGCCGATGCCAATGGATCGTATTCATCATAAAAGTGCGTCGTTAAACCCAATATAAATAAAATGAACAATGCTCCGAAGTAGCCTCAATTAATTCCAAGTTCCATCATGTCATGTAGACTTACATGATATGAAGGCATATATCCTGCTCTTTCATCAGACGGACACAAAACTTTTTCAAAAGAGCCGCATAATCAACAGAGGTATTAAAAATTTCAATTAAATATAACATATATTTAAAGGATTACTACAGTAATAATGTTGAATTTCTTAAAATTCGACAATGATATTATAATTACCCATGTAAAACTATTTCGTAGAAACAAAACTGTTGCATGTATGGTGAATGCAGCGCGAGTGCATGCAAGACAGCTGCGTGTGTTGGGGCGGATAGCGTGAGACATGTCATGAAGAGAGACAGAGCCACCTGAATCTACTTCACATGTATTGTCGTCAAGTTGACGACGACGAGCCTGTAATGAGCTCTATTGTTCTTTGAAAGTGAGACAGAGACACAGAGAGAGTTCATTCTTTTTAACATAATGTGACCTGTAATTAGAAGCCTATTGAGACCTCAAACTGTGAGTGGAAAAATCAGTGAGAAAGAGAGAGAGAGAGAGAGAGAGAGAGAATTAATATTTCAATGCAATCCTTCTGTCATTTATTATCATAAATTATTTCAGACACATTCACTCCATCGGCTGAAACTATACAATACGAGCCCGACGAGAGCTCTGAGAGAATCTCAGAATAGAGAATCTGAGTGACAAAATAAAAACAGTGACAAACAACCGAAATCGTCCAATTCCTGAGGAACTTTTGTGCGTTTAATAATTATTATAGCCAATTGGTGCTCTTCTTTCCGCTCCATGTTGACTAAAATAACCAATATTAACTCGATAAAACTAGAATAAAATTTGTGTTTGATGATAGCAACCTGAAGAAGAGTGGAATGAATGTCGATCCCTATTTTCATCACATTATTTAATATATCAATCAAATAGTGAAGTACAATATTCATGAAGTAAGTTATATCATGATTCTACATATCTACCTCGTTCATTCAACGGACTTTCACACTTTACATAGTAGCTGGCGTACCCTTGGTACCTCTTTTTTTTAAATGCTATTTTGGGGCAGCAGTAGGGCAGCACAAACGAAAATTTCAAAGGCACAAACTAGCACAAACGATTGGCGTCATCAAAAGTTTCTGAATAATGAAGAAGGGTGCTAGGTATTTTATTCATTATCGATATTTCGTTGGGGACTCACTCAAGATCTGTAGCAATCAATCTAACTGAAATGCTATTTTTTAATATCACATAAAATAATGAAACATAATTCTATCTCAATGACTGGAAAAATGTGTTCGATGATTATGGTAAGCATTCTCTAGAATGTCAAATTGATAAAAATAAAATGTAATATCTTCTCACAATGTCCATGTCCTACTAAACGTGATCTCGTCCTATAACTTATGTTGTCCGAATGGGAGTAACATTGTAGTTTTGGGGGATTCATAAAATCTTCATTTCTGTTATGAAAGGTAGATAGAACGACGATTCAGCTTCAAAGAAGTGTTCAACAGCAACTACACAAGACTTGCAGACATGTGAGCCACAAAGGCCTACAGCTCAGAGACAACCAGAAGTTTCGTTTCATGATACGACCAATAGAGTGATACGAGAATCAAGAAAAGCCGATTGAATCAATATATTATAATGTTTCTCCATAGTCTATGATATTAAAAAACAACCTCTTACGAAACTATATTCTTCGGCTTTCCATGTATTTTCTTTGATCGTAGTATAAAAAAAGCCATCAGATTTTGTTAATCTGCTCAAGTTGTAATGGGAATTTAAGCCGTGAGACCAGTATAAGGCCTATACTCTAGTATAATCTGTAAGAAAAGATTGTCAGAAAAGCACACAATGGACTTGACTGGCCGAATATAAAGGAGAAGAAACAGGCAGCTGATATTCGACACAACAAAAGAATACTGATTGTGTCTGTGAGATGCTTGCTCCCTTTAATATATATAAGAAGAGGCTATAGCGGTTGCTCTTTTCGATCATCATGCATTGGTGCGTGCGCTTTTCAAAATCAAGGTGACATCCACGATGAATAGTATGTCGAGGCACTTCAATATTGATGGGTATGTTAAAGAGGGCTGTGGAATAATAATCATATTGATGTTGGGTGGGGAAAGGTGGAGGTGAGGGGGCAGGGCCACACACAAACTTGACAACTTGAGATACCGGTACTTGTTTCTTGCGCGGTTTCTTTGCGCACTTTTCAAACAGAATATAATACCACGAGTTGCCGACATCTGCATGTAACAAAACAAGTCGAAAAGGCTAATGGTTGTGTGATCATAAGAATAAAAACTGTAAGCTCTTCGTTTCACGGTGTATGAACATTGCTTTTGACAGATTTTGATGGAAAGATCCTTTCTTTCTTCATAGTAGAATTGGTGATTAATATAGAAAGATTCTTCCATTCTATAGTAAACGATTAATAAGAATCAAACAGGTTGGTATGAAAAATAACTCTGAATATGATTTTTTCTGAAAATGGATTTAATTTATGGTTAATAAGATCCAAATAATATCCATGGTTGCGTGCCTATTCATATAGGCTGTTACGTCATAAAATAAAAATAATGACATAAACGTGTTCCAAGTTTGGACTCGATGTGGTTTCCGAGTTTCATGATGGATGATCGTTCGTCACGGAATTACGTCACGGATTCACGGGTGCTTTATTTGTCAAAATTATCCTTTCAAAAGTGTGTTCAAATCAAACATACGCAGCTGCAAGAATGGTCTAATTAAGCATTTCAAACACATATTGTTGGAACTCCATTGAAGACTACAAAAGAACTGAACAATGAGAACATGCGGCCATTATTTTTCACAATGGACCTTCATAATCTGTGAATAGAGAAAGCTATTAATATAGAGTGAGATGGTATAAAACAACCTCAATATAATAAGTTATAGACACCCAGCTAAACAATGTTATTATGAATGTAATACGCTTTTACTCTCATATTCGTGTTTGAAATAGTGAAACAATAATTATAATGGCATATATGAAGAAATGTGAATGAAACAAAAGTATGCCTACTATTCGAATATTTTTTAATTATTAAATTGACATGAGGTTCAGAATATCAGCATTTTTGCCATTAGTTATCATCATCGAATATATTTTAATATCATTCACTCTTTTTGCACTTGTTTCTTTTTTGTTTGGTTTCATCACAAATAAGATAGTTTTCGTAAGGTACTCTCACTTTTATATTTTTAAGACAGCCCGCACACAAGACTTTGTCTTACGCGGGTTTCTTGAATCTTATATACAAATTTAGAATTATATTTCAAACATTTGAAATTTTCGAAATATAGTTGCAAGATTTATATAAGTGATAATTATAGAATAATAGTATCATATCACATCAATAAACTTCATATTATTTCCACTTGCCATATATTATTATATTGATTCATAACTGTATATTATTGTATATTATCATTAATATTTCGATTATTTATGAGTGTTCTATTTATTATTATGATGAATTCATAATTTCATATCACTCATACTATTTATATTAAATTATTTACAAGAATCAAAAATAAAATGATTCAAAAATTGAATTGAATTGAATACTTTTAGCGAATTGATTTTCGAAAAAAAAACTGTTTGCACCAATAATGTTATGGTCAACAACATAAAACTGATATTTTAAACCTCATTTAACCTCAAAAAATCATATTTTAATTCCTAAAAAGTGAAAAGCTTCATTTTGAAGCCGATTGTTTTAAACTGAGGGTAACTGAGAATAATTGATCATCATTTCATGAGAGACAGGTAAAGTGCTAGATTCGAGCGCGTTTAACAGCTTGAAATATCGAAAAACCGATACATTATATGTGAATTATAAAATGTACATGTGAATTGTGAATTGTAGAATGATGAACAATCACTATATAATTATGCCTAACGATGCGTTTCGTACTTGAATAATTCAGAAATGAAGAGTGTACCGTTAGTCACGATGAATATCTATGTTGAATTCATTTGACAATTAATTTACAATGAAAAAGTGCACGGAAATTATGAAAACTCACTGTAATATGTATGTTTATTGAACCGTTGACCCTCTTCCGAGGTAATTGGTACATATATATAGTCTATAAGTGAAAATAACCTCCACAAACTGAAAATCACTGTGCCACACCTATTTACAGTCAACTTATATATAGTAGAGAAATCCAAACTCTTCTCAAATACCTGACAGAGGTCTATAAAAACAATAATGTTGGAACCAAAAATCAAATGAGGCACATTGTCACACCGCCCAGCGGACCTGGTGCCCGAATTGTACTGAACCTGTTTTGAAGGGACCTAGTCCGACGTCATGTTATACCAGAGTGATCTTGTTACATACATCATGCTCAATTTGAATGACAGTTGGAAATTGCTCATTCATTTTCCAATTTCACAATGCAAAAATAGTAGAAAATTACTTTCTACATTTCAGTTCTAATTCACCCAACACCCGCATTCACTTTCGTATCAACATTGTGCATGGTAGCAAGGCATTTCTTGCAACATGGCGTTATTAGAAGCACCCATCCAATAAAACAGATTCAGTCTGAATCGGGGACTGTATACGGTAAGGTATCACTATATCAGACACCAAAAATGAAAAAAATAAATAAAAAGAGATTCTGACGATTATTTTTGAGCCATGCAAAACATACTTCAGTAACCAAGAGTAAGTAGTTCACTGACGTGACGCGTTATGGAAAATTGAAAATAAAGTTTTTTCCCACATTCAAAGTACACAGAGATGACAAATGTGTTTCCGGTTACAATAGCAAATGGAAAAGTTGAGGGCAAACAAACCAGTACGTATAAGTTGTGATTGGAAAACACGATTTGGGAGCCATGTTGTTGTCTACTCATTATAACAATGTGTGAAGTCACTTCAAAGAAGTGTATAATTGTAGCGGGAGACTGTAGATCGATCGCACGATATGATGAAAAAAACAATTCAAACAATTACAAAAATTGATAACTTATTATTCAAGTATTAAATTTAAAGAAATTCATTAGAATTCGTCTCGGGGACTCTCGGCATCTCCAATAAGAATGTCAATGCACGTATCTATCGAGTAATAGACACTCCCAAGCATCCCGTCAACCCTGTAGCATTTTAATCACGTCATTTATACTTTGTAATGATTGCAATGCGAATCAACATTCACGTCTAGCCATTGTTTCATCACTTCCCAAATTGGGTATCACTGCCGCGTATGTCTACTGAAGAAGACACTGATTGAATGACTTGAAAAGACAAACTCCCATCCATTCTTGCCTTGTCGCTCTGACAAGATGAAAGTCGAATGCCGCCGAAATCCTCTTTAGTAATTCGAACATGTAACTTGATTGTGATTGGGTATATATAGTCAATAGTGTCAGTGTGGCTAAACTTGTTACGTCACATACCCTTACCTGTATATTTAACCAGGTGGAGGGTCATAACGTCACATTTTGATTGAATAATGACTGACACTGCCACAATACCGTCGTCGTCGTCCGTGTCGGCACTGTTTGCGCATGCGCACTCGTGACGTCACGTGGTACTCCCCACGTGACGTGGTTGATAACAAAGGGTGCAGTGTGTCCGTGTACCATAGAATTCTATGTAAGTACTGCGTGTGTGCATGTGTTTTGCCAGAGCCGTGGGAGGGGGGTATGAATATTACATATGTGTATTGTTGATTGCAGATTGAAAAGGTGTGACAGTGTGTATACAGGTGGTGTTGGGTGTTGATTGAGTTACGTTGATGCACATTTATATGATGTAGTTGCAGTTGCATTATAATCTCGTGTAATGTTGACTTTGTAGTTCTATGATTGGGATGGGAAGTTATTTGTATGCACACCTAGAAATGAAATATTCATAATTGTGTGATGCTCAAATGTGTGATTCAAACTTTGAAATTACTGGGGATACATAAATCATCACTATGTATAGGTATGATACTAATAGAAAGTTATCAATATTTTGATTGACGGTGCAGCCTGGCACCTCCACCAGAAGAACTGGACGTTTCTACGATTATACTGTAGACTATAACTTCACAAATCCGTAAGATTTCAGCTGAAGGTATATTTTAATAATTGAAATATACCATATAATAAAGAACCTCACACATCCGTATGTGGGAGAAATAAATCTGAACACAAATTGATCTGAGATGTTTTTTCATTTTGTTATGCACTTCTTTGTAATAATCTTATTTTGAATGCTCGTCAACATCATGAACCACATGAAAAGGTGTTGATTATTCGTCAGGACTCGACTGTAACATATTTGAGTTGTTATTGACACTATTCGGCCTCGCAAAACATTGGCGCTCATGGGTCTCGAACCCTATTTCTCTGGCAAAACAGTGCCGTGTGCACCGGCGCAATCACCCGTCAACATGTCAGTCAACGTCCTGTCTGAAGTGTTTATCTTCCATCGCAGCAACCCCTGCGGTGATGCCACCCACAGCCTTGTTGATGTTGCTTTCTTAGGCGCAGGCGCTTTCAACCGAGACAGAAAACAGGCGGAGAAAGTCGACCGATGACGACGGCCAACGAGGCAGATATGCATGATCGACAAACCACAGTCAAACAGAAGATCGTGATCATGAAGAATATTTTTTTTCATCGAATTATTTCAATAAAAACAATATTGATGATGATAATTTTGATCAAACGTTGCATGTCACGTGTCGGCCAACACGTTTCCTGCATGTATTCTTAATAAATTCAAAGAAATAAGGACAGAAAAACTTTGCTTTCAAAAATTGCTTCCCATTATTTTCTACTCCCGAACACCTGTTGATTCTATCTGCGTTCTTTATCCTAAATCTGTATCTGGTCCTCATTATTATTCCCTCATGGGTCTTTATGGGACTATAATTTTCCATATCCAAATGAACGGTCACCCCAGGTTGTATGCATACAAATCTCAAATTTCGAATTCAGAATTTCAGATCGATTCTAGATAAGACAGCTCTGACAGGTGAACAATATATTATTAAATACTCATTCTAGCATTAGGGGTGGTCCGCGCACAGTGAGGCGTTACCCGCCAATTGCTATCAGTCTCATGTCCAAATATGGGCCCCATCGTTTGAACACAATACCGAATAGCATTATGATGAATATGGTTGGTCGATTGATGTCGGAAGATTCCGTAAGACAAGTTGAACAAACCATCATTCTTCATTCAGTTGTCTCCGTTGTCAGATCTAACAATGCAAAGCCCAATTTCCTTCAGGGTTATCAGGCACTGAGACTGGAAACAGAGAGCGAGAGATATATATACCATTCTTTCTGGTATTCTCTCTTCTTTTTCTTTTAACAACTTGACAGGTATAAATGATTACGCCAGACATAATGATTAAACGTTGCTATACGAACCGTTGTTATGCTGTCATTTGTTTTTGTAAGACCTCGCTCCTGAGCGGCAGATGTCAGTGGAGTCCATGTTAGACTATAAATAACAGAGACTAACACATCGCTATAGAAGAGTTGCATTTTAATGTAGTTTAGAGGCGTGTCTTTACGACTCATTATTGAATGTTCGAATGGTTTTCACTGTCACATAATCAGATTCGGTGGTTACACGAAGAAAATGTGGTTCCGATGAGATGCGCGGTCTAGATCAACCGAAATCAGATTTTTTTGTTTGTTAGTTTGTAAATTATCTCGTTGTATAACAATGGCTGGTCGAGATGTAGGTAGCATTTATGAGACGTGTGTTTGTGTGTGTGTTGAATACTGACGAAACGTGTAGAGAGTAGCCATCGGGGGAAATATAGAACGATATATTATCATATATTAAATGAATAATTATCTTCCCATGAAATTAATGTTGTAGAAAGAGAATGTTTCACATCTGCGACACTATTTTGCTTTGATGCGCAACTCTGCAAATTGACAGCTACATTACTCTTTATCTTTTGACTGTTCATTATTTCAAATCCATGGCAAGTGGCATCCATGATCCTGTATGATGAAATATTACAGATATTTTATAAATATCACAAGCCGTTCCACCAACAAAAATATCCAAAAAGATATTTAAAAAAACACAGGATGTAGTCTATAATACCAAATTGTCAGCATTCATGTTGTCTCTGGTGAATGGTAATATATAGGTATATATTTCAAATATATATATTCAAAGATACAAAACAAGAAGTTTTCATGTCCTAAACGAGGGATTATCAACTAACTCGATGGAATCTTGTATGAAGTATACACTCGTCATGAAATCTCCCTGAAATCTCCCTGAAATCCCCTGAAATCTGAAATCAGGTGTAGGCCTACACCAAATTCACCCCTCAAGTTGTTTACGCCTCGGTACTCAAAAATATAATGATATGAAAATGAGTAACTTGAGGCTAATAATTATAGCAAATTGCCAATATCTGATCCTTCGATCAAATATTCAATTTCCTGGTGGCCATTTCAATAATTCAAGACTCATCAGCTCTGTTGCAGCTGAAACACTGACTTAATGAATGGGAGTCAAAGAGGTTACTCCAGGCTATAACTATTGTATGCAGATTAAGTGCTACATATCTGTGACAAGAAAATTACAATAATTCAATTAATCACCAATAACTTGGACTGATGAATCAGAATTGTGAGCTCGATGAACTTTTATTCAGACGATCCGTGTTCGGGTTACCGCCACGCCATTGTCATATACCATCCCGACGACGGTTTTCGTTGCGTTTCCTCAGAGAAAACATCTTGCCTACCGGCTTGATTGCAGACGTTCCGGGCCCAAGTTGGCAACGGAAAACCAATCATCGTATTGACTTACAGTTTTCGGTTAAATAATCACCAATATTCAATACGTGCTCGTACGAAGAGCTTTGGTTCGTGGTATGTTTTCAACCCTTTCAAAATAATTGTCAAAAATCAACATGCTTCTTTCTGGTTTTTTATTGTTTTTACGATTTTTTCAGAGTGTTTTAATGGAAAAATATTAATTTTAGGGAATATAGAGGCACAGATATACTCATTGTTGTTTCATTGCGAAAAGAATTAGACTGATTGGTTCAACCGTTTACCCACCATGTGTTGGGAGCTAAAGGCCTGTATTGACGCTTTTTGTCCTGTTTTGTTCGTTCCCTGCAGGTTTTACTCACGGATTGTGAGATGTGAAGTAGCCTCTTAATATTGGGCCACATATCTTCTTACCATACCAATAGTCTGAAGAGGGTTGTTCCCTAAAAGAGACATGCCCCACACTTGTCTTCTCGTATATTCGCAAGTGATCGAGGATTCGAGGAGCGCGCCACCCGTGCGACCGTGTTGTACGTATACGTACAATACGGGAGACGGTCGATCGTGGCTTCATTCGTTGTAAACACAGAATAAGATTTCTACAAAATGCAGAAAATTGAAAAAAATTGTGCAAACTCTCGAACATCCTGAACGAGGCTATAGCTATTCAAAATATATTTCAAGGCAACTCCAACCATGGGACTGTGATTGAAAAATATTTGTTGTACGATACGTATATAGGATACGAATAGGATTTCACAATGCATAAGTAAGTTAGTATTAATCATAAAACAATAACAGCATATTTCGCAAAGTTCATGTAACCCGAATAAGATCTCATTCATTGCACTTTTCGTATGAGCTACGGCCACTATAACCAGTTTTTGGATTATTTTTGTAAGAAATTTAGGTTAGGAAGGATATAGATTGTTCAATATTTTTTCAGGCGCTAAATGACCTCGCTGTCGATGCGCCTTAAAACCCTAATATTCATTCATTCATTCAATAGTTTCACTGTAGCCATGAAAGATGACGAATATACTTCACCACCTACCTAGTCGGTTCATTCTTGTTGCTGGACACGAATAAATCCCCGTGTACCACATCTCTCACATCGCCTACTTCTGCAATAATAAGTACCACGTATGCTCGCCACTGAGAGATTGGTAAACGGGCGACTGCTCGGTAGCAGCACAATCCAGCAGGCCTGTAGTGCTCCCTGGCGAACCGCACTGGTCTACAGGTGATACAAATGAGGGATTAGAATAGTGTGATGATGAAGCAGTTGGGGTGAAAGTAGGGGTCAGTTTGATTTTAACATAGCGTGAGATATCGCTTGGTATATCTCTCGCCCATCTATATCTCCTCTATCGATGCTATGTAAAGTTCGAATTTGAACTAAGCATGAAGTAGCTATGCGATTCAGTTGTGAGATTTATATAATATGTATACTATATATATATATATATATATATATATATATATATATATATATATATATATATATATATATATATATATTATATAAATATATATATATATATATATATATATATATATATATATATATATATATATATATATATTGCTAAACAATGAACAAAAACAATAACAATACCCATTCTATCTTATAGGATCTAGAATCTCATATATTGATGCAGCAAAATTCAATGTTCCATTAAAAGGGAGTCATGATGTCTGATGCAGTGGACTGTATGCCGTCGTTTATAGATCTAGATCTAGTGTAGCTAATTTGACTGATTGACATAGGCGTGCAATTATCGAATTATCGTGTATTCAAATTGTCCTAACACGTCTACTGTCTACACCGATAGACTTCCTATTTACTATTCAGTCACAGCGATATTGATATTGTCTAAATTTCACTTGCAAGAAATAATCTCCGTTAAAACTTAGTGACACAAACTCACAATCAAGAATCTGAAACGAAGAGATTCTCTTGGGAATTTTATTCCTTGACATTCTGTATTCCGTTGCCCGCGCCCTTTTCAATGTCCAATTCTTACGTTACAACATTCCTTGCATTCACCATTCGAGCAGTCTTATAAATATATCGTGAAACAATGTGAGAAAACACTGATGAGAAGACGTTTTAAGTATTATTCGAATCGCCTGATCGTTTTTATCGCCTGTTCCATTTGCTATGGAATAGCATACAATATGCGCTAGACATTCAATAATAGGGGTCCACTGATAGAATGCAGTGTGAATTCTTTGAAGGATTTAAACTTCTCGAAGATTGGTGTGATGGAAATTTTCGTGATGAAATGGGTGGGTAATTTCCACTTTGGTGAACAATTTTCATTGCTGCATTCGATTCCATTTTCGACACGAATCAAGTTCACATTAAAGAGGTCATAGTATTCCTCTGATCGAGATAATACAAAATTTTGCATAGCTATATTTAAACAAAAGATCTTCTGAGTTGACGAATAATTAATTTTTGAGTAGTTTTTTCACAGAAGTTTACAAAGCAGAGGTGGCTCCGGGGCGTTTAATCATCTTGCTCCAGCATAGTGCCCAAAATTTACCAAACCTGTTTTTGTGGTGCGACTTTCAGTTAACAAATTTCGTAGGGGCGTGTTGCCCGGACGCCATTTTGCAAATATGTCAATGCACTGTAAACATATCGATAAGGATTGAAAAGAGGGATGTTGGTTATAGAGCTACTGTTTGGAGATATTTGTTTCACTCTTCTCGCTTGTCAAATAACTCCAATGATGAAATAAGAATGAATACATTATCCGCATTTACTTTTTCATCGACATTGTGCATGGTTTATGATTGAGCTTTTTTTCGATCATGGCGTCAGACCACACCCTATCAGAAGAGGATAAATATATAATTGGAGCAATATGCTACGGGGCAGTGCACCACTGGATCAGATCGTTTCTTTGGTCAATCTGCAATTTTGGATTTTGAAATGATGTATTTTTTAGATAGATTCCAACAAAATCGAACGTCCCTATATTGAGATTTCCATATCCTGAAGGGTCGAACTATAGGCCTATTCACGTTCCCTTGAGTTTACTAATAATACAAATAGGCATTCTTGATACCGAGAACCGTTCGTGATCATTTACGGAATAAGTGGACTCCATTGAATACCTTTGTTATCTGTTATTTCACACTATCTTCATTCAAAACAATTTGCTTCTGTTTTCAAACTCGACTTCGTAGCTTATGAACACAAAAAATCGAAAAAATGTAAAATGGAACAAAAATATGAAGAGTGGTTCTTTATTAGACACTGAGATCGTGCATATCTGGCTCTAACACATACGAATTATTTTTTTTTCGAAATGATCAATTGTGCTCACAAAATATGTCGATAAATAATTTCATGAATTCATGAATCTCTAGGAATTTCAAATTTTTGCCGAGTTTACAGTGATTATTTTTTCATTTTCAAAAATATATCCCGTATTCAAGAATGAATATTGAAAATATTCGATAGCGTTTAATTATATATATAATATATGTAACATATGTCGAAGACTACAACAATGTACAAACACATGACAGACATATATAATCCAACAATTTACGATATGTTCTTGCATAATTTATTGCATATTATTATCATCCATGTCACATTCATCGAAAGAATTAATGTCAAGGCTTTGATATTCATTATTGTCAATTAAAACGAAATATTTCAATCCATCATTTTTGATATTTGTATACACATTATTATTCTTCCGAGGCTATACGATAATACAACATTTTTACTATACACAATTCATTTGCTTTAGATAAGAGTTCGCGTGACTTCCTGCCTCGATACGTCAATCTCCTTCACTTGACTCTTCAATTTATGGTATGAATATTGCTATCTCGGAAAGTGTCAGAATGCGATCATATATTGATTCATATGTCAGCTGACTCACAAATACTGGAAATTTATGGAGTTAGAACTAGAATGTGACGTCAAAACATACTCTGATTAAATTGAGTTTTTAAGATCGTATTCAGTATTATTTCATCTAATAAATCGGTGATGCCACGCAAATGTTCTCATAATATGAAGAATGAAAAAGTAATATCACTGTCACAGTTAGGTAAACGCACAACATTTGCATTGTGAGAAGAGCAAGATATTCATATGAAATACAGACAAACAAATTCTAGACACTTTGATGTTGAAATCGCTCTCTCGATCTGCATTAAACTTGTTGAACATATCGGTTATTGTTATCCTCACAATATTGCTGTGAATTGAAATGTTTTCGGATATGATTTTTTTTCGTAATTTTTTACCCACACGAGTAATTTTGAAATTTCAACCGTGACTTTTTCAAAATTCATTTTATCGATTGTTACTCTGAGGGGTTAACAACTTCTGAAATCTGGTGTACACTTGTCATGAAATCTTCCTGAAATCCCTCAAAATTGTCTTGAAATCCCTTAAAACCTCCTTGAAATCCCGTGAAATCCCCTGAAATCCCTTGAAATCTGAAAGCAGGTGTGTACAAATCTACTATAGTTGTCCCTCGCTCCAAACTATGCATGCAGTTCTGAAAGCTGTAGGATGATTGGAGTTTCGTGAATAGTCAAATTTTGCCTTGCGACTCATAGTGTGTTGCGCACGCGTGAATAGGAACACAAAGAGACCCCAATCAGAACAATCAATCAATCAATTTTCAATTCATTCCATCTTATCAATTTTATTCACATCCCAATTTCCAATAACATACACATTATATATGAGCAATGATAACATAAATATTCACATTATGAAAATGAGATTAACAATAGGAAGATCTGAACGAATTGATAACTTCAAAATCTTTGAAACATTCAACAAATTGAAAAATTATTTTCGATTCTTCAATCATTATGTCATAATGTGTAAGTTCATACACACCACTACTTCGGGTTATTCATGGTTATATTTATAAGAAGGCAAATTTGTTGAAGCGGATTCTTCCTATACAATAAACAATACAACTCAGAAACAAGGACATGTCAATGAAATTATTGAGAGAAGAAGTTGGCAATAACAAGATGTTCTTCTCAATTTCATCTGAACGATCATAAAGCATTTTTTATTACGAATATAAATTTTGGTTAATGATGGTATATACTATATAGAGAAAAGAGGTCATCATAAAAAATGATTTATCATCATAAGATGAAGAAGAATAAATATATATATATATATATATATATATATATATATATATATATATATATATATATATATATATATATATATATATACATATATATATATATATATATATATATATATATATATATATATATATGTATATATATATATATATATATATATATACATACATATATATACATATATATATATATATATATATATATATATATATATATATATATATATATATATATATATATATATATAAACAATGTGTTGGAATGAACAGAGACGAAATCAATCGCTGAATGATGATGAAAAAATATCTGATTGAAGAAAAAGTGCAAAAATAACCCCCCCAAAAAATAGTAGGGGAATGATACTTGATTTTTGTTTAGTGCTCAATCAAAAGATATATCTTACAATAGCTAAGAGATAGGTTGAGTATGATTCAATTGGTATGATTTGTTGTTGTTTTTGTTGTTCAAACGACAAAAAGTAGTTTAACAAACAAGTTTGACAGCTACTTTTTTGATCAACGACAAAATGTTGAACCAACGAGTCCTATACTCTATACTTTCAGTACTTATATACATGATATTTTGATTCAATATCAAAATTGATAATTCAAAAACCATTACCAACGAAAATTCAATTTAATAATTGTACGTTCATCACCATATAATTTTTCTAAAAACGACGGATTCATAAAATTACGAAAATGGCTTATAGGTATATCTTCGTTTAGAGTCCTTTTTGAATCTTGATGATAGACCTACAATACAAAACGCGTAGCCTAATTTGTGTTGTCAATCTAGTTCATCTCTCTGTCTTCGAATCAAAAATCCAAAAATATACTTCTCTGAAATGAATAAAGCTTTTGGTGTTTCTTTCATATATGAAGAAAATGAATTATTTCGAATAAATAATCGCATAAAACATAAACGAGCACAATAAATTATCAATAATTATTTGTTTTCTTGTGCAAGATACATATTATATTATTAAGCCCTACGGGCAAAACCATGGTTCAGCGTATCTAATCTTGTTGACTCTAGATGTCATGATTTCCCCTTCATAAGATTTCCAGCTAACTTGACAGGCTGTCACTCGCGGCTGTCCTAATCAATAACACGGGTCAACCGACTGTTATACAGTCACGCAACTTTCTGACAAGTGTTGAACACGCCACATCTCACAGTATGCTCGGTCTTCGTGACTGGGGGGCTGCTAGCTAGACTGGGGACTGGAGACTGGGGGCTGGGGTCCTCAGGAAGTGTTGCACATCACATTCGCCATTCAATTCCCACACAATGAGCTTCCATTTTCTCGTGTGTTACGTATTTTATGATTTTGTTGAATACTTGTATAGGTTGCATTTACAACAGATGAAGGTTCCGATCGACCGTCCCCCTATTCCAAACCACAAGCGCACAGGTGGTTCACTATTTTATCTTCTTGAATATAGGTATACGTCTAATTCTCCATTCGATTTCCGAAGACTCAAGAAAATTGGATATATTTGTCATTCTTTTTCACGGTCAGAGCTCACACATCATGAGGAATCATGTGAAATTTTTCAAGATTAGCAAATGAACATCAACAATCACCTCTGTATCATTATGGATTGCGATGAAAAAAGATCATTTCGATATGTTCCATTTTTCAGTAGAATTGAGGTTAGTGGAAGACACAAGGGTGAAAAAGAGATAAGAGCCCGATCAGAATAATCGAAATGAAAATTTGATCTGATTGAATCAAATATACGGATGCTTCTGATGTTTTGCGTATTCCAGGTGTCTTCAGGACCAATTTTTTTCTCAGCACTTTTTGAACCATTCATAATTTTTCTATCGTTTTTTCATTCAATTTATCCATTCGATCACATGCATGTTGGCTATTGTGAATGCCTGCTTTCGTCTAGAATTTTGTATGAATAATATCTCTGAATTCATCATTATTATTATCATTATTATAGATACCATTTGTTGCACGTAGAGAGAGAGAAAGTAAGAGAGAGAGAGAGAGAGAGATGTAGAAAGAGATGAAGAAAGAGAGATGAGAGCAGGGAGATGAGGTGGAAAGAGGATGATTTTTCAGCATTAATTCGATAATATATATGTGATTAATTCTCCCAATGACATATTCAGGGTTCGGCAGCTTCATCATACGTGATAAGCACGTATAGTCAAGATGTGCTTATTGATAAACCAACTGTCAATTCACACAGATTATGGACGGTATATTTGAAGACTTGAAGGTCCGTTCGATTATTATATTGAAATGGCCTCTCCGTGATGTGATGAACTTCGTGCAACACATGTTCCTCACACGTCTGGTACGACAGACCACTCAGTTAATTCCAAAATTAAATATCCACTTGTTGATGAATTCAATTTGAATGATAAATCACATTCTCTCTCTCTCTTCTCCCCCTCTACACACATATACATATATATATATATATATATATATATATATATATATATATATATATATATATATATATATTATATATATATATATATATATATATATATATATAATATATATATATATATATATATATATATATATATATATATATATATATATATATATATATATATATATATATATATTATATATATATATATATATATATATATATATATATATATATATATATATATATATATATATATATATATAAACATATTGAAAAAAAAAATGTATATATATATATATATATATATATATATATATATATATATATATATATATATATATATATATATATACAAATACTCATATTTACATGAATATACAATATATATATATATATATATATATATATATATATATATATATATATATATATAAATATATATATATATTATATATATGTCATATATATATTTATATTGATATATTCATATTTCATACACATACATAACCCATATGTGTTCATGTGAAACAGAATGTTTGAAGCCTGGTTTTGAAAACAGTATCCCACTTTCGATTTGGTTGATTCTCGAAACGTTGAGAAGTCCATTGAAATATATTGTCCAACATGACGATAGCAAAACATTTACGACATCCTGGTACTCGAGGCTGTCGAGATTAGGAGTGGTACTTGATGTTAAGCGCCTCTGATATGGAGATTGAAGTTTAATGTAGAAGAGCAATCATAGCAATTTATGATCAAATCATTGGACTTTTCATGATATTTGGTAATGCAATTCCGAACAATGTGTGAGCACAGTATTTATAGTATATATATATATATATATATATATATATATATATATATATATATATATATATATATATCAGTGACACAATGCATCCATATATTCATAAAGTTAATATATTTATATATTTATATATTTATATATATATATATATATATATATATATATATATATATATATATATATATATATAGATACATATATATATATATATATATATATATATATATATATATATAAATATATATATATATATATATATATATATATATATGTATATATATATATATATATATATATATATATATATATATATATATATATATATATATATATATACATATATGTATATATATCCAAACATTCTTCCATTTATTTGTTTCATCCAATAAGAAGTCGAATACTAAAATGTTTTCATACACATTCACAATAATATTAGACCTATTTCAAACCAACAATTAACTAACAATACTTTCGATCTACAATTTTTGTAATCATCAGAGCTCATGCAGAGATGTATGAAGGAAACACATGTCTGCAGAAGCAGGTATTCAAGATATCGATTCGATTTGATTATTCTCTGCTCAACGACCCCACAAACAGCTAGGTTATACGGGGTACGAATGAGCAGGTGATTGTGAAATTATGATATAACGATAATCGAAATTCGAAAGGACGTTTCCAAAAATCCATTCAGTATGCTGGACTCGAACCCACGCCGAACGGTGACTTCAGTTTCTGAAGCGTTGCCTCACAGCTGACCGAGCTACTAAAGGTATAGCTATCAAAATTTAATATTTCATCCTTCAAAACGGTAATACAAATATTGTTTGTATATTATGCATAGGCATATATCGCGATATGATCTGATGATATAATGTAGGAATAATTCCTTGTAGGAATAATTCATATTGCACAATCATTCCATGCAAGAATTGCAATATGAAATGTAATGTTTACCATACTCGATTAAATTAACGGATAACAAAAAGCTTATCCGCGATACATAAATAGATTTTTTGATATAGCCCTACTCATTCCATGGCATATTCGTCGTGAGCTCAAAGGTGCGAATAAAAAATGAACCAGATGATTATCAACAATTTTTTTATTTAGCCCGAACAGCGTTACTACAATGGCTCCAATACACAATACACAATACAAAATACAAATATACAAATATACAATTTATCTATAACAAAGTATTCTACATGCAGGAGGTCTCGGATCTGATTCAATCAGGAAATATGAATAATGTATTAAAATGCCGATTGAATCTATAGCTCGTAAATTAAGATTGTGTCTGAAATCTTGGATTAAATGAATCATGTTAGAGATAGCATAGGTTCCATATACAGCCAAAGATTCCAACAACAAACGTGGACGAATTATAAATGTGAACTGAATCCGAATTTTGAACTGAAATTCATGATTCAATAGCAGCAATAGCTAGTCTCCCGACAGCCGGAAATTTTAATCGGAAATATGGCTGAATCGCATGCTTGTGAAGGATTAATCTGACATCTTGAATAAAACGTATGCTTTTCATGGTTGCGTGTAAACAATAATCGATGTATCGATTACGATCAATTTTTTTCCCAAAGATAACGATAATCGATATGATAAATTTCGACTATCGAATGTATCATTTAGTCGTTTCAAAACATCCCTCCTACCTGTATGATTCCTCCGAGGGGTAAACAACTCCTGAAATCTAGTGCCGGGTGTAACATGTTATTCTTACCCCCCATTAAGTTTACTCCCCAGTAAAAATGACATATATTAAATACACTCCCCCAGTAAAGGCAATATATGCCACGATTACTCCCCCCATATTTTTTGTACTCCCCATATATCCCACACGATTCAACTGGAGTAATAATAAAATGCATGCTAAATATACTACCCCAACAACATGCGGGAGTACACATATCATAACTGAAGACTTGTGATATTATAACTCCTATACAGGAGAACAGAGAATCCAGATATGTATTATAATTGAAGTGGTGTCGGATGCTATAGGGTGAACCAAAATATGTTACGTGTAAAATGGGGGAGTACAAATACCATAGCCGTTGATATGTGATATGATTACTCCCTTACAATAAAAGGAAAAAATAAATACTTTAACATCGATGAAGTCTTGTCACATGCTATAGAGTGGACCAAAATATGTTACGTTTCCAGTGGGGGAGTACAAATATCATGGCTTAGGACATGATATGATTACTCCCTTAGAATAACTAATGCAACAAATGTAAAGTCTTCCATGTATGCTATAGGGTGAACCAGAATAAATAACGAGTCAAATGAGGGAGTACAAATATAATAGCCTAGGACATATGATATGATTACTTCCCTAAGGGATGATATAAGATTAACCTGTACATCAAAGGCTCAGTCCTCACACATGCTATAGGGTGAACCAGAATAAATAACGAGTCAAATGAGGGAGTACAAATATAATAGCCTAGGACATATGATATGATTACTTCCCTGAGGGATGATATAAGATTAACCTGTACATCAAAGGCTCAGTCCTCACACATGCTATAGGGTGAACCCAAATATGTTACGTGTTCAGTGGGGGAGTACAAATATCATAGCTCATGACCCATGATATTTTAACTCCCTCAAAGATAATATAAAAACAACCTGTACATCAAAGTCTCAGTCTTCACACATGCTATAGGGTGAACCCAAATATGTTACGTGTTCAGTGGGGGAGTACAAATATCATAGCTCATGACATATGGTATTTTTACTCCCTCACGAGATGATGAGAAAACAACCAACACATCAAGGCTTAGTCTGTATACACATGCTATAGGGTGAACCAGAATATCTTAGGTGTTTAATAGGGGAGTACAGATATCATAGCTCATGACATATGATATTTTTACTCCCTCACGAGGTGATGAGAAAACAACTAACACATCAAGGCTTAGTCTGTATACACATGCTATAGGGTGGACCAAAATATCTTAGGTGTTCAATAGGGGAGTACAGATATCATAGGTCATGACATATGATATGATTACTCCCTCGAGAGATAATAATCAAACGAGTAACACATCATAATATTCTTTACACATGTTATAGGGTGAACCAAAATATATAGTGCAAAATTGGGGATAGCTCATAACACGCCATATGGTTACTCCCTAAAGAGATAATATTAGTTTTTAGTTATAGATAATTAGTTATTGTTCCATATTTTTTGAGGAAGTTATCATAGCATATGTCCTGAACAATGATATTTGTACACTCCTATTTTACTCATCATTTATTTTGGTTCACCCTATAGCATATGGAAAAGACTTCATCTTTGATGCATTAGTTATTACTTAATGTTCTATATATTTCGAGGGAGTAATCATATCATATGTGATGAGTTATGATATTTGTATTTCCCCATTTTTGTCGTTATTTATTTTGGTTCACCCTATAGCATACATGGAAGACTTCACATTCGTTGCATTGATCATTGTATTATATATTTCGAGGGAGTAATCATATCATATGTCCTAAGCAATGATATTTGTACTCACCAGTTTTACCCTTAATTTATTTTGGTGCACCCTATATCATATGGGAACGACTTCACCTTTGATGCATGAGTCATTGTTCTATATATTTCAAGGGAGTAATCATATCATGTCATGAGCTATGATATTTGTACTCTCCTATTTTACTCGTTATTCATTTTGGTTCACCCTATAGCATATTTGAAAGACTCCATCTTTGATGCATTAGTTATTTCATGATATATTTTGATTTATGAGAGAGTAATCTTATCATATGTCTTGAGCTATGATATTTGTACTCCCCCATTTCACTCGTTATTTATTTTGGTTCACCCTATAACATACATGGAAGACTTCACATTTGTTGCATTAGTTATTGTATCATATATTTCAAAGGAGTAATCATATCATATGTCCCGAGCTATGATATTTGTACTCCCCCATTTCACTCGTTATTTATTTTGGTTCACCCTATAGCATACATGGAAGACATCACATTTGATGCTTCAGTTATTGTATCATATATTTCAAGTGAGTAATCATATCATATGTCCTGAGCTATGATATTTGTACTCTCCCATTTCACTCGTTATTTATTTTGGTTCACCCTATAGCATACATGGAAGACTTCACATTTGATCCATTAGTTATTGTATTGAATATGTGAAGGGAGTAATCATATCATATGTCCTGAACAATGATATTTGTACACTCCCATTTCACTCGTTATTTATTTTGGTTCACCCTTTAGCATATTTGAAGTACTCCATCTTGATGCATTAGTTATTTCATCATATATTTTGATTTATGAGGGAGTAATCTTATCATATGTCTTGAGCTATGGTATTTGTACTCCCTTATTTCACTCATTGATTTTTTTTTATTCACCCTATAGCATACATGGAAGACTTCTCATTTGTTGCATTAGTTATTGTATCATATATTTCAAGGGAGTAATCATATCATATGTCCCGAGCTATGATATTTGTACTCCCCCATTTCACTCGTTATTTATTTTGGTTCACCCTATAGCATACATGGAAGACTTCACATTTGTTGCATTAGTTATTGTATCATATAAATCAAGGGAGTAATCATATCATATGTCCCGAGCTATGATATTTCTACTCCCCCTTTTCACTTGTTATTCATTTTGGTTCACCCTATAGCATATTTGAAAGACTCCATCTTTAATGCATCAGTTATTTGATGATATATTTTAAGGCAGTAATCGTATCATATGCCATCAGTTATAATATTTGTACTCCCCTATTTGGCTCTTTTTATATTTTGGCTCACCTGACCTATAGCATGTGATTACAGTTTATCCTTCGATGTAGTACATGAGCTATGATATCTGTACTCCCGCGTTAAACGTGTATTACTTATTTTTGAACCACCCTATACAACATAAGTTACACGTGACATACTTTGGAACACTTTATAGCACTACGAATTACATTTTTAAGGGAGTATTAATATCATGCATGCTAGTATTACTCTCTGAGCAGTCCTGCATCTGTATAGGGAGTTAAAGTATTACAAGGGGAGTTAAAATATCATATATTTTTTGTACTGGGGAGTATACTTGGTATATGTCTTCATTACTGGGGAGTTCATTTAATATATGTTATTTTTACTGGGGAGTAAAGGCAGTGGGGAGTACAGATATTGCCTTACACCGGCCCACATGAACATGTCTTGTCATGAAATCATTCTAAAATCCTTTGAAATCTTCTTGAAGTCCCGTGAAATCTTCTTGAAATCCCGTGAAATCTCTCACTTGAAATCCGAAATCAGGTGTACAACAAACTTACTAGTTGTTTACCTCTCGGATTCTAACTATTATCATTGAAGCGGAAATATATTCTTCCTCTACTCGAGTCTACTGAACAGTAGGCCTTCTACTCAGCTGTTGTCTCTCTTATACTGTAACAGGACTATAAACAACAATCAATCAAAACACACATTGAAAATGTCAATACAATTAACATGATATTCGGATATTCGAGTATTGAATGATTTATCGGTTCACTACAATTGATTATCGATGAGACGAGAACGTTTTCTTCATAAGTGTCTACATTGACAAAACACAATCATTAGCTTCAATTTCAGCCCAAAACTGTGATGA
>OZ023328.1:20762800-20830300 GCA_964007535.1 Brachyptera risi
CCACATTAGATATTACTTTCCTCTTCTATCAATACATGTCTTTCGCGAGACATATATTACGACGTCTCTTGCATACGTATTTACACCAACCTCTTCTCAGCAAGCCCATATACAATTATACATATAAACCACGATGTTATCAATTTGTTATCGTGTGTACAGAAAACACCATTATGAATTTCCAATAACTTATCAACCCTGATGATATTCTCTATGATAAATAAGGAAGAAACAGAAATTCTTGTTCAATACTCACATATTTTTCAAGTTTTATACAGTAATTGAAAAAAAAAATCCAAGACAATATGCTATATATCCTACGGATACAATATTTTATATCCAAATGTATTGTATTTGTAAACTTTGTGATTCGTCAGAAAACAGAACACAGAAAAAAGTAACAAAGACAAATTAACATTTTCAAGCATCGTCTAATTATGCAACAATTCATTTCGAAATTACTCACACCATCATACACATGCAACGTTATTTTAATTATGCCCTCATTGTTCTGCCCAAAATAATTCATTGTCTCACTTGTCATTCACACAATAATATCTCTTATCCTGTTCCCTCCTCTGCCGTGAGCTACGACCACGACCACGACCACGACCACGACAACGACCACGACCAAGGCAAAGGCATCGCATCACACAGTACCAGCAGCAACCCATGCATGTGTTACCACTCCCCGTGCTGCACGCACATCCACACCAACCTCCAGCAATCGTCGACATGTTCGTAGAAAAACACGTCGTTTGGGTGTGACGGCTATCAAATTGATGGCAATAAGGCCTACAGAAACAACAAGTCTGTTTGAGTGACATGCAATGTACACGCGACACGCATTCACCTCGCAATGACGGTATAATTATCATAAAATATGATGGCCAAACAGCTTTGACAGATCCGAAGAATCTAATAATTACGGATCGCGTGACGAGTGATGGAATAATGAAGTTGGAAGATAAGAGAACGTGATTGTCAGGTGGTTGGTCGGTTAATCATTATGTGTGTCTGTGTGTGTGTGCTAGCTTTCATTCGATCGTTGATATATATTTTTTTAATTATAGGCCTAGAAGAGTTGTTTTTTTCTATGGCTGATGGATCATCAAAGAGCCCATGATTATAATATATTTCGATTTGATTTCCATTTCCTATATATTTTACAGAATACTGGTCATAGAAGTAATCAAACAAAATGTAATCAATCCGTCAAACTCGGTGATAGCTCCACCAATCAAAGTATAACGGACCAATTTTTTTATGGCAATAAACAAATAAAATCTGTAACTGCACTTATACGTAGGCCTATATAGATCAGTCGCTGCACCATGTCGAACCGTTATCCATCTGAGCTCAAGGGTTCGATTTCTGTCATGAACCATCCTGATCCTGGCTTTTCATACTGGCATGGAAAGGTTCCATCTGGGAAAAGTTTTCTTTCCACCGTCGGAGACATCCACGGTAATGAACCAAACCTTCATGTCACCTTCACATCATCGCCGGTCATTCACCAACTACAATCAATATCTTGATTATCATAAGAGTATGTTTTTATATACCAAACTTTGAAAAAATCGGACATTTTAGATGATCACACTGATTATTACAGAATATAGAGTGCGGGGCATATATAGGTATAGTAGGCTCTGTACGTTGTGTTGTGCAGTAAATAAAATCCACTCCAAGGGGTAAACAACTAGTGAATTTGGTACACATCACCTGATTTCAGATCCCTAGAAATTTCCGGGAGATTTCACGGGGTTTCAAAGAGATTCCAAGGGATTTCAAGAAGATTTTGAAGGATTTCAGGAAGTTTTTGAGTGTACACCAGATTTCAGGACTTGTTTTAACCCCTCGATCCACTTCAAGTGAAGACGTAGTGAAAATGGGGAATAGTGAATACGTGGTGAAATATATATATATATATATATATATATATATAGTGACTCTCAAATTCACTGAATGGTTCATTAGGTGAAAGAAAGATAATTAATTGAGAGTATAGTTTTCCATTGTTAACTCAAATCTGTATATATATATATATAGTGACTCTCAAATTCACTGAATGGTTCATTAGGTGAAAGAAAGATAATTAATTGAGAGTATAGTTTTCCATTGTTAACTCAAATCTGTATATTCAGAATTATCATCTATTTCCATAACGTATACGTACCACCCATAGACGCTCTGGCGAGCTTTTCCTCGATTGAAATCAGTAATACTAGGCTTATAATCAGTAAACTTATACATTATCTGACAGCAAGTGGGAAGTCATTGTCAATGAAGTCACCATTATATACAGTCAGATTATAATAATGTTATATTTTATTGACTACGCCCAGCGAAAGCTGCTTGTCGACTGGATGGCATAATGAACAGGCTGACATCAGCATTTTGATATATTGTTAATAATAATAATCTGTAGTTCATCATATAGGATTTATTATAATGTTGATTTATTTAGATCTTTAACTCGGCTTATTCTTTGTATTATCCTATTGCATTCATCCCGTCTACCGTTTATGACGCTCCTTCAGTCCCATAATGATATTTGTATATGATATATATATATATATATATATATATATATATATATATATATATATATATATATATATATATATATATATATATATACATATATATATATATATATATATATATATATATGTATATATATATATATATATATATATATATATATATACATATATATATATATATATATATAAATATATATATATATATATATATATATATATATATATATATATATATATATATATATATATATATATATACGTTGGGCAGGGTTATACCGAAAAGATGTATTGCCTAGACTTAAACTGAAAGAGAAATTCCAGCTTCCAGTCAGCTGATTTCATTCGTTTTTTTCATTCATCATTTTCAAGGTAAACTATTGACAACTAAATCATGAATCAAAGAATAGGGTATACTCTAAAGTCTAAACCATAGTATAAGACTGAACATCCGGTAGAACCAGGCTTTCTACCGATGTAGAATTTCCACGGGAGTAGAAAATGCCTACCCTTGCAGCACGCTTGAAACTGAGAAAGTAATTCAAAATTCCAAGTGCATGTCTATTGTTGAGAATTGTGGATATTTATTATGAAACCGGTCGATCATTCAAATTTTGATTGTATACTCAAGAGAGAACGTCGCGAAACACCAAAGCGCCATTGTTAAGGGTTAGGAGGAACAGTCGATCGGAACCTTCGTTTCTTGTGGATACAAGTTAATTACTACTGAATTGTAGGGCCCACTGAATTGTACAACTACACAATGTTCAAAACAGAGCTGAAATCGATCAAATCACTTATGAAATACTTCCTTTCCAATTTCAGTGAAGAAATATAAAAATGGAAATGGTATGAAAAGAAAAATCTTAATATGTGTCGTTTAGTTCAACAGTTTTCTGAAAAAAAAAGTCCATGAAAATTCCTCAATCTAATTAAGTCATTCTTCCATGTATTGGAATGCATGGCATGCATCTAGTAACTGAAGTAAAAATACAAATCTGCAGGAAATGGAAACGAACCTTTCAACATGTCGGGATGAAGATCAAAATACCTACAAATCTGTCCCGAGATCGCCACTAATCTCACTCGATCGTTATTACTTCTTCTATAGCTCAAGTTGAAGGACTATATTACAACAGCAGTAGTACGACTACCCAATTTAACCAAACACTTATCAGGACCCGACTCTGCCGAATAATAAACAACGTGAATTGCATAAGCTGTGACTTTCATGAAGATTCATTATGGAAATAAATTAGTCAATTGCTTATCTTCGCTGTCAAAATGGCTGATAAACACTCGCATAAAACTTATAATACTGCCATCAGTCATGTCAAATCCACGCCAACGATTGGTTGTTATCAAATAAAATATATAATATTACAATTTGCATACATAAGGCTTGACTGCTTTGAATAAATGAAGGCATACAAGTACATAAATATAGTGTAATGACGAAAGTTTTACTTATATAATATTATATCTGTATGTATACATACGGACAAGTATTATATCTAAAACTTCAGTATGCACTTATTTTCTCATTGCACTTGAACAATGAGTGTATTTTATGATAATGCAATGTAATTTCTATGCAGTGAAGATTATGTAAAATACACGGTATAATGCAGTTCCTTCACAGCCTTCAGGGCAGTGTTACTAATACATGTTGATGTGAGGATGATTACGCCATGTAAGATCCACGGCTGCACGCAGACGACCAATAATGTATGATCATGACCACATATCGGGGTGGGTGAATGATGGACAACAATCGAGATGGAAAGATAATATTGACTCGGCATTTGCACTTGATATTAGAACTGGGTTGAATGAAGATCATATACACACAGACACACATTTATATATATATATATATATATATATATATATATATATATATATATATATATATATATATATATATATATATATATATATATATACATAAAAATTGAATTCAATGATAACATCGTACATTTCTGATAGAATTGAGAAACTTGGATACCTCTAAATTCAATTGATTTTACAATATGAGTCGTTCAAGCCTACGTGAAACCATGACCATATATATATATATATATATATATATATATATATATATATATATATATATATATATATATATATATATATACATATATACATATATATATATATTATATATATATATATATATATATATATATATATATATATATATATATATATTTATATATATATATATATATATATATATATATATATATATATATATATATATATATATATATATATATATATATATATATATATGAATACATTTAAACTCTTATATAGGAATAAATTTATAGACAAAACAACCTATATGGACTTCAACATATGGAGGATCAACACGCAAATTTCAATCGACCAATTATGAATAATGGAGGATTATTAATTGGGTTGAGGGCTATATATAATATGTACAGTAGTGATCAAAAATAATTGCAAATCAATCAATCATAATAATTTACGATTTACGTTTGAAGCAGGTTCAATCGTAATAATCTGATTGATTAGAAAAATAACGTCAATCATTCAATATCAATGATTAATTACGTGATTAGCGATTATTTTTTTACAATTATTTATTGTATCACTCGACTCTATGTTTCGATTCGAATGTGATTTTTACTATGAGTAACTTCTTGTTGTTAATAATTGCTCATAAAAAACTCTTGAAGAAAAATAATGCATGTATAATTGCAATTGAATGCAGTTCATACGTCAACAGATTTCAAACGTATATATAGGAAAGCAATTGTTTATCGTTTCTGTGTTCTCACTTGGAATGCAGCCCATTGTTCAATAACATAATATTGCTGGCATGAATCTCACTTATAGGCCTACATTCTTGACTATCAGAGATGCTGATGTATTGAAGTATAGGCTACGTACAATTAACCCTGTCGTCGTCTATAAATTAGAATGATCAAGCCTGAGGTGACGTCGATAATAAAAAGCTGATCATAAATGACCATAAATGACCATGGTCATGAAGATGGTCATAAATGATCATCACAACAGAGTAGCCATAATGTATTTAAAAGAGCCGTGGATGCTACAAAAAATATGCATGTCACAATACTCATAATACCCTCATAATTTATATATATATATATATATATATATATATATATATATATATATATATATATATATATATATATGTATATATATTCATATATATATATATATATATATATATATATATATATATATATATATATGTATATATATTCATATATATATATATATATATATATATATATATATATATATATATATATATATATATATATATATGTATATATATATATATATATATATATATATATATATATATATATATATATATATATATATATATATATATATGCTTACAATTGACAGTATACCAGGATCAAGTGTGGTGAATGTCACTTCGGAGCAGCCGAAATATTACGTAATGGAGGTAATTGGGAATGAATTATCAAAACTTTCGTATATAAAGTAGCTATCCCATGGCGGACAAAGCAAACGTAGGTCAATCTCGGTTTCTTGTCGTTGAATGCAGAAATTTCTATGGATGTAATTCTCAGATCGGAATGAGTTGGGATTATCCAGTATAATAAATCTTCTGCGGTTCTACCGTATTTTTTATCGAGATTATTATGAACAGTGATCTCGTTATAAGGTTCTTTGGTAACAAAACCGGTAGCCGCTTGTTCTACACAGCAGCATATATCTATATGTATTAACGTATAATACCTTATTCACAACTTGATTTATACCACAAGAAATAACTAAACCCGAAAAGTTAATAAATTGGTATTGTATGTCAATTAGATTGACAAGCGGGAAGATAGAAAAATGGTCATTTTATGTCAACAGAAATGTCGAGTCTGATGTTTAAAAAAAAGAGAGAACATGAAATGTCTTCTTGCGAGATGTAATTAGTAGATAGTATGAAGGAAACATGACTCATGACATTGTGCATGATATAAAATGAGAGCAATAATTACGTATGGTCTATTGTCAGATGCGAGACACATTATGCATGCGAGCGGTAAGAGATCAAAGGAAATGACAATCCATACATTACAAGACGTGAAATTGCATGCAATTGACGTCTACAACATAACGAACTGGAATTAACTGTATTTAAATGATGATTAATGGCATGTTGCAAGTGTAACAAGTACTAACGTATGTACGTAGATTTGGCGTCGATGTGTGTTAAGAGGCCGCAGGCGCTCGTATTTCACGCCGCAAACTCTCACGGCCGTAATTTTTGAGATATCAATATGATTGTTTTTGCATTCTGCTGATAATTGAAAGAGGGAGGTTATCGCATTTACAGAATTTTGAACAACAAATTTGTAATTTTTCAAATTCTTCAAATGGAAAATGAAAAAATTTCTAGTTTACGGAAACCTAGATATATATTTTTGAATACCGAAAAATAATATGGACTGTGAAATATATCAAAAGTGTGAGTAAGGGAATTAACGGCGTTTACGAGAATATGAGTTCGGCGGGCTAGTCTATGGGCTGCGCCTAGTACACGATGCATGTTAAGAGGCCGCAGGCGCGCTACACGCGCTCGTTGTTCGCTCGCTTCGGACTCGAGTTTAACATGCATCGTGTACTAGGCGCAGCCCATAGACTAGCCCGCCGAACTCATATTCTCGTAAACGCCGTTAATTCCCTTACTCACACTTTTGATATATTTCACAGTCCATATTATTTTTCGGTATTCAAAAATATATATCTAGGTTTCCGTAAACTAGAAATTTTTTCATTTTCCATTTGAAGAATTTGAAAAATTACAAATTTGTTGTTCAAAATTCTGTAAATGCGATAACCTCCCTCTTTCAATTATCAGCAGAATGCAAAAACAATCATATTGATATCTCAAAAATTACGGCCGTGAGAGTTTGCGGCGTGAAATACGAGCGCCTGCGGCCTCTTAAACTCGAGTCCGAAGCGAGCGAACAACGAGCGCGTGTAGCGCGCCTGCGGCCTCTTAAGGCATACCGCAAGTGGTTGAGTGTACTTGATGGATGCGAGAGATGGTTGCCGTGTTATGCGATGGAGCGGCATTATTAGAAGAGAGATACAGAGCGGTGCGGAGAAAACGTGAACCTTAGAAAACACCCGCATTGTTGATGGCAAATTTGCAATTTAAAATTCTTCGCGATATCTGATCGAGCCTCGACGGGAGTCAATTGTCCAGCGTACAGCCGGCTACACTATTCACACGTTGCATTATACGCACTACCCGAGGGGTAAACATCAAAAATGAGTACATTTGGTGTAAAACTGGTAAATTTGGTGTGATTTCAGATTTCACGGGATTTCAAGAAGATTTCAAAGGGATTTCAAGAAGATTCCAAGGTATTTTAGGAAGATTTCATGACAATTGTGTTTACTAGATTTCAGGAGTATCGGCTATTCTACTGTACAAACCATGCGTTTTTAAAGAAAATCACAATCATTAAACTAGATTTTCATCACTAATGACGATATTCATTCCACTAAATTCAGATGAAACTAGTGATCATCATCTAAATATCATAAAATTGTGAATCTGTTTTTGTTCTACAGAGGACATGAGTCATACCGTAGGAAATACCGATTCTCTATGGAAACGTGAAGAGAATCAAGTAATGTCTACGTCACGATTCGGAAAAAGGACCGGTGTGGCAGTATTTCTTCACTGTGGTATAACATTATGTACAGTAATGATATCCCGGGAGGAGATTATGTACTGTAAACTTATCCCGGGATATTATTACTGTACAGTACAAAAAACCTGGTGGATTATTATGGTAGCTGGTATATTATTATAGCATTGAAAAACATATCAGTAATAAAATACTGGGGGAAAATCAGAGAGAGAAAAAGTACCTGTTGTGCACCTTTCAGTATAATCTTATCCCAGTGTGTTTTATTTTCGTCACCCTATGTAGTAGTTGCGCATTATTGGTTATGTAAAAATCCCTCTTTTGGTATTGTGGGAATTTTTCTCTCTGATTTTTCCCCAGTATTTTATCACTGATATGTTTTTCAATGCTATAACAATATACCAGCTCCCATAATAATCTACCGGGATTTTTGTACTGTACAGTAAAGTTTTGCCGGGATAAGTTTACTGTACAGTAAAGTTATCCCGCAGTAAAACGATTCCTTTACACCGGATCCCAGAGGAAAAACAAATGTATATTAATTTTTGAAATTGAGATGGTGATTTCTAGTTTTCTCTTCAATTAGGAAAATGAATATCGTTATGATGTCCGTCAACAGATCCTACAGCGCTAAATAGAATGATACAACCTTATAAAATATACTGTTTTCCATAAAACATGATAATATGATGAATTGAGTCTGGTAGTATTTCATTAAGCTATGTATGGATTTAGGCTCATACTCTCGCTAATTATGTGATTTTATTACTTTCGATTCGATCCAACTTTATAACATTTATTATTCGATTCATATCACTGCTTGTGTAAACAATTTTTTCAAGGCGGCATGATCCATATAGGCTCCATTTTTTTTTTACAGGATTCAATTGTGTTGGGGTGGTGCTGCAACACCCAGAAAATTATAATAGTGATACATTATTACTAAGCATATTCTAAATTATTATACGGTTGAAAGAGAAAGTCTGAGGCAGGTTCAGTTCTATATTCTTGTGCATTATATTTCATTGCTAGCTCACACGAATCTGTTTAGATGAATGTATAGATCAATATGAACTTGAATGATGCCATTGACAAGTTTTTCTCAAATTTCCAGCAGAAAATGCTTCTGAATATTTTCAAAAATATAATTTGATAAAATACTAGCAGGACTGTTGCGCCCGTTGTATACGACGTGCCATGTTCATGAGGTAAATAGTGTGCCTTCATCCCCCCTTCCCCCTAGGCACAATTGCGCATCACAGCAAAACCCGAGCCGAATCCCTTCCGCGCCTCAACCGCAGCCCCTTTTCGGCGGTTTCCCCTATTCGACACTACCATCCGTGCACACTACCCGAAACCCCCGCCCTACCGGGCATTTTATAGAGCGGACGTAAGCACGCAGGTACGAACGCACTCTACGAACACACACATTCTCTCTCCCATGCTTTCAATATGAAGATATCTCTGAGTAAAATATATGAGCACATTACAAGCATATTGTTTAACGTATTCTATTCATGAGTTCAATGTATATTCTATATAAGGGAACCAGATGAGATATTTCCACACTCATGGTCATAGAATCAATCAATTGAAAAAAATAGTGTCTTTGCTCTTGCGTAAAATTTTCATAATTATGTGAACTTAACCAGTGAATAATGAATGATTATAACAGAAATGACTCATTCAATTATCATTATGTACCTGTAATATAATTTTGTCCCTTATGCTATAATCATTTTGCTGATTAGTAAATCGGTAGTTTTCTATTTTTTCTCTGTACTGATATATTCTTCTTAGAATGACTTTGCTACGATCTTCATGAAGCCAACATGAAATATGAGTATCATTACAATAGTTACACGCGGAGAAGATGCAAGTACAGCAATTGGATAAGTCATTAGACATGAATAAGGGTTAACTCAACCAGTAGTCTCTTTGTATTTCAAAAGCACTTGTATACTTTCCATCACTTGAAGCACTTGATGATGATTGGAAGGTACGGTGACTAGACTTGAACGCGCAGCCGACTTGAAAGCTAATAGATGATTGGCGCGATGATTGCTCATATTTATAGTTGCTGTCTACATTCAATTTAATTTTACTACATCCCACATGAGATGCCGTTTAATGTTCACTAATATTGTGCGCTGTCAGGTGATTATTTTATTTATTATTTGCCTATCACACGTTCATCTGTGAGTGAAATCACTGCAACATATGTGCATTTAATATCAGTCCTATATTATACATGCAGGAAATGTTGATATGATAATACGGACTAGCTGTTATTACTGGCTGAATGATAGCAGAATGATAGTTGATATGAAAAATGGAGATGAAGAATAAAGCAGGGTTTCCACTTCCGATTTTTTCTTGTCGCCCCACATGATATCGGTACGATTTTCGTCATGTCTGTTTCCACTTGACTGCACCGTAACATTCTCGTGACGTCATTGTCATAGTCTTCATTACCTTTGGATGTAGGCTTCTCATATGTAATCATAAGAAGCCTATGTAATCATAGTCTTCTTTGAATGTTAGGAATGTCAGTGTAACTTCCGGTAAAATCGTAGTTTCGGCCGACGAAAGTTGAAGTTGAGTCAATAATCACGACACCGAATCGTTACCGAAACGGTGTCGTGAACCGCCATGTTGTTTAGACGAATACTTGCTTGTTATTGGCCAGTTAGGAAAGTCGTGTCGAACGACAAGAAAAAGTAAGAACTGGAAATGGCTCGAAAACGGCCAACACCGAGTTGGTGGAATGCCAACTTGGAAATGTTTGTGAAACTGACTCTCCACAGACAACAAGAATCTTGGGTGAGAATAATTAATATGGGGTGGTAAGATCGCCCTTGTGGTGCCCCGTCCAAACGATCCTACTTTTCATCCATAGCCTCAATTGGGGAACAATGATTTTGTATCAAGTTTCGATGTTATTAAAAAAAAAGAAAGAAAGGCAATGGTGAGATGTCTGAACTCTTTCATATATTTTAATGTAATCACATTCCAATTGTCAGGTCTTATCAAGATATTCAAGAGACGATATTCGGATGGGTTCGACTCAAGATTTGAACCTTGACAAAACCCAACCCCAAAAATACAATATTTGGAATTAACAAAACCAAACCTCAAGAAGTGAGAAGTGATTTTGGATTGGATAATGATGGGTATAATCAACAATATGCTCTGCAAAATTGAATGAATCAAATATAATTTCAAAATTGTATTTGAAGTGATCGATGAACAATCTGCAGGAAGGGCCTAGTATCAGAATGTTTCGTCTCCCTCTTATCTGGAAATCATTTTTCAAGTAGAGAATCTGAATTATATCGATAAAATATTCAGGAGGTTACAATCGATTTTCATGATGTTGAATGAAAACAGAATCGAATAACAACAATCAAATTAAAATGGAAGCTTGTTATTATTGATTATTTTCAATCATTTCGATCGGTACGGTATAATTATATCATGTAATATATTTTGGGAATTGAAGTGTGACGTTATAATCACTTTAAAATGTTGATTCGAATGCGCATCACTCAATTTGATATTTTTTAAGAATAAATATACAAATACGAGTTATTGTCAGAAATGTAAACCTCTATATAATTATGTTCATACCCTATCCATTCATGTGAATTAATTCTATAGGCCTACTACTAGGCCTACTAGATTGTGAATCAATTATGAAATCTGAATCTTTCAGATCTGCATACAAATTGAACCGTTATAGCATCAATCAAGATTAGAAGCCAGAAAAAATATTCTCGAAATTGATAGACAACAAATTATCCAATTAAAACTGCACATAAGGTTATTTAATCTCAGTAAATATAACTCTTGTTGGATGAGCGTGAATTCCATTAAGTCAAGGTGACTATTTCGCTGTCTGTTCATTTGTTTGTTTCTGTAAACAATCCACAGGTTGTATCGTTTGTTGTTTGTTCAATATCGGCGGTGACGTGTACATATACCTAACCAAATAAAAACATGGAACCTTACAGTTTTTAGGTGTAATCGCTTCTACTACATCAATACCATTGCACAGAAGCAGTCAAATTTGTCATTTTCTTCAATATGAGCGTTACATATTTTTATAAAGAAGTCACCAGAGTCACTTCATCCATAAGAATGCACTATATCGTAATCTTATAACAACTACAAGCACAAAACTCAATATTATATTCATACACGAGCATTATACTGATACAGATGTTATTTTCATTGATCATTGTTATCAACACCACGAACCATATAACAAAATGCTGTGAAAATGAGAAAAAAAAGTTTCGATTTTGATTTTTTTGAAGAGTTTTGATTTTGTACTGATGATCAAAATCATGATTTTGTAGTGATGATCATGAATGATCATTTTTGTAGTGGTGATCATCTGTATAGTGAAGGTATTGACTCAATATTTGCAAAATAAAGGTGTGTAGGCCTACATGGCTTTCGAGAACATGTCATAGAACATCTCGATCATCTTCGAAGCAAATGCTGTTTTCCTAGTTTGAATAAATGTGATCATAGATTTACAAACTCTAGTTGACGGTATAATTGGGTACGCTGAAGATCGTATACTGGAATAAAGTCGACTCAATCGTGTTACATAGGCTAGTGTAAAATGTGGTTATGGTTCAGGTAAGGTTAGACACCCAAATTCATGCCACACAACCGAGTCGACTGCATTCCGGCATTTCGTATCTATACGCTCTTCATGCGCCCCTCAAAATTATATGAATATGACCTCACTATAATACATACCTCGAAGTTGAATGCCTTATACAATGCTATTTTTTTCATATTGGGTTTTAACGACTCACCATAATGATAACCAATATCTATTGGCGTCAAATGAATGATTGATAAGATGATAGGATGATGAGATGAAGGTTTCCTAGGTATCGGGAAGGATCGGAAGGAAGCGGTCGTGGCCTAAAATATAGGATCCATCCCGGCGTTAGCCTAGACTACCGAGGGAAACCACGAAAAAAAACTGTAAAGATGGACGGTGGCGGGGATCGAACCAGGTCCGACATTCCCCTTCACCTCCCGGATCACATGAAGCGAATACGTTAACCACTCAGCTACATATGTGCCGGTACCAAGGAGGTTAGATACTAATAGTCATTAGTATCTAACCTTCTTGGCCGGTACCTATACAATGTTGTCCCTATAATCTTCATACAGTTATATTCTTGGTCTTAGAATCTCGCATCCAGGCCTCCTACCTCGATAAATGATGCAGTCTTAAAATAGTGATGTAACCGCAGTTAAAGTTGGAATTAACAAACACAAAAAATAACTGCCGTGACTATAAAACAGTCAACACATTGACGTGAAAGATGGCGTCAGTATTTGCCGCAATGTATGACGCGCTATGTGTGTGTGTTTGAGTATGTTTGTGTGTGTATTAGGGGGTAAAAGGGCACAACAACGGTGTGGAATGAGTGCCGTGGCATCTACTTTTATACACACTGATGTACGATAATGTGACAGTCAGATTGACGGCACGTTAGTGAGTGTGTCAGCGACGTCACGCAGCATCTCTCTAAGCGTCGCGACGCTGCGTGAGGCGTCGTGTCACCATTACGTCCGTCACAGCTTTCCCCCCCTCATTCCCTCCTCTTTCTCTCTACTCACCGCTCTACCATTCACGTTCAATCTTCGTTATACGGGAATAGTGGAACGCTGAGCAATGACAAGGGAAACAGAGAGGAGAACAAGAAATATGTCATGAAAATAATTGGATGAACATAGGGAGTACTGCCATCCGACTAGAATGGAATATTTCTGTAATTGTTGTCATATTGTTATATCGTAAATCATAAGTCGATAGGAAATTGTTTTTGTGGTTTACGGTTTGCTTAGAGTTTTTTTTTGTGATTGTGTAATTGATGTATTTTTGTATTATTCGGTTTCATTCCCAACTGGGAAAACGCAGTATAGTGCGTTGTAAGATGAGATATATATATACATATATATATATATATATATATATATATATATATATATATATATATATATATATATATATATATATATATATATGTATATATATATATATATGATATATATATATATATATATATATATATATATATATATATATATATATATCATATATATACATACAGTACCGGTATAAAGACATAATTATGTACCTTTGTAATCATATCACTGGAAATTTCATCAAAATGAATATGACTTTGATTCAACTCAAAATTTATACAAATGCACATGAACGGGTTCAGACAGTGGAAATTTCAGTATTCGTGCAAATTTGTCAACTCAATTTCTCCTCGTAAGTAGGGTCATTCAAGGCTTTTTTTTTCCTTGTACTATAGTTCAACTCGAAGAATGTCCTACCAAGTTTGCTCAAAAACTTCACAGAGCTATTCAGACGGAAAACTTGTGTCTATTGAATATTTGAGTTGAATTATCGATTCTTTCGTCTGATCTGTGAAACCACCAACAGATGCAAACAGTATGGACACAATCGAAGTATCGTCCTTTATAGCCTTGTGAAACGCAATCATCACCATCTTTTACCTATATTATTTTTTTTTCAAACGAAGTTCACTTTTACGTTCCCCAGTATTGATTTCAAAAACTGTCACATTTTTCATTGTTCCAAATTCGAAACCTTAGACAAGATAATTATCAAATCACGAAAAAACTGTGGAATTCATCCACGTTTAACCCTAATATCAATCAAAAGTCGAAACAATACAGAACCGAATGTTCACAAATAGCCATGCATTGTATATGAAGTGTTCAACTCAAATCCTGCATATGTTGCACAACGTCTTGATTCTAGGAGGTAACTGTATTAGACCAGCGGTACTTTTTTAATTAAGTGTTATTTTTATCAACATATCTCTACATACAGAGAGGCACCACGCTTTAAATATAACGATTAATTATATCAAGCGAGATATCAAGGTGATAATTATTTGCGACGTAGAATTTATGTATCGCCCTGTTGACGCAAAGATCTACTCCGGTGCCAACATCAAATTTAGTTTCGTACACCTGTTACCACATAAATCTGTCACTCGGACGCACTCTTCTTCGAGATGCTGGGAGAGGGGAGGAGCGCTTTATCTCACCAGCCTAATGTGTTACAGTCAAAACCATCGCCAGAACACTAACTTTAGAGCAGCCAGAGTTGATCTCCGTGGAGATGGACGACAATTTAAGCTTCAGAAACGAATAATAAAGTAAAGAACATTAATGGCAGAGTATAAAAACGACAATAATAATAAAAATGATGATAATAATATGGGATTTAATATGCTTCACACATATGTGACATGGTGTATTTAATTCATGGAACATAAGTTATAATAAGTATACTTGATGAGGCAGGTTAATGACAGCTACATTGTAGAAATATATAAAATGTATTTTAGTTCAATGCGGTATCTCCACAGGATGAAGTGGATATATCTCATCATAACTTGAGGTATACGTGTATCGTGTAAAGTGTGTTGGCACAAGCACATGCCAAGGTACCTTATTAGACACGACTAGACCATTTCTGTTCGGAATATTTCGTAAGTCCGAGCGTTTCCGATCACTAAGACGTCAGCTAGGGTCCGGAACCGGAATATCGGACCACTGGTTGAGTTCAGCTATTCAAATGCTGGTTTGCGATCTGTTTTTTTTGTCTGGATGTCATTGGTCCTAGTAACAGGGATTTCACGTTGGTGCCGCTCATAGTCACTGAATATCTGACTTCATGCAACTTTCTCAGAGTATATAAGTCCTGATCGAGAAAGACAGTGTGCGCGCGCCGTCGTTAGGTGACACACACACACACACACACACACACACACACCCACAAAGAACTGGGTAATTCTATGTATAATCATTTGTGTGAAACAGTAGACCTGATCACAATACATAACCAGATAGTCCACGCTTATGGGATGGCAGGAAGAGATTACATTCCTCGCACACACCTCTCCTCGTCTGTGTCTACAATCAATAAGAAGTTCTGAACCCAGGAGCGCGAGAAGCGGGCTGGCGATAGCCAATGTCTGCGTCTCAACTGGTACGATTCTCAACTCGCATCATCCATTGTAAAGCATGAATGACCTGAAATGTTGCGAGTTGAGAATCGTATCAGTTGGGAATGGTGTCAGTTGAGACGAGGTTGAAATAGCGTGAGCCTGAAATGCTGCGAGTTGAGAATCGTATCAGTTAGGAATGGTGTCAGTTGAGACGAGGTTGAAATAGCATGAGCCTGAAATGCTGCGAGTTGAGAATCATATCAGTTAGGAATGGTGTCAGTTGAGACGAGGTTGAAATAGAATGAGCCTGAAATGCTGCGAGTTGAGAATCGTATCAGTTAGGAATGGTGTCAGTTGAGACGAGGTTGAAATAGCATGAGCCTGAAATGCTGCGAGTTGAGAATCGTATCAGTTAGGAATGGTGTCAGTTGAGACGAGGTTGAAATAGCATGAGCCTGAAATGCTGCGAGTTGAGAATCGTACCAGTTAGGAATGGTGTCAGTTGAGACGAGGTTGAAATAGCATGAGCCTGAAATGCTGAGAGTTGAGAATCGTATCAGTTAGGAATGGTGTCAGTTGAGACGAGGTTGTAATAGCATGAGCCTGAAATGCTGCGAGTTGAGAATCGTATCAGTTAGGAATGATGTCAGTTGAGACGAGGTTGAAATAGCATGAGCCTGAAATGCTGCGAGTTGAGAATCGTATCAGTTAGGAATGGTGTCAGTTGAGACGAGGTTGAAATAGCATGAGCCTGAAATGCTGCGAGTTGAGAATCGTACCAGTTAGGAATGGTGTCAGTTGAGACGAGGTTGAAATAGCATGAGCCTGAAATGCTGAGAGTTGAGAATCGTATCAGTTAGGAATGGTGTTAGTTGAGACGAGGTTGTAATAGCATGAGCCTGAAATGCTGAGAGTTGAGAATCGTATCAGCTAGGAATGGTGTCAGTTGAGACGAGGTTGAAATAGCATGAGCCTGAAATGCTGCGAGTTGAGAATCGTATCAGTTAGGAATGGTGTCAGTTGAGACGAGGTTGTAATAGCATGAGCCTGAAATGCTGCGAGTTGAGAATCGTATCAGTTTATACGATGTAGAAATAGCACAAGGCACAAGCCTAAAATATTGCTAGGTGAGGATCGTACCAGTCAAGAAATGTTTCGAGTTCAGAATGGTGTCAGTTGAGATTCGTACCAATTGATATTAGCACCACTTGAGACACTCTCATAGCCAATGACAATTCACAATCCAGCCCACTCTGTTCTGTCGCACTTTCTAGCTTTCCGACCGTCATACTAATTGCATACACAGGCTTGGATTGGAGGTGTGTACGGAAAATTGAATCCCGTTGTTCCCTGAATGTGAACTGTCTCGAAGTGTCTGTCGTGTATGTGCAGGGCCTATATGGCGGTACTTTGAACAACAATGAAATGACGTCATACTGGAGTAACAAAATGACGATCTACACAATACACAGTAGGCTTATAGGTTATATTATTTCTATTCGACTCATCATTTTCATGTGGTGGAAAACTCTGTACTGGAATACATAGCATTATTGATAATTCCAATTCCAATGATTACATAGCATATATATATATATATATATATATATATATATATATATATATATATATATATATATATATATATATATATATATATATATATATATATATATATATATATATATATAGATATATATATATATATATATACATATATATATATATATATATATATATATATATATATATATATATATATATATATATATATATATATATATATATATATATATCAATTAAGATGTTATTATCGATATGAGCCATATACGCAACAGATATGCTGTATGATTTTAATATTGATACAGGTATTAATTACTATACTTGTTCTCTTTACTTTTCCATAATCATATGAACATTTTAGATGAGCTTATTCCAAAAATATATTGTACATCTCAATAAATGTATCATGAATATGAAATATCCTAGGAAATATCACAAGACAAGGTTGGTTCCCCTGCTCGATCTCTGTCATTGCCGCCCCCCCCCCCCCCTCCCCCCTTCCCCACAACCGCCAACCGTCTGCCGCCCCCGCCCATGGCCATGATGAATGGGCCTCTGACAGCGCCAAGTGATCCATCATCGGAAAGAGATTGGATGATGGAGAGGGAAGGTCATTCACAACCAATTCATCATTTCTCTCAGTCATTCTCCCGCTCTTCCTTTCTCTCTCTCGCAAGCAGTCATCGCTCGTCCCTCCTCCACTCTTCCTGCTCCAGTTCCTTAGACACATGGTAGCTGTCAAGACACCGACCAATGTTTACCGAACATTCTAGCAGCATGTTCCTATACTAGCTGCTACTGAATACAATGTACACATATACATACACCTATATAATGTATTCGGATTGAACACTTTTCACACAGACAAATCATCAAGCCTGTAGAAAAACATTCGTTTTTGTTTGCTATTAACCCCCTACAATAATATCACGCTACATTTCATTTCTTGTCCTGATCCAGGTAGAAGGAACAAGAATTGTATTAGAATTGAATGTAGGGGAAAGTGTGGTATACGATGGCATGTGGGGAAAATGAAATGTATAGCTAAGCTTTTTTGTGAATTATTTCTGATTTGAATAACAATACATTGTAGGCCTACTAGACATCAAGTACCGGTACTTATAGGCTGTGATATTCCAAGTTTCAGAGCCTGTTGTTAGAAAAGATTAACATATTATGTATAGGCTACGTTTCCAACCCTTGAGGTTTATATTGATCTTTCCTACGGTATCACACATTGCGTATATATGAAGTTATTCTTGATATAGTTGATAAATGAAAACTTTCCAAACCACGAGGTATTAACCAAATATCTGAAAAAGAAACTTCAGAAAGGACAAAGTGATAGTTTGGTACATCCGCTCTTTATTCATATCCGAACGTATAGGCCTATGTTGCATATGTATATATATATATATATATATATATATATATATAAATATATATATATATTATATATATTTATATAAATATATATATATATATTATATATACATATGTATATATATATATATATATATATATATATATATATATATATATATATATATATATATATATATATATATATATATATATATATATATATATATATATATATATATATATATATATACTACAAAGCAAAAGCCTATTCATCCCGAAATCGTATATAAGGTGCATTTCTTTGGGTGAACTTGAATCCACATCCCATTATTATATTGTAGCCCACTGACACCAGAAGAAAAAACTCTTGTTGAATGGATGATTCAACAAAACGAATCCACAAATCCTATGTTGTTGGACGTTATTATGTCTTTGGAAAATAGTGTCCTACCATAGATTATATTCCTTGATGCGTGTAAAGACTCCATATATCTTGGCACACTCCATACAAAATATTGTGTACAAGAGAATTAGTTGGCTTTAACTTTGGGTAATAATTCACTTTCCAATTCAGGAAAATAGTTTTACACACGTCATATATATTCAACATATATGGTTGAAATAGTCCTAGTAAGAAAGAAGGTATAACATTCCCTCGACGTGCATTGAAGTTGCTGCAACTGAATAGGGCCTATAGTATGCTGTGACGAATGACTATCAGGTCTAATGGACTGAACGTAACTCAGGTTTTTGAAGAAACAAGAACTAAGAATCAATTGCTCGATGAGAAGCGAAGGGTAGGTGAAATCTATAGGTATATTTTGAAAATGGTTTATTTTACGACAGATAAAACTATCATAATAAAAGGAATCTGAAAAATGATTCAGAAGATAAAACGTTCCACACGGTTGCTTATGTAAAATGATTGATTCTCACCTGGTAATTTGATTGATTTCAACCTTGAACACAACTATAGTTTCTCAAATAGATACGTTGAAGTGTGTTGAAGTTGAAAATTTTAACAGAATGAACAAATGGAGAAGAAATCAATCCATTTTTTTTTTTGATCCAATTCTCAGTCACAATTTAACACTGATATGCATAAGACACTATGGAAACTCCCAATCTTTTTTTTTTGGGATAGCCAATATAAATTCTACGAAGTTAGAATATTTATATTTATAGACCATTACATGGCCAATTTATAATCTGACAGAAACCCATGCACTCGTTGGGACTTGGGTGCATCCAGTATTATGTCCATGCCAAATATTTTTCATGATATCCATCCAAATATTGACATCTACATATTACATTTGGGTCCGGAATTTTAATAACTGGTTGGAAAATTCTTCAGACTAATCGACTAATCAGTCGATAGGATAACACATACAACAACAGAAAACAATTTAACAGATCTGATGATGATGATTGACTTTCAAGATTTAATAAACTATCGAAGAAACCCTCAATCAGTTCATAAACTGTGACTAACTCATATAGCATTCTCTCGACTTGATGATACAACAATTTTCCTTATAAACAAATATTCTGAATTTTGTATCTCTTGTGCTGTTAGCGAATAACAATATAGATAATTTTCAATTGAAGCAAGAAACACGTGAGACTATTACAATGAAATACATAATTATTGTCATTCAACTTGAATTTATGCATTTTTTCCTCTCTTAGTGCAATGCCAACTGATCCAGCTTGTAACTACCCCTGGACAGCCTCGTAAGCGGGTACACAAAAGCAATGATCTACTGACGGCCATAATTCTGTCAAGTTGTTAAATCTAAGGACATGTGGTTGTGTGTGTGCATTGATATAATGCGAGAACCTGGCGTAATACAAAGTTAAACATGACGGTAATGCACCCTGCTGTTTCACCGACCAAATGGTCATTTCACTTCGCCATTATTTCCAGTGAGAATATCGTGTGGCGTCCGTATCTTTTGAAGAGTGTATAACGAGGTATTGCAATGTCCAAGGATCTATTCTTTTCAGTTTTGACAGCGCACACTCAGCGTGCATGCAGTCTACTATATACTCTACAGTACAAACTTTTTCTATTTCACCTTCATCTCGTTGTCAGTTTGTTTAATGCAACGACTGGCAGCTATATGTCCTTTCAGTGTTTGGCTAACTCGGTTTACTTTCGCTCACATTCAATATATATAGCACATAGAGTGGAATAAGAAGGACATAATAATGTGTTGCATAAATCCTTGGCCTCTGCTTTTGCTTAACACTGTACGTTTGAAAGGCATACAAAAGTTCCAAAGTTGATTTTCTACCGACATAACACCCCGACTAAATGGCAATGACTTCTTGACACATCTATTCAGAGAACAAATTACACAGATACGTCAACTTCAAGGTGCACGACAAAGAAAAAGTAATTCGGTGTCATTTTTCAAATAGTTGAATGTGAATAATGGAACCAACGATTTATTTCAATTCGGAGAATTGAGAGGAAATGTATCCATTTTTATGTTCAATTCTGCATACATTTTTCTTTTCTCACTTTTTTTGGATATTGTACACAGAAGATTTTGTCCTCCTAGCTGGCTATCTATATAGTGATATCGAAATTATATTGCTCAAGAAGGCACAGATATTTGTTTATAACTGAAGTTTGTTCAATGTTACCATCACCGATAGGTTCCCTTCCACTGTTGAAATACTGAGCCATCATGTGAAAAGACTGATAATCCAGTTAGTGTTCAACTTCAGGCCCAGGGCAGACTGGGAGCCAATGGCCTGGGCGAGGATTAGAAAAATTAATTAGAAGGGGAAAAATGAAGAAAAATTATTGTTTGCAAATTTTGAACGAATAAACAGTAGCATAGCCTAACATGTGAAAAATGTATACATAAGATATGATTTGAGAAGGTACTCAGTTCTGAACAATATATACCTAATGGTAAAATAAATTGTAGGCCTATCACATTTTCCGAATTATATAAAAATATAAAATATACGTATATCTCTATCATGCAAGGCAATTCCTACATGATATTGATTGGTACAATATCACTTTAAATTCGAGAGAGTATGAATATATATAATTACCATGCGCCTAAGGAATCAATAAATCATATATTCGAGAAAGCAGGATGATTACCATACAATTTTTTATTGGATCATAATTGATCATTCAAATGAATGGGTAAACAAACTTGAAACAATCATTAATAAAAATCCGTTTATCTTACATCAGGAACATGTCAAGCAAAGAAAAGATACAGTCAAAATGACAATGAGCCATAATTAATTTAGAAGTTGATAGGAAACATTGATTCAATACTTTTTGTTTCATGGACTGGTATAAATATGACTATAATATATTATATTTAATAATATATTTATAAATATGAATATAAATATGACTCAAATAACTATATTGCCTGTTGGTAGATCAACAAATAACAAAATCGTGTTCTCTGTGAACGGATTCTAGAAATCGGTTTAATAGTTGAGTATGTTATTTTTTTTCATTTGAATTTGCATTTTTTGCTACAATTCAATTCTGAAGTATTTTGAGTGTGATACATTTCCCAGTTTAACGAATGTAAAGGGCTGATAAATCAAATCACCGATGTTTAATGTTTTCATTTCCAACTACTATTTCAACAAAGTTAGGTAAGTATTTTACAAAGGCACAACATATCGACTTGATTTTCTTATATGTAATATGTAGGAATATTTTCCTCGTTATCATGTATCAAGTAATTCAACCAGTTATACTTACAATATTTTTCAAATATCAATATCAATAATCAACTTATTATATTGACTTTGACTGTCTGCACCCCGAGCATAATTGTAGGCCCATACATGTGTGTATATAAATGTATATATCTGAACAAAATGTCTTCATGATTAAGTTCATACGTATCTGAACGTTTTTGTTAAAGACTGCACTCTGGGACTTGAACCCAGGACCTATTGGTTTGATCTCCAAACTCGAACCGACCGAGCTAGCCATGGGCACCCAGGTTTAAGACGAACAATCGACACATTCACATGATATATAATGTATATATCCATGAGACACGACCCATGTGTCGATTATCCGACGAGAATCTGAGTGCCTGCGATACTTACATTTTAGCTCAGTTGGTTAGAGTTTGTGGATCACACCAAAAGGTCATGAATTATATCTCAGAATGGGAATATTTTCATGGTCTGACAAAAACAACAAGACAACAAGAATTATGAACAGTTATCTGCACATATATGTACAGATAAATGTTAATGTGCAGATAAACTGTATACAGTTTATTGTGTTGAACAAAAACCAGATAAGTTGAATGTACAATTTCCACTTTCATCTTGTATAGGTAGGCTACTATACATATGAAGAACGCCCAGTGTTGAACTTTATGCTGAGCAGTACTCTTTTTCAAACAACTGGATTGATTATTTTAAATATACATTTATAACTGGTTATTACTTGACGAATCAATTTTACTGTGTATAGGGTACCTCTGTAACATTAACGTATCTTGTTTTTACCAGATGTATGAACAGATATATGTCATTATATTGTCTGTTTTGAACGATAATAATCACTCTGCCAAAGATGAACTATACTAAAAGCAGAGAAAGAAGAAGAAAACTGTTGGCCACTCCATTTTTATAGCTTCAGCACTTTCCATATTTCAACAATAATGTTTCACGTCTCTTCATTTTGTCTTTGTAGTTTCGGCCGAGCCTTTGATTCTAATAACCAGACACATATAAGTGCATCTGAAACCAGGCGCCGGAAGAGCATTTGTTGCAGCATCTCTATGGACCACTTGAAAACCAACTCCTTGTTATAACTATCCATCCAGCTATATTCCACCCTGTATATATATATATAAATACAACCGGGGTGAAACCATGGTAAAACTATTCTACACAAGAGGAGAAGACTTTGACTTATCACAGCATTTGGCTTTACTGACATAGGGCGTGACAAACTACAATAAAGCCTATACGGATAAAATACGTCTGTGGGGCAGCATGCATTGGGTACCCCTCATCTCTCTCTCTCTCTCTCTCTCTCTCTCTCTCATGCGAACCATCGGCAGATTTATAGTCAACCAACTGTGCGGCCGAAACCGACGTGCAAAGCGTCGTAACTTGCACTACGGACTAAAACAACGTCGAGACCAACTTTGGAAAACTGTCCATAAATAACCGCGTCGAAAAAGTAATTAATTAAGTATAAAACAAGATTGTGAACTTATATCAACCGATATCGGGAACAACTTCAACAGTCGAAGTGTTTTTGAAGGCTGAAAATTGGCAATTTCATGATATTTTGACGCTTCTACTTAGTTTTTTTCATTGTTATCACTTTTTTGCATACAAGATGAATATACTGAACAGTCAATTAAAATCCAAAAAGTTTCCAAGGGAGACTTGACTGTGGGAGAAAAAAAAAGAATTTCATAATCTGTATATTATATAGTTCTAGATTTTATACATTGGTTTATGTATGGCAATTAAGAAAATATGAACATAATTGATAAATTGAGTGGCAATTAATGAATGAAACAAAGAAGAAATATGATCTATACGATCGATACTATTATTCACGATAAAAGGACTCGGGATTATTCAGGAGACATATGTTGTCATAAAAAGAAAGAAAATGATCAGTGAAATTTAGCATTTTATTCCTTCAATCTCCATGTGAAACAATTTCCTTTTTCATGGTGATGACAACAAAATGATCATCAGGTTAAATCTCGCTAAATGAAGTGGTCAGTAATAATGTAGTAGAAACTATGTGATGAGCCCCTTATCACTTCTACTAGATTGAAAAGACGCCACATCCATATATAATTGTGTAATCTGTGTGAGAAAAAAGTAAATACTATCAAATGAGAAATAAAAAATTGTTTGTGAAAATAATATTCAAGCTTGATAAAAGTGAATTTGTCTCAAGAGATTGAACAATCAAATAAAACATGAATTTGAACAAAACCTCAAATACAATTAATCCAAGATGATCAAGGTATTTATCCTACTCAACTTCACATATTATATCAGGCACAAGGTATGACAAATGCACCGTAGTAGGCCTACATAAGATGTGGTCTTTGCGAAGCGTTCATTGTCAGAAGCAAGCCCCATGTTTATATTTCATGAGATGATCCCTGCTGTTGATAATCGAGCCTTGATTGCGTAGCTAGGTATAAAGCATGACAACACGAGTATAACACCGGAAAAGTAATGGCTAGTGCAGTAAATTGTCCCCCTTTGCGGTGTAGATTTGTAAAGAAAACGCTTGACAGCAAGCGATAAGTTATATCTTGGGATGAATAGGACCAGCTGTATGTGTAGGGACTACAATTTGTGCGATCTGACATGTATGGTATGACCGTCCGTCCCGGCTCATTGCTGCAGGACAATAAGTGGTCTGCACAATATATTATACAGACTTGAATAGGATATTTCATTTTTATTACAGTCTTGAGCATAAAATTGCACTGTCGTAAGTTGTATATGGCAATTTACAATTTCTTATAATGTCAAGTTGATATCAGTTGGTTGAAAGAATTCAAAATTATTGTGTATATATTGATTCTACAGTCTATTGTAGATGTATGAATTATTTAATATCCTACATATTGGATTGAATATTTTCATGGGATCAAATGAGACAATAGTTGGCTGATTCTTCAGAGAATGGATTTGACAGAAATTGAATAATCCCAAATCAATGATTGACTTTACAAGATTATTAGAAAATTTCAAAGAAAATGACAATAATATGGTACGGCTGTTTACGTAATTCCGTATATCGAGTAATATAAGCAAGAACCAGTCTAATTTAGGGCTGTAGCCATATAATTAACTTATTGGAATGGATCAGATATTCATTCGAACATGAACATGAAGTTGTCAAACATGTAATTCAACTATAAATGAAATATCAGAAGCACCTTACTTTAGTAATGATACAGGCAGGCCTATAATAAATCTGAATGCTATATTAGCTTTTCTAGTGACTACTGTACAAGTGGGCTGACGCCTCTCACCAATTAACAAACATCTCAATCCTTTAGTGTGGTACCAAGTCCATCTACACTAACCCCCCTCCCTCCCCTTCCACCACTCTCTAAAACCACATGCTGGCTGATGGGGTAATATGTAGTTAGCAAGCACATAATATCATTCACTCCCCAACACCAACATGCTATACACGAACATGAAGGCGTCGTCGGTATATATCTGTCGTCGCGGCGACGTGGCCTCTAAAACTCTCAGCACGTACGCCCGGCGCGATTCTGTCTTGTTAAATTACCGACATATTTCCTGTGCCCATCCGCAGGCCACCGGCGCACGACGTCACAAACCCACGACCCGACCTTACGCCATTTATCACACAACCCGCTGGATTCACTGCATGAGTCGGCTCCATATGTTTAGATTACAGATGAACGCCTGAACTGAAAACCGGGGTGAAATTTAGTGGTTGTGTGCTTGGTGGTGGAACGGAGGGAGGAGGGGGAGGTTGGGGGGAGACAGCACAAGATACAAATGATGGCTTTGGGGTTGGGGGTGGCAGGAAGAGGACGGGATATTACACTGGAAATGGAAAACTCACTCGATAATATACTTTAGTTTGTGTATTCATTCTGGAAATCACTCGTGATGGGTATATGGCTGTGATGGTGATAGCATGACTCCCGATTTTGTTTCAGTTTAATCTGCCATAAAACTGACGGAGTGTAATTCATGAGGTTTCAACTATAAGTGCAATCAAAATTATTGTGTGAGCATAGAGAAAATTATTAACTTGGAAGAAATTGAAATACTCATGTTTGTAGCCATGCCCACTATAGACAAGTTAAATACTATATAGTACATATATATAATATATATATATATATATATATATATATATATATATATATATATATATATATATATATATATATATATACATATATATATATATATATATATATATATATATATATTTATATATATATATATATATATATATATATATATATATATATATATATATATATATTATATATATATATATATATATATATATGTATATATATATATATATATATATATATATATATATATATATACATATATATATATATATATATATATAATATATATATATATATATATATATATATATATATATATATACATATGTATACATATATATATATATATATATATATATATATATATATATATATATATATATATATATATATACATATATATATACATATATATATATATATATATATATATATATATATATATATATATACATATATAAATATATATATATATATATATATATATATATATATATATATATATATATATATATATATATATATATATATATGTATATATATACATGTCGATCAATGAATATTTTGGCTTGAAGCACCCACAATGGAAATATATTTTTTTCTCAATAATTAAAACACATTGCAGTAGGGTTCAACTTTCAAGGGAGTTCTGCGATTCTTCTACCCGTCAAGTGCCCTACCAATCAGAATCTCTACCACAATGTAATGTTTTATAATTATTCACTCTACGTTTATTTCAACTGCCCTACCAGAAATCCGCTATAGGCCTACTGGAATTATCAATGTCCTCCGATGGTTCCCGCAATTGTTCCAATAATACTGCTCGGTACACGTCTGCAGGTCAGTATACATCGGTGTAGGTCGTGAAGGTCTGTAGGTACTTGTTTGGTATATTAGATTTCTGGTAGTAGAAATGACAAGAATAATATTATTTCGTGTTTATTGATTGATGTAATTATTTCTCCATGGGTAGGTGAGTTGACACTTGACCGGTGGATCAGATGTTTGGTAGGCCTATATCAGATTTCCGGTATTAGAAATGACATCAAAATATGATTCAATATATATCAATGAAATCATTTCCTTACGAGTGGGTGAGTTGATAGGTAGGTCGGAAGCAGGGTATATCAGATTTCTTGTAGTATAAATAAGAATAAGAATGTTATTAAATTTTCATCATCAAATGATGCCATTGTTTCCTTATGGGTAGGTGTGTTGGCAGGTAGGTCAGATGTCCAGTGCAAATAAGTGTGGTCATTTCCGGTAGTGCAGTTGAAATAAATGGATACAAATTCATCATTATGTATTCCATTCTTCTAGTATAGGTAACAGAAATTATTATTAGAAGTATTAGAAGTGTTTGGTTGGTCAGTTCTCGGGTATATCAGTTCATTCGTAGTAGAAAAGCAGGCGTCACTACCGGCACAGTAGCTGAGTGGTTAGCGCACTCGCTTCATGTGATCCGGGAGGTGGAGGGACATATCGGACCCGGTTCGATCCCCGCCACCGTCCTTCTTTACAGGGGTTTTCCGTGGTTTGCCTCTGTAGTCTAGGCTAATGCCGGGATGGTTCCCACAATATAGGCCACGACCGCTTCCTTCCCACTATCCTTCCCATCACCCATAAAACCTTCATCTTATCATCCCATCGTTTCATTGGTCATTCATCCGACGCCAATAGATCTGTCATCATTACAGTGCGTCGTTAACACCCAATATGAAAGAAAAAAAAACAGGAGTCACTTTTCACTAGGGTTGATTGTTTATTGAAACAATAACATACATTTCATTTTCTACTTGTTCATATTATCGTATACCAATTAGGGCGACAAACATAAGCGCATATATCCATGTATTCATCTATAATGCTCGCTTATGGTTACCCTTTAGTAAAACATATTTTACTTAATTATTATTACTTTATTAGGGTACCTCATTCCAAACTCCATGTGAGCGTATATGAGCGTATACTACTCGAATATTGCCCAATTTCTACAAAGAACGTGTAATTAAATTTGGACAATTAATTAAATGACCATTGACCTTTAGCCTACTCATTCCAGTGGATCGTTGAGATTCTACGCTACTCAATACTCGAACAAGTTTGCCATGTAATTAATTCACGAAATAACAGAACAAAGCAATTTACCATTTGGTGTTGAAATCTAAGTGCACTTTTGGCACCCCAACCAGTATTTAGAGGATCTTTATTCTCTTCAATCGCCGCGGCTATTTTCACGTCGTATAAACTCGGCAATAAACGTTGGCAAAACATGACATCGATTCGTTTTCACGAACTTTAAAATGTCAGGATGAGAGAGGAAAAATGAACTCCAACAGATCTTCTGCGATAGTGAAAGACACAGTGGTTTAGTTGGTGAGATTGTACGTACAGTCAGTCGTAAGCCGAGAGCGCAGAACCGTAGAGACTAGTCGAGAAATGAATGAAATATTCTTCATGTATTATTCATCGGAATTGCAGCATATTTCATTCGTAAAATGGAGAGCGAAAGAAGGAATGGTTAAACCGTTTTTTTCTTTTTAAAGGAAAAGAGAAAAGAGGTAAACCATCCCCAGAATGTTTTCAAGGAATATTTATGTGGCCCAAGTATGTAGAAATTGAAAACCAGCCAGACTTACCCCACTACCCTCGCCCGGCCAGAAACGCAACCATCCGAAAAATATAATTTATTATTATAATAAATCAAAAGTTTTTTTTCGCTTCCGTTCTGCTGAAACGTAATTGACCGCTTTCTTTTGAAATACTTTCTATAATACATTTTCAATCAGTTGCTCATGAGTATAACTTATGCTTTCTGGTTAGCTTAGCTTCCGTAATACTTCAAGATAAGAAACCAGACCAGTGATTGATTGATTACTTTATTGATATATACTTCTAAGATTGGATCAATAAAATAGTAAATTAAGGAGTGGATTGTCAAGTATAAAAATAGATCAAACTACCTTAATGATTTATCACATTCAGCTTCCTCTCGTTGTAGTAAAAATATTATGAATTCCCCATAAAATCGTGTAGAGTAAAGCTGTCATAAATTACGATACCAAATAAACCAACAATGTCAGAAATGATTAATTATTTTATTGACAAGTACCACGGAGTGGCACCTAAAAAAGATAAGCGTATATTCTGTGTACTCGTTTTTTTTTCGTCTGCTCAACGCCCTACTAGTTATCATGTTTCTGTCACAAATGGACAAGTTACGACACAGCTAATGACATTCGGGGGACCAAACGAACACATCGACTGACAGCAAAACTCACAACCAGTCTGACAGCATCGAGCTGTGGAAATAGGCTTGGGTTGATGGGCTGGGTCGGATGGGGTCGTAACTATCAGCTGTCAAAAACGGGAGAGACGTTATCATCATACCTCATCATAATAAAACATGATGGCTCCCATAGCTTATACAACTTATCCGAGCTCAGTCATGCATTGCCTTCACCTGTCGGCTGTCAAAGCATGGCCATTGGTTTGAAACACTAATCTGACTTAGACATTGGTACATACACACAGGGATACACGCCAAAATGGCTATTCCAGAGATGTGTTACTGTAAACATGTTTAAATTAAATTGTAGAATATTATAAAAAAATGGATACTAGTTTGTTCAAAACAAATTATTAAAAATGATTTGACATTGACGCCGCCTGAAAGTATTCATTAGATGAGTGAGCGATCACACTGTGAGATTGGAAAGGTAATCACGTAGGTTAAGGGTATATCCGTCTGTCAATAAAAACTTTTGCAAGATAAAACGTAATTCATTTCTACAAACAACATTTTATTAAAGCAATTTATGGAAACTCAACATTATTTACAAATTATTTACACACCCAATATCATGCATTTAAAGACAATTAAAACTTGTAGTTAAATTTTTAAATTAGTTAAAAAAAATGATATCAAGTATTGAGTACATTGCGTATAGATGGGTAATTATGATAATGGATAAAATGTATGAATATTAGATACCCTATGTACTGTTGTTTCCACAATGAGATATAGAAACATTTGATGTAAAGTAAGATTCGAATAAAGTCGAATAATTTCAACAAATTGGCTTACTTGAATTACAAAACATTAGATCACTAATTTCTTCAAAAAAAAAAACCATCGTCGCATATCAATGTTCAACTCTCGTCAATGACGAGACTTCAATCATGAAATATCACAGCAGAATTTTGGACATCAATCAATCCAACATTAAACTATTTCGTTCAATCACATAACTATACTGTAATAAAATAAATAAAAGTCTAACCAAACATTGCGTATCTTTCAACCAACGGGAATATTCTTGATGTTCACCAATGATTGTATCATTGCGCACGTTGCACCTCGAAGACAAGAAGATAAATAATATTAAAACTGATGGTAGAGAGTTCATGGATGGACCGCAGCACCAATTCTCTGTCCGTAGAGAGAATAAGGGGAGTAATAAGGTCCAAGCGCGGTAGGGTTGAAGGCGCTATAAGGTGACGCAGCAAGTGATCCTGGGAGTCCAGGTTTCGAGTACGGATGATACCTTGCAGCAGACAGTGGACTCAAGGGGGGATTGGGGTAGCCGGCGGCGGCCCGATGTAATGCCGCAGACGAAGACAGGAATGAGTGAGGGTTAAGGAGCGACATAGGTGACTGAGAGATTGCGGCGGCGGCGGCTGCATTATCGGCTGCCGTCGCAAGACTTGTATGAGTCCTTAAATGTTGTAGGAGCTCGTCGGAGGTACCAAACCTCTTACCGCAGTAAGAGTCTCCAGCGATCCAATTGCACACGTATGGCCTGCCTAGCTGATTCGTATAGGCAAGATGTTGAGGGGGTACGGGGCCCTGTGGCATGAGGCCCTGGAGAGCAGCGGCGAGGCCGTATTTCTGATGATCACACTGAGTACATCCACTAGGACACTGTCCGGAAGACGCTCCCAAAAGGCCCATTTGTTGATGGAGGTTGTGCATACTGTATTGGCAGCCTTGACAATACGGATCCTTGCAGACGGGGACGAGGGCCTCGCCCCCAGAGGCGGTCTTGACACGGGCGTAACTGACATAAGGACCAGGGGCGGCGGCCGAGGGGTAGCCAGCAGCCATCATGGCAGCGGCATGGTGATGTGAGAACGGGCCTCCAGCGAAAGGCGGTCTGAAGGCAGGATTCGTGGGTTCTAAACCAGGTGGACATCCGGAGCACAAAGAGCTGAGTGAGCCACCAAGACCGCTCGAAAGACCTGAAGAGAGGCCTCCCAATTTGTAAGTTCCGAGAGGCTGGTCCTTAGGGTGGCCGTGAAGGATTTCGAGGCCTGAACGGATGATTGGGCTCGCACCACCGGTACCGACGGGAGAGACGGATTTCGTTCGCTCTGCAGGGGACGGGTTTTTGCCATTATCTTGTGAAGGAGTTGTAACGTGATGAGATGGGGGTGACACAGACTTGCGATTTGGTGTGCGGGAAGATTTCTTTTCGTCGGAGTTGTCATTATGAATACTGCCCGATTTGGATGGTGGACGAGTATCTTCCGTCTTCCTCGTGCTGAGCACATTTGTCTCGTAAGGTTTGAATGCGAGCTTGGTTTCGGATGGACTGCTGCGCGGGTACGAGGGTTTGTCCTGCTTCGGACCGGCATTGACCGGCGGCGTGACCGGTGAAGTCTCGGACACAGACGCGGACTTCTTCGGCTTCTCGAGCGGGTGAATGATGGGCTTCGGATTCGGTGAATCGGCTCCGATTTGACTGCATGTTTGAGCCAAGAGCGCTAAGGGGCTCTTCTTAGCATCAAGCTGTGAAGAATAAAAACACAAATTGAAATGAAGGAATCACGGGAATCCTCAAATATGTTCAAAATTTCTTGTTTTTGAACAACTGAAACGAAGCATAAATAGGTGCATACTTCGTTATTTTATTTTTTTTGTCTTTTCAAATTGTAACCCAATTATTATTTCTATGTTATGTACTACAATATATATTATAATAAATCCATAACAATTCTTCGTTAATTGTTGTCAATACAGCAAACATTATATTAGTGTTGAGTCTGTTTTTCAAGAATTGAGATACATGTTTAATGATCACCAACATCCTAACAAGAAACAGAAGTTTGGATGGAAGGAGGCCCTATTGAAAACATTATTTAAAATTTTTCTCAAAGATAAAATTCAACACATTTCAAATCCCACTAGAGACAATATATATTAATCAGTCACTTCAACACCTTTGTAACTAAACTAGGAAGAGTAACGAGTAGGCAGGCCTAGGCCTAACCGCGTCGGATCATGTGCATTGTGACCATGACGACAAGCGTGGCCACTAGCTCCAAAGCTCATCGAACAAATCTCAATTTCGTTAATCGTTATTTTATTGGTTTGTTTTCGATATCATTATATTATATCACAATTATTTGTTTTCATTAAGCTGTAATTGATAGAAAATGCTTACCGTGGTCGGGAGAGGAGATAAGTAATCCGGCTGCAGGTACTGATTACTGCCTGAGTTCAACATTCCGTTGCTTTCTAATACCACCATTTGTATTTAAATGCACAGTTAAAAACACACTCAAAAATACACTTTAGATCATCAGTATTGTTCACTTATGATTGAAAATCTCGACTTTCGATTTTTCAATGAAAGCAAGATATGTTAGTTTTTCACTAAAAAATAATATTGAAATAATTGTTCATACGATTGATTATTATCAATAACAATTAACGATTTCTCAATGTTATAACAAATTGAATTTTATAAATTAGTCGACGATTGTACAGATCTCTTACTAACGTTCACACAAACACAACATCTCTCGTTGACGTTCAAACTGTATCTGACGAGCACGACCAAGACTACACTAGCGCCAACTTCTAACTGAGCCGCTCCCCAACAATACACTAGCGCTCACAGCGCCCTCTACCTAACTTCCCCCCATTTCAAAAAACATTCCCCTACCTCCCCTTCACGGTTACCCCATACCTCGTCCTACCTTTTTTGACAGACAATGTTAAGACCCTGCTGGCAGGCAAACTACCAGTTCATACCCATCTCGATGACGTTGCGTTAATACTACCGCGTTTCATGCTGTCAGCTTTTACCACCCATGGTGCGGTGACGATGACAGGCTTCGCCCTCCTTTGAAGGTGCCGCCGCGCGATCCTTCCCTCCTCACTCCTTGCCTCTTCGTTGTCCCACTGTTGCACTTAATCAGTAGCCTCCCGAAGAGGAGAAACAAGATGTATAGAGAACCAGAGGATACGAGTGTAGTGTTTTGTAGATGACAAGCATACTATGGATGCTGTGAGAGGAGACGTGGGGAGAAGAGGGCTCAGGTTTTTTTGAATGAGGGTCGTAACACCGACTATATTAACTATAAACCAAGCAGTTTTGACACACGAACAAGTACTTATTTCATACTCGTTCAGAGAGTTGGGCACCATGTCTTGTAACTCATGTGCCGACTCATATTATGCCGGTAAAAGGCTTTTGAGAAATATTATTCAATACAAGAATATCTATGTGTGATGTAAATGTGATTTAATTGAGGTAGTATCGACAGAAATAGGCACATGTACTTCATTCTTGGGTCTACGTCATATTCGGATTCGAATGATACGAATATCAAACGAAAAGTTCAGGTGGGAGTGCCTGGTTCGAACATTGTCACCAAGTCCAACAGAACTAACAGAACATTGTATTTGTAATCAGTAACAACTCTATAGATGATAACAAAATCATTGAATCCACAAAAGGACCAAGTAGGGCCTACTCAATTGATTAGAAAACTCCTTCATATCTATTAATGTATATGTGAATATTTTGCAAATTTAGCTACATAGCACGTTTTTAGAACTGTCTGTCATTATGATATTAAATTCATGGGTACCAGTACACCAAGAATGTAAGTGACTTTATGCGACAAAAGATTCAGATAAGTACAGACTAGAGACTAGACGGTCTGGGTTTTAATTGTCGCATTTCGTTTTAGAAATACCTGAACTAAAAATGGACATAACCTGTGTGGTCATTATAAAGTTGAATAAGACGTTTGAGACACAGTGAGGTGCCAGTCAGTAACAATGACAGAAAAATGACAGTTTGTTCTAAATACCAGTCACATTGTTACAGTGTCAAGTTTGTCTATTCATTCTCACATTACTTAAGCTTTAGAACATTTTCGAAACTTCATTGAATCTTGCCTTGAAAAAACGTTCTTTCCCAATTGTTTCAGTGCTTGCTTCCATTACTTCAGTTATTCAGATAATTATGCTAGAGCCCAAAATACTCCATATATTTAATTAATATATATATATATATATATATATATATATATATATATATATATATATATATATATATATATTTATATATGTATATGTTCGAACAGGATTATTCTCTAATTTATATTATGCCGCTATAAACACCACCTTGCCAATCCAGGTCCACTCATGTTTCCCGAACTCATTCTCGAGTAATACAATACTCTTCAGCGCACACAACAACGACAAATAATTTCATACCAGATTCGAAATACGGAATCTCTTTTACGTTTGTGTCCAGTATTAAATTTCACTTTTGGTCGCACTTGTATCAGCTCGAGTATCAGCTATACCTGCATCCACGAATGAAGGTTCCGATCTACCATCATCCCTAGAATACACCACTATAGCACACGGGTGGCTCGCTCTTTCATCTTCCGTGGATACATTAATACATTAGTAGTAGGTACATGCAGCATTAGACGTTTCGGAATTCTGACTGTGTCCAAAACCATCACATGAAAAGTATGTCCACATTCCATCATTACTGATTTGCTTGTATATATATATATATATATATATATATATATATATATATATATATATATATATATATATATATATATATATATATATATATATATATATATATATATAGATATATACATATATAGATAGAGATAGGACAATATATATATAAATATATAGATAAATATATATAGAATAGATATGGATAATATATATATATATATATATATATATATATATATATATATATATATATATATATATATATACTATATCGTACATTTAAATATCAATTGTTATTATCATTGTATGTCTACCTGTTCGAGTCTTCACAGTGTTACTTTTTTCCCCTCCCCCCCCCCCCCTCCCTCTCCAACAGACCATCAAAGCACAACCATTGAGCTAACTAACCCTTTACTCCATGCACATCGCTCGTTCCAATAGCAACCCCAACCCAGTGTTCAAAGAGATGAGGCTAATTCTCCTTCATCTCTCACCTCATCATACCCCCCCTCAACACTCACCGATAACCCCCTCTCGACATAACGCATTTGTGTGTGTGGTTGGGACAATATTTACAACGCGTTCCTATTCTTTATTCTTGTATTTATAGTTGGTAGTGCTATAATTTATATTGCACCTCGAATGCCGACAAGGAGATTAACAGTTACAGCTTCTACGATTTATGGTGGTATAACTGGTTTAAGCTGAGACCACGAAATTGCTGAAATTTTAGAAAGTTTTATATTTTCAAAGAAATTCATCTTGTAGACTGTGATATTAGGTTGTGAGGATTGAACAGAAATTATTATTTCTTCGTTCTATTTGTTGGCGCATAGAAATGATGCTGTCATGTCCTCGACTACACCTGTCAAAATGATCTTGGTATTTGTGTGTCGATGTAATAGGGTGGCGGCGGTATGTTCTGCTATGACAATTATCAAACCACACCCAACACATTGAATGGTCGAACGAAATGGTATATTATACCATGGTATAATAAATTATGATATGAAAAAATAGTAGTTGAGAAATGTAATAAATTATAGCAAACTTAATTAAATGATCCAAATTACACAGCTGTCTAGCTACGAGATTTTTTTCTAACAAATTACAATTTATAATTTAGTATTTTTCAGCAGGATATAATTCCAAGTTTGTGTTGTGATTCAAGTTTCGATGATGTTTTCACGTGAGCAGCTGAATGATTGATAGAAAAACAGACATAAATTCTTGATAAAATGGAAATTCATTGTGAGACCTGAAAATATGAGAATCTAAAATTATATCTCAGTGCAAATTTGAGTTCCGAAATGTTGAATAAATCATGTCAAATATTGTGGGTTACAGTTTCCTGACCAGCTGATTAGGAATCACCATCTTATGAGTTGATGAAACTTGCTTTCATAGATTATGAGAATACTGTGAATAGTAGGCCTATCACCAATAGTAAATTCTTATCAACTTACTTTACTTTTACTTTCGGCAATTTTTCATCAGATTCATTGTAATCAATCGGTCAAGTTCAAGTATAATTTCACCTTGTAAATAGAAACAATAGAACAAGCCATTGAATGAGAATATTGATTAAAAAATTGAGATCAATACTTTTCGTTGGAGCCTATTCCCATCGAAGATTGAATAAAACTGACCAATCAAAATATGACCAGTCAACAACTGTCTGCCAGTAGCTCAAATCACCTCAATATTGAACTCGCCTCTTTCCAAATCTTATCAACGACCATCACAAACAATGAGTAAAATAAATTGTATTCAAATAGTAATATCAATTAATTTGATGTACAAATTGAACCGTGTGTGTTGTTTTTGAGTTTGGTTTGATGCGTTGAGAATGATGAATACAAAATCAGTATAAATTGAATACAATCTTGATAGTTGATACAATGTTATAGTTGCGTAAGCATTCTAAAAAAGCGACGTATAAGTTGTCTTTCTTGATCCTTCTTGTGGTTTATGCATGTATTATATCAAGCTGCTTTGTAATACAGCGACAGGAGGTCAGAAGAGTTCGGAGAGCAAAGAGGTCAAATACATAAATCATGTCTATTTGTAAGTAACAAGACAAGACGAACATGTACTTAAAAATGGCGATCTAGTCTTTCTCCTATCAAGAGGCGGTTTATTTGAAATGTATTTGCTTTTCAATACTTTGTTCATATTATGAAACACAGCTATGCGATGTGTAGGCGTAATATTCAACAACCAGATACAATTCATTAATTCAGATTTTAAGGTATTCACTATATATTATCCGTCGTTAAATTGAACCTCAGATGGTATAAGGTGATAGCTGAGTGATGATTGATTAAAAATAAGTGGTTGTAAGTAGTTTTCAAGAATGTACCAAGCTGACTCAATATGCTTTCCCAATGAAATAGTGAAGACGAACATAATTCACAAATTGATACATTTTTTCTTGCGATTTTTTCGCTCTCCTCGTTCAGAGTTGTTAGAAATAGCAAATATCATTCACAATTTGATTGAACATGTACAGTGGCTGAATAATTTCATAAGAATAAAAAGCTGATTTAATTTTATGCATTTTATAACTTACATTAACTGTCCATTTGACTTTTAAAATTTTACAAATTATTGTTGTGTTATTTTTCATCATTATTGGCTTGGCGATGCTTAATATGTATGAAGAATAGCATTCACCATATATTCATTCATTTTGATATTTTTTTATAGTGATTATGTATTTTTAACTAACTGTCTATAATATGATCTGCATTCTATTTATTGTTGTTTTCAATGATAAACTTGTAAATCCTTCATTAGACGAAAATAAAATTAAATGAAATGAAGGGATACAAATTCATATACAGTTCAAAATACAGTTTCACGACAGTATGCTACTAATGTGCAAGTATCTTTCTCTCTCTCTCTCTATAAGTTAATGTATATCCAGCTATGAAATACTCATTCATATAGAATAATCGCTCATATTTTAATTAATTGCGTTGAATGAGTAATAATGATGGGAAATGATTTTCTTTTCATATTTTTCTCATACTTTTGAAAGCTGTGTGATAGCCATCTTATTACTGTTGATAGGCCTATAAATGCCTGATGCTACATAATAAATACATGAATATAAATGCTATTACAATGCTACTATAGGAAAACGCAGCATATGCGCTGTAAGATGAGCGAGATTTTATATGGAATGTGATGGAAAGCTATGTAGGCACACCTTGATTTCGAATCATTTCAACTCACGATCTTCTTGATTCTCCCATCTCTTATTAATTATTTCAATCGTTTCAAGATATACTTTGTTGATGTTCTCATAGCGTTCCCATAAGATTTAATTAATTGATGAACAAAAATGCCTGATACTTTTCATATTCAATATGGCCCATCTGATGCATTTACAATTTTGGAATCATCTGTATGATTCACGGAACCAAATTTTGTGGAAATTCGAATTTATTCGGAGTAGCTTTCCATATTTTCGCTTCTGGGTTATTCTTAGGAGGTTTTTCAAAATTTCGAAATTATTTTTTCGATAAGTGGTTTCACCGATTGCACTTAAAACTTTGTAGTGTCGAATCTAACATATTTATGTGCATGCCAAGTTTTGACATAAAAATTTCTTCTGATTGACCCCAATGGAGAGCGAGAAAAAATATAATACGGTAAAATTGAGTCATCCATCCAATCACTGTCAAGTGATATAGTTTACCAGTATTCTCACATAAACATTAGAAACTTGCACACGGCGTCAAACAAGGATACCTGACTTTGTATTTTATCACATTCTTATTATACCTGTCTGAATTTATTGTTCCTTTCAACCCACCCTACTTTCTCTATAGTATATACTAGAATGATACAAGAACATATATTTTAAAATTCTAATCCTTCCCATTGTTCCACTTCCACATAATGCTTGAACGGATTCTGTAAGTTATGCAATTCGCGAATTATAGACTAAAATAACCATCGATCACGGCGACTGTCTCTTTCAATGAAATATATATTATTCTGAGAATGAGATCAACGTAATCTGGCCTATATTATACCTGGAGAGAGAGCCAATGATCGTCTTGAGTGCTAAGAGACAAATATTTAGGTTATGAGGAGGGCTAGTGGATGTCGGTAGTAGCTGGAGAATGAATTACGGTATCAATCCAGCAGTTACACGGTCAATTACAAGCTTACAACAATCAATTAGAAAAACGAATGATTTCACTTCATATTTAATTCATTATCTATTGTTGTGTATCACGTAAAATAAAACGTGAATATGTTTGCAGATTCTTGATATGTATCAAAATCAAATATGGAATGACAGATGTTTACGGATGATGACTTACATGATATAGCTCAATTCTCCAGAATGTGTCTCTGATTTATTCATACATATATATATATATATATATATATATATATATATATATATATATATATATATATATATATATATATATATATATAATATATATATATATATATATATATATATATATATATATATATATATATATATACATATATATATATATATATAAATATATATATATATATATATATATATATATATATATATATATATATATGCATGGAAAGTGTAATACAACCAAGATCTATCGACGTCGATATGATAATGATTAATGAGATGATGGGATGATGAGAATGAGGTGAATATTTCATAGGTAGTGGGAAGGATATAGTGGGTAGGAAGAGATCGTGCCATGTATCGCAGAAACCATCTCGGCATAAGCTCATAAACTACAGAGAAAAATCACGAAAATTCCCTTCGAAGTTTGACGGTTGTGGGGATCGAACCAAGTCCGATATGCCCTTCACCTTCCGGATCACACGAAATGAACGCGTTAGTAACTGAAGTGCATACACCGCGGTGTATATTTACCACACGAGATTTTTTGTATCAAACCTCAATTACAAAAAATATACAAACCCTTTTAGCGAATATTATGCAGATATATATGCTGTGAGCCTGTGTTATCAATATCAAGCTACATAGACAAGTAACGCTGGATGACTCCTAATTGTAGGGTATACGATAGCACATGTGAGCTCGAAGCAATTTCTCATACTAATTACTAATTTTAGTAATTGCGGGATTAACAATTATCATCATTAATATTTAGATGATACTTTTTCATATCATCTATCGGTCACTCCTATATTATTAAAAATAATAATTATGAACACACATGGTATCTCTAGCAGTCATATCACATGAATATACTTATATAATATTCAAAGTGGCCATTAATTTAGTTACAAATCATATCTCTTTCAAATTATAATTAAGGTGGTGATGCAGATTTTGTTACGCGATTTCATTATTATTTATGTTTCAATTTAGTTTAAATATTACCATATTTTAATTAATCCCATTCAAATTAGTGAAGTTTGGTCCCTTGGGCTCTCCGGTTTCATGATCCTTGAAGTATATAGGCTAAAGGCTTATACTTGTAGTCATAGAAACGAAATTGGACTCTGTTAGAATGGTAGGTATGTCATATGATAGGTTCAAATCTTTGAAATGATATCATTCTCCATTCAGGCTTATCGATGTGACAAAAAGTTGTAATATAAAAAGATTATGAGAAATAAATCTGATCAAGTAGACGATGATCATGAGTCTAAACTATTCTAACAGCAGTTCCGTTTTCTCATTTCTTCATGCATTATGACGTCACAGCTTAGCAACTTGTTTCGTTGCCGTTGAGCGTATGTGACATGTCAGATTTGTGTCCATTAGGGTAGCCATCCACGACGTCCCGTGTCATTTGGTGTGGCGTCGCGACGCCCCAAGGCACGGTAATCGAATGAGACGTGGCTGTCAGTATGTATCTCACTGTTTCGAGGCAGCTGGAGTTTTGCAATGACACGAGTATGTGGTTGTCACACAAGATTTATAGAAATCAAAGTACGAGACATCAAATCACGGGGATGCAAGCAGCAATGTATTATCATGTTCAGCTGTTGAAGCACTATCTATGTTTTATTTGGGCCCGTATAACATAGCTTGAAAACTGAAAAGTATAGACCTATATGTCTTGGCGTAGCGTTACACTTATATTTGTATAGACGCGTACACAATTTTTAAAACACTATATATACTGTTGAAGCTTGTATTTTTTATCATATAATATATATATATATATATATATATATATATATATATATATATATATATATATATATATATGCAAGTTCGTTACATTGTTTTATGAAGCAAGTATTCGATTCTTGATCATTAATTGATTAATGATATTAATGATATTGTTACTAGTATTTTTAGAAAACGCCAAATGAGAGTAGATCATTCATCAAACACACAAACAACATTGAATGATCCAGTAAACGAGATCCAAATTATATAGAAAATGGTGCGCAGCAATATGTCTTCCACGGGTGAGAAGTTTTTATCACTGGTTTGTTTAATGAGTATTGAAACAAACGGGTATTTTCACCTTTTTTATTATCAAAAGATAACTCTTTAAGACATTCAGTCTCACTCATTAGCCCAACTAAGCATTCCTTTTAATGAGTTGGGTTGCATAGGATTGTTATCTAGTGGACTTTGCGTTGGGCGGGTGAGTTCTCTCTCTCTCTCTCTATCTCTCTCTGTCTCCCACAGAACTCAAGCTTCAATCGTAACAACTTGCAGCACGCGATACGTAAGTGAACTACTTTGTAGGCTTCTCAGAGAACACTGTACTACAAGCTCGGCAAACAAGCTTAGTACAAAACAATCTGCTTGAAAAAAAATGTATACGTATATATATATATATATATATATATATATATATATATATATATATATATATATATATATATATATAATATATATATATATATATATATATATATATATATATACATATATATATATATGTATATATATATATATATATATATATATATATATATATATATATATATATATATATATATACATATATATATATATATATATATATATATATATATATATATATATATATATATATATATATATATATATATATATATATGGATAATAATACTTTTCAGTATCACCTGTCGAGTTGTCATTTATTACATTTATTAGAGTGGACCCAGGGTTCATGAGTTGAATATACCAATAGTGATCCATCAGAAAAAAAAAACTTTTGTGACCATTCAAAGAGCCATACAATAATGAATTATTCTTGTGAACTTTTTCATGGTTGTATTTTTAAACAACTATTCATTCACAATACTCGATTATTCATTGAGTAAATCTCAAATTTGTTAAGTTTATCAATATTTCGAATTCCAATATTATGTTGTAAAATATCTATCATGTTTTGAATTCATCAGGCCCCATCTTTATATTATTTATAAATCATTATTGGCGTATATTTTCCATTCGGTTCATTGGTAATTTTGATCTTTGATTCTTTGATTATATTAAATGTATATACATTTGATATTATATAATATTACAACACTAATTGAAAACACTATGGCCCTATATAAACACTATACTTATTTGGAGAGATGGCGTTCGCTCAGTTCGTTGATATTTCATCAGAAAAAAATCTCATTGTATATATTTCCACATGAAAGACTCGAAAGAAATACATTACGACTCTATATTATATTAGTTTTCGACGTTAACCGCCATTTAGAGTACAGCTTGGCTTGGCATGTAACACGGTAATTAGAGATCTACTTGCATGCCCTCACCTGTATTACTCATTAGCAGTGCTGCGCAAGTATAGAAGATAATTATCATTATTATCACAATAATGACAGGCACATACAGTCTTTCATTATACACGTAATACCCTTTTATTAGAGATATCTGTTTGGAAAGAATAATTACGTAGCGTAGACCGACGAATGAATAGGGACAGTCGTGTTGTCTAGTTGTAAAATTAACGAGCAACGCAACACAACGATTTCCTGTTTGGCGCAAAAATAATCAACTACTTTTTGTGCTTTGAATATCCATTAGGTATGCAGGTGTAATTATTTGAATTATAATAAAAAGCAACGGGTTGAAATTAAAATAGTAATGTTCGTATGAAAGAACTTTTTTCCATGTGTTTTTGTGTTATATGGGATATATTAATTTCATCCGGTCACACATAACATTATGGTATAATGTCGTATTCGTCATGGATATTATTTAAGGACATGTCTGTCGCCTGTCTGCACATAGTTGGAGCAGTCACGGTATAATGTTCTGCATTGCAATGGTGGCTTATCAAATGTCACACCAATCCAATCGTAATGAATAATGATTTTGTTGGTATACGGTATTTGCGGAAAGTGTTCTAGGGCGTATACATTATTTCTATACTGTAATGAATTTGTTTCATGAATTGTGTTCAGTTGAGATTTTTAAGTCAGATTATTGAATACTGAATATATAAGTTGGGCATTGTCGTGAGAAAATTTGTATTTACAAAATCATACACATTGTCAAACATTTCATAAAATGTGATGAACCATCATACCTGATGATATCGGAAGTTCTCACATATCTAATTGAGTGTCCTTGTAAACCTGTCTTCATTCCTTCGATTTCATTACGTTGATATCAATTCGAATTCATTTAAATAATTGAAAATATCACTTCATCACACTTTGAAATTGTACCTGCTCAAATTTTGGCTCGAACTTGATACCATATAATTATTTGCAGACCCTCAGGGCCCTACATACAAGTAATTATATTTAACACTTTCAATATTTCATAGGCACGCATATAGGTATCTGCTAACACCTCTCAAGATCTTCAGCAACACTTTGTCCAATTCCAAGTCTACGATGGTGATTGCATGTGATTACAATAGTGATTGCGTCCACTGATATCCATTGGTGCAGGAAACCGTGCGTCAAATATACACGCATGGTGAGCCACTGAGGCTCAGCAAAACAAACCTCACCGCAGGCGATGGCATCTATGATAGCTATGCTAATCAGTCTAATTAATTATTGTACGTACACATGAGTGTAGTTTAGCCTTCAGTTCACCTGACAATCACGAGTAGAAAACTCTATTAGGCCCTATAGTGAAAGAGTATACGTCGTGTACCAGTTAATAAAACGCGTGTATATAAGCTTGGCTTATTGCAATAATAAAATATTAATTATAGTTGAATAATGAGATACCATTAGTGGTGATTAATCATAAAGAAGTTCATAAACAAAGACCATTAATTCTATATATTGTATTCGATGGAGCTAAAGAATAACGGTGAATTGTTATTTACTGGTTCTAGTAATTACACTTGAAATGAATAGGATTAATATTGATGATTTATGGGCTCGAAAGAGTATAAAAAGTACAAACTCACATTTACTCACATACAACAAAATTTGTCTGTTCATGTTTTATTGATGGTTTATGTTTTATCACTTAATTGAAAAACGGATTCAATTCAGCATGATTATTGAATGATGGTCTTAGTATCTTGGTTAATAATTCTCTGTGATGAAAGAACATCCCATGTACAATTAGATGACTAGATTGTTTGACGATAAATTAGTTATATATAGGGGATCAACTCATTCGGCTCAGATGCTAGCGAGCAGGCTTCATATCATACTGGAGATGTTCAACTTCAAATAATCAATCGATCCGGGAAAGGAGGGGAACATCGGACCTTAGTTCGATCCAATCCAACGTTCATCTTTACAGGAGTTTTCGTGAATTTCTTCTGTATTCTAGGCTTATACCAGGATGGTTACTACAATTACAACTAAACCGATACCCACGAAATCTACGCAATCTTCATCTCACTAACCACACATCCGTTCTCAGTGGATATCACTCATCATTAGAGTATGTCTTTGGACCCAATATAAATTAATTAATTAATAAATCGAGACATAATCATATGTGAATCATAATCATATAGCGTAGCATGAAATAGAATTGTGGAAATACTTGCTGAAGGGACTTTAGACTTTAGTTTAGAGACGGTGAAAAAATTATTGTCATGGAATTACTGTCATCTGTCAGATTGAAAAACACTCTCATCAACGGAAAAATCACGAACCATCTGAAACCGTAAAAAAATTAATCATACACTGATGACTACATATACACATCTAAAATTTTGATTGAATATTCAGATTTTATTCAATTTCTTGTTTTGTGCTCTCGTTCACAATTTGGAGATACGAATATATAATCATTTTGTGAATTGTGATTGACATTCGGATAAATAATTAATCTGAATAACACATTGTCATATATCATCATATCTAGGCCTATATTCAACATCTGATTGAATCGGCAGACACATTTCTTGACACCATAGAGTAGACGAACACTACAGTAGTATACTCTTCAGTCTACGTTGACACACATATATATATATATATATATATATATATATATATATATATATATATATATATATATATATATATGTATATATATATATATATTTATATATATATATATATATATATATATATATATATATATATATATATATATATATTCATATATATATATATATATATATATATATATATATATATATATATATATATATATATATATATATATATATATATATATACATGACTCAACTATATACTTTTGTCATCATTCCATCATTATCATATCTTCTTTCCTTTTAATGATCGAAATATGTAATTATCAATCTTCTATCAATAATTTGTAATTCAATTTTCAATCAACTGGAGTTTGATATACAATCATTCACGATCATTCACTTACAAAACGTTGTGAGTATTCTGAGTATTCTATGAAGGAAACATTACTCAAACCCCTGTTGTTCCGTGTGAGTATCTGCTCCGCCCAGAACTCGACTCCCAACGAGTTGTGTCGACCAAATTCTCGCCGTTTGTCTCAATCTCGAAAACTTCTTTAAAAATCCTATCAAGAAAGACCACCAACAATATTTAACCACAAACAAAATACACATACGCCTGATATTTCTGCTCATTACTCAACTATCCAATGGGCAGCAACCGCCAACATCCGCCTGTAAAACAAATGGAGGTGCGATTAGACAGTTATGTCTCTTTAGTCGGATAGTAATAATTATAAGGTGCGGTGGCCATCAACGAATACGTATTTAACAACTCATAAAACTAGTCAAGAAAACCTCAAAAAGGCGTTGCTCATCAAGGCTCTATCCACACCTGACTCTACCTCAATTTCTCTATTAATTTTATATTAGTAATTCATTATCCTTCTACAATGTGATATAGTTAGTTATAGTATGGTATGATGTTTAGTTGTTTTTTATTATTTCTCGAAGATCCGGTGCTAGGTGGGTTGGTATAATTGAGGTCTGGTTAATTGGCGTGCCAAGTTGAAAACTACGAACACATGTCTAGCTGGTTTCATAACTGCGCTTGCGCTCTTTCGTCTACTCGCCCACCACTTCATTGATGAGGATCAAATCGACACAGATGTGATGGGCGTTTTACCTATCATGTTCGAAAACATGGTCGTTTAGCCTACATGTGGATCTGAAGAATGTTCTTCAATAATTTAAAGGGTTTCATTTGGTCGATATTCTTTATGTAAGGTATTCCATATGTATTCTATGTAAGGTAATTTTTAATGAGGAAATGATTTAGCGAGGTAGACATTTATGTATAGCATAGAACATCATATTTCATGTACTATACTGTGATATGTCCTGATACGGATTAGCTATCATCAAGAGAAACTAGAATGTTCATTCCGATAGATAAATCAAATATATGTAAATTCCAATGACTCTCCAAACGAATGATTGAGTTAATAGTTAAGAAATAGAGTTTTGATAACTAGTCAAACGCGAAATATGCGTTGTAAGATGAGCGAGATATCTCAATAAGGTATAAAAGTCCTTAAAGTAGTTCTACCCTTGCTACTTTATCGACTCTGGTATTCTACACACCTTGATATCTGAATAAGCCAAGGAGGTTAGATACTAATAGTACAAATGTATAATATAAAATAATAGGGACTATTAGTATCTAACCTCCTTGGAATAAGCTATTAAAGTCGTTAAAGTAGTTTTACTCTTGCCACTTCATTGACTCTGGTGTTCTACACACCTTGACGCATATAAAAAATACTTCATTGTTGGTCAACTCTTGAATCTAGAAAGCAGTGAATCTCGACAACTTAATTCTGTCACAATTTTTATGATATATTTTATGAATATTATCAGACATTTTATTTTTTTTCTTCAAAACGACTGATCAGAATTGCTTAAAAGATCGTAATAATGTGTAAAATCCATGTATACACATTTAGAGAGAATTTCATTCCATTTGGAGAGATTTTATTTTTCAACATTTTCTGCCCAGCCAAATCTTATGGGGTTTTTAGAAACTTTGAGATGATGATTCTCAAAATCGGTCCGACCGATTCATCCCAAAAACTATACAGTTCTAAGTTGGATGAGTTTGCGTGTACAAAAAAAGTTTCATGTTGATCAGTCAACCCTTGCGACCTGTGGAGTGCTTACAAACAAAAAAAAAAAAAAAAAAAAAAAAAAAAAAAAAACACACAGACAAAGCCCTATAAGAGTGGGATGGAGACTTCACTACGCTCATCAATTAGGAATAGTTAGAGGTGTCCTACATAATAAATCGAGTGGAAAGTATTCATGAACATTTAATTGAAAATTCGTTGAACAAAATTCACTAGCAAATGCTAAATGGTCAATGTCTTATGCGATCTATATTTATGATCCGCATAGTTTTAAGCTCCAACAAAGTGATTCCATATTTTGAAGAAATTATACTGACAAATTGCAACCCTGAATCACTCGTTCAATTTCAGAATATTGAAATTATTACCTCCCATGGTAAAGGTTGAATGAGTCAGGGTGAGAACTGAACGTCTGAGCTTCAAAGGAGGAAGTCATTATTTCGCCAAAGGACTCGACTAACAAGTTACAACCATCTCACTAGCCATCAATCCTGATGAGATGTCATGTATGTGAAATGTCTCTCATGCATCTAATAAACGAGCCTCGACCACCTGTGTGCCTAAGTGTCGTTTCATGTCCCCATATGCAGATAGAACAATTAACAACACCATGATATTGCCCTAAACATGTCGCCCTAGGCTTCACTTGTATAGGGCTTCCTGTCTAGTACAGTTCTGCTCAAAACATTGTATTCGTGCATAATTATGTGTATCACACTAGCAAAAATGACAATATTGTCGAGTTTCTTTGAAGCTTTTTGGAGTTGATTCATAAAGATGATATATTTATTCTATATCGAACATATATATATATATATACATATATATATATATATATATATATATATATATATATATATATATATATATATATATATATATATATATATATATATGTAAATATATATATATATATATATATATACATATATATATATATATATATATATATATATATATATATATATATATATATATATATATATATATACATATATATATATATATATATATATATATATATATATATATATTTATATACATATATATATATATATATATATATATATATATATATATATATATATATATATATATATATATATATATATATATATATATATATATATATACGTTTATTTCATATAATTTTCTGTCGAGAATGCCAGCTGTATATTCTCGGAGAGTTGAATCAGCTAGTTTTCGAATGTCTCAAATACGATATAATTTTTTACGATGAAGAAACAAAACCAATATTGTGAATATAACAATACAAAAACATCGTAGTAAACTCTCTCCAATAGTGAACGGAAAAGTGAATGGAAGAACATCGTATACAAAGTATACACAAGTCCATACATTTTCTACATTTAATCCACATTCTCCAAAGCACTTGTTTTGATCCTCCATCTTCCGAATTGTCATATATAGTTATACTTTTTTGAAATCATTTCGTCCAAGACTATTTCTGTCGTTAGAATTCAACATGAGACCTGAAACATATACGTCATTGGATATGAACCATGTGAAATGGCTTGCATGGACAAGTCACTCTTCCCAATCATGATAAGTTGACTGACGTCCTGTTAAAAAGTGAGCTATCAAAAACCATAATGCGTGATAAAAACATAACCATGTGCTAAAAATTGAATGCTCAACTTTTAATTTATAATTTCCTTCTTTTAAATATGCTGATAGTAATCTAGTGTCGTTAATAGACCAATAAATTGCGAAAGAAGGAGATATTGTTATTATTGTTTTTATAGCTTTTGGACTGCTCCAATTGAAATTTGTATGGAAATTATCGTTGTGATGTTCACGAATTTCATTCAAGTGCATCTGATGGAATTTTTCCTCCAGTTGATAATTACAGAAACATGTAATATTTGTATTATCAACTAATGATTCTAAATTATACAAAATTCTGTAATGTTATTCACTAATTCAACAATGAACGTGATTACACTTCTTCCATTCCAATCGAATAACCCCACATAGGTTCAGTGTTCCCTCTCTTCTCATCCGTAGAAAGTAGAAACTATATCCAATGAGAATAAATATCTCCAATATTGTAGTAATATCTTCATTCATATCTTCATTTCATTTTTCATTATATAATGTTTCTCACGATACATGGAAAAAAAAATAATAATAAAACATAAATATAATCTAAACTTCTAATTATTGAAAAAACAGAACCCACATAAGCCGAAGACTGTGTGTGGGAAAGGAGAAAAAGTTGATACATTTGAATAAAATATATATCAAGAGGGAACGGTTATCAATATAATATTGGTAGATAGATGTGTATAAGCTGGGTAAATTTCATGTATTTAGAAAGAGAAAGGTTGAATTTGATAGTCAATTATGATTTATGTTGGGAATTTTGGATGGTTGAAACCGAATGTTATTGAGGAATGTTATTTGGATGTTATTCAGTAGACTATTGTGGTCTAATAGTGCCAATCAGTGATCAAGACAGTGACTTTAATTATGAAAAGAAAAAAATCCAAAAGTCATGTCTAATGTAGTGAAGCCAGCGAATCATTTGTGCTTGAATGAATTATAGTTTATTGATGAAGTTATGATTTTGGGTAAATTATTGAACATTTTCGGACTGAGATATGCACTTTGCCTTTGTCCCAGTGATGTTAACATTTTAGGAATTTTTAATTGACTATGTTACATCGACCTGGTGTGTTGCACTTGATTGGAAATGGTGAAGATGGTTTTGTTCTCAAAAGTGTGAAGTAGTAAAGCTTTCAAATATAATTTTCTAGCACTGTATACTTTCATTTCTTCAAAAACTTCATTAGTGGGGAAGCTTGTAGGGCGTTTTAAAATTGTTTTTAATATTGATTTCTGAACCTTTTCGAGTGGGTTGAGGTGATTAAACTTCCGCCCCAAACTGATATTGCATAATGAATATAATATGTTTGGGCAAATGCCTAGTATATTATTTTCAGAGTGGTCAGATTGAAGATTGGCCTGAGTCTATAAAATGTATAACTGATTGTTCTTAATTTATATGAAGTTGAAATTATGTGCTTTTTCCAATTGAGGTGATCGTCAATGGTCACACCCAGGTATTTAGTATTGGAAGTTTTCATAATTGCATAACAACTGCACGATTGATCTTTCACTGAACAAGATGATGTATGCATTTTCAGATTCACATTCTGTGTTATCAGATTATCGTAACACGAGAATGGTATGAATACTGTTTTATCTAAATTCAGTGATAGTAAATTTGTATTCAGACAAGTCAGAGTCCATTTTCAGCTATTATTCTGGTCTCGTCAAACGTGTTGCCAGAAAAAATTATAGCAGTGTCATCAGCAAATGAAATCAGCTTGCCACCAGTTTCCAAATTACAAAGGTTATTGATATGAATTGAGAAAAGTACCAGTCCCAACACAGTGCCCTGCGGAACGCCAAATTGTATTTCTCTAGGTTTACTCAGCTGATCGTTAATTTTAACAAATTGGGTTCTGCAAGAGAGGTAGCTTTTCAATAAACCCAGTGAATTTCCTCGTACACCACAAGTGTCTAATTTGTGCAAAAGCAATGAGTGGTCAACCATATCGAAAGCCTTCGCCAGATCCAAGAAAACAGCAATAGTTTTGCGTGACTCATCTAAATTATCTGATATATCAGAGGTATCCATTGCATTGAGAAATTGTTTTGAAATTAATGTATCATCAAAATGTATACCATTGATCCCATTAGAGTTGTAATTTGAGCTTCTTCGTTAATTCCCATAGGAGAAGATATTGAACGATCCTGACTGTTATTCAGGTTACTTTTCAGGATGAAATTAATACAATCTTTTCAGTAATTGAGGTAATTAATTCACTTGTATCAAAACTGAACTGATTGCACACGCACATGTGTATATATATATATATATATATATATATATATATATATATATATATATATATATATATATATATATATAATATATAATATATGTACGTATGTTTATATATGTAAATATATATATATATATATATATATATATATATATATATATATATATATATATATATATATATATATATATATATATATATATATATATATATATATATATAGTTCTATATGTGTAATCAAGTTTGAAAAGTGCAGTGTCTAAATGTACTCGCAAGCAACTGTATTAATTATTCTTGACAATTTAATTGGCTAAGCAGTCTAGTTGGTTTTAAGAGTTGGTGGCACAAACACGTATTTTTAAACTCAGTCTAATTATCTCGACGTGCGAACTAGACGATCTGCGAGTCTAGGCGTGGCACTATCACACCTTTCCATCTCGAGAAGCTAATCAGTGATCATAAGTTCAACCAAGGGCAATCATCTATTGGTCTGGTTGAGAGCTACTTTGTTCGCATAGCTCGATCCTATATAGCTTCGTGATGATACAGTTAGAGCCTCATTATACCTATAGAATGCAAGGATGACCAATGCTAATGCTGCATGGTATAGCCTACATAATTATCACAAGATGGCGGTATCAAATGAGGATTATAACTTGATTACATTTACATAAGGGGAGATATGATTTTGTTGAAGGAAGAATGATGTATTTTCAGATATGAAAAATTAGTTTCATCATATAATCATTTCATATGATTTATGATTAACTTACTGTAATGTTTTGATAACTAAATAGAGGTTGCAGATTCTTGTGAGACAAAATGAAATGTGTTCCGCTTAGTGAACTACTACTATCAGAACCATTCAGCTTATTCAGTCATAAGATACCAAATGATTCCGCATAATTAATTTCAGAAAAGTCAACAGTATAGCCCAAGTCCATGAACTATAGAACGTCAGCAAAACTAAGTCTTCATATGTTCATTAAATAACTGTTCCGTTATCCATCTATAGTAGCTTATTATTGCCCCTATTTGTTGTAAAGTGTCAAATTTCATGCTATAGTTTGTTCAATTTTCGTGAATATTTTTGGTATCTAAAATATTCATGCTGTCACAGTTCCTATACCTTTCACGAACCGTTTCATTATGCACAGAAGGATAATGCTACGCCATCAAAGATATACAGCCATATAATGGTATTCAATGTATATGCGAAATTAATCTTTCATGGAGAAAATTCTGATGCATTTTTTAACCAATTTCATAAACTAACAATGGAAGAGCTATTTACGTCTGTTAGATGCATTGTAATAACTTATGACCTGTATACCGCGTAACCGTAAAGATTTACTACCATGTGTTTATACGTCGCAAACATTCACAGGTGAAATTAGATTTATGATATATAGCAATAATAATAATTGTACGCGCTGCAACGTTGTAGATTGTAGGCTTGTTCTATCAAGATAGTTTATCAAAAGAAAATAGTGAATTATGCAAGCAATGTATAATTTAAATGGCCCATATTTACTGGTTTATGAAAGATGTGAGAATGATTTAGTGGCGTGAATGTGTGTTAATGTTATTACGTGGGAGCTGAGAAATGTGGCATTTATTAGACAAATTTATAGCAAGAATTATACTGACGTGAAAATGTTTTATTGAATCGAAGATCTGTATAATGAATTATTATTATACATGTTGTATTTCAATGGTTGTACTTCTAAGCAATCCAAGATTTAGTCACTTATTGATGTCTATATCGTGCATTTCTCGCAAGAGCCGCATGTTTAGGTGATACGGCGCCTCCACCAAAACAAAACGGTCGCGATACAAAAATATATCCAGGGAAACTTGTGATATATTTTGGTCTCAGCACATTTTTGTTCTCTTATCACAATAACCTCAATTCAGGCATTAGATCAAAGCCGTGAATGTAATCACCATAATGAAGGAAAGGGTATTTATACCAACATGGATATTTATAAACTCTACTGAAGATGTGTTGACAAAAAAGTAGTATATATGACTTATTCGATGCGAGTGATGATAAATACAGTATAGTAGGCCTAAATATAGATAAATTGAAATATCTCTAATTTTTTCAAATGTATTCTTGTATGTCCATTGTCCATGTTTATCTGTGCCCACCTTTTTGATATTTGATATTTGATATTCTTATTCATCCATGGGAATTGGCATTACATATGCAATTATATGGCAAGTCAATAATGAATATATAAACAATACATACAAACCTACCAAGCTTTCTCATACGACTGAATTTGGTTAATGTTGCTTAGTGACCTCACCATCAGCTGGGTTATTTGGGAGTACGGATGAGCGTGTGGAAATGAGAAGATGAAGTGAAGGGACGTTTACTGAAACTCATTTATCATGCTGGTCTAACTCACACAGCAACTGCATTTATTTTCTGAAGCAGTGCGTTTAGTTGGCGCACGGAGGTGAGGTGGTACTTGGGGAGCGGTAATTGAATGTTTATATATATATATATATATATATATATATATATATATATATATATATATATATATATATATATATATGTATATATATATATATATATATATATATATATATATATATATATATACATATATACATATATATATATATATATATATATATATATATATATATATATATATATATGTTTGTATATAAATAAAATACATATATATATATATATATATATATATATATATATACATATATACATATATATATATATATATATATATATATATATATATATATATATATATATATATATATATATATATATACATATATATATGTATTTTATTTATATACAAACATAATTTAGGTGCCGTGAATGTATTCGTATATCTTAAAATGAATAAATGTCAAGCTTTTTGAGGAGAAATATTGTGTATCTACTTGATAAAATATCGAAATATCATTCATTTTATCCTGAAACATGTTTGATCTTACTCTCATTAATTGATTATCGCTTTGCGAAAATTGATGGTGGGAATAAATCATTCCAAATAGATCTGATGGATTTTATCTTCGAATGCGATCTGTTTGTGAAATATAGAAACAAAAAATTCATCATACGCCTATTTTCACTTCTCAGATAGTAACAAGAACGTAATCTGGGCGTGAAGAAATCCTATCCAATGCATTTAGGCGAAGTTTGCAAACGTCTGACAAGTACAGCAAGTCTATCGGCACGTTACGGGCTCACCCAATCATGCCGGCTGTCTCAGATTTACATCCATCCATAAGTCTGGCCGTGGTACCGTGTATGTGTGTGTGTGTGTGTGTGTGTGCAACCCATGATCTACACAAACGGTACATAATGTACTGACATGCACAAAACAGATACAACTCGAGTACCTTTCAAGAGATTACATGCGCACGAAGTCGTGCGCACAAATCTGCCCACGCAACTTGCATTCTCGAAATACCAGTCAACTTTATGTACGTGTCTATGCTATGAGAATATGTCATGTCTAGTTTGGAAGTGCCTATTAGAAAGCATTAAATTATTTTGATGGGAAGTATGATCTATGTATTCGTTAAGAAGGTTGAGAAGTAGGCCTTAATGCCGCCCTCTAGTCCAAGTCTGAAAGTATATTTCAGAACATTAGTGTCTTCATGAAAGCTCCAGCAGTATACAACTCGTTCATCGATTTCTATTCTTCACAAATATTTTATCATAATGTTGATGATTTTGTATGTCCAATTATGGAAAAATTTGATAGTAGGCCTACTTCTTATCTCTGAAAATTGAAATGTGTGTTTATTTAGAACATGGCGATATAGCCATGCAGATCCGTTGTGGTAATTTGAGCAATTTTCAATAATTTTCAAAAACTACAAATTTTGTAATAAGAATTCAAGATCTACCTTATTTTATTGCCGTATTTTTTTAGTTGCATCCATCGTCACCGTGGTTTTAGTCCCGGGACACCTTCAGCATTTCATTTCATTCCTCTGATACGATACAATTCATTTTTTTATTTCATTCCTATTTTCCTTTCTCCTGCAAGGAGCATGAATGAACTTAGTATCATGAATAAGAATTAATGTTTGAGAAAATAAATCATATTAACTGTCAATCAGTTGAAAGAAAGGTTACAAAAAATGAAATACAATCAGAAATGCTACTTTTTATGAAGACTTGGCAAATTCTGACGACTTCACCTTTTTGACTGCTTTCCTATTGCATTCAAATGTATAGGTATCAATACTCAAGTACCAATAAAATCCTGCAACACAACCATAGAGTATACACTTATAATATGTTCATAAGGTTGGCCACTTATGACCTCCTTCTCTACAGCATGAATACAAGTAAAACATAAATATAATGTTATAGATATTCACACATGATCGTTGGATATTATGCTACATGAAATGTAAAACATTTCATTTTATATTCGAGCAAAAGCGCTTTCAACAATGTCCATTACTAACTTTTCTGATATTGAGATTTACGATACATTTTATATTATTCTGTATCATACATTAGATCCAAAGCGACCCTTTTATTTCAGTAGTTTGTAAACTATGTATACGAGAGCACTTAACAATACCAATATTATAAACCGGACACAGCCAACAAACTATAACAGGACCAGAACCTAGTGAAACACACTTTTTATTCTCTTTCTCTCACTTTGTCTGCAGCATCACGCGCACGCTCTGTCTCTCTCGCCATGTGGCAAAGAGACCACCACGACATACTCGCTACCTGTCTTTTGCTACATTCGAGGCCTCTTCTACATACTACCGCACTCAGCTTTTACGCCATTAGATCAACATGGATACTGCACAACTTGACTATAGCATATTGGAACTGATACAGTCAATTAAGGAAAAATTGTGGTGCTAGCAAAGTTGTAAATTGAATCGCTCTAAGAGATTAGCTCAGCTTCTGTTCATGAACATGGTATATAAATTAACTACATCCATTCCTGAACAATCGGATATCACTATTTATATTGGTACTGTTAAACATTTGTCTTCAACATTTTAGCTCGTATACCTATAATAAAATGTAAGAATCCTTTACAGAATATATTATATTATTCCATTCTTATATCTTATATGGTTATTGAATAAGAATAACTGTATTTACCAATACATATGATTTTTTGCATTCGACTTGATTATTTATGTGGCGAGCGCATTTTCATGTTGCGAACGTTTGAAAAACAAGAAAGCTCGAACGAAGAAATGAACTTCATTAGTATTATAATACGATGACGTTAACAAATGAATATGTCAATCAGGCTTTGACTAATGGTCGACCTATTTCTTTCCTTCTCGGACGTCTTGAAGACCAGAAAAACAACTTATTTCATTAGCCGACATGTTGACGACGTGATGCTAGTTGTTGAATGATAATTAACTACAGTCAATACATGATTTATTGACGTTGAAGCAGCTCTACCTTTTCTTTTTCAATCTAAAAGTGTTGTTCATTTATTAAATTATTACAAAGAGACAGCTCAAACAGATCGTGGTTAGTGAATATATTTCTGGTATTTCTGGTATTGTGATTAACATTTCGCACCTACCTTGGGCCAAAAATAAAAGAGGGGGCAAGTCCAACAAAAATATGAATGTTCATATATTTATATTCTCTTATTCATCTCCTCTCAGTTCTTATGAAAATGGAAATCGTGGATGCATTCGGATAGATGATTCTATTCGGTTTGAGGACACGTTGAAAACTCGAGTTCTAGTAATTATACTAATAATCTAGTAATTAGTAATTATAGTAGTTATTAGTAGTTCTAGTAATTATAGTTATAGAATGTTGATGAGCTATTGATTGATGATTCCAGTCTCATTTTGATCAATATTTCTGATTTGAATCATTTGCTAGTTTTCTCTCAAGTAACACAAAATTAATAGTTTAATACTAGATAATGAGAGAGAAATATAAGAATGTTCACAAAAGATAATGTAATGTTTATGAATATTTTTCCATTATCAACATCAAAACTTGGTCACAAGATCAGTATTGTTTCCTGTCTCATGCCAAATAAGAAAGGTGGGAACATTCGGATGAGACAACACAAGGGCCCCAAAAATACCACCTCAGAATAATAATCAATCATAAGTTAACGTTCTCAACAAACGGTTTGGTGACGTGCAGTAATGAAGATCGAAACACATTTTTGAACCAATTCACGAATGGTTATCCCCGACAGTCAAATAACACCCTGGCCCGGATTCACAAAGATCCTATTTTTAGGACGTCTTAAGTTGATACCATTTTACTGAGTTAGGACCAATAGTGGTTTGAGTTGAGACGATTCTACTATACCTTGACCAATCTAGCCCTTAAATCAGTGAAACTAGAATGGTCCTCACTTGAAAGGGTCCACGTCAAATCGAAATATCAGTTTCTTGATGATAACTTTTGAACGGTATGAGATATCAAGATTTTAATACACTAGAAAAACAGTTAATTAAATTAGCTTCAAGAAGACTTACTTATGACTATTCAAGTCACGTTGCATAACTGTGAAACGTCGACAACTAAAAATAAACATTTTTTAGCTATCGATGCTTGACAATTATGCGACATGACTTAAATGGTTATAACTTATATTATCTTGAAGCTATTATAATTATCTGTGTTTCTCGCGTATTGGAATTTTGATATCTCATACCGTTCAAAAGTTATCAACAAGAAACTGATATTTCGCTAAATCGACTCCCGTGGAATCTTAAGACGTCCCAAAGACTGGACTCCGGGCCCGCAGGATCGGTTCTTATAAGTTAATTTTTTCCCATTTGTAATCATAACTTACAAATTCTCAGTTTTCACAAACCTCATCTTATCGATCATCCTATCCGATAAAAGAGGAGGCATTGTGTAACAGACAAATTCCAAATTCCAATAACAACTCTCTGAAACACATTAGACAAAGAACGCCAATTTCTTAAGGCCATCGCCATCTTTCCATCGTCGGCTAAAGTATATTCTTACCATGATGAAAAACAACTCTTGCTGGCTTGGCGGTACTAATTCAACTCAACATAGCTGTTTTGTCTCTCATGTCTGTTGTTCTGTTGTTCACCTGTCTTGAAACACTAGCCCTGCTTCGTTACCGCTGTGTCCGTTTCAATTAACGAATAGAAAAAAACCTGAACTGGCATTCTAAATAATGAAACGGACACACTAACAACTAAGATGGTATAAAGATTGAAGATTAATTCATAAGATTGACGTAGTGAGTGAGTGAAGCAAAAGAAGAAATGTATGTATTTTATTTTGCTTGCTCACGTGAATAATTAATAGTATATTCGAGCATGAGCAGGTATTTTATGATGGTTTGTAAAAACGGTTTGTCGTTATGTGAAGGCATTCATGTTATGGAAGTTATTATTTAAAATAATTAGGGTGTATTTAAGGGGGGTATATGTACTATGTATGGCCGATATACATTTTGAATAATATATATATATATATATATATATAAATATATATATATATATATATATATATATATATATATATATATATATATATATATATATATATATATCTATATATATATTTACATATATATATTCATATATATATATATATATATATATATATATATATATATATATATATATATATATTTATATAATTATATGAATATATGAATTATACACATGCCTGTATAGAATTGGAATTATATATTGATCAAAAACATACGCCTTCGCTCTTTCGACACCATGAGACCACGTTGAGGATAAGCTTACTTTATCTGTGGTTATTTAGGAAAGGGCATCGAGAAAGTGTTACTGTAACCACTCGACTAAGGCCTGGTAATCACCAAGTCCAGATAGTTAACTCATTAACTTCAAGCTTGGAAACTGAAGCTATGTTATTCGTCGAATAAACTAGTTATTCTTCCTGGACTTGATAACTGAGATGAAGCAAGTATACCGCATCCAAACAACGAGAAAAAAAGCTCATATTACGTACATTTTCCAATTTCAATCATACTTCCGAATAACCGAGGTGGATGGTATAATCAAAGCAGACGTTAACCATCATCATGAAAAAGTGCGTATGATTGGTTCACATGGTTCACAATAGAGATACTATGCCAAGTGTGAAGGTGGGCTTGGTGTGTGATAATGCCGTAGGAGCTATACTATTTCGGGAAATTGGTAAGAGCACAGAGTAGCTGTGGTTAGGGTTATTTGGGACAGGTTTTGATCGTTTCCTCGAATAGGCACATCCTATTCTGTATTCTGTTCCAGTGTTCACATATATGTACACCTCCAATCACATAAGGTTCAATATATAGGTAATAATGCTTTGAATAATTTAAAAATATCACCCATCCACATAGACCTATAAGTGGTGGAAGAATTTGTGAACTCCAAACGACTACCGGCTGTCTCTTTCACTGCTGTGTCTAACCTTTATCATCGTGGGATTATTCTATTATGAGAGTTTCACTGTGATTCACTGAGATTCAAGTGCGAGGGAACTTGTTCTGAAAAGTTCAAACAATATACCTTGATTCAGAAGTTGTAGGAACTCAGTCAGGGATTCAATTCGAGTATGTTTTTTTCCAATCACCTAACGTGTTTATAACAGACCCCGTGGACTTGAACAGATCTGTAACTAGAATATTTGATATGTATTGGCTATCCTATATATAAGTACACTTAATCTATTGAGTAGTGAAATGTGAAGGTCCACACATTTGGAAGAAAGGTATACGTATGGCACTTGACAACATGTTGTAATATGTGTAACTATTGTAACATGTTACCTATCCACAGAACCTTTATTTGATGAGGTCATTGAACAAAGAATGGTGACATTTTCATTCATAAAATATAAATATTTCATACATTGTTTCGTTAAAACCATCGACACCTATATGGTTACAACATAGCGGAACCGTGAAGAAGTTGGTTACCCTACCATACATACTAACCTAATAAAACGTGCGTGCGCATGCGTGCTAGTACATCACCAATAATTAAATACTGAAAACACTTACAAGTTTGTTGGCATTTTGTCACGGATGTGTTTTATGGTTAGCATGCCTATATCCCTTTGTCTACTGCTGTATAATACTTTTTGCGAGCACTTCAATTATCAGTTCCTGAAAGGCTGAAATTCCTACGTGTATTATCAACACACCATTGCCAACAACGTATAAACCATATAATTTATAGTTTATCACATCGCATAAATAAAGGTGGGTTAACTGGGAAGGCATGAAAACAACCGAACACTATTTCATCCGTACTGAAAAATTAAGGAATAAACCAACACGGTATTTTCAAAACTGTCTTATATATTATTTATTGTCTGAGCTACGATTTAATCTCATAAAAATAAGACTATGAATAAGTAAGTAAATAATATATTATTACAAACTCATTATGTGAGAGAGTTTTCTACACCGATCGGCGTGATTAAGTACCGGTCGCCCCCCGCCCCCCTTGGCGGCGATCGCAGCTCGTAGATTATGTGGCGAGGCCGTCTTCCCCATCCCCTTGCTCCCCGCTCACTCGTGTAGGCACTAACGAATATCTTGGGGCGGTAAAACATGGCTATCGTACTCGTAAAAGTCATCCCACTTCAGCATCAATCCTAATTAAGAAGGGAGACCAATGCGTGGAACGGCTTCTAAATCCTGATGCCATCATGCTGCCTGATGGCTGAATGTTTTCTCACATTAATGTGAGTGTGAATGGGTGTGAAGTGTGAATTTGTGAATCTATCCATAAACTGTCTGTGGATGTGGAAAGGAATGAAGATTGAAAGGAGACAGGTATTGGTGAATGAGAGTAATAATTTTTCTGTCAGTTTGAGAATTGCATATTAGCGATCATTTATATGTTTCTCATAAGGGTCCATATTCGTTGGTCATAATTTATTTCATTCCAAAATGGAAGTCGGTCATATGAGTCACTAAAATGTAAAAAGTTAGTTTTCAGCAAATTGAATGTTTGACACTTCATACATTCCATATTTATGAGAGAACACATCGCCGATGAAATACGATCACAATTTTTAAGGCAACCATTGAATTATTTGTGATTTGTAACGAATTCATTTGAACGTATAACGATGAAATTATACGAATGATTCAATAGTTGCTTTGAAATTTGTGATCATATATTATCAGTGATGTGTTTTCTCGTGAATACAGAGTGATGTATATGAAGTCAAACAAGTAGTTTGTTAAAAATCAACTTGTTTCGTTCTATATTGACTTTGATGAACGTTTTGTAATAAAATTAATTTTGATCAACTAATATAGAGCCTGATGAGAAATATATGAATGAATGCTAATATGCATACTGAAGCTGACAGAAAAATCATCACTCACATTCTCCTTCATATTTTCATTCTGAAAAAAATGGTCTTTCCAATTGATTGTTTCCATTTTTCAATGCAGGCCAATGAATAATTTCCCAACATGAACATTACACCCCTCTATGATATTTGAATTATGTGTGCCATTTTATATCACTCGGTTGAAAATGCACATTTACAGCGCCATCATATAATAGTATCCTTATTATAATAAATTCTATTCTTCGAGTAACGCCAAGTCTGTAGTATAATTCTTATTTTCTATTATCTTAAAATGCATCTCAGAACCATGTTTATATAGCTTTGTGATATTCAGTATATTTATATAAATACGTTCATATACAATGACAATAAATATACAGTACCATTATCGTAATTTCAAACATGTTCTGCATTTACTGGTACATACCTTATTACACGTACAGTAGGAGTTAAAATGTCCACACAAATGATTACAAAATAGATAGTAAAACACAATAGAAGTGTTTTGAATGCAAATTCAACTCGATACATCTTTCATATCTTCATATTTTACGTCCAAGGAGTGAATATATTGATAAGGTTACGCACCCGCAAGATGGTTTTGACAGGTTATTTGCATAGTGCACCCTGCTCTACCTATGAATATATTCATAGTTCATACGTTCAGTAATGGGTTTTTGACAACAATGATGTAAGGCAATGTCATTGTATTTGGACATATAACCTATACGCCTTTTTTGATTCAAATAAAAGATCAGCTTAGACAATCCGTTCTATTGTGAAGCCGATATGTATCAGCTGTTCTTTTTGGAAAAGGAGAGGGGTGTTGAAGAGAGGGAAAGAGTATGAAAGAGAGAGAGAGAGAGAGAGAGAGAGAAGAGAGACACTGTAATTTATGGAACGATTTATCATTGTTACACACCCTCTGTTGACTCCGGAGCCAATTTCAAGATTATATGTCTCAGATATGAAGCTCGACACACACACACAAGTTTCACCACTGATATATTTTAGGTCATAGCCGATGTTGAATGTCACTTTTCTCCCAGCACAGAAATCTTATCGTGAAGTTTATAGAACGTCCATTACCCGTCGTTTGAGTGCACTGAATTGTGTGATAATAAATGAGGTACAGAAGGAAATTGCATGATTGTGTGATGCATATAGGTTGTACTTAATCGACTAGAAAAAATCAACACTTAAATAAGGTCCATTTCTTTTTGTCTTATTACACAGGATTCGTTCAACCAACACCACTTCCTTATAAACGAGATAGTAATTGTGAGATCAGGCGTGGATTCGTGGGGAATCCCTATAACAATTCTATCTCACTGACAACATTATGTCTCCTTTATATGTGAAGTCATGGTATGAGCCTAGTATAATTATGATCACACTCGATCACCATTTGAAGTTTATATTTTACTGATTTTTCTTTGTAATTATGTATATTATCTCGTATAGTACATATAAGTCCAAAAAATGTGTGAATCAATCCCGAAAAATTCGTGGTATTATTATTTATTTCACATATTATTATCATGTTATTTATTATCATTCATTACCTTGTGTCATTTGACTCAACTCAGTGCTTGAATAACCGCATCATATTTATATATCAATGTTGTTGTTTGCATCTATTTTTGTTATTTCTATTATTATGATTATTTATTTTTGTAGTTCTTCCCCTCTTGGATACTTTCATACTGATCAATTTATTTTCCTCCTTTCCCACACACAGGCTTCGGCTTATGTGGGTCTCGCTCCAATATTTTATAATTAAATCATTACTATTATCATTATCATTTTTGGTATAACTAATTCAGTTGTATGTGTCTGTAACGAATTTATTCAAATCAAGCATTGATATTCTATAAATAGAAAAAATAATAGAAAAAATAATTACTTATTGATATTTTTCAATTTTGAATACAAGAAGTCGTTAAATATAGATATAGCTGTCCGTTTGGCTCAGGAAGTTGCCAGGCAGGCGTGGGTTCGACTTCTGCTGAAAGCATGCACCCGCTCATTCATACCCCCATTGAATCTATAGCAGTCAGAAGAGTCGTTAAGCAACACTATAATAAAAGCAATCCCACTCTACGTTTAGAGAGAGAGGCGTAGACTGTAGAATGACTAGAATATGGTCAAAATGTATCATGCATGAGAAGAAGTGGACGTCCAGAAATCTCGACTTCTTTTAGTCAGGTTCTTATCTCAGCTAATTAGCAAGTCAAGAAGCTCTATTATATATCAACATTCTTCGTCAACATCTCGCGTATATATGTATACGGTCGTGTGGTGTTTTAGCGTGAATTCATAATTTATTATAGGTGGATCGTGGCAACGACACCTCATCATTAACTATATGTACGCTACAGGTATAATTACCTGTTGAAGAACTTCCTCGCCTCTATGCGCTTGCTTGACTTGTAATCAGCTAACGTAAACATAGATCAGAGCCAGGCCATTGTAGTGCCCGTTTGGTTTGTTATCGCACAAAACAATCGACAACCCGTTTTAATTTATACATGTGGGAAAAGTTCTGTGCGTGTATATGTGTATTTTCGATTTATATCGATGGGTTCGAGTTTTAACATTATATTATAGTGTCTAAGTGGAAAATCTGATGACTTAATCTTCTGTTGGTTTTATCGTAAGGTATTCCAGATTTTCTTCGTGGTAGGTATATGAGAAGTGAAATAAATTATCAAGGTAGGCTCTATTCAAGCTTTCCTTATATAAACCGATGTATGAATTGACCTTCATTCATCTTGAATCAAATTAGGGTATAAATCAATTCAGATTGGTCTGAATTAGGACCACATTAGTCTGGAAAAAATGGTGAAGTAAATTTATATGAATATATATATTTTTTTCATCCAATAAATGTACATTATTACAAGACATTTTTCACTCTTGAGTATCCACCAAACCCATCGAGGGTTCACCTGTGGAATAGAGTATACAAAAACAAATACTAATAAAAATACGAATACAAAAACTATTTAATCCTAATATTAATTCTAATATATCTATTGTCTCTATTGTATCCACATACAATGACTAGGCATACATTACATTAGGTTATTTAATTTGAGTTAATAAACATTGTATTGTATTGTATTGTATTTATTAGCATTTCATAGATAGTATACACCATTCAACTTGCATGACAACATTACATTGTACCTACAAAGGTTATAAAAATGTCAATACGTCTTTCCATGTAAGAAGATTAGATGTGTGATGATGCAGTGAGTTTCTCTATAATCACAGTGGGCTAATTGATAATTATGAAAACTACTAGCTCTACAATTATGTTGTTTATAGCCAACTTTTGTGGCCACAAAAGTATAGATAATGTACTTCGTATTACTGAGAATTTATATCGTCTATTTTCGATTTGTCGATATGAAGCGAACTATAATGCCAACAAGCTTTTTGATTGTAGATATCGATTCCTGTAAATAAGGTTTTCTTATAACTCTTATAACTGTACGCATGAGTACTCTCTCCTCGACTCGTTATAAAATATAGAGTTCTCTACAGTCTATACGCAGAAGTCAACTAAGTGCCAGTTGAATCTCTTCTTCGCCTACTCCATGACCGTATTGCGGCGACCGTTTGTTGGTGGTCTTCCTCACTCTCCAGCTTACAACTCCCTTGTCCTCCTCCCTAGGGCACAATCCAATCCACTCCCGCTTCGGTAGAGGGTACGGGTCAAGTGAAAATAGCCAGAGTGGTCAAGGGTGAGGTGAAGCGAGAGATTATCTGTCCCTTTTCTAAACCGCATCATGGTATAACTATCTAACTCTGCAATCATTCATCATTTATACTGGTTATACCACAAGAGACGAATTTTGTTTACTTTTCGTTTTAAATATTCATTCTTCAGGCAATTTGTGTTAGAGATTAAATTATGTATAACCTCACACGGAGGGAATTGTTGAGTAATTAAAAAAGATTCGCTATTTAATGGAATAATTCATATTGTGATACATAGAAGATTCATTCCAACATGATATTAAATTTTATGAAGTACACCTTTCTTCCATATTTCATCGACTCTGATCAGATATGTCCTCTGGGGAATGGCCCTTCCACCAAAAGCATGAAGAAGTCAGGATATATTTTATTTTTCAAATTGACGAAATATGTATTTTTGATGGGTCAACAGTCGATTATTTTGTATCCGTGGGCTGCTCACGTAGACACAATACCCTTACAATTTTCAGATGTTCTCCACCTAATATTATAGAATGAATTCATTGAATTGTGTTCTATAAAGTAAGTATGTGTTTATCAGTCGTACCACTGGCAAGTACGAGTATGGTTTTACAGTTGTATATAATATACTACTTCGTATAATAAATAAACAAGGAAACTGAATGTCCGGTTATCTGTGAATGAAATGTGGCCAATCGGTGTACAGCTTTGGTCTGGTACCCATACATGAATAACAAATAATATATGTGTATTCACTTCTTATCTCTCGTTAACAATCATCAGTCGTTTATTACTCTGACACTCGAATGGGGGGAGGGGAAATATCGCCCTAACATAAATGAGAAACAGTGATAGTGAGTGTATGATAACTCATTGTTTATATATAGGCTTGCATGCACCTGGTTCTGCCTCAAATAAATCTACGATTTCATCCACATTTCAGATAACATTATTCATAGGTTCTCTTTGATTCAATTGACAGTTTGGCAAATTAATCTGAACACTATATAGTGTTATATTAAATGGACATGTAGCGCTCGCGATTAACCTCACTTGATTTAATAGGAAGGATAAACCGCTTGATAATCCTTTATATATTTCACAGTATCGTACTACAACGTGTTTATTGGTCCTGACATTTTTGTTTGCGTATATAGGTGGCGAGAACCGACACTAATACTAACACAGAGAATACTATTAAACTTCACTTTAATTGCACTTAACATAGCACTTCTCTTCTCTGTCACACATCAAACATACAACGTTACTTTTACAAC
>OZ023328.1:20835300-20860300 GCA_964007535.1 Brachyptera risi
GTTGTCTACATATATTAATGATACAACATGAATCACTTGAAAGAAATATTGAATACAGAGAACACAATTTGGGGTACATTTCTGCCCACAGATTACAACAATATGCGACATCACTAGAAAGAAACTCGTATTATATTCAGTGGATATTCCCGAGTAAGGTTCGCAAGTACGGCTGAAGTGATACCAGAAGAAGTTCTTGTCCGAGAAGTGATTTAGTATGTCGTAGCATGACCCGACTTGAACTAGCACACTGGAGCGACCCGACGCTTTCACCCCTAAAGTACTAGAGCTGTGAGAGCGGGTGAGAGGAGGGGGAAGGGGGGGGGGTGTTTAACGTCTCTATCATGAACATGTTGAAGCTTATCGGTCATCACACGACACGAACAACATTACAAGCTAATAGAACACTCGAAAGTAGATATGAAATATGTATCACCAGCAGTTGAAACTTCATGCAGACTAAATAGTATGACGTTAGCTTAATTTATGACTGTAATTAACCAGGACGTGATGTCTTGAATTGTTTCAATAAGTTGGCAACGATTTGTCCTGAATTTTTCTCTCTTATCACAACGAATGTGGAGTATCAATAATTGTGTACTCCAATTTGTAAATATCTGTATATTGTGACTTCTAAAGCTGTTACGATATCTTGACTATAGCCCTATCTCCTCATATCCAATGCCTATAACTGGGTTCTTTGAATATTCTTGTGACTTAAGGTACATCAATTCAATAATCCAAATGAAAAGAAAAATTAGTTGATATCAAATTTCCTTTTATACAGGGGCAGGGTCCAAGATATACACCATTTATCAATGGATTATTCGTAATGAAGAAAAAATACATTGTGAACCAAAGATTGTCATACATTGAATGTATGGCACTGTTATAGGATGAAGCCTAAATATTAAGATATGCATTGATTCATGCTTGTTTCGATGGGCCTACAATTCGGTGGAGGTGCCAAGTTACATTGACGTTGATTCTTTCATGCTTTTTTTTGAAATTTTTCATTCGTATATGGTGCATCACGCGTGAGTATATGTGAATTGAATCACACAATGATACATAAAATATGGGAAAAATTGATATGGAAATTAAAGAAGAATTTTCCAACATGTAGTGGAGGTGCCGTTTCTCAGCTACGTCATAATTGTAAGCTGTGTGCATTGCTCAAAGTCATCATTCTTATCAAAATATGCATATTTGTAAATGAGTATGCTGAATAACATGCTGAAACCATATTTTAAAAATAGAATGATGGAAATTGCAAAGTATCATTATCTTCTCTTGCAGAGCCGCTATAGCAAGCTATCTATACCTTGAAGTCCAATACATGTTAGAAAGTGGTGTGACATTTCAAATCTCAACCAATAATAATTACTCATGACGTCACCAAATAAACTTGTCAAACAAAAACATCCACTCTCATTATACACTAGTATTAAATTTCGTGACCAATTAATAGAGATGAGCATACTAAATAATCTCACCAATTTATCTAAATGCATATCATTACCACGACACTAAACACTTCTGCCCGACGAGAACTTGTTCTTCCGAACAAAGTATTATATTAGTTGAAATACAACGTGATAAAACATCTGCTTTTCTGTAGCCGTTAAACTTGGATTAACAAACGTACCTACCCATAGAAAAACTTGGAGAAACCCGAAATCAAACCGGGGAAAAGCGGTTTTGAGTCACCTGAGGAAAACTCTGAGACCTCGAGCGTTTGTGAGGCGTATAAGATTTTACACCTTGAGTGCGCGTGGTCATAGTTTTTGAAATATCAAGAAGATTTATTTGTGATTATTCTGCTGAAGTAATGAGCTAGGTTTATGCACAGGATTTTGCATATATATATATATATATATATATATATATATATATATATATATATATATATATATATATATATATACATATATATATATATATATATATATATATATATATATATATATATATATATATATATATATATATATATATATATATATAATCAATAATCAAATCTTTATGGCAGTTAAAAGTCGCGTTGACGAAGATATATTTATTCAATTGCCCGACGTTTCGACTACAATATAGTGGTCATTTTCGAGGGCTAAAAATGAAAATAATTATATAAATGATAAATAATATCTTCGTCAACGCGACTTTTAATTATCCATAAAGATTTTATTATTGATCACATAATGAGTCGTGAAAGTCTTAAAAAAAACACACACATATATATATATATATATATATATATATATATATGAATGAATGTTGGGGTTTAAAGGCGCGTCGACAGCGGGGTCATTTTGCGCATATATATATATATATATATATATATATATATATATATATATATATACGTATATATACGTATATATATATACGTATATATATACGTATATATACGTATATATATATATATATATGTGCAACGTTAACCGAATTCTACGCGTGGTCAATCCCTTGCAGTTCATCCAATGATTGTTTTTGTTTACAGCTGATCGATATACTCAAGAATCTGAGAAATTGTGAGAGCTTCCACAAAAGTGAAGAATAGGTAGTCTCTTACGATTTTAATTATCTATAATAAACTTTCTTATTGAGTTGCCCCTCTCACAACAATCGTTCATTTTCATTCAATATTTACTCATTCAATTTCATTCAATTTCACTGGCTCAGCCTTAATTGGCTCACGTGTTCTCTTTCACTCTCAATATTATTCACTTTCCAAGTCTGTTAATTGATAGTTCTTATAATAATTCATATGAGTTTCAACGACGCACTGTAGACCCTAATAATGATGATTGATGATGTGATCTGACTATCTCTTGGCGTCAGATGAATGTTATATTATGGGATGATGAGGTGAAGGTTTTTCGAGTGATGGGAAGGAAGAAGTCGTGGTCTATATTGAAAATACCTCTTCAGCATAAGCTTATGGTGAGGGAAACCACAAAGAACCTCTGTTGAGATGAACAGTGAGCTATACACTTCAACACAGTTATAATGTGATAATACATTTTATTCAAACAGTATGCCTACAATGTACAAATGGAGCTTTCTTCTCTCCCTGCTCTTCGTTTTTTAATTGCATTATATTATCTTCGTTTATTATTATTATGACTGTCAATTGGCAACCTTCTTCATTTGGCATCATCTTTTTCATTTCGAATGATTTATATACTCCCACATTTACTCTCTTTGAGAGTATTTTATTCAGTTGGACGAACAGTGAAGAGTAAAAAGTTCGTCTTGGAACTAAATACTGATAGAAATATGGTGAACTTGAAAAACGGTACGCCGTTTATCTCAGTCTCAGTCGAGGCTCTGCTTGGGAGACTGAAGCCACACTGAGCGTGAGTTCGAAACCCCGCACAGGGCCGTATTGAGGCACATGGCCACGAGGCCGGGCATGGGCGCCAAATATGCAAGTGGCACCAAATTTCCACCAGCCCATTGAAATAAAAATATATATCACTAGTCAAACGCGAAATATGCGTTGTAAGATGAGCGAGATATCTCAATAAGGTATAAAAGTCCTTGAAATAGTTTTACCCTTGCTACTTTATCGACTCTGGTATTCTACACACCTTGATATCTGAATAAGCTATAAAAGTCGTTAAAGAAGTTCTACTCTTGCCACTTCATTGACTCTGGTATTCTACACACCTTGACGCATATAAAAAATACTTCATTGTTGGTCAACTCTTGAATCTAGAAAGCAGTGAATCTCGACAACTTAATTCTGTCATAATTTTTATGATATATTTTATGAATATTATCAGTCATTTTATTTTTTTTCTCCAAAACGACTGATCAGAATTGCTTACAAAATCGTAATAATGTGTAAAATCCATGTATACACATTTAGAGAAAATTTCATCCCATTTGGAGAGATTTTATTTTTCAACATTTTCCGCCCAGCCAAATCTTATGGGGTTTTTAGAAACTTTGAGATGATGATTCTCAAAATCGGTCCGACCGATTCATCCCAAAAACTATACAGTTCTAAGTCGGATGAGTTTGCGTGTACAAAAAAAGTTTCATGTTGATCAGTCAACCCTTGCGACCTGTGGAGTGCTTACAAACAAAAAAAAAAAAAAAAAAAAAAAAAAAAAAAAAAAAAAACACACAGACAAAGCCCTATAAGAGTGGGATGGAGACTTCGCTACGCTCATCAATTATTTGAAGTTGCATATATTTTAAGAGAAATGTTTTTAATAGTATATACATTCGTATTGTGAGATGTATGTATGTACATCTACAGTATGTCCACTGAAGAATGGAGAGTGAAAGGATAAAAACGATTGAAAAAAATGCAAGAATGAAGAAAGAACGAAAAGCAATGCTCAAAAAATACTTATCAAAATCTATGTATTTGATGGTTAATTGCTTATAAGTGAACGTGTGGGCACCAAATATTCTAGGGTCTATAGAAGCGCAAAGTATCTAGACACGACCCTGGTTTAGTCTCTCATAAGGCATCTTTGTGACATTATTCACTTGCCATCTGCTCATTCCAATCCTCGAATAAAAATAAACTATATATTGGTATGGTTGAGCACGATACAATTGTCGTTATAAATATATATGTATATATATATATATATATATATATATATATATATATATATATATATATATATATATATATATATATATATATATATTATATATATACGATTCATGAACGGGTAGAAATATGACAATATAACAAATATGTTTTCTCTCTTCGTAAAAAAATTACTGATCCAAAATGTTCGGGGTATTCAATTGTGTTGCCATTTGATGTGATATTGCCATACTTGATTTATTCCAAATTGGGCCACCCCTGTATTGTAGATATCAATTATCTGCATTAAATTGTCAAACTCATGTGTCCAGAAAATATGATGGAGCGAAACTCCCCTTGCTCTAGTGGTGTAAGGTGGAGGGACAATCGTTCGGAACCTTCATTTTTTGTGTATATACAACTACACTTCCAATTGGTGATATAAAATTATAAAATTTGAACTAGGATTATTTAAGCTAGTACAGTTCCAACAGACCACAGTGGCGGCCACCTTTGACGTGGGAGGTATATTACAGACACACTTAAAATAAAGTACTAAATTTACGTTATAACCTGTCCTTTATGATAGGGTATAATATCAAAAGTACTTTAGGGATACGGCCATGGGAAGAGAACTATAAGAATTATTTGTCCCACATTACACCAATAGGCTATGCGTTCCATTTATGCTGATATAAAATGAAATGAGTTTCAATATTGTTGAATACATGCACAGTGTTGAAGCCATGGACTGTCCATAACATAAAGAGTCTGTAATTTACCATAACTATAAGTAAAATATGCTGTATAATAGTAATCAGAATTTATAATGATTTTGTGATGATAGGAAATAAGTCATATACGTAATTTTCCATTTCTCCTTGATATATATATATATATATATATATATATATATGAATATATATACCTAATATAACGCAATTGGGTCATCGTAATTTACTACATTAGTTATAAAGTGAGATTTAACTGAGTAATTCAGTTGAGAAACACACGTCACTCAACTTAAATTTCAATGGAACTGTAATATTGAAGTATGATTAGGGCCTATATAGAATAACCATTCAACATAAATACAACGTAATTTAGTATATAGGTGCTATGATGTCAAACCCTTGTAATAGGGTGAGTATATAGGGTAATTCAATTTACTGCTATACCCACTTTGAAACGGTCATAATTACGTCGGCAGTCTTTTTCTGGCATAGCAGTAATAAATACGAGTAATGTTTTTTTTCTGTTTTATAGTCTTTGAAGTTCCATCTGAGTATCTGACCCCACATCCATACAACTTACTCTTGATAATGGATTTTCGTACAACTATGAAACATGTCTTTGCTGCTTATATGTGTATATACTCGTGTGGTTCTAGCTAGCCAGAGTATGTAATGTGTTTGGTAGTAAAAGAAGGAGGAGTCCCAACGGGTCAGTGGGATGGCACATCTATAGGGATGATGGTAAAAAGGCAAGATGGCCTCTTTTGACTTTATATGTAGCAGGCATTCCTGACTTGACAGTCATAGAGACCGTAAAAATGACTTACATCAACACTTTGTATCATTTTTATGTTCTTAGTTATGGCAGAAAGAAGTAAATTTCATAGAGAATGTTCGGGTTGATCCTTTGTCATCATTGGAAAATGATGATTTCATGTCAAATTTTGATGGTGATGATGAAAAAGAAGTATTTGAGATGTATATGTTGATTCTATTGAAATCCGTACACTGCGGCTTTTTTTCTCATTCATTTATATCAGATTAATCGATACAGTGCTGTACAATAACTGAGATCTATTGGCGACGGAATGAATGATTGATGAGATGAAGATTTTTCAGATAATGGGATGGATAGTGGATAGAAAGCGGTTGTGTCCGATATTGTAGGAACCATCCCGGCAACATTTTGGGTTAGGCCTACAGAAGAAACCCACTGAAAAACTGTGTAAAGGTGGACGGTGGCGGGGATCAAACCGAGGCCTAATATACCCTCTCCACCCGGGTCACAATTAAGGAGCAATAAGCGCGTTTGCACGACGTGTGTTACTCATTTTGTGTTTCATGATGACCCAATCAACACCAACATCTAGGTTACGTTGGGAGCACGAATTAACGGGTGCTAATGATGAAGCTGTGAATGGTGAAACGATGGTGAATGATGGTGGGCTTTAAAACAATCGGACTCAAACCAGTGGCGGCTGGTGACTTTAACTATAGGGAGTACTGCAGTTGATAGAAAAAATTAAATACCCCTTCCTCCCCCCCGCAGGTAGTCCTGTGGGGTGAAATATTTTACTCCCATAAAATTGACGCAATTTCCTCATTCAACATCCACATTTGGATCTCAACAATAATTTTCTTCCCAACTCAAATAGAATCTGTTGACCTTATCTGTGTGGGTTTATTGAGAAAAAATATATCTTGAATTTAGTGCTGCCATAACTCGAATATTTCGATATATCAATTTGGAAAGTTTAATTTAAAAATTGAGTTTTTATGAAATTAAAAGTTTCACTGAAAATATTATATCCATTTGTTGAAATTCAACTTCTTTGTTTTATAATTTATTCATTTCATATCTCGTTTTTGAGCTACTGAAGAATTGATGTTAATTAATTCACTGGTATATTTTATATTGAACTTTTAACCATCTTGATTGTGAAGAACCAAAATCGCTTAAGGACAAATCGACGGAATACAGAATGCTTGATGGCTGTTTCCTTGTCATTTTTTCAACATATTTCAGAATGGAGAAGTAAATAACATCATTCCTACTGGATGTGTTTGCACATTTTGTTTGTGTGTATTTCATGAACTGGATAATAGATGAAGTTGTGCCATATAATCAGTAAATCTTGGAAATATCATGGTAATATCATGCCCAAAATAGTTGTTGGATAGAAAATATATTGAATTACTTAGATCAGAAAATATGTGTGAGATTGATTAATTTGTCATTTCTAAAAAATATATATATATATATTATATAGTAACGAATCAATACATAACTCGTCTCGGGCCGTTTTCTAGAAAAAATTGTCTCCATGAGAGTGAAAATATTCATGTTTCGATTGAAAAAAAAATTGAGAAAAATATGTTACTTCATATTTTTTATATTTTTTGTGGGTAATGTTTGACCTTATTAAAAAAATTAACTCAACCGGGTGTGAAATATGGAACTTGGGAATTTCAGTGGGTTCCCTCCTTGATAGGCTTGTCAATTGACCCGAATCACCAAGCCGTTATTAGTATAAGTGAACGCCGCGAAAGCAAGGAGTGTACGGCGTCTCGCAGTGCTTGGACAAGTGCATGCTAGGTGCTGTTCCTCATGCAGTACGTCGTACAGGCTGAAGTCACGCGCTCCCCCCCCTCTCCACGCGCTCTCTCGACCCTCATTTTTTCGGCCAGCTATCGGGAACCATGTACTGCAACTAGTGCAGTCCCGGAACGTGTATCAAAGGTTGCGTTCCACTCGCTTGCAGGCGCTCAGCGGTTTGTTGATTTAATGATGCATTTGAAGCCGCTGGCGTTCAACAATGAATGATTACGTTAATTTTGATAATATCTCTTTATGAAGCTGCATTTTCTCAACAATAATTGCTAGACAAATATATTATACGTCATGAAAGCAACTATTTATTCGAGATGAATTTATTGAAAAAAAACATGAATTGGGAAAATCGTGGAGTGCTGCCTTTCAGCAGTACTTACACACGAGCCGCCACTGACTCAAACGCACGCCCGAATTCTCTGAAAGTAGCTTGATGTAACTGAATGTGTAGCTGAATAGTTGAGTGTGCCATGGGTGGCAGTGAAGTTCTTATCATCAGTGAATTGTTGCTGGATTGTTAATTTATGGGCCCAAGTGTGAAGTGAAGTCTCAAATGATATCGTGCTTTCATTAAATCTTTCTAAACGCGAGCATATTTCATCCAACAAAAGAGTTTCGAAATGAGAATGCATGCACGACTCCATGCTGCACGACAGAGATTATTTTAGCTTATATTAAAACCTAACCTAATCTAGAAGAGAGAATTGAAAACATTCGAATTCATCAAAGGTGCTCACAAAGTTTTATCTTGAGAAACATGTTTTTTTTTAATATAAAATCTGCTATTCGGGTTCTTTGATTCAATTCTCACTGAAATTTTATTCTCATACACATTTGATTTCATCTTAAAATTTTTGAAGTATACCAAACCAATTGATATAACTTGGTTCAGATGGAACTAAATCGATTAGTGTTTCTAGGGTAGAATCATCATGCAAGAAACAATTACAATAATATGACTGTATGAAACATTTTTAGTGATGGCTTAACAGATAACTTCACGATATTTCTTTTGCATTTCCAATTTAATTCATTTCAGCTATTCTCGCAGCTATTTGACAGGATATGGAGTGCATATCATAATGGAAAGAATATTCCCAAAATAGAGAGATAATTAGGCTAGTTGTATAAATAGATCCTAATCCATATATTTGTGTCCAAGTCACGTTCGAAGTATATTTGAAGTCTGAACTAATCAGTATTCGAACCTGAGACCCATGCTCCGAATTCAGAAACAATCATATCTGAAACCACCATGCACGAACACACACACACACACACACACACAGTAGTAGTTCTTGCACACGGGGCCAATAAAATGCTGTTTTTTGAGCTAGATCTATAGCCATGGCATCACATCACGCTGGAGATAGATAGATAGACGGCTCCTTTGGTATGATCTGTGTATACGAATGTGATTGACAATGCCGACAGCCTCTCTAATGGATCTTCTATCCTGTCTTACATGTGTATAGATAGTCGAGTCTCATTGAATAATCTAATGGAGGAGGTTGTGTGTGTGTGTGGAAGTCTCCTTGTGAGGCGGTCAAGCGGCTAGTCATTGGCTGTCAAACGTCACTCTTCACTGAGCCGTCGAGGTCATTCCACCCCCCCCCCCCCCTCCACGCCCTCCTCGTTCCTCACGCGCTAAAGTGCAGCTTGCATTGTAAAGAAAGGTGAATCGAGTTAGAACTATATGTAATCTATAATACGATTATTTTTATATAGAAGGGTTTTGGTAAGTAATGAGTTCCCCCAAGATTATCCCTTATTATCTTGAATGAGGTGTCGGTGATTTCTTCATCTAGATTTTACAATTCAGTTGTGAAACAGACAATGTATTGGTAACAAAATTGTTCGAACAATTCCATTGACTTATGTTGATTGACTACATTCATGGAAACAATATTATTTGAATGGACCTGATGAGGTTTTACATATTATATTATATATATATATATATATATATATATATATATATATATATATATATATATATATATATTGTATTTATATATATATAATTATATACCGGTATATATATATATATATATATATATATATATATATATATATATATATATATATATATATATATATTATATATATATATATATATATATATATATATATATATATATATATATATATATATATATAACCATTATACACATGAGTATGTAGGGCCTATATACTATATGGATGTTATATATAATACATATTTTACATTTCAAATAACTATTTTCACACCGTTCCTAAAGCTCTTATCATCAGTGGCCAACTGGCCATAGAGAAACTATCTATTATAAGACACGAAAGCAACGTAACCTATACGTACGGATAAAAACAAAGAACTCCATAACCCTGCTAATCCTCTTTCCTTTTACTGCCGACTCTAAAGCCTTTTCACTGTTTCTCACTCTTTTAGCGATTGCACATTCGAGTGCCAGGGCGGGATAGTTTGCAATTTCATGAAGACGTGATATTGCCCCTGTGACCAACTAAAGGCGAAGAAAATCCCTTTTTGATTGCAGCACTGTGAGTTGAAACTATACCGAGTCACATACTAGAAGCAAGTTTTCGACCACAGTGTCTATACAGAAAAAAAACACTCTTCCAGTCTTTGAGATTCGAGTATTCCTTCACGAAACGTGTCTCCGTGGCGTCGTTTTAGAAATCCAACCTTTATCCCCTTCCCTCCCGTTCCGTCCCCGCCTCCGGCTACTTCGCCGCCTTTCGACGTCCATCTATCGAGAAGACACGACTTTTCTTTAAGAGTCTCTTCAGATAGTAGCCCTTCTTGAGCCCACATATCGGACAAGTCTCACCCGAGGGACCGACTAGCCATAAACAAACTCTCTCTTCCTTCAGAGACTTCTGTTGTGAAAACCAAGGAAGTACAAATTTGGTTTGTTACTTTTAAGATTTAACAAACAGTGTTCTAAGTCGGGGCATGTTCCCTGTTGGCTTTTACAGTGTGACGGACTGGCTGTAGTGGAATATAATCAAACGGAATAATTATATGTAACTTCATTCATAGACTGAAGATATATTTTACGACAATCGATCTCTACATTAGTAAAAATAGCATTCAATGCTAATAATCGCCGAAAAACGAAAAAAAATGTCAAAATACACGTGTTGGTTACAGGTTTTTATATTTTATCACGTTAACGCCTTTTTACTGTTTCTGTACCCCCTTAGACGAAATTAATTTTCTGCTTAATAGCCGTTATAGTTCGTTCTGGTTCTAGCCGCGTCCAGAACGGAGCATTAACAATACTATAAGCTGTTCGCAGAAGAATGGCGAGCGTGGTTTTCATTGGCCAGATGATTTACATGTCGGTGGCATCCCAAAGAGAATCGTGAAGAGAGTAAAACATAAATAAAGGTTAGAAGGGCTCATTTTCTCTTGCCAAGTTGATGGCATAGCCGATCGTAAAAGAGTCGTAAATCTTTCCTTGTGTATAGTCAACCTGTAATACCCATGGCATGGCTCTCTCGATTTCAATGGCTCTACCATCACACGTAAAATATGGTGTTTGCAATGACCACCAGTCGCCAGTTAACTGCCCAGGGTTGCCAATTCCATCGCTTTTTCGTGCCGGGTTGTTCGTTGGAAGGAGGAAAAAAACATCTTGTCATTCTACAAGGCAGGAAAACGATCGAGAAAATGAAATAAGCCTCAACAGTCGATAGATGTAATCTACTATCGAGATAAGATTATCGAATATCGGACATTCTTAAGAATTTCGATTTTTTTTTTGGCCCTTAAAAACACAGTTCACGCTGTAAAAACACAGTGTGAAGTAGGCCCACACGAAGACTATCTCTCCATATAGTCCCTATACTAAATATGTCTAAGCCGCAACATCTTTTCTCCTCGTGCACACTTTATATCTGTACTATATATAACCAGCGAACTTAACGAGCTGGTCTGTGAGAAGGTGGTGTAAGTTTGGAGAGAACCAGGCGAGAAGTGAAGTTATCACACTCTCAAGTCAGCATAAGAGTTATATTATCTTCTTTTACTCGCGCCTGTGGTCATCTCGCCGCAGACGCCATGACCATTCATTGACGCCAACATGCTCGCAGCCACAGTTGTAACCCGAAAAGACAGATGGTATCATTCAATGTAGTCGATGCTCTACAACTCTATTCAGGCTCTGGATTTCAATATTTCGTTCGAGACTACGTGAAGCTGATCGACTGATTAGTCAATAAAATAGCGCAGGCAATCAAAGGAGTAACAAAATAACACTTGATTATCTTCTAACGAACTACCAGGAAAAAAACGAGTCTCAGTAGTTTTCAAAGGTTTTTATTTTCCTCTCTTTTTCAATACTGCGTATAACGATCCCACTAACAGCTATAGGTTATACGGGGGTAAGAATGAGCGGGTGATAATGAAACGATGGACTGATGATGGGTGGAAGGACGTTTACAAAAACTCATGACTCATACGGGACTCGAACCCACGCTCGATCATAACTTCAGTATACAACGCAATGCGATAGTTGACTGAGCCACGGGGGTGGTTTTTGTTACTTTATCAGCACCAAATACATCCTTTACTGAATACCATCCTATATACATCCTTTACGCTTATAAATATTCTGCTTTTTTTACGCAAAACGGTGATACGCTCAACATGATATATTTTATATATATATATATATATATATATATATATATATATATATATATATATATATATATATATATATATATATATATATATCGAATATACTTCGATAAAGGATGGAACGCATATGAATCAGTACGATAACCATCGCAAATCTGGTTTCTCGTTAATGGCCGCTTACTTCTATCATATATACTTCCCCTATTCATACGAAACCGTTATTGTGTGCTGACGTGCGGACTTGTGGTTTTCTATACTATAATGCGGTATATTGATATAAATGTGCGGTATTCTATTTGTAATGTTAGGCCACCATTTAAGGATATTCAATCTGAAATCATGCGGACAATGGTATTGAGATCCGCGAGATTGACAAGCGTAGACGATACGATAGCGGTAAAGATCTACAATGTCGAACTACAATCGGTATTCGAGATTGATGGACTATCAGGTATTATCATCAAGTCGCAACTCGATGCGTATAGACTGTATAAGGGATTGCAATAAAGTATTAAAACGCAACTTCTGGTTAGAGAATGTTTTGAGTCTATACGCGATGAATTCGTATAAACGCGGGATGACCACGTATTGGAAGTCCGTAATTGGATGGCTTTTATACAAAATCTCTGTCTATACATCCTTATATTTATATATGAGATTGACATTTGATGAGTTTAAACGTCCAGGCGGTCTATAATAGTGGAGTTATAAGTGCATTTCGTTTCTTTTTTATTATTTCTGTCGTTGAATGCATGCATGCAATGCCGACATAAGTAGATGTATATATAACTGGAGAGTTTGCATTATCAGCGTATAAAATGAGAATGGTAAAGAAATGCTCATTATTTTACATACTATTGGATGATGCTAGCATGTTGTGCTGCATAGTTATTCAATACGGCAATCAAATGATCGCATTCTGATTTGACAGATTCACTGTTTTCATTGCTTCATCTTTATAAGGTGAAATCAAATCACAATTCACTTTTTTTGTAATTTATAGTTGTGCGAGATCATTACTTCCAAGTATGGCAGGAGCTTTAGTAATGCACATCAAGAAATCACTTCAAAGTGTATGTGACCTCAAGCCAAAACTTGTGGAAATAATTTGCCGAGTGAACCGTATGCTTTCATAAATGGTAGGCCTATATAAAAGTAGTGTATATTAAGAAATTCATCAAGTACAACCAATGCGTCAGTGTTTTATCAGAATTCAGAAGTGTTAGGAAGATTCCAGTGTTGGATTCATATCAAAGGTAATTACACCAACAGTCTTCAATTGTGAATCATTTTCGTGAAAGTATATAAACATACTCAATGTATAGGAAATACTTGCATCAGTGCACTCAAAGTACAACATTGAACATGCATCCACTGTGAAATATACAAAAGGTACTTCTTCTTCTATGTACACTGTTCACATCACATTTTCCATGAAGCGATTACGTCGACCGGACTGGAGTGGAGCTCGTAGATTTTGACGTTCAAGTAAAGGTTGAAAGTAAATAGAAAGAGGTTTCTTCAAGTGCTATAATTTTTACAATACAATTCGACAATTACAACAGAGTTATATAGTTTGAGGTTTTGTACAGATGTACAAAATTCACAATACATTTTTGGATAGTGTTATAAATAACATGACATTGTGCCACATTTAATTTTCAATTATCTGAAAACTTTAGCAATTAATATATTTGACTGAACGATTCAAAAAATGTGGAATGAAATTATATTTTGATGAGATAATTAATGATCCCATCCATGTATAGCTTTCTCCTGTCAATCAATATCACCGCTAGATGAGAAAGATAGCCGCCATACACGTGGGCCATTGCTGGTCGCTATACTTGCTTAGTTGGAAGATTGCTGTTTTTTTCAACCATCGGAGGTATTGTGAATATATTACTGTTTATCCAGTCACCCGCCGCGCTGCTGGTCCACTCAATGCCGGATGCATTCATTGCGCAGTCGCAGACTGAACCACTGCCGTCTTGACAGCAAGTGATTGATGATCTCGCCATCAATCAAGAGAGCGGCCTGCATCGTCATGTCCAAATACCCCAAGAGGACCACCCATTCCTGCAACAGAGTCGGCAAACAAATTCTGATCAATTTCAAGTATTTTGACGTTGAATCGTGCCCTCTCAGAGGCCTTTGTTTCAAGCTTTCCGAATCTTTTATACACATAAAGGTATTAAATAACATATATAAAATAACAGTAGATGAAATTGAAACGGCAGGGGGTTGACTGCACGAGAAACTATGTTCCCGTACCGGTAGGACCACCCAATCTCCAATTCAACATCGGATTAAAGATGAAAACGACAGGACGCAATTCCTCTTGGCATGGCTGGCTATTTTTCTCGTATTTTTTTCTATCGTAAGAGCTCTTTCTCATTTTGCCCTTATCTGTACATGACTCTTCTCCTATATTTTATCTCGTGGCCTTTTACCACATAGCTTGTGTTTTCTTGTTAGCAGTTGACAGGGGTAACTTATTAGCGGTTTCTAAACCCGGTAGCCACGCTATCAAGAAGGTATAGTGTGTGGAGGCACAATCGGGCGAGTCACTACTCAAACTGTCAGATTGAACAGATCGTGGAAAACTAGAACTTGAAAGATATTGTGTATAGATCCTGTATCGGATTAACGGGATTATGAATACTTGATATTATTAACTTGTATCGCGGATGGGCCCATGATATGTGACGTGTGCCAATCTGAAATATACAAAGGTAGTTGATGTTTTCCATTACACAATGTTGTTCTTCCATTATGACATGTACGAAAATATTGCTATATACAGTAATATTGTCTCTACTAAAGCCTTAATCATCACAGTGATGGAATCATTCTATCTCCAAACCAATTCCAAGAGTTGAACACTAAAAGTGATAGATTTTTTCAAATCTTGTTAACAACCTTTATACACATTTTTTGGGATCAACTTTTACCGCCTTCGTCCTGTATTTACCAAACACAAATTCCACATTCATACATAATAGACGAGAAACTGCATCAACTAGAAATGAAAGGAAGTAATTTTTGTAGAAAAATTCAGCTCATTAATTCAAAAACTAGAACCACATTTAACAATGTCCACATTCCAGTGGCATGTGTGCTGGTTTGGCGATCTTTTGTAAGAGTTTATAGCCTCGTTTTAGGTTGTTTTCGCGTCTATTTGGTCGCCCGACAAACAGACAAAGCAACATTACACAGATTCTGACAGTTTGAAACGTTATATTCCTTCTATTGTCAAAGTCGATCATCGATCATTCGGAGCCACGTTAAATCGTATCTAATCATCAAAATGCGCCCACCAAACACAACAGAAAAATAACAGAAAAAGAATGCACATTTGGAAATAAGATGGGAAAAATTTCAAATACCCCATGGGTAGGCCTGTATTCTCATACCAAGCAACAAGGTTCATAATAGATAAAAATACTTCAATTACATATACAAACAAATCACGACGATTGCCACACTGGATTACTGCATGGGCGATCGAATATAATAAGTGTAAATATTATATGGGTCTACGTCGAGCATACTAAAATACTGATATGTAAACATGAGTGTGTAGGCCATTGAATGAATCAATTCCGAGTGGATGTGTTGAGTGAGTTTGATTGTCATATTTCATCCTAAAATACATCAATGAAAATGTAAAAATTCACACGAAATTGATTGAGAAAGTTTCATGTCACTTGCGTAGTCAGCTACTTTTTAGACAGCTTAAATCAGAGAGGGAGGGGGGGGGGGGGGTCTAGAAGACTTGATGTACGTTGGCTGCTGTAATTTAAATTCAGATAAAAGGCCCAATATACCAAATTTCAGTGAAATCGTACAACGCGTTCAGGAGCTATAACAATGTAATAAGTGTATTTTTTCCGACTACTTCTCTGCTATACAACTCAAACAATTAATACAAAATTGAATTGAAATTGTTCGTACTCACCTATCTTAGCATCGTTGTAACCTTCATCAGCTCACCATACCACAGAAAATCGAGCCATTTTCCTAGATTATCTGTGATCATACCCTTCATCAGAATAATAAGTTGTGAAAAGAAGGAAACCTAGATCATGGAGTGACCATGGATATGGCATACGTATAATCAGGGATTCAAGAAATGTTTTTCAAGTGAAATCCCTTCAATTTTCATTTTATTTCGAAGAGTGTTCATAATTTTGAAGGAACTGACTGATTAGAATCAAATCTTCACAGCTGACTATTAACATCATTAACAGAAGCGAAACAGACGCCAATAGATCTTAGTCATCATTATAGTGCGTTATTAAAACCCAATATATAAAAAATGCGGAACAATCTCTCACAGTTACATTTGAGTATATGGCAAAGGCAATGTTATAGTGCCGTATATGTGAATTATTTTCATACTTTCACTCCTACACTTCATTAATGTTTCAATTTGTTCAAATATTGAATAAGTAGTAGCGTTACCAATATGTGAAATTTTTATAAGCCATGTTTATTACTATAGATCCTGTACTAAATCATATATGTCTCTATAAATAGTATTGAGCTATGTTTGTCTACTGGTTGTATAATAGATGCACAAGGTAATAAAATGCTGTATTAAAGTAAAATATTATCTATATGGACGCTGTATACGTAACCAGTTTGAATAATTTATGTTGATAACACCATAAAAAGGTGTTGGTTCGTATACTGAATGAGTTAGTGCCGTTATGGTAATGGCGGTGAGTTGCTAGAGACCACCGCTAGGCAGAGCCACACGACACAAATACATTTTGAAAAAGAACGAAATGAACTATTACCACCATTACCGAAGACACCCGATTACAAACTATCCTGAGGAGAGTATCTGTCAAAATGGCCGACTGTAAGCAACTGATATTATTTATTGTTATGGTTTGTTTTAGGGTGGGTCAAAACCTCATATATAGTATATATAATATGAGTAATGTTTTATAGCTGATACATACAGCTATAGATACGTAGCCATAGCGCGAATTATTGTTTTCCGATGTTTATGACACTGTTTCGATTTCATAACTCCGTTATATACAATACGGGGGCTTTTTGAGGGCATGTATTTCATTTATCAAACAGTATATCAAGTCATATGAACAAGAGAGAGAAAGAGAGAGAGAAAGAGAGAGAGAGAGAGAGAATGTATAGCTTCTATTGATAAGATTCATACAATCATACACTCTACGCAACTGAATATGCAGATGCATTAGATAGTATAATAATACTATCTAGGCTATTATCCTACATGTTTCTATTTATTTTTGGAATATTCATGTTCAGATATTCATATTGAATATTCATATTCATATTTCCTGTATATGAAACAGACCCACTTTTTTTACGATCATGAGACAATACCAGTACCTGGGAAATCTCGTGAAAGGCCTATGAAAAGGCATATGAAGATTAAATCCTCATATGGAATATGATATATCATTTTATTTGATAATTTATCGAGTCTAGTTGGGGCCGTTCCATAATTTCGCAAACCAAAATTGAGTGTAACAATATGAAATGTGATAACATATAAAATGAACAAAGAAGAAGCACAATGAAGAAGTTTCAAATCCCATATTACACAAAAGCTATTATAAATAGCTGAAGTAACTTGGATCACGTTATGATTTTCAATGTTTATTTTAGACCACCCTATCTGACAAAAATGGTTTAGCCCTTATTGTAACATGTGAATAAACCCATACAATACGGCATGTACCAAGATAACATTATCTTTCAAAAGCGTTTGCTATTATTCTATTTATATATTATGTAGTTAAAAGCGGTTATTGTCAAGAAGGCTTTCAATTTTATTCAAATATACGAGTTTACGACGTGGGGAGCCCGAAGGCGTGAGGGGTTGATATGTCGGTGAGAATGGTGATATTATATACTTCATATTGCTTTAAGGGTTAAATCGAACATCGCCAGTTCAAGGTCTGACATTTTTGACAGTTGTGATTATATTATGTTATCATTTTCTGAATTGCTCTATTTAGCATCATTCAAACCTCTCCAATGGATGCTTTTCAAATATTTCACCTCCAACTGGTTTGTTTTTCAGTTTATCTGATGAGTATTTTTGTACTCTCATAAAAGGGTATATATTTATATAGGTTTATTTTATATTTATTATACATATTCGTTCCTTCATTCGTTATTTTTCAGTGGGTATATAGGCCTATTTATCATCTGAACTAGTGAGCCAGTCATTGGTATAATGAAGTTCACGCCTACGTGAGGGATCACATAGCGTTTCTAGTTTCCTTGCCTTCTCCGTTTAGAAGGCATTTTACGTTGGACGTCGGAGAGGCCGGCCATGACACTTCCACAATGAACAGCAAGACGTGCACCTCCAAGTTGACTGAAGACTGAAGGGCAGAGGCACGTACTAAAGCAATATGATTACACAACAATGTGTTCAATCCAATCCTTGGATTCAACTTCAACGTATATAAGGAGTATCTTTCTTATTATATTTATTTATAAGAGAGAACATTTTTATTCTTTCAGTTTAGCTCGTCACTGTCTGACCTTTACCCTCGATCTCAGTATGAAAAGAGCCCCTTACCAATCTCCCGTAGCGGATCGGACCGGGGGGCCCTTTTGACGGGTGACCGGTTTGTTCTCCGACCACAACACTATCTGGCGGGCTGCATCGCTCACAGTAAATTAACACCGATGAGACGTGTCAGCTCGAACAAAGCAGATTGTTTTGCTTCCTCGCCCGCCGTCATTTATCTACCTTCAACAATACCTGTCCCATATTTGACACATCTATCAAAGCAGAAAGAATGGTTAGAGTAGAGGAGGTGGGAGAACTACAGAGCGAGTAGAATACACAGAATAGAAAAGGGAACAAGAATATAGTAGAAGAGAGGTGAAAAAAAATATGGTATAAAGTAGAGCCGCATAAGGTTTTGCTTTTGTGAAGGTATAAAATACACGTCAAGTAACTTTTGAAAGGGCAATTGTTGTATAGCAGACGTGACTGGCCGGTTTTATGACATCATAAGCGTTATCCTTTATCAACACAGTATCAATCAAAACAGGAAACCATTATTCTTGAGATTCTACTTATTTAAATTCTCTACATAATATATTATCTTCTAAAGAGACCCAAACTAATTACCTCTTTTGTGAATAATCGTGATTAATTAACTTGCCAGTAATAAAACAATCTACTTTAATAAGGTATAATTTGAAGAGCACAGCGTGTAATCAAGATGGCGGTTGATCTGCGTTTTGAGATATTCGAGTAGAAGGATTTGATGACGTTGTCTCATAAATCGTGTGTCACGGAGGCCTAGCGTCATGACCGCGTGACAAAATACGGGAGCTTTATATATCCACACACACACACACACACACACTCACACTCGCACACAATGCGAATACTATTCATGCCGACTGCTGTAAAGCCCCAACATGGCGGCGATGTAGAACGTTTTAATACATGACAAGGAAAAATAGCTCTTTTGTAACTGATGATAGCCAACTGAAACGAGATAAATTAACTACAATTAATTTGCTGAATGCTATGTGGAAGAAGTTATTCCTCTTTTCGAAAACATACGAAGGAAATTGTATAGAAGTGAGAATGTTATAGGCCTACAAATATTCACGCAGGGTTATGTTCTAGATACACATTTTATCGAATAATTTGAATATCCGGTAAGCTTAACTGTTACTGCTATCTATATTCCATATGAAACGTTTTTATAGTTTTATGGCATTACATTTTAATTTATGTTAATGAGGAACATAAGGTGACTATTCTGAACCCCAGCGATAATCAAGTTGACACGCACATGAAAAGTGAGTGGCGAAAACTCCAACTCGAATGAATTGTAACTTCTATTCGAATAAAACTGAAAATATAGTCGAGTTGCTGAATAATTGCCTCTTTTTCACTCAACTAAAGAGCCGCCACACTATGTAATCCATCATTCTTTGCTCGAGTTAAAGACAATTATTCCAACAAGATTGTGAAACATGGTCTATCAAATCAAAGGAAAGTTTCAAAATATAATCCAGTCTTTTTTTTACCTTTGATGTGATACTAAATGTACAGGCCTACACCATGTTATTTTACTATTGTTCAGCAAAAAAATTGATTCACAAATTACTTTCGATATTATTTTATTCATATGTATTTAAGAGAACTAACAGTGAAGAATATTTGAAAAGTGATATTCTGATGAAGCATTCTCCAAGTTTAAAATGATTTGATAATAATTAAAAATGTAATGTTTTTGGAAATATGAATATCCATCCATTCATTCTAGGATAAAATAGGCCTATCATCCGCTCATGAACTATATAACTTTTGCAAGCTGACTATACACAAACAAATATATCATTAGGACATACTTTGGCCTACATGTGTTTTTCCAAATAAAATCTAGGTCCTCCTCTTAAAATTCTGACGAAAATAACAACATGTAATTTAATTCAAAGAGAAATATCGCCTTACCAAGAAAGGTCACTTCGTAATAATAATCATTCATTCGGTCCGCAATATTTTCAACACGCAAGACTTGAATCATGAAATCATTTGTCTTGACCGCCCTTCATGAAAGAAACCGAACCGTTGAAAAGAATTGACGTCCAGTCGGTCTCCAAACACTAACAGTTTTACCTAGTCCTGACAACTTTGTGCTAGTACGCTACGGACGCAGTACGTAGCACCCACGAAAAGACCCGAGTGAAAATTAAATAAAAACTATACCAATATCGGTAGTGGAGAAATCAACCTGAAAAGCATTCGAACTCGAACCCACTCTCGTCGAAGGCTCACGCCTCGCCAATATGCCATGAGTGTTTGAGTGAAAGAGCAATGGAAAAATGTAAAAAAGTCTGTCTCACCATTCTAGAGTAACTGTCGGAGGTCTTTGTAGTTTGCTCTCCACTGTCCGGCGAGAAGGTAAGCAGGTAAATATGTCAATCATCTCCACAGACTTCCTTGCACTGATACACTGTGCATACTATATCACCTTCAATATTTATAAATACCACGAGTGACTTGAGTTTAGAGTTTTGATTCTATAGATTTCTGAAGCGGTGTAGCAACGTCGCAGAACAACCCTTACCTACTCACAAACTTGACCTCAAAATGCAAAACAGAAGAGTTCCTTTGTTACTGTTGACGCTATGATTGACATGTTTATACTATTTATCAATTAAGCTAATCGATGAGATAACAACAGTTACTCTAGAGTGGTGAGACAGACTATACTAGCAATTGACACCACTCTTATGGCTGACTGAAAATTAATTTATTTTCACACCTCGATACCCTACGCCTATAATTAGTGTAGCTAATTGGTAATACCTTTACCCGGACCACTGAAGCAGCGGACTACAATGATCTACGTATTTATTTATTTATTGAGGGGGAAGTAGATGCGAGTCTCGGAAATGGCAGCAACCGAGAATTGAGAAAGCTGCCCTAGTGATTAACGGTGGAAACACCCTCTGGCCCAACTAAGTTGTTTATCTGGGTTCAGAAATAATAATAAAATTGTGCCACATATTTGCACATATAATACAAATATGGGAAATATAAACATTTGGAACTGGAAATAAAAATATATTGGGTGAAAGAGATAATTAGACGAGCTTTAGCGAGGATTCAATTTGACACACTGAAAAAAATAGGTGTTCGTTTCTATGTTTTTTTTGTTTTTTTTTCGGTTCTCCACAGGTCAAACGGCTACAGCTATCAACTTCAGAAAATTTTTCATCATGGTCCCTTATCTAACTTAGATCTGTATAGTTTTGTGACATTATCGGATGTTGACTTTTTTTTATGAATTTTAGAAATTTTGAAAAATATCCATTAGAATAACACGGCGGAAAAAAAAGAAAATATTTTTATTTTCCCCAAAAAATGAAATTTTGCGTGAAGTTCGAGTTATATTTTGATACAAATTTCTGAAAACTTTCAGCTTGATCGGGTGAGCCATCTTGAAGAAAAACCATAAAATGTGCTTTATTGGTACCACTCGAAGCAGTGGTAGACATACTATTACTATCCGCTCGTCTAACAACGCATATATGACTTTTTCCTCGTTAAGAAGGACAGTTGATGGATGTATGATTATGAAATGATTCTTCAGCGTGGCTTCAAAATGAGAAATTCATTCATCTGTTAGTAATATTGTCATCAGATCACGTTAACAATCTAGCTCTAATTGATAATAGCCAATCACAATCACAATCCAGCACGCTTTTAGTGCTTATGAACGAAAGTAACACCTGTCGATTGTAACAACTATTCTCAACTTCAGCCAGTGACAACACAATTTGTCACAATCATCAATCTATTGACACGATTTGGTATATTTTTCTGTTATGTAAAAAATCACAATTGATCTTGAATATATAATATGTTATCCGAATTTTTTTGAAACGTCTGCTACCCGAACCTACAGAGATATACACTTCTCAGGGAAAAGTGTTATTGTGCCTGGTCTCCCCTACTATACGAGGTGCTGCTATACACAGTGAAGAGCTAGAAGGAAGTGGTGATGACGACAAAATGGACTGGTGAAACAGAGAATGAGTTTCATTTTATTATCGCGTGACATGTCTTGAAGTATAAATCTCGTCAATGGCACTGGTTGAAGAATATATTTTGATACTGCATCAATAGAATTTTTCTGACCACGTCATCATGACGTCACGTGCCAGCACTACGTTGTCGAAACATAACTAACCCTTATTTTGTAGTGTGGTTAGTATGTATAGGATCAGGATGAAAAGTAGACGAAGCTTTCACTTGTCGTTGCTAATGGAAATGTGTCTGAAAGCTACATAAACTATACGAACACCCGACAAGTTCGTGGCCAAAGGATGATAGATCGTCACCATTAAAGATTATTTATAATTTTTCCTTCAGATTCAATCCATTCATAAGAGTTTACCGTCACATTGTATAGTATAGTAGGCGGGTTAGAGATATATGAATCACGAAACTGTGATAAAGAAGTCGAATTAATGTGAAGAATTTAATAAATATGTGCACGAATATTAGGTAGTCACGTTTTTGAATATACTTAGGACTTGGGTGTATATTGTGACTACATTTGATTCGTGCAATGTTACTCCAATTGTTGTCAATGTTTGAAAATTAACTTGATTGAAATATCCGGGAGGTTAAGGGACATGCCAGACCCGGTTCGATCCCCGCCACCGTCCATTTTTACAGGGTTATTTCGTGGTTTCTCTCTGTAGTCTGGGCTAATGCTGGGATGGTTCTACAATATAAGCCACGACCGATTCCCTCCCACTATCCTTCCCACTACTTAAGAAACCTTCATCTCATCATCCCATCATCTCATCAATCATTCATTCATTCATTCATTCCACGCCAATAAATATCAGTTATCATTATAGTGCGTCGTTAAAACCAATATAAATTTAAAAAATAATAATAATATTTCACGAAAAAATATGGGCATAGGCCTATAAAGATTCATTCCACACACATCTATCTTACGGATGGTTCGCTTCTTCATCTTTCGTGGATTCAAGTATTAATAGAAGTAGTATCACAATAAAGAATAAGATTGAACCTACTGAAGGTTCTTAATATAATGCCTTCATAATCAATCATTTTAATATTTCTTCAACAAATAATACAAACGGAGGTTTCATCAGCTTGAAACCAATTCAACTTAATGATTGTAGAAATAGTAAATGTATTTGTTTCATCCTTTAACGAAAGGTTTTGTGAGCAATAACAACAGTAGCAGTCCTCTTGTCAATTCAAGTGTGTCTGTTGACAAAACTAATGATGATACAAACCAGTAGCTCGGTGCGACCAATCAGCGACTACTTGCTAATACACCTTCACGGCCATGTTGATTTTACCAGGAAACACACATTCAAGTGTTTTCGATGGCGTCAAGTATCAAAGAGACCGTGTGTGTACACGCCTCCTGGTTAGAGACTCAGTGCGAGTTGGAGAACAAACAAAGATATATTTTTTAAATAACAAGTTTGTGGTTATCGTTTTTATCTATACAGGTTTAATATCCAGCTGCCACTTGCATTTCATTTTCGTGTAATTTTTTTTATTTTTTTCAAGTAACATTTACCATATTGAATGGATGTTACACGTTATAATTAGTGTTCTAAGTATGAACAATACACATGCGGGTTTACAACTCAGGCCTAGATCCATATGTTACAGGATATGCACTTATAATAATTTAAGCTAATTATTCCAATTTGTTTAAATTAATATTATTTTTACCCATGTTATTACTCATTTTGTATAGAACTTACATAACATCCATTTTTATTTGTGTATACCGTATACGTGAATATTTTAAAGTTTGTCTATGTTTTGCTTCATTCAATATCTGAAAAAATATGCCATCTGCGCTAATAGAGCTCAACACTTGATTAACGTTCATTCACCGACC
>OZ023328.1:20867800-21037517 GCA_964007535.1 Brachyptera risi
TATATATTTGCATATAAAACCTTATTCCAATATATGAATGTACTTTTGCATACTTACATTTTTCATATTTGAATTGAGTAGATGGGAAGAATTTGGTTTCCATATCACCCAGTGTTGAATTCAGAGATTTTATGGCGGGGGTTTTTGTGTTTACTGGGGGGGGGCAAGGGAAAACCGAAATACAAGTTTCTCAAAAAATGCATAATGTATCTAGTGCTTAATGTTTTCATCCCGGGGGGGCGAACGACATCCTGCGGGAGGGGGGGGGGCAAAGCTCCCCACAGGTACGCCTGGATTCAACACTGAATTATCACCAACACCAATAAGACCCGTATAACAAGTCCTTTGGAAGCAACTCCCTTGATTGCTTCCAAGCGTAGATTAAAGGACGTTAGAAGACCACATGCAGCTACAAAATAGTGCGAAACGATGCAGGGAAATGTGAATATTGTTGCAGTGTTAACGAACTAATGTTGAAATCTATTAGAACACGCTCTTTTGAGGATTTCAATTTCAATTTCAATTGTCTTTATTTTTGTTGCTTATTGATACAAAAAATGGCGATATTCAGATTTTAGTATGGCTAAAATATTCTGCTCTTCCATATAACCAGTCCTATTTTAACTTATGATATGATATAAAATATGATGAAAACAATATAAATCGTAAAGGTGGGCCAACAGCCCAACACTATGAACTTGAATATAATAGAACACAAATACAATCGTGAGTATAATATTTCAATGTTTGTCGGTATACACATTTTCTATCTCCATATAACTTATTCAGGATTGAATTTGTATTAAACACTCCATAAACTTGGAATAATTTTCAAAAACATCATTTCTCTGCTGGCGTCATGAGCGCTTGGCTGCATGTGATGAATATTGGGATTTGAATGGTAATCCAAATAAAATAAATGAAATGGATTGCAAGTGGAGTTTAATCTAGTTTGAAAAAATAAAGTTTAACCACTGGTGCCTTGAACTCCACCCTCGACATAAGTTTGCTACCCTTTTAAAAACTTTCACAGCACGTGACCATGGCTGGTATAGACGACCTCCCTCTCGTAGATACAAGTTACATATTATATATGTTTATATAAATATATATATATATATATATATATGTATATATATATATATATATATATATATATATGTATATATATATATATATATATATATATATATATATATATATATATATATATATATTCTTATATATATATATATATATATATATATATATATATATATATATATATATATAAATATATAGATATATGTTATATATGTTCATTGTAGACCTACGTACATTGCATTGGCTGCCTATTACATGCAATATCAACAACTGTACTGAGTAAGATGTAAAGAATGCAACGTCGTGTACAAAAGCCATGCTTTTGTTCTTCTATCTGTTGGAAAGGCTGTATACAAAAGAAGTCAGCACTCAATAATCATCTGTCATATAATGATATATTGCTTCATTGTTTTAACAAAGTACACGTACTTAATCATACAACATCATATTGAATATCGTCATGACTTTCAGAGAACGATATGCATCAATATATGAATATAGATAGGATGCTGTATAATTATATTTGTTCACTATATCAAGATTCTCTGACTCAATCTATTGCGATGAAGTACGTTATTTTAATTATACCGTATTTATCACATTCGAAAATTGTACTATCAAGAAATGTGAGGACGCAATTGATGAATTGTGAAGTAATTTGCTGTCTTCTCATTTTTCATTATTGATGACTGAGAAAATCTCATTACTCCACATTGGAAGAATATAATTATATATTAATATAGTAAGTGTAGCGAATGTGTATTTTGTTATATACATTTGTACGTTTTGTTTCTTGCGTGTATTTAGTTTCCTATTAGTTGGTGAGAAGGAATCGTCATGGTCTATTATTGTGGGAAACCATATCACTGAGAAAAGCACACATATTCTCAACCAGCATGGGCGACCGAAGGGAATTGAATCCCGATTTCCTGAATGACTGTTCCAAGTTAGAATGCTCTACCAACTGACCTATCTGTCTTTCATGGCAGACCTACCAGTGGAATAAATAATGTATTCGGCTCTCAAGTTATATATTTTATTTACTAATGCACATTGCATGCTGTCTATATCTGAATCCTTGCTGCAAGAGACAGTGTCTATAAAAGATCTACTGCAATTTATCCACACACCGACATTATTTTCATCGACTACTTGTGCCTTCTGCGTGCATTTTCTCTATAATATACCATCGTGCAATCTAGTGTAGGAATGCACACATGCACATCTACACATGTTCACAGATCAAAGCGACCGCACACATGATTCTGTATGCGTCTCCATTCTCTTCTATTATATCTATACTATCTTTGAACAATCTTACAAACCAGCCACATGACATTTATACCTAATGGAATCACATATATAAGTTATCATTACCAAATAGAAACTCTTCAAAATGGATGATATAATGATAAACTTATGGTCGCACGCATATATGTATGTATATTGTACACATATCAAGATTACGTTATTGATATGGAATCTTGTTCAGGTATACATGATAATGACATCATAAAATGCAATGATATGCATATGACATGTTGTCGTGTTTTAATAGCGCATATACTCTTTGGTAGAACTGACATATCTCAGATTTCTATCAAATATGTTCATAGCGTATTTTGATGTGGCAATTGCATATGGAATTGAGTTATCAGAATGGCATGTTTTATGAGTTCTGGTATGTCACGCAAATTATTGTATTTATGCGTACTTTAGTTCCTGCATCACGCTCATTAGGCATTTAAACATTTGTCATTTAAAATTATACATAAAAGAGGTGAAGTTTTATGATAACAATTTTGCAACCTGCGTGATATGTGTGCGATTTATTTTTTCTTCACGATATATCGGTTATCAGTATAACAAAGGAATGATATGCATTTCATAAATCATTATATACTGAATGTGCAATCATGGTATAATTAGAATCGTGTGCACATAATTATTCCTATAGTTGTATTTACATCGGACAAATGAATCATTCAGTGAATCATTACAATTATCAAATGCGATATTATAAATAATGAACTAGGTTAATTTATTGTATTTCTACATGATTCTGTTGTACATATATTAGGTGAATATAATAATATTTCATATACATAAAAAAAACTTATGAAATGTCGAATCAAGGAATATTCCAACCAACACGTCATCAATTTAATATTCGACATTATTTAATTGGAAAAGCTAATCATAGAGAGATAAAGTAATATTATGTATGCATACACACAGTTATTAGTCAATTTCAAGTGTATCAATGGGATACAATAGACATATATATTGAATATTTCGAGCGGTTAGGATGAAAGAAGAAGATATAGGTTTGTATACCTTGAGGCTATATAAACTCTTTAGATTGAATGAATGGCAGCGAGCCGCGTAGCGGCGTGGCCATTGTGTTCGATGCCCAAAACTGATTGGCTTCGAGCGACAAGGCTTGTCGATGTAAAGAAAACAAAGTCAGACAAAGTTGCTGTATAACGGTTCAGCTATCAATGAAATTAGCTCCAATATTATATTATAGGAGGACCAAGGGGAGTATCCTTCAGCAGTGATGAATCGTTTCTATTGTTGCATTGTTTGGGTTATTATTTTAGATAATTTGGCATTGATTCTTGTAGAGAATTGAGCGTTAAGGGATGTTTTCGTATAGGATCCTATAGAGGAACAAAGAACATTCATTTGTCGTTTATTATAGTGATTCTTTTTTCACTTTTATTCGGAGGCAAACAGTATGAAATTATTCAGAATAAATCGTGTTCCGAGCTTAGTTTCTTCCACTCATTTCTCATTCAAATAATCTCAAAAATGTCAACAAAATGTTTCAATGTGGAGGAACAAAGAAAACGAATTCATAGTTCTTTCTTGCCATTCTGTATATTCACAAACTTTTTCTTGTTTGAGAAATGGTATACAATTAATATCACACTATGATTCGTATTTGATACTTCACTTTTGTTATTCTATTTTCTCATACAAATGTCACAAATGTTAACCAACCCGGCACCTCCACCGAAAACACTCATCGCAGAACAACTCTCAAAGCTCATCATACTTTCTTTCAGGCACCTCGCAATAAGTCTGACCTCTTTCGTGTCTGAATCATCTTGAGTGCGGCATCTTTGCCACAAGAAGAAGATGATGGACAAGCCATAACCAATCGACAGCTTCAATTTACCACGCCTTCAACAGATCCTATTCATTGTCAATGAATTGCCTCAGTTAGAAAATATGACGCGGATAGAAAAGAAAAAAAAGAAAACACCGTGTAGGTAGTCATTTGTTGAGTAGAGGCGCCGTTCAGACGGCCAGCAGGTATAACAATAGTTGAATAGCACCAGCCAATGTTGACCGGCCGTTTGTCGGATTTGATGGCCATTGTAAACACAGTGACGTAGAAAAGGGGAGGGGGGGATGGAAAAAGCTTTTCTCCGCTTTGGCGGCATCTACAAGGTGCGGACAGGTTGTATATTTTGTTATCAACTTAAATGAAGGGATGTTGACAGGCATGTCTGTTGAAAATGTGACACAAATCATCACACAGCCTTCTAAATATTACCCCAAACATTGAGTCAGTCCTGCGAGTCTGCTTCGTGTCTTTGTGCTTTGATGGTTTCTTTCAATGATAAAAGAAGATGTCTTGTGGGGTTAAAACGTTTACCACCTTTTATATTACTCTTTGAATTGTGTTTTACTTTTACGATTCATTTCCGTTTCGAGAACATGTTAGGAATTGTGAAACGCTATGTAAAAGCGTTACAATCTTAGTATAACTTATCCAAAATTTGTGTTTTCTATTGAGGTCATCCGATAGGGACTAGATACAACATATTTATTTATGTTTCCAATAGACTTTAGCAGTGTTTCCTTTGAATGTATCAATAAAAAATATGACGTAAATGAATATACAACGGACAACTATAAACATCACGTGATACTCCTCGATAATGAGATGAGACAAAGGAATGTTTATACTTACCATTAACCGAGAGAAAACTCACGAGAATGTGTGATAATTGTTAGCTAAATCAGTTAAGCCAACTAATCCTTTTCAATAATCGAGATATTTTCTATAAAATAGCTTTTGTATAAAACTATACACATTGAATTTATTCAAATATTAATATATGTTTTTTAATTTTCTGCCAGGTGCTAATTATGTTAAATAACGTGCTAATGCGTGGTGTGATGCTTCTTTGTATGACACAAGCTCATTCAGTACATTCGCTAATTGCAAACAGCTGCGCCTTGCGTTTCATTCCACACTGTTTCTTTGGCTAAAATACTGCAAGGTATAAAATACTGTATATATTATCAATATTATTCAATATTTGATTCATCATAGCCATTGGATATGCCAATTGACTGTTTGTAGCGGTATTGATTCGGTAGGTATTTTACAGCACCATTTATATTCTTTCAAATAATTTCAATATTTTTAATAATATTAATAATACCTTCTTTTTCTATTACCTTGTTCCATTTTCATATTTTTCTCATACTTTTGTAATCTACCCTCAATTAAGTTAGTTTTATAATATTTCAGGATTTTTCTGTATTTAATTTTTTATCACTTTTGTAAATAACCATTGTACTATATTGTATTGACTATATTACGCTGTACCATCTTGGTATCCCGCTATGCGGACAGCCGTCAATTAAATTGTCATTCTCTCTTCTTTTGAAACAATTTTTTTTTTTTTATTTTATTTTTTTAATAACATCGAATTTTGATACAAAATCATTGTTTCCCAATTAAGGCTAAGGATGAAAAGTAGGATCGTTTGGACGGGGCACCACAAGGGCGATCTTACCACCCCATTATATCACAATTTATGAGTGAGTATACGAAGGTAATTAACCAGTATGTTCATATTTGGTTATGACGAGGGGTAAACAACTCCTGAAATTTGTTGTGCACATGTCATGAAATCTTCCTGAAATTCTTGAAATCTTCTTGAAATCCTTTAAAATCCTTTTGAAATCCTGTTAAATATCCCTGAAATCCCTTGTAATCTGAAATCAGATGTAGGCCTACACCAAATTTAGTGTTTGTTTACCGCTCGGGTAATGACTTGAACTATATTGAGTGTTCAGTACTTATTAAAAACTGATGAGTTTTGTATCAAAACAGAAATCCAATTATTTGAACATGATTATCCTGACAAGTTTCAAAAAATGTTGATTTCAAGAGAAGATATTTCAATGTACAGACGTTGAACAAATTGATAAATTAACTACTGATCAGCTATCGCTTATAATATCCTATAAATTTAAATAATGGAAAACTTCGTCTATATCTTGTGTTCATCGACTTCATTGGTTACGAACTTATGATTGAATTCAATTGAATGAATAGGCCTTTTTACCAAATTATTGAACTTACCAACTATTGATTGGTTATTATTGATTGATATACGAAAACATAACACATAACAAACATACAAAGTAACAAACATAACATAACAAACATAACAAAGTAACAAGAAATAACAAGGGTGATAACCACTCAATTTGTTAATTATTGCTTGATCAACTAATCGTCAGCTGGTAAAATTGAATATATTTATGATTAAAAGCTACTTTCGAAAAAAGTCAAATTTATATTTATTATTAATTCAGGTGAGGCTTGATCACCCTCATATTATCAGTTCAGGTTTTAATCACAACTTACTTTTCCACTTCTCTTGTTCACACTTAAGACAATTATAAATTCAAATTTGATATTAATAATCTGGATCCATGTCCAACCGTATCTTTCAGAAAATGCACAGTTGAACAGTCATCAACACAACGATTTTATCTTCGTTGCATTTGAGTGAACTTCGCAATATTTAATTTTAAATTGATCAATTATGTGAGCTGGATTATATATGAATAACATTATAATATATGAATTATATGAGCGAAATTAAATTGAATTACTCTCAATATGAATAAGCCGTCATTCCATCTCTACAATATATAATTTCTATCTCTCTCACACACAATTAAATTCACCTTCCACAAGCAATGAAGTTAGCTTTTTAACTGTTTCAATTAAGCCGTTAAAATCCCGCCAAGTAAGTGATTATTGCGATTTGTGATTGCCATAGCAGAACCCATGCAGCTCTAGAATATATAGCGCCTTGTGCAAGTAACGGCTTACCAAGTTTCAACCCCATCTGACCACAATGGTTAGTACTGGCATTGACCACAGCATCCCATAATGGACCAACCATAAGATAACATCTCGCACTGCAGAGATGGTGTGAAAGCTAATCTACCCTCTCTTCCCACCCTCCTTGCTCCACACCCTCTCCACAACCCAACCCAGCACTGGCCACTTGCTCGGTAACAGACGCTGACAATCAGATAACTTCCTTTACACTGGATTGTGCAAAGTTTCTTATGAGGTCTCGAAGGAATTGTTCATATAAGGTTTAATTAATTTAATGAAAATATATATCTGCAATGACCACAATCGTTGTTGTGAACTGAAGGGCATTATTTTTTCTTGGTGATGGAAAATGCTATTGTGAAATGTTTTCACCGATCGTTAGTGGAGAATAGAAACTTTATATAGAATCATTTGGATCAAATTACATATTCAATAATGTTCCCTGCTGAATGATTCAGATTTTAGAGGACTGAAGACATGGAACTTATATAGGTAATGAGTATATGATGGTTTAGAGTTTATAGACTCTATAGAATGGAGGACACTTGAGGTTCCGCATTCGCATAGTTCATTTTTTCTATACAATATATTTTCTGTTTTCATGAGCATCAATTTGGACTTTCTATACACGTCACATATAAGTTACACAGTTAGTTACTATACCCTCTTTTGTCTTACATTATTCTGACGTGCAATCTGTAGAAGTATTCACAGACACCATTTGCTCAAATTGACTACATAAGATGACATGATGGTAAATATATAACCTACCAGTTACCACGTCACGCCATTGAATTTTATTACAGAATCTTATAGATCCTTGTATAAGCCAGACACGGGTAGGTCATTGGCAAAGTGTATGGGGTGATAACACCTTCCCCTCCTTCGGTCCTACCCTTCCTTCCTTCCTTCTTCATTTACTCTTTACAGCTGTTTTCTAAAAGCTTTTCATGTGACTTAAGAATCTCATAACTTCATCTTAGCTTCACTCAATTTCTATCTTCATCCCTCTAATACACATTTTATACTTCTCACACTTTCTCACACTGTTTCGCTTCTTTATCTCTATAGGCACCATAAAACTTACGCCGAATGAAATGCATGGAGAAAGAATGAAAAGAAATTATGAGGTCGTATTTTTTAATGTGAGGAACGTTTTATATATGCCTATTATGTAGGTCTTCTATATAAAACAGGTTTCACAAGCTTTATAATGTAACCAGTAGATTTCGAAAAGCAAGCTTGGCTTATTCGCTATACTTACTTCAGTCGAGAGATATAAATATGCACTAAGTTATCACCCCTGCTATTATAAACGATGTTATTGAATGGAATCTCAGCAAAATTATAAACACCATAAATCATAAGCATAATGATAATTGGCACGTTTGATTATTCAACTAGGAAAACGCAATATATCCATTTGCGATATCGGATGAGATAACGTTTTTCAATCAATTCATGATTCAATTGTTTTTACTTGTTGCTCTTGTTGGACCTAATAGCTTTAAAAGCCTGTAATCGATGTAAAAAAAAAAAAAAAAATTATTTATTCGCTTTCGAACGACTTCCCTGATTCATGATTGACTTTGAATTGATGATGTGTATCATTTGTGTGCTTAAATTTTGTTAAAATTTGCATTCATTTGGAAAAAATCTCGAATTTTTCCCCTCTGCGTTATTCTTATGGTTTTTTTTCAAAACTTCGAAATGTTTTTTTCGAAAGTGGTTCAACCGATTGCGCTGCAGAACAACGCAGTATCGAGTTAGAAGGGCTATGTGCTTATAAACCCATAGGCCTATCTGCATGCCAAGTTCCATCAAAATTTGCGCTTGTGTATTTGACTTATGGAGCGCGAACAAAAAATTAAAAAAAAGCAGTTTCGTTTTTTCAAGTGAGGTTAAATTGAGGCTTCGCCCATCCAATTGAGATATCATCTCAATACTGTTGGCTATATAGCCTATGTATTTTCATATGATACATTCTTGAATATTTTCGATATAATTACCAAACTAGGAAAATGCGTTATTTGTTTCCGCGTTGAAGGATGAGCTGGAACATATCAACAGATCTTTGGATTGGTTATATATATATATATATATCCTGCATGTATCCACCTTGAGATTCAAACAATCACGCCACTGCCCTCCTATTTTCCAATTGATTTCTATAATAATAAAGAAGCCAACTTCTTGTTTCAATCGTTTCCAATTAATAGGTGACACTTGTTGCTTGGATTTAATTGGTAGCTTTGAGTGATTTAAAAACATTACATTTCATGTTTTTTTTTACATCGAAACGGCTGATCCGATTTAGGTGGAAGTTCGAAATAATGTGTATCATATTCATATTGCATTTCTCCAGAATTTGAATTCTCTCCAAGGAAATATATTTCACGAATTTCTTCCTCTGGGTTATTCTCATGGGATTTCTGAAAACTTTGAAACGAGTTTTCTCAAAAGTGGTGCAACCGATTGCGCTTCAAAACTATGCACAGTATCGAACTAGATGAGGAAACTTGTGTATGCCAGGTTTCACTTGAATTTTCATCTCCGTTTGACATGTGGATCGAGAGCGAAAAAAAATAAAACGTACATTTTTCGAGTATGGTGAAATTAAGTCTTCGCTTCGCTCATCCAAAAAAGTAAGTACACAATTTCCCTCTTCATACAAATGTATAATCCAGACCCATTTGGTCATAAGATGAAAAACTGGAGATATTGATAAGAAAATATATTTATAAAAGTATAATAGCGAATTCAGTAGAATATTCCATTCTAAAAAAAGGAATGCTGAGAATTAATAGAAAATGTTTTTGCCCCTGTTTTCTGAGTTAAGAAAACGGCAAAGTTCCAATGGGTATAAGATGGAAAGTAAGTAAGATTGATACGACATAGTCTGAATATCAAAGGCATTTTCACCGGCTAGCTATCGATCATTCCCGCATCTCTTCGCTGACCATTGTCAGATGTAGTCTTTTAACAAGCCTCGAGTCTTATTCTCTGTGCAGTTGTATTGATAGATTGATGACATATGCCGTAAAGTGTTCTTGGGTGGGGCTGACACTTCTTACAGTTAACAATCATTTTCATTCACAATGAGCCGTTTTCCGTTCGTTGTTGACTTGTAGCATTTATAAGTAACTACATCATTTTAGACAACACTTTTATCTTGTTAAAAAGTGATAACATATAGATTCAGGTCACACTTTGATGATAATATAAAGATATAAATCGGGGATGAACAATTTTCCATGATATGATATGAAGTCATGACAACGAAGAATATGTTCGTATGGAAATCTAAATTTTTTCTTTATTTTTAATTACGATATTCATAATACAATATCATACAATAAACGAGTGAAAAGAATGTCGAGGAATAAAAATTACCCATCAATGTGATTGGATCAAGCGGGAACCTTTTACATACGTATAGCTATACTTCATCTTTTCCAGTGTTTTATGTACAAAATATATTATTGTACATCATAGTTTCAAAATACAATATTTCTGATTATTATTATATATGATTAATATTGGTGGTAAGATCGCCCTTGTGGTGCCCCGTCCAAACGATCCTACTTTTCATCCTTAGCCTTAATTGGGGAACAATGATTTTGTATCAAGTTTCGATGTTATTAAAAAAAAAAATCTGAAATTGTGATGAAACTTTGATAACACATTAGTAAAATTGACCAATGTAGATGAGAGTGACTTACACGAAGCAGGGGAAATTTTAGATACCTTGATTGGCTATTCCTCTATTTTCCCCTGCTTCACTGTCCACTTGATTGGTTTTTATATTTTGTAACATCACGAGGGTGGACGATCTACATCGGTCAATTGGTCCTATTAATGAAATACTTGATAGAAATTAGAATCATTATGATCATCTCGGCCAAAAATATCATTTTCATCTCTTAAGAACTAGATTATTATTTGATGAAAAGGATTTTATTTTATCCCATATAGTTGATGATAATAATGTTTATTTGGCAAATCTATATTTTTACAGGACATACAATATAATAGGCCTACATACTTCACATCACAATAAAATGTACAAATACAATTGGTACATTGGTACAAATGGTTGGTACAATGCATCACATTATACATTGATTACATTCATAATGAATGAACTCAAATTCCCGCGCAAATTCCCCTAATAATAAAAAAGAAAACAACAATGATAATAACATAAATCTATCGAATGAAAATAATACACACATTCAATTTACATTGTCCCAGAAACGCACACTTTCACTCGAATATGGAACCAATTTTCCTTCCTTGATTAATTTAGAACACGTATTCCTGAAACTTCCAGATGTTGTTAATTTGGTGATTGTTTCAGGAATGCGATTGTAGACCTTGAGAAAAGATTGAGTAGTCGATGGATGATGTGAATGCTTCTCAATATATATATATATATATATATATATATATATATATATATATATATATTTTCACTTTTATATGTTTACTTATCAGTTTTTCGATTTCATGTCTTTCTTGTGTGATCATTATTTTCTTCTATTTTCGTTGCATTCTTGTATTTTTGTATTTTCGTTTTCGTTGTAAAATTGTGATAAGGTTCATTATTCAGATTAATTTTATAGAAGCAAGTAATTTAATATGCATGTCTGTTCACTATCTGATCATTGTTATATGTGTACTTATCCCACAGATAAACCCTTTTAGGGTTTTGTGGATTTATGTTCAGGGTCAATTTCTTATGTTATCCAATAAAGAGCCTTGAAAAAAAAAATATGTTATCACAATTTCTAGTGCAAATTCAGTTCAGTAAATTTGTATTACAAGTTGTAGTTCGGAGTTTTATGGATGATTTTCGTTTCATTGCCATCTCTCCCATTAGAGTCCAGTCAACAAGACCAATTAATTCTCAAATATTAATGCATCAAATATTTCTAGACAACTTTTGTTCGTCGAATGTTCAATTCAATACTAATATCTGTACGTATGCCAATAAACTTGACATTTTTGATTGACTGTTGTTGATTAAAAGCGTTTGTATCCCGTTGATTATTGAAAAAAGTATGAACATTCATCAATAATGACTCGCTTGCGAGGTATAGTTTTCCCCTGTTTGATTAGTTAATACATTACGACCCTCGTGGCTAGAACGATCTGCGTGCTCGCGGCGCGACTGAAAGGAAAGAGAGAGAGAGAGAGAAAGAGAGAGGAAAGGGTGAAGTGATTTAAATCAATGGAAAGGGAACTGGAAGTTGACGTAGATTAATGAGTAAAGCTGCCATTTCTGTTCCGGTTTTCCTCAACGATCGCGCAATTAGGGGCTAATTTAGTGAGAGTGATAGCCTGGTAAAGAGGGACTGCAGGGGGTGACAAGGGTATGGGTGGAGGAATAAGGAGGGGCAGGGGGGGGGGGCAGGGGGATGTTCACCCTTTCAGTACATTGGCAGCATGTCTCATCAGTACGTTGAGTTATGACACCAATGGAATTGTTCTTATTACATTTTCATCACTTGGAATGTCAGTTATAACTTGGAACTAAGTTATCCTGATTGCTTGGAACAGATTTATGCATTTCAATTTTGGAATAATTAATATATCAGGATATTTCTGATCGAGTAATAACTCACACCCTCCAGTGAAGTGAAACGTGATATTTTTATTTGTTCTTGTTCAATCAATACAAATATTTTATTCTACGATCAACACTTTAAATGTATCCAACTCTGGTTTGTATATCAACTTTCACTAATTACTATTGAAATCTTTGTAATACGGTAGTCAATTGTTGATACGCCGAGGGCTCACACACACATCACTGTAAACCTGTCAGATCTCTTTTATATCAATTAATATGATATAAAAAAGCTCACTTATAGCAGGCTTATTAATCAAATGAGCGCATTGCTCACGTTCTTTGGTGTTCCCATAAATGAAAACTATCCTAATATATTGACGCTAAAAGTCTAGAAAAATGTACGCCATATGGTAGCGCCCTGAAGATGTGGGTTCGTGGAAACTTGTACGTAGTGGACTGGATACATACCTGTATGCCTGATCTGTCGTGCATGATGTTGTCTAATGTGATGTTGCGTGGCTCGTTTGGTCGCCGACGGTTGGTAGGACTGGCTTTGCGGTCTGACGCTACACGCCAGTCGGTTGATTGATGTACGTTTGCCTCTAAGAATCGCGCCGGATGTTGATCATGAAATAAAACAAAACAAACTTCTCTTCTTTCTTACGTTCTTTCTTTCTATCCATCTTTCTTTCTTCGTTTGATTCGTCTCCACACACCGCGTCCTATTAACGTCAGTCAATCAAGCATAGCGTTTGCGTGGAGACAGCTAAGAAGTGGAAGAAGCTGGTGAAACAGCAGAGGAATGAAGCTCTTTTGTTGAAACAAAACGAATAGAATTCACCATGCAATTTTTTTTTCATGGAACTATAGAAGTTCTTTGGATATTTTACCTATATTACATTGTTGAATAAGTTGTAATATCATGCGAAAAATAATAGGTCGTTTTTTTTTGCGTTGGAAGTATAAGTGAATAATTCTATGTCAATTAACTTATATTTTTGTGTTGACTTGAACAAATTTCTCAGGACCAATGATGTTATGGAATTCAGTTTGATTCCTAGCCGAGCAGTAGCTTGACTGAAGTCCAACTCCAGCTCACTGTTAATACGGAGTTCGCCAACCGATTAAAAAAAGGTTTTGTCTTTGAGTACCGTAAATGAAGCTAAATGACATGGGAAATTTCAGCCCATTCAAGCATGGGATTTTCACACGTCATTATTGGTAAATTCCGTTTAGGAGTTTTCACTGAAAAAAAGTGGAAAAGTGCACTTTTTTGTTATTCCCATATTCTCACGTCGAATTATAAGAACTCGCTATATAGAGCTCGAACAACCCAACCGAATTCTATGAATTTTCAAGGAATGTATATGTGCACCCATAACGATAAATTTGTATCTTTTGTAACTTGTGATGCATTATACTTCAACAGATATTTGCTTTTAAAAACCAAAAATATTGTGATTTTTCACTTTTTCCAACAGTTTTTTGTTATAATACACAACTGACAACTCAATCGATTCGAAGTTTCAGGATATGCTTGTATAGGACTTATCTAATAGTAGGTCTAATTTTATGCTGATGAAATAGGTAATTAATTACTTCAAACAGGAATTGGGTGATTTCAGCTTGCTTGGAATATTTCATCCGGGTACACTTGAATAGGCCCTACTCATAAAGAATATTTTATGGCTATGAGAAGAAACATTTCGATTTTCTCAGAACGGGTGGAGGTGCCAGGTTGAAATTAACCTCATACTTTGTTACTCATTGTATCGGTTAATGTACTCGGATAATGAGTCGATATTTATTGTTACTAAACCGCCATTTTGATGTCAGGTCGCAGTGGAAGAATACTAATAATAGTGGCAAACGCCCGTAGCGTTTATAATATCGTGGATTGAGTAATTTCCGATGTGTATAGCCTACTATTTCTCACAGATTATGTTTCGATCAGTTTGTTCTTTCGGGAAGTTACCCAAGGTTAGGGTAAGTGCACTTACAAAATAATCATCTCAAGAAACTCTCCGAAAATTGAACAGAGGACTGAGACGTGTGGTCGAGTGTTCAATACACTGAACCGTCACTCAGGAGATCGACCGGAGTTCGATTCCCGCCATGGTCAACCATCCTACAGGGTTTTTTCGTGGATTCCTTTTGTCGTTCAGGTCAATATTGGGATGGTTCCTTTACGACAGGCCACGACCCAAAATCCAAAAATACCTGAAAAATAACCTTTCATCTCATCATCCCATCATCTATCTATCATTGTCGTAGTCATCAGTAAAGTGCGTCGTTAAAGGTTAAACCCAATATGAATAAATAAATGAATGAAGTTGAACAGCCGTGAAAAGAATCATTTCAAGACAAATATGTATTTCTGAGACAGTCAGTGAGGTGATTTTGGCCTGGACCCTTCGTGTGTCCTGGAAACGAAGTGATTGATTACTTTTTTGATATTTCAATATTCGGTCATTTTTTTCAAATGCTTAATTTTTTTTCAAAAATATTTTTTGAGCAGCTAATTTTTGAGAGCGATTGCTTATAAGAGTTTTTCAGACACTTCAATTTTCAGATATTTTATTTACGGCCAGTTAATGTCGCAAAACTTCTCACTTTTAAATTTGAAATTCGAATCCTTATAGACTACTAAAAATATCAATACTTTATGGTAGTTTTTATATGGATGGAATAAAAGCTGTAATTCCTTATTTGCATTTTTTTTCACCACGCATATAAACCGCTTCATGACCGTCTTCATCTTCAAGTTGTTATAAATAAGCCCAATCAATGTATACCTGCATTAAGGCAACTCTGATCTTACGTATATACATCCAGCCAATCAAAAACGTTCCACTCAATCAACATTCCCATGCATATAGTAATTTATAATTATTTTAAGTGATTCTAAAAAAAAAAAGATTCCAATTGTCGCTAAATAGACTAGTTAGTAATTACTTGTTATCTTAATCGCATGATGCAGTGGCCAACAGCAGCTGTCATTATCGTAATGAATACTGGTATACATGTATACATGCGTGCATGCTATAGCCAGACTAATAATCACGACGAATTACGCTCGAACCGCCCGCAAACTTGTGATGTGGTATAGGGGAGACGGTCGTTCGAAACCTTCTCCTGTCGCGGATACAAGTATATGCATATATGTGTACTTAAATGCGAGACACTTGTTCTGTGAAAGTGCTAAATTAGTTATTCATTCTTCTCAATATTCTTAGATATTCTGCCTTCTCATTAGATACGTATAAAGTGGCAGTTTTTAAGTGCGCTCAGGCATGCAATCTGTATTTATGCAGGCTCAATTATGGCAACAGTGGTGAGCAATCAACCTATACAGTTGTTTATTTTTAATGCTATACTATATTTTTTCATGCATTTTATTGTTCAATAGGAATTAAAATATACGTAATTTATTCGTTTTGCATAAAAAAGTGATTATTCATAATTTAATAAGTATAGTTGAATTTTCATTTCACAAGATTAATTATAACACAACACAAGTGTTGCGTGTATCATTATTATTTTATTAATTGTAATTATATGATGGATATAGAAAATTAATTACTATGAACTGAAAACGGGTTAACTTGTTTCATAAAATTATATCCCTTTGTAATAAACAGCTCTGGAACCAGCAGCTCTTCAGTGCAGAATACGAACAATACTATCACCATCCGTTTACATATCTTTATGATTCCGTTTTCATTTTGAATATATTGATGAATTTGTGCTATGTATATTCCATACAGATAACGGAAACTAACCTACGGTCCGTTTCCGTTATCCGCTTTAGCTTATAAATAGCATGAATTCATCAATACATTCAAAATAAAAACTTCTGAAGACAATCAATATAGGAAATTAGATTCTAAGATAAGACGTGAAATAATTGTGCTCACAAAATAACGTCGAGGCCCCATGAGAGTGGTCTATAAATGAACAGCTGAGTAACTTGTCATACTCCAAGTGGCCATATTTGTATACTCAGTTTTAGTCATCCCTCAAGTAAGTAACAGCTTGAGCTGCAGCTTCCGTGCATTTGTCAGTTACAAAATGAAGATCATATAATATCGAAAATAATGTATGAAAGTTTATTCGACCCTAGTTAGAAAGAAAAAAATTATGAGAAAAGTGTACACTTCATAAAACCTAATTTGCAAGTCATTAAAATAATCACACCAATAAAATCTATTCCTACAATGCCCCCCCCCCCAAAAAAAAAAAATCAGCAGTTTCTAGGTCTCCTAGAAATTAGAATGTTCATATTTACTGACATTATTGGTATGAATTGATCAAACACCAAGTTCAGAAAATAAAAATCATGATAGCAATGTATCAAACAAAAACGGTCCAATTGTTTTTTAAGAATGGGAGCAATATTAACACTCTTACATATCCTCGCTCGAGATTACATCCAACGGACTAAAACCTAATGACAAAGATATTCGAGAACAGAATGTCGTAGTGACATGTTGTGATGCTGTGGATGCAATGTGCATGTGACTATGTGAGTAGCAGATTGACATGGCGGCCATCTTCAGGAGATGGCTCCATTTAGTCACGCACTTTCATAAACAAACACGCACACACGCACACACACACACACATACACACACTGCCTGAAAGCCGCCAAAGGCAAACGCGAGTTAGGAGGCGAGGCCATCGTGCCATCGTGGTTCAATCACTTTGCAACCATTTTGTGCTCCCACACATATTAGACACGGAGACACTGCCTCCTACTGGGTTTATTTACGTTGACGACAAGACGTGTTGAGACGGCAGATGAGTCAAAGATGTCATAATAAATTTGTTCTACACTCATATTATCATGTCCTTCCCATTTCTTTCTACAACTTCAATATAACCAGAAAATGAATGTTGTTCAATTTTAAAACTCGAATTATCTATTCATCATTCATGAATAGAATTACTGATTTCATTCTGCAAATCATAAACCAAAAGTAACTTGATGAAAGTGAGCTGAACTGAACTTCACCCAAGCCGTTTATTTTTCCAAATAATATTGGGTATTCATAATACATGAAAAGTAAGTCGATTTGAGTTTCACCTCTGAAATCAATTACAGAATAAAAATGGATAGATCCTTGAATAAAATCCTGATTCTATTTGACGATTAGGTGAAGAGTATATCATTATGTGTGTCATTCACCACGTGATACGTCTTTGGCTGGAAATAAATCTGTGTTGATTGACATTTCAGATGGGAAGTGGCAAGTGGGAGCCTCCAAGGGAATGGCTTAAGTCCAACGATGCAGTTTCCTCTCTCTAATGCAAACTGACGTCTCGTCTGCAACGCCAATAATGCTATCAGATATGTGTTCACAATGTGTTGACATTACAGTTTGATAATTTGAGTGCAAAACGAGAATGAAACTAGTTTTATATGCGGTTATATCAACTGATGACGAGTGAATCAAGCAAATATCAGCAAATTAACTTGTTATCACGTTGGTTAAAGTCTACCACCCGTTTGGTCAGCAGAGTCAAAAAGTAATTTTGAAATTAATTCTACATTGGGGAAATTTGAGTCAAGCTTTATTGAACATGTATATTCTTGAATTGGAATTACATCAGAAACATAGTCATATTTTTTTGGCCGAAGTTACAGCGCTTTAATGAAATATTAAGTTGCTATTTTGACTTCGTTTTGGTGAAAAATCAACTATTTTTCCTCTTAAAATGAGTGTGATTCATAAATGAGAGCGGGTACCTATATTTATTCATGCATAATTCTATTCGTTACATCTTCATCTACAATAAAACAAGTTTTTTGATTGAATGTCATGCCTTTCAGTATATTTTAACGATCTGTTCAATGATAAAAACGCATGGAATTTGAAGGTTGCGTGTTAAATGATGGGGAAACATCCAGTATTTGAAGTGATATAACTCAAAATTTATCCCGGTTAGCCTATCATCTGTTTGGATATTATTATCGAGCACATCAAAGCGAATCGACTGACAAAAAATCATAATTTTTTCATGACCATGAGGTAATGGAGGTTAGACCTTAAGTATTTTGTTTTCGTACCTTGGCTAATGATTAGAAATCATTGAAATTTGAAAATCCAGCTCTTGGTAAAATATTTGTATTTCATATTTCAGAATAATAATTAGGACCACGATTTTTTACTTTCTATGATTTACATCACACTTTTAAGTGGCGAACCGATGAGGGACGATAGGAAAAGTATTTTCAGTGTGTTGAATGGTGACCAGTGGATACAAGGGGATCCCGATCACTTCAATTATCGAAATACTTGTAATATGGATTATTAGTCAATACAAAACTGTTCATATCAAATTTTATTATAATTCAATTTTTGTTAGTTTTTCATTCTTTTGTGCTGATGCACCTAAGCTCCCATTTATTTTATACATATTTTGAGATGATTTCCAACATATTTATATATTATATATCATAATTCTTCGTTCCTAGTAGGCATAGAAAAATATAAAATATTTATTCAACAGTAGTTCGTAAACCTGTCTACTGTCATATTTGCACAGCAGCTATAATTTCTAATGAAATATCGTCTACGTGATTTCGTAATTTATATGACTCGCTGTCCAAAGTTGGTTGGAACCTACGGAAATGTGTGTGTTCTGGATGATACAAAGAGCTCAGGCAACAACTTAGAGAAAAGAAATAAAAGCAAAAGACAAAAGTGTTTGGGAGTTTTAGGAAGAAACGAAAGAACAATAACTCAACCCCCGGAACAACGTAACATTATTCGTCGTCTTTCAACGCCCTACTGTGACTAGAAGGAAACCTGAATTTTCTCGCTCTTTTTCGTACTTCATCTTTGTTAGTTATTTTTTCTCTGTAGTCTGTTTCATCCCACATTTCCTCCCTGTTATCGTTTCCTTTTCCACGTAGAAAGCTATATAGCTGCATAAGATGAAAATGTTACCACGTGATAGTTGTTAACGTTTCCTGTCTTTCAAGGAGGCCACATTTTCACGACAAAGTCAGCAAAGAGAAATTGACTTTATGTTTGGTTACAAGAAAGAGACGAAAAACATTTACACGAGTTATAAACTAGTATGTTGTCACATTCATTTCTTTGGTAGTACCATCGACGAACGCTAGGGGAAGCACTGTCTGGCCAAATATCTCGACGTCGATTCTCGAGCGTCAGAGTGAGCTTTCTGTTTTCATTTATTTTAATTACCAACATTTCAATATAATTTGAATAACTAATAGAAGAAATGCATGACGCATTCATAAAATTTATATAATGCATGTGAAACATTTTATGAAATGCTAATAGTGTTAGTATTGCGAATTGAAAATCTATTATAGTACGCATATTCTGGTATCCTACATGGTATCTTTATTGGGCTCATATATCTCTGCAATTTCACCTCGGCAGTTTCCGAACCCGACCCCTGATCCCACGTCAGATCGTTCTCCGCCCCCAATCAGATGTTCCTCAACACGTAATCCATCAGCTGTTCTCGCGAGGGTGCGGGGTGGGGGTGGGGTGGGGGGGAGGTCTGTAACTGGAACAGTGTTGTTTTGACCGTCTGCGCGGGGTGGAGATCTGTCAGTGACGTCACGTGGTGTCAGCACATGCGGCTTCCAGAGCACGCCACGAGGCGATAGTAGCGCTCCTGACGTAGAAGGAGAAGGCTGTCTGTCGCGACCGTGCAATCGCTCTCTGCCACACACCGTCGTCGACCACCGTGACTGTCATTTGCGTATACGTCAAAAGTGAACTGAAATATATGCTAGTTTATATTTTTGAACTTTTCTCATGTGTATGGATTATGTGACATTTTTAATAATTGAAATTGATTAATTCTTTTCGAGATTTTTTATTGCTGACAACACTTAATTCGAGTAGACAGTTTGAAAATATATCTGTTATTTAGTGTTTATCAGTGTGCTTTGTGCGTCGTTGTGTATTGTGCGTGCAGTGCGTGTTCGGTTGGAACACTTTTTAGTGCCGCCGCCAACATGTTGACCTCAAGCGCGAACCAGTATCTGCGTCCGGAATACCTCAGCCCTTTGCCCACTACGGTAAGATTGAAAAGAGAAATTATTTTGCATATATATTTTAGAACTATTCATGTACGGATGTCTGTTGACCAATCATTTTAGCCAATCAATTCTTTTTAATCAACATCGAAATTCTGATATACAGAAATTGTTTCCGAATTAGGGCTGATGATGAATTAATAAGATATTTCAGGCGTAGCACTTCTATCTTTTTATATTGGGCCTTCGAGACGGTCTTGGTTGACAAATATAAATATTCATGTATGGACACATCAAAATTAAAAACCATCATTTTTGCCCAGGACTGCAGTATTCATGGTTGAATCATCGTGGAAATTATGTAGGTAAAAATCATCACAATTCACAAGCGTAATTGTTGAAGAATAAATGGGTTGTATGTGTGGCCATTAAACTTGGAAGTTATTTCACAAACAATTACATAAAACAATGACTTATACTTTTGTTAAATGTGTTTATACAGTTGATATTATGGGAAGTGATTATTTATCAGAATAGCTACTATCTAAGTAGCCCTACTTGTGAAGTTTTTACAAAACTAAGGGAGCGTGTTCACTTAAAAACATGGTTTCATGATATTATTAACGGCCAGCACTTGAACAAAAACAAATTAATGTGCAAAAGTCAAATACATTTATCTATTTCGATAAGATTACAATGAAAATAATATGTCATTATTATTTGGTGAGTTATGTGGGTGATTAAGAACACCATTAAAAAGAGTATTAAAACAATAATTAAAGCAATACTACTTTATCAGTGACAGTATTACGACAAATTTGTTATTCGTGTAATAAATATGTAGGCCTATGTACGAAACCCCTATGAAGTCAATAACATGATTATTGGATTTCCATGTCAATACAAAAGTAACTGTATGACAGATAAAATGTTAGTATTAGAACGTAATATTTCTTATCATGAGTTCTAAATGTATTGATGCAGCCTATATATTATATATTAGACTATATATATAGGTATAGCCTATATCTTTTTTTTCAAATTTTTTCCTCAAGTCATGAATCAATAATAAATCGCGGTGATTTGATTAATTCATTAATACAATTATTATATCTGCCTCGTGCAGTAGCTGCTGTAATTTGCATTCTTTCTTCGTATGACATATGTAATAAACGTCAGATCAGCTGCTCAGCTGTGCAATAGTCAAGAGTAAAGACCAGTAATATTCATCACAAATTTAATGATCAAAGAACGACGATTCCTCATTTAAAACTGACGGCAGATCGACTTAATTTGCGAATTTTTATTTAATAACATATTCATGTTCGTCTTGATGTCCCTCGTGGTCAAACTGCTCAAATTGAATAAGGGTGTGAGTGTCGTAACCCCAGGGCAATAATATTGTAATATCACCACCAGTTTGTTCCTTTCACCATACAATGATATGACGGATGTCAGATATGACAAAGGCAGATGAGAAGTGAATTAAGGGAAATGCCTCGAAGCCAGAACACGCATATACTTTCATTTTAAACCTGTTCTAAAATCTGAATACTTTATTACAAAAATAATAACACAAGAGGAACAATCGTTTCGTCGTTGAAGTCAGGGAGGGATGTCTGTAGTTGTCGTGCTGACGCTGATTTAAACGGTACGCCCGAGGTCCTGTTGCTAAAAATTACATTATAATAATAAAGTTGTTTTATAATTTGTTACAGTTGGATGCTAAGAAAAGTCCTCTGGCGTTGCTGGCGCAGACTTGCAGCCAGATTGGAGCAGATTCACCAAATACCAAGTCTCTTCTACCTCCTCTAGAGAAGGCAAGCAAGAATGTCAAAAATGAATCATCGCACCGCGAGAAAACGTCGCCAGCTTCATCCGTCGGCAGTAACTCCGTCTGTGACATAGTCATCAAATCAAGCTTCAAACCGTACGAATCATGCACACCGAGAGACAAATCCCGGTCTCCGGAGGAGCGAGTAGGCTCTGCAACTTTGAGTAGCCGAGTTCGTACTCCGATGTCATCGAAAAGCAATAACACCCCTCCTGCACCGATAGCTGTCAGAAGTACCAGCAACCACAGTGCGTCGTCCCCCCGATCATCACCGGCTGCCGTCGGAAGAAAGACTCCGGTCACTTCGTCAACGACATCCTCTAGTGAAGCAACACTCACATCGAAACCAACTATTGAGGCATCCATTGCCCGTACCGTACCTAGTCCATTGACGAGTTCTAGTAAATCCAGTTTCACCCCGAGCATAATATCGTCGGAATCATCCCTGAAAGACTATCCTCTAGGACCTTATAAAGGAACAGGTCTACCTGTATATCCAGGAAGTTATCCTGGCCTCGGCGCACACTTCCCCTTGGATCTTATGGCTTCACAACATTTGAAAGCTGGCCTAAACCCTTATATGAGCTACGCGAGGATGAAGACTCCATCGGGTGTTGACACAATGGTGCCCGTCTGTCGTGATCCCTACTGCACGGGGTGTCAGTTGAGCTCACACCTTCTAGCCTCTTCGGCGGCCAACGCAGCGAACGCAGCTGCGGCCGTCGCTAAGGGTACAGGGTCTTCACCGGCAGGCTCGTGCCCTGGCGGCTGTGCCCAATGTGATCACGCCACCGCGTCAGGGAAGTCGAGTTTCATGTCGCCTAACCATCAACACGCCGCTGCCGCATACGCTCATGCCCAGCTGGCGGCACTTGCCGCGGCGTCGCAACTACCGTACGTCTGTAGTTGGATCGCCGGTGACGCGGCGTACTGTGGAAAACGATTCTCGAACTCTGAGGAATTATTGCAACATCTTAGGACTCACACGAATTTATCTTCATCGGCGGCGGAATCTAATGCAGCGTTGTCGCTCCTTAGTCACCATGGACTTCCTCCTAATCACCCTCTTTTCCACCGTAATTATCCAACGCCTCCTCTTAGTCCTCTTGCTGCTGCTAGATATCATCCATACGGAAAGCCTTCTCATCTTCCTCCCTCTCTTTCTGCTTCCGCCTTGGGATTTCCTCTCCACCCCCACCCTGGTATACCACCTTATTTCTCTCCTTACTCTCTGTACGGACAGCGATTGGGGGCGGCGTCAGGGATGCACCCATGAGCTATGGAGGCGGTGCTCAACCTGATACGGTCAGGCAAACACCTGAACAACTGATAATCATATTGCTCCCCCCCCCCCCTCCCTTAAAAGATTTGATTCTTAATGTATTTTGGACTTTATAAGAATTACTCGGCGACGCGTATTGATTGGAATTAACAGCATGTGTATTTTGAATATATTGAGCGCTTGTATATCATCTCAGTGTATGTGATAGAATATTATTAAATGTGAGAAGAGATGTGGGTATTAGTGAATAAGGGCGTCAACTTGTGATCCTAAAACCACCGACTTGGGCTTGTGATCGATTTGTTGAAAAGGATAAGGACTTTCAGTGAAGGAAAGTTTGTGGTTTACTCAGGACATCGAATTATACCAAAATCTATTAGTGCTACTTGGTTGTATGGCTATATAATTTTACATTGTCGTGGCAGAAAGTGGAGTAAGTGAATTGATATGACGTAGCATTAAAGTATTCTTCTTTCTGTAAGTGTATTGAAATAACTTATTACCGTGGTAAGCATGACGATCGGTGCATACTATATTATATATAGTACCTTACTGGTAGAAACGTTTACTCGAATGGGGTAATAAATTACATGATTTTCTGATTTTTCATGCAAACCATATATCATGGGTATAAATAATCAGTTACTGTATTCATTCTATGAAGCTTTCATAAACAAGTGAAATAAGTGTTCATCGAATAATTTGTCCTGAACTTCTTTGAATTCAATAGGTTGTGTTAACGTTGATAAATATTTTATTTCATTTCAAGGTAGAAAAATGTAATCAATTTTGTTATTACCTTTCGTTATTTTTGTCTATAATAAAGGAATACCTTTACGCCTAAAACGTGTCAGAACTTTATTGAAATGCTTTCAAGTAGTATATAATTAAAGTCTTGGACCTGTTCTGGACAAAAGATAATATGTATACTATTCATTATTCAAACGAATACCGACTGGAAAATATTATCCAATCTGAATCACATGTTGAAATTGATAATGCAAATTTGGATATTAAGACCCGTCACTCTTTGACGTCATAACCGTTTTTGATCAGCAATCGACTTTTACATATTAAATAGCTTATAATAAATTGCATACTTCTTAGCTAGTCTTTCTGTTTCATTATCAATGATAATGACATAATAAAATCAGAACATATCTTGATAGCTATGTGACCAGCATGCCAAGGAACATTATAATTGTACATTTAATTGTTACATTTTATTTAATAAAAGAAATCGAGTGATGAGAAATCAAGAATTATATCTACTGACGTAATTATTACTATTCGTAGCTATAATACCATAGAATCAAGTTTTCCCTCTCTTATATATAGCAACCTTTCCACATCATAAATCACGAAACTTGATTAAAAAAACATGTTTATGCGATATATAAAGCATTGTTAATGACAACGATCGTCATGGTATATTCTGACAACATCATAATTCATGACGTGTTTTCATGTCTGTAATAATTGCTGTGAAAATGTCGAACGTTAGCGGTTGGTCGTTTGGTCACTGATGACTTGGAATACGATGATGGTAGTAATAATAATTGATGGATATATCGTCGCATACACGCAGAAAGAGAAAGTCACAGGCAATGCACACAAACACTATTGTGTATAGATTTATGGCTTGACGTGACATAGGTGGACATATAGATTGTCGTTGAATATTAAGTTCTTTTGATGTGGACGTGACGATAATGTGGGATGTAGCTGAATATTTTCATAATGAGTTATTTTTTTATTACTTTGGGTACGGTTCCAAACTAGTGAATATCAGGAGAATATTTCAATTTTTCACAGTATTGAATAATGAAATATACACCCTGACTTATATAAAAGTGGATAATTTGTCAATGAAGACAATAATGCAACTATACAATGAAAATATGATGATAATAATCATAGCTTCCATCTGGATGTTGTAATGTCGAAAATCGAATTTGGCTTCCTACTAATTAAATTTCTTGATCACTTTATTTTTTATTTTTTTTATTATTGCAAGAACTATCATGTCTACATGGCTCGGACATGAATGAAAATGAAAAACTGGAATAATGTCCAATATCGAAATAAAATATTTCATATTTGCACATCAATAAAATTGAATCGGTATTGACTTCATACCATATTCTTATAAAATATGAATTATCGCACAATAATAATTCATAACTCATGAGTCATGAGCGAATATTCAAATTGTAAATTTATAGTTGCATGGAATTGAATTTGATCAAGTCTTGAATGAAGTATACGTTTTGACATAAATGCACAAAATATTACAAGATACACCAAAATTAAGTCAGAATTCGACCATTGTTTGATCAAAATATATCCAAAATTATAATGAATATTCTCAATGAGAGATTTCATCACCCAGGCTATGTAATATTCAATTATATATTTTATAAGAGTATTCACTGATTTGATCCAATATGTCATATGGACGTATGGGCCTACTTGAAATTATCCAATTGAATCTCTAACACTGTCAGTGTAAAAGAGAAACAATTATTGTCAACTGTATTACTCTTAATGATTCTTCGAACTTCTTTGTTGTAACCTCTTTCAACTGGAGACAGTATATATAATAGTATTTTTCCTATATAGTTCTCTTACTTTTATTTGCTGGTACATCTTGTAAGTCGCGTATACAAGACAAGGACTTCTATAAGAAGAATGATGTGTATTCAGATATGTTGGTCAAGTCTTGCCTGCCAAGTAGCCGAGTCTAGTATTTGTTTATGTCAAGAAGGTACATCTAGTCGCATAGATCACCGCTCACACCTGTCCGGACTCGATAACCAACACGAGCCTCTCAGACTGATGCTTATCCACAACGACGTCCGTGAGCTCGTGAACATCCACGTCGCCGTGGAGCGTTTACTCTGATCTAACCATCTCCATCCCCTTCACCATGACCTCTCGGCAGTGCCGTAAATATCGGCGGTGCAAGCGGTGCAGTGGCACAGGGGCCCACGACTAATTTTACTTTGGGGTGGGGGGGGGGGGATCATTTGCTGAGATGATAATTTATCATTTATTGTTACCAATTTATATGTTCATATATTTTTCTGTTCTTTAAACGACTCGGTGCAGGTTCAGTTTTATTAATTGAGCAAGAGAGCGCAAGGCGGATTGTTTTTAGTGGTGTTGTGGACATTTTTGAAAAGCAAGGCGAAGGAATTTTAATAGCAATCAATGACTGAGTGAAATAATCTATATGCAATAAATGGTATAAAAATTCAAAGAAAATTTGAATCACATTTTTAATAAAATAAATTGGAAGCACACGAGCACTTTCCAGGACTTGACCAAATAAGGAAAAAATGGGGGGGGGGGGGGGGGCATTTATACATTTTGCACTCCCATATCGTCGTGCCTTGTTACGCCACTGCCTCTCGATGACGATATTTACGAGGTCGTAAGAACTGGGTGCATCTGCTTACTGCCCGATTTATTTTTGGATGCAGTGCTATATAAGCAATATGTTATACGACACCCATCGTCTATGTAACCAATTTTTCTTCATACTCTCATCTTTTTCAACCAATCTGTGAACAACCCAACATTGGAATAACATCGCGCTGTAACCGTAGACCGTATATAGATAATTATGATATGGTTGTAACAATTATTTTCTATATATTCGTCGGCTGACTGAAGGGCGGGAATAAGATGATAGAACTAGAATCAGTGTACCACCGAGAAGTGGGCATAGTTTGACGGTATTCTGCATTACTTTCGACTCCACATAGGCCCTAAATATGTTTCTATAGGTTTTCGAAAGAAAGAGAAAAATGGGGATGAAAAAATCGCTGAAATCACCGAAGTGACGATGTAAGTTACGAACCCATTCATGAAGCGGAACTCGAATTCTCGCCTGTCTGGTCTCAGATTTGAAAGTGTTTATCCAGAAAAAAGCTACAGGTAATTTATGTGTCAGAAAATAAATCTAGGCCTGTGCACACTGATGAAATGATTGAGACAAATACGCATTTGTTCAAGTTTTTTTTACTTCTATAGACTCCACATCTCATGTTCTGAGTACATATTCTTCAAGAAATGATAGTGCTTATTGTTGTTTTGTTCTTGTTTTTAGTGCACATTTGAGCACTTTGCTTTTCTTTATTGCAATCGTGCATGCATATTTTCTACCCGTAATAATGAGATAAACTAATTTGAAGGACATTTTATCACGAACATATTCAGATAATTAACAACAAATCCATATATTTTTAAGAGTACGCATTTGAAGTTTCAATAAAATACCGACATATGAATATAATATGTCAAGGTACAGGCCTACATCAACTTCAACTATCAAATTGATCGATGACAGTTTCTGAAACAATGGACAATTTCCCGAATCAATTTAATAAGTATGCATACGAATTGGCTCACATCGCTGAGAAAGTTTGTTTCAAATGAATAAGTAGCGCTAGCCCCTTATTTTTCTTCCCAGAGTTAGAAAATACAACCAAAATTGAAAACCAAATCAATAAGTAATTTCCAAATTATTAATAAATGTTTTTCTATCCCTCTATTTTTTATATTTCATAACCGCCGTTTTCTGAATAAACAGTTCAATTACAGGTTATAGCTATTTTATCTCAATTTTGCAAGCCGAATATTATATAATCTCTGGTCTAGCATACCGGTAACGCTCAGGCCTCAATAGCAATTAAATCAATCCTGTAAATCATATTTATCTGTATGTCACTGCCGTCGACCTGGTGACTGTGACCTCAGCATCATCGAACATTTCAGTATGTGTCTCGTACGTCTCTTAACCTCCAGTGCACTTTGACCTCGACATACACACACCAAGACAATTACTAAGGCCCATGCACAATGCGAGACTAACACGAGAATTGTTTGTCTTCGTGGATAGTCTTTGGCAAAGACCTTATTATATAACATACGTTCTTTGGTCTATTCACAACAGCCATAGAATGAAGTTCTGATTAAACATGAACATGAAAGCTACCAAGATTTCATTTCGACTTATTGAGTATATACACCCAATGACATTATACTGTGAAACATAAGAATCAACCAATCAGAAACTTTCAATTCCAGAAAATACGATGCAATTGGCGGAGACCGTGGAGCAACCTATATTTTCATCTTATATTGGGTTCAACGACGCTGATACACTGATGACTGATGACTGAGATCTATTGGCGTCGTTGAATGATATATATGAAATGATGGGATGATGAGATGAGAGGTTATTTCATTAGGTGTTTTTGGATAGTGGGGAGGAATCGGTCGTGGCTTGTTGTCAAGGAACCATCCCAGTATTAACCTGAACGACAGAGGGAAACCACGAAAATTGCCCCTGTTGGGATGGTCGACCTTAGCGGGAATGGGACCCCGGTCTCCTGAATGACCGCGTTCAGTGTTATGACCACTCGACCACTTGTCTCAGTGACAATAGCAACCTATAAATCATGGATGATTGATATAATTGATTTTGGTGTACATCCGAATTTTGATTTGAGAATCACGAAACATGTTTTTTTTACCCCATTTATATTTTCAATCACACGCAATTCATTAGACTCAACGTGTCTTTTTCTATCCTCCTGACTTTCGTGCATCCTGGTCAACTTTTGTCAATTTCGTAAACACTCTATATACACTCCAAGTATCACTTTACATATGAGAGTATTGGTTGAAAAACATTTCTGAAACGTATACCTGGTTGGAGATAAAAATTAATAGAAATACGATTAAACTCGAAAAGTGGAATGAGTGGGAATCGGTGAGAGAATAGTCACAAAAAATGAGATATCTGAATATATGATGAGATATAGGCCTAAGCACCGATTTCTTTGAGAACTATCAAGTGATCCTCATGAACTGATAATCTTATGTGATTTTCAGAGGTGAAATTGAGACGTATAAATTTTATACCAGCCCCCATATACATACATATATATATATATATATATATATATATATATATATATATATATATATATATATATATATATATATATACATATAAAAAAATAAAAAAAAATATATATATATATATAAATATATATATGTATATATATATATATATATACATATATATATATATATATATATATATATATATATATATATATTTATTTATATCATATATATATTTATATATCCATTTGAATTTATTCATATATTTATTCATTATATATATATATATATATATATATAAATATCTATATATATATATATATAGGTCCATATATACCAATTATGAAGAATACGTCATTCTATTCACCTATCTATTATTTTTATTTGAAAACATTCATGAGAACCGTCTAAATCAGAATCGTCCGAAGTATGGGTTCGTACATTGATTGTGATTATTGAAGTCCTCTGAATTGTATTCTTTAATCACAACATCATTAATTTGTTTATCACCAACGTTCCTAGTTGTATGATAATCTGATGACAGAAATTATATTACCGAATGCCGTATACTTGAATGATTATGCGTAGGGGCCTATAGTGAACTTTCAGAACGTGAAGAAAATCCACACATTGATGGGAATTATATTTTACCATATTTCAAGTTCAAGAATATTATTTCCCGTGTGAATTTGAACCTTTCTGATATTGAAGAAGGAGCTAATTCAAATTTTCAAGTATTATACATAACATAATGATAATATATACAATCTGCATGGTATATAAAACAAGCGTAATTAAATTAATAACAAAACTGACCTACCTTGATTTCACAAATGTTGATAATTGAGATTAATAAGATAAAGTTAACTCAACATGAACTAATTCATATGTTGAATTCATGTGTTTACCAAAATTAAATCTAGAGGGCATGGTGATCGATCCGGATATCCTCAATTTCACGGCCACCACAAATGTTTCATTTTATTCTCGTATACGATATTACCGGTATATATTTACGGTATTTTCAGCTCACGAATAGTTATAGTAATAACATTCTTTTTACATGCATTCATTTCAAGTTCAACCAGTTTAGGGATGGCTCATGATTGAAAATCAAACGCCAATTCATCTTACACCATCTTAAACATTATTTAGCATAATATATTAATAAGCCTGGATAACAAGTTTTACGTATTCTCGCGGAATTGATAATACATTTTTTAATTTTCTTCATTTTAACCATAAATGATTGATCTTCTATTCATCGTGATTCGTGAAGGATGCAGCATGATGATCTTGTTAGTGGGCCTCCACTCAAAATATTGAACCTAAATTTAAGACTTGTCAGAAATAGAAACAGAATATTGCATTTACTTGAATACGAATAAGGTTAGAGGTGTTTCGAGTGATTGCAGTTCCATAATCATCAATCATCTCCTATAGTCTAAAGCCGAACATGACTTTTTCTGGTTGACTTTTTTATGAATATTATTATTATAAATGAGTGTTCGTTCTGTTATAATGTACATTCATTATTATATATCGTACTTATAGCCACAACACACTTACACGTCCAAGTAACAAAATATTGGCAGCCAACACGACAGCTTTTCAAAACTTGTCTTCGGAACACTCACGTGCACATAATTTATTCGAGACATTATTATCATTTGATGTTTTTACCCATCAGCGATATTGTAAAACCCAAGCCTAACTATCGTTTTACTATAATATTTATTGTCCCTTGTGTTCAACCATCTACCTTATGTAAAAAGACAGATTCTCCGGCAATGTAAGGAAAAATAACATGCTATTAATAAAAGTTGAACGATAAATCAGAGACTAAGTTTGCGACTAGAACACGAGTTACATGAAAAAACTCAGCCTTTGTTCGCGATCATCCGTGAGTTGATTATTCGCGGTGTCCTTTGTTTCATTTTCCTCGCACCACGCCATTTTGTTTGCGAGTCAAATGTTGATTGTTGGTTCCACCTCAAAGGATTTCTAAAACTCTAAATTTATAACTACCCCTGTCATAAACATATGAACATACACACCGTATACGTGGTGTAAGCGCTGAGCGGGCCAATCACCGTATTGTTAGGGCTGGGCATGTCTTTGTGTATAAGCTTGATTTGTGTGCAAATTATGAATCAAATTCCGCATCCTGTCTTTTATTAAGGTTGTCAAGGTTCAAAAGTAATATCCTACGTTGTGTGTGTACTCTTGACAGTAATTTCAAGCAACGCTTTGCAAGCAGTAGACGATCATAAGTCAACGCTCCATACATCCTTATTTGCATGCATACGCCAACTTGAAGCATATAAATCTCGTGCTAGAAAAACAAGACTGATCATATTTATTGTGATGCAATTTACTTTGGTTCAGTGACATTGCCTCAATATATTGACTCATTTATTGCTATAAATCTATTGCTGAGGCTTGTGAATATACTTGGAAGAATGACCAGTGATAATTACAATGCATCATAATTTGTATATATAAGTTTGAATGAGTTGTGTTGTGTGAAATGTTTCAATTTGAGTCGATTTTGATGTAATAATTTGTTGCTGAGACCGGAGAGAATATATTTTATAGTAAACTTTGGTAAGACATTACATTTTTTTCATGAACGTTCGGAATCGAACTCATCCATTTCAGATTATGAATTTCAATAAATATATATTATGTATTTGTGAAGTATCACGTGGAAGTAAGTCTACGCAGCTCGCATTCTGATTTCTGTGTGCTGTCAGACAACGTTACGCGATACAAAAAATCAATCTAGAATATCATAATTAATGACAAGCACCAATAAAAACCAACTCATCTGAATCACAAACAGTTGAACAAAAATGTTTACCTGCATGCAGCTTCAAATTTCAATGTTGTGAATTATTGTATGATGTTTTATTTATGTTGTACCGTTTCATTTCAATGTTCAATGTCCTAATGTCTTTGATCGTGGTCCATCATAAAAGTGGTGGAGGTGCCTGTCTTTGGTGGTGGCGCCAGGCTTACACAATGATGCGCCTCGGGTATTAATTTCAGTTTGAACTTTGATCGCTCACGCGTATATAAGTCAGAACTGAAATGAGAAATAAGAAAATAATAAGAAATAGTCAATTGGTTTCAGATTCAGTCATGTGAAAAATCATTTGAAACGTTTCAGCTTGTTTCAATTTGAATTCCCTACTATGATCCGCTCATCGTGCTTATGACATCTCATTATATAATATTACAGATTTTTTATGAATTCTTCAGTCACCACGATGTTCTTTACTGCATTCTGGTATAACCACAGATAAAAGATGCATTTCCATTTGATAAATTAATAATTATTTTCATATTATTCATTAGCAAGGAACTGATGACATAACTAAATTCTCATTTCTATGTAAATCTCAGTGATTTTATGCAGTTAGGAATATTCAAATGATCATGTATTTTCCAAGTATTTATATCATGAAGTAAATTTAGAACTTCATTCAGGCAAATTTTTAAATAATCATATAGTTAAAAGTTACTACCAGCAGTTCAAATTAAATGCTACATTCATGTGTACCATTTTATTGAACAGCATTCTGTTTGATTTTTTATCAACATAACTATCACATATAATTTCTCTGCACACGAGCCTGATCAGTTCCAATAATCATTATCTCTAATGATTGTAACTGGGCCGAGTTTCGATTGACAATTGTTGTCTACTTTTGAGTTTCTATTTGACCTGGCCTGATCCACACGAAACGTGTGTTCTTACGTCTGTAATGGCAAGCGTTAGGACGCTTTCTTCTTTAGTACCTCTTCGATCAAAGTTGAAGAAGACAAACGAGCCCGTCACACGGAAAGGCCAACCCACTGAAAGATTAGCTCAGATGATGAACGGTGGTTCAACCAATGACACATTACATCCAGTCAGAATGTCACCCAATGGAACACGCAAATAATATATGAGCGAGCGGTTGCGGCTTTCTTGGCTAACGATCATAAATAACAATCATTGATATTTTATCTATGCACGTTTATTTAATGACAGATTGAGGCTTCTGTTTTCTGCTCAAGTGGTTAGCATGTCTGGATACGTCCAAACATTGTATAATAATATAGAATATTAATTTAATAGTTTACTTCTTGCTCCCAGGGGAATGTTTGCTTGTGTAACTAATCTAATTATTTTTGGAAAGCACAGCGTTTCAAGTTGAAAATATTAAAATACAACAAATTTTGTGAAAAAATGACTAGTCTTCAAAAAGTTAAAAGTTAACAGTGAAAAGTTGAAAAGTTAGTGAGAGTTAATATCAAGTATTGATGAATTGATACATCATTGTGAAAGGTTGTCATTGATTTCAAAGTCACTTTTATCAGAGTATCATCGACTATCACGACGGAGCACACGCGAGTACACGATTTATGTATGTCCTTCATCAACAACAAGCTATTGTATTCAATCAATTTAGACCGACTAGTTCTATCTCATCCGTCATTCATCATTTATCTGTATAAATTACAATTCACAAATGAAAATTTTTCAAAAAAAGGTTTTGAAAGTGCATGAGCCATATGAAATTGATTCTTTCTTGTGATGGAAAGTCGAACGAACGATACGGCTAAACACATTATTCCAGCTGTGACTTTGATTTTGTATCATAATTTGATTATAATCTCATTATTATTGCAACATGAATTCAGTAGGCCCTATAACTCATAGGCACTACTGAAATGTTATTCACTAAAAATTTCTTCGAATAATATGAATGCAAAAATATTCTAACTGAATAGGCTACCATAGAATATTTACACTTGAAGAACACAAATTTTGATTTTTCGATTTTGAAAAAATACGATGATCTTTCACTATTTGTAGGCCTATGAAATGATCATTTTTCACCATGAAATACATTCACTTACGGCTAAAATTTCACAAAATGAATATCAAAACATTCTATCGAAAGACCAAATTCGAAGTGACAATCAAAGTACAAGATGTGACTTTGAATTCAGATGCCTTAAAAAACAAATGTATCTCTTGATAAGTATTGATTAAAAATCAAAAGGTCAAACAAAATATATTATATTGCATATGAAAGTTCTATAGTCGTAGTCATTAGTTATTTATGTTAATCACGTTATTTTCTCGTGTTCTGATGTGGCCAACACGTAGGCCTATATGTTGTGATATTGGTGATGGACCGAGTGTGGCAAAGATAGCCATTCCAAGAGGCTCTGAGTGAGAACCAGTGTCCCCGTTAATAGACCCCATGTCGAGAACTCGTCCACCTAAATAATATATCAACTTGTTATCCGCTAGAGAAACTGATGATATACAATAAAATAAATTAAAATTTCCCCGAAACGCTATACAACCTATCAGCGACGAGGTGGAGCTATCAAGAAGATCATGCAATACTGTTTAGTATATCTCGTACATCTTACCAAACGGTTGAAATTGATATGTTTTCGCTGAAAATTTTTAATTTATACGCAGCTTAGCTACCTGTAACTATTGCATTGGCTGTTTGTACATAATTTTCAATGGACAAACAATTTTGTTTCTTTATGTTCTCACAAACCGGTGTATTTTATTATCTCTCTCATTAATTAATATTTTTCAACTTCAAGACAGGATATTCAACTGACATTTTGAGGCAAACAAGACTATAAAATTTAATTGCTTTTTTTTATTATAAAAACTACTGAAAGTAGTAAAATGATAATAGTGGTTGGATGTTTAAGAATCATTTTCACATATTTACGGACACAAATTCAATGATGTTTATGCCTATATTAATAGGAAGAGAATTACTGAGAGCGTGTTGTATCTCACATAATAGGCCTATGTAGTCAATTGGAGAATTAAAAAAGCTGAGATGTCTAGTTAAAAATTCACTATTTTTCTCCGATTATGGTTCAAATTGTTATTTAACTTTTTTTAAAGTACCAATCATGTTTTGTTTACCAGATTTTACATTTGGTAACTATGACGATCGACCTGTTGACATGTCAATTTGATATTTTAATACCATATCAAAAACATTTGACGTATACAAATATAGACAGATTGCCATTCTATCGTTTCACCTTTTAGGTCAACAACAGAAGCATGTGTTGCATAGCATTGGTGTCCGTGATCTAAATACGCAGGGCTCTCGCAGACATACATTACCATATTATAATGTCGTGCAATGATATTCACAGCACACCAGAGATATCGTCATTTAAATTCTCACCCAGATTTATATTTATATCATAGGCTATAGCCTATATCATTAATGTATATATATGTATGTATATTTAGACTATATGATTTCAATAACCACCTATATATTGTTTCAAATATGTTTCAGTAATTTGCATTGATCTCAACTATTTAAAAAATATTATTTCTTCATTCTCATAAGAAATAGATAGTAGTCAGAGACATGTTTCTGTATTTTGTTCATTTTATTTCACTATTTGTTGTATGTTATAATTTTCAGATAACTTTTATATACTGGTATACTGTTCAAAAAAACAACTTTTGCTTCTAGTCTCTATTACCACCACTTTTAATTGCCAGAATGAAAGGTGGAATCATTTTGAGGCTATCAATTTGACTTTGAAGTTTGAACAAAAATGATATTATCTTGTACATTGTTACCGTTCATTTACTGATCTTATCATGTTGATCAAATACCCATTGTTTCCAGTATCATCATCATCATCATCACCGTCATAATCATCACATCTTGAGTCAGCAATTTCTATTGGTTAATTCTCTGGCTACATATATGTCGACGTCATTTCCTTCATTAATCGTCTGGATAAAACATTATATCTACGCGCCGCCAAATAATTATAATGCTTTTTGCTGACTTGCAATAAATATTTGGTGCCCTTTAGCAAGATAAATGGAAGAAAAAAGCGTCAGACGCTAGAAGAGTTTAGGGTTGCAACAGATTTAATAATTTATAATGGTTTATGTCTCCTTATAGGTGTCCGTTGCCCGGTCTAATGACCGATGGCGTCAACGTGATGAAGATTAATGGCAATCTGAACATGGCCATTATAAAGGATCATGAGAAAACCCTCTAAATGGCGAAATATATTTTCAGAGAACAAATGTATACCTATAGGAGCCAGCCACTGTTGCTCTATAGACGTATAGTGGGGAACTGCATCAAGTTGTAATAATAATAATGAAAACACTATATTACACCATGTCTGTGACGCAATGAAATTACACAACATTTTTTCGGTGTCTTGAATTATTGTAATTCTAAAAGAGTCAATATAGTGAACAAATAACATTCCTTCTAACGTACTTCAAATGGAAGCCAAATGAAAGTATACGTCTATCACATACATATCCAGCTATTGGCGTCGATAATCCAATGAAAACAAAAACAAATATATTCTATCCAACGTACATGTGAAAACGTTCAACGTAAACGTATAAGTCGAAGTTATTTCATGTTATAGACTTTTTATTCCGCACAAATACGTCGCCGTTCGAGAACGTTCCGGATTCTTGTATAAATACGACCTCGTTATCGGAGGTGTAAAATCTAAATCGGAGGTAAATCGGAGGGCAGTCGGTTAACCATTACAATTTGACCTTTTAACCTTTTTAGTTTAACTCTCTTCATACCCCATCTTGGTCAAGAGATCTCTATAAGGATTTGTCTTTACTCGGTATCCATAGAGATTGCTAGCAGTATCTAGATGTCGAGATGAGCGTTGTTTATGGACACGAGAGAGCCGAGAATCAGTGTTAAAATAACCAATGGTGTTTCTGGAAAGACACATTACATCCTAACGATCAGCCGCGAAGAAATAGTCAAGATCGAAACTACTCAGTAAATCCTATAATGGCTACGGTTTTACTACGCTAAGGCAGTCGACAATTGCTTGCGATACCACTTCCATAGAGACAATTTTATATTATTGCTCACACGGTCTCTCTTGTGGAAAGCTATAGGTTATTTCTGTGTGATCAAATCTTATTACCCAATTTACGCACTCGACAAGTTATTGGTATGTAGTATAAATAATGTTTGAAAAGTTGATATCGTTCGATATACTCCTATTAGTTGGCACATCCTTTGAGTGTCTTCCCATTATACCGCCAGACAAGATTCGAAGTTATTTCATATTCTACGTATACGAATATTACTCGATAAGATCATTACAAATGAAAAGAAAGTTCTTGACGAGCGAACAATGTACCATAATAATCACATATTAGGTTAGACAACTTATAGGAATTTATTGTGGTTTCCAAAATTGTATCAGATATTTTTTCTACGTAACGATTGATGGCAGTTTTTAGATATCCCTTATTAAAATAAGTCATTTTATATTCCAATCACTAATCATCATATTTTTCTACAGCAATTTTTGTGTACTTTTTTGATAGGTGCCAACTAGAGTGTCCAATTTGTAATATCCTTACATTTTGTGTATGAAAATTGTGGGTTGTTGGTATTGGTTAAAGAGTTTAACTTTCAAGACATGTGCATTATGTACTATTGTTGTTTATTGTCACTCATAAATGACAGGCAAAAATGACAAAATAAAAATGCCTAATACCATTGTAAACATATTGCAGAAGAACTAGATAGAACAACTACAAAAACAAAACAAGACAAAAAATACATATACTTGAATTAACGAAGGAATTGAAGCTTTCGATCGACCGTCTCGCTCTATCTCACATCACTATCGCACGGATGGTTCGCTCCTTCATCTCCAGTGAATACAAGTATACATTTGTGTAATAAAACAGCAGGGAGTGGTCAAAATAGACACCGAATACTTGTGTGTGTATATAGAGACGGTTCAGATTTGTTGCCCATAAGCCGTAAGGGACATTAACCGGACATATTCGACACGGTCCTCCATGGGAAATCATTGTTAGGTTGACTCGTGCGATATCAACTTGACACATTTATGTCTTTGGAAATGTCCTCGTGAAATATATCTCCAAGAATCTTTACAATACATAATATATATATATGCAACCAGAGAGGGGGGGGGGGGCTCAAGGTAGTATTATTATTGTTGTATTTTATACTAATGTACTTTACAAATACGTGTTGCTCGTATAATATATGGTCCGACTCACTATTGTCACCCTCAATGCTTCCATTTAGTTGCGCGCGCACCCCCAATAAATCATAGAGACGTGGGTGGTTCAAGCTTGAACCATTTCATGCAGTTTAGAAAGATAATCAACTGTGAAAGCTCTCTATATGGCGTACATATTGAATGGACCACCGTAGATGTGTGTCAGGAAACGATTCATCAGGTATGCACAAGTGCAGAAGCATCCTGCCAATATATTACGAATCAGTACGGACCACCTATACACTGTGTTGATTTTAAATATTATTTACTATTCGACAGGTGAGGATAATGACCATGTGCTTTATTACCGAAATGTTTCCTTTCGGTGATTTTCAAAAGCCTCGTTAGTCGTTATAATGCAATAGAGTATTATTAAAATTATATATTGTATCTAGTATATAATACACAATTACAAATAAAGTCCTTTATCATATTGAAATTCACCGTGAACATCACGGAAGAAATAGACGTTAAAATCCAATTTGCCATAACTGGATTACGGTATAAGTATATACCTCAGAGACTCTAAGAACACTAAGGTCTGGAAAATTTAGTTCCAAATACATGGAAAACTAAGATTATAGCTATAGGGTATAGTTGGTCCCCTCTAATTTACAAACATGATAACACACTTGTAGTAATTCAGTTGGTCATTTATTTTTTTCCATGTCTAAACCATCTAGTCATGCATTAGTAGATGATTACTACAATTTGCTTCGACTTGTAACTACGTCCACGTAGTACCTAGTCTCTCGAATGGCCGCCTAAAGCGCTTGATGAGTGTCCAGAGGTGTGTCTAGTGGATGTAGGCGCCATACTCAACCCGACTTCGGAAGCGACAATCACTATAATCATCCGAAATACAGAATAGAAGGTCTATAATATATTTGAAACGCTCTTTGATCGTGCAAGAGGTATGACCAGTCACAGAGGTGATAATATCGAAGATGATAGGACATCGATTTGATAGACCCTTATGGCCAATACCTCTTTTATTTGAGATTCTTTTTTATTTTTATCGTGGTGGCTTTACTTGTTACTATTGAAGTTGTGTTGGGAAATCACTACCATCTCCCAATGGAGCCATTTTCGGAAATCACAAGTTGTGTTCAACCTCACGAAATAGCAGTGTTTCAAGCAGGCGCGAGGTTTTAGATTGGAGGTTTGTATTGCGGTTAAAAGAACAAGAACCATTTTCCAATGTACATATAAAGATTTTGTGCGGTCTTTTTTCCTCTAAATCCAAATCTTGACAATAGATTTATTGGTTTCATAAGGAAGAAACATCGCAGCACAGAATAAGTTTTGTGAAAGAAAACAGAGGGGACACACATATATGTATATATATATATATATATATATATATATATATATATATATATATATATATATATATAAATATATATATATATATATATATATATATATATATATGTATATATATATATATATGTATATATATATATATATATATATATATATATATATATATATATATATATATGTATATATATATATATATATATATATATATATATATATATATATATATATATATATATATATATATATATATATATATATATATTCATATCGAAATAATCGTTTGAATATTATAGAAACGAATGAAAAATTATAGCTTGTCCTACCTATATATACTATGCGTGTTTACGTGAAATTGACATGTAAAGAAGTGGTTTATAAAGCAATGATAAATCTATGTTATCTACCCACATAACGAATTTTAACCTATAATCAACATAAAAAACTTCATATATCCTCAGGAGGACGTTGGGAGTTATTGTGTTGGTTATTTCAACAGGACGAAATGTGTTCATATAGCGTGACTGTGAAATGCCATGTTGAGGGGTAAACGATTTCCACAGAACGGCAATAATACAGCATAAGTCAGGGCGATTATTATAATTGATGGTTTTCTTCATACATCAAGGGATATCGCCATCAATAATCTATCAAGCTGCCATAAGACACATTCAAGGAAGAACGTCATCAGATAGTAATATACATATATATATATATATATATATATATATATATATATATATATATATATATATGTATATATATATATATATATATATATATATATATATATATATATATATATATATATATATATATATATATAAATATATATATAATTTCATGAATCAGTCGAATCGGGAGAGATCATCAGAAGAAATACGAAACTTGACAATATAAAAGATACAATTAAATATAATTATGATGAATTTGTAAAAATTGCATCTCATTGTATGCATTGGATGAAGCGCTTCGCGGTATATGTATGGTTCTAATATAGAGCATCAAATATAACACGACGATAATTCTAACTCATACACGCAAACTTGATTTACTTGATGGGTCTACTGGTGACAGTAATCTACAGATTCTATGAGGATATAATTGACCATTTGTAGATCGTCCGCCCTCGTGATGTCAAAAAATATAAAAACCAATCAAGTGGACAGTGAAGCAGTGGAAAATAGGGAAATAACCAATCAAGGTATCAAAAATTTCCCCTGCTTCGTATAAGTCACGCCCATCTACATTGGTCAATTGATTTATCTCAAATACCGGTACTCGTGAATCTGTATGAGATAGTGAAAATAGAAGTAGCATCAACTTTCAGAAACAGATACCTTTCAATTAAACAACGTGAATGTGAAACAAAATGATGATTTAACATCACAATATAATCCTATGGAATGTATACATACATTGAATTAATTGAATATGAGAACTACACAAGAGAATAATAAAAGTTATACTATCGGCAGTTCTCAAGATGAAATAAGTATCGTGTTTTAGTTTATGACTTCATGATGGGATTTAATAGATAGGATTTAATATATTAGTACTAGCAATGAAAATACTTTTATCATTTTTAATCACATCGGCGGCATAGAATCACAAAACTATCTCCATGATATTATTTTGACCCCAGATCTAAGGTCGCAGGTCACAACGGAACTTCTGTTCAACATTAACTAAATGATTTATTAGGAGTCAAAAGATCATCTGACAGGAGCATTAAAAACTATTATTCGAAAATTAACTATCTGTCATCATCTAGATTCTAGGCCTATACAATTTACATTTATATAGGCCTATATATAACTTATATATATATGAAGGCCTATATAGGCCTATATATGATCTATTTCATATGACTTGTTTTCATATCATAAAAACGACCTTGTTTACACAATGAAAGAATATTTATATCTATCTAATGAATACATCGTTGGTCAAAGTCTTAAAATATTGACCATTGATTTTACCGAGATGGGAAAAATCGGGAAATTGAATGAAAAAATTAACTGAGAGATAAAAAGATGAGAAATTGGTTACAATTTTTCTCAAAGTTATTATTTGACTTTTTTCATCACCTTTTCCACATTCGGAACCATAGTTATTCAATAGAATCGACTTCAATCATTATAAATCTATATATATAAATCTAGGGTATATCACTTCAAAATAAAATTAGAATAGAAAGTTATCAATCAATCCACCCTATATAATATATATATATATATATATTTATATATATATATATACATATATATATATATATATATATATATATATATATATATATATATATATATATATATATATATATATATATATATATATATATATATATATATATATATATATATATATATAGATAGATAGATAGATGGATATTATTCACCTATTATATAACTATTATTTAGATCAACTGTATCAGTCACACACGTCAAATAGGAAATTTTGTATAGTAGCAATACCAATTAGAATAGTATTTTCAAAGATAGCTGAAATCGTCACCAAGTACTTTCATAAATATGAAATTATATGTGAAATAGTACGTTGAATAATATAAGGAATCCGATGAAACGAATTCCTAGCAGGATTATCCCGAGTTAGTTATCACGTACAATAGTGGAAAGCTGCGCTTTTCCTGTCTCCAGCCCTATAGGGCCTCACCATTAATTATCCCCTACACTCTTCAACAGCTTTCTGACTAATTACTCTTCCCATACCCGCTGAGCCAGCGGGGCCGACACTGCCAACCTCAAATAAAAGGAAGTAATTACATTGTTGTTTTCTTTTCTATATAACCGTGTGCATCTGTCCAAGTTTATTTTGTTTTGTTTGTTATTCTGTATTATAAAAGAGGGTGAATTACTTTTCATTGTTGTACCATGACGTAGAATATTTATGTGTGTGTGTATATGAAATGACTCGGTCAAAAACGATTTGAGCACCATGTGTATCATCATCTTATAGACTAGCTGTGACGTATTTCGTAGTTTTAGACAGCACAAGTGGTTGAACACTAAAAATCACTTTTTTTTCTTTTTGGGATTGTTTGAATTCTATTTCTTCTCATAACAAAACAACAATAACAACTAGAACAATATCAATTGCAGTATCAAGTCCACTCAATTGGTTATCAATCTGAAGTATATTATTAATTTATCATACACTATTTACAGTAACAAACAATATTTTCATGAAGCGTGATCAAAAATTGGAAAAAATTAACTTTATACATAGGTACCCTATATGGAAATAAATATACAAAATAATGTTCTGCTGTAATCCTTTCTCTGACCATTTTCTCGCTGAGTACACTTCAGTTTTACACATCTTTCTACTTTGTTCACCATTTGTTCATCTTTTCCTTCTATTTAGTCCTCTGCAACTGTTCGAAACACACACCATGTACATAATATGATATTGAAATTAGGGTTGAAGAGAACACAAAGAAAATAAAATCGGTCTTGCTGTAACTAACTCTAACGCAATGTTTTGTTTTAATGTTGGTTGTACTGGGTAATCAAGATGATCACCTCAGAGAAGACACGTCATAAATCACGTGTTTCTCTATTTCTCCAGCCCTTGCTATCTTCCATCTCACATGTAGGCCTATAATGTCTTCTTCCTCTCCCTAAAGGTGCTGTAAACGGTATTATCATTCCACGTGTTTTTTAGCACAGGGCAGAAATAAAAGAGAATGCTACTGGGATGTCTAGTTTTGTTTACTATGAAACATGTTATACAACATGCTATGCGAGAGGTCCGTACCCTTAGCACCCCCTTTTGAAAACGTCAAACTTTTGAAAACGCCAATCGTTTGTGCTACGTTTGTGCTGGTTTGTGCCGTTGAGATTTTCGTTTGTGCTGCCCTCCTTCTGTCCCGGATTCGCATTTCAAAAAAGGGGTGCAGGCCCTGTAAAAAGGGTACACTAGCACCCCCTTTTCAAAGAATTGAATATTTGAACACGCCGATCGTTTGTGCTGGTTTGTGCTGTTGAAATTTTCGTTTGTGCTGCCTTCCTTCTGTCCCAGATTCGCATTTCAAAAAAGGGGTGGCTAAGGGTACACCAGCCCCCGCTTCACAGAATTGGAGATTTGACCCACGCCAATCGTTTGTGCTACGTTTGTGCTGCCTTTGAAATTTTCATTTATGCTGCCTTCCTTCTGTTTCGGATTCGCATTTCAAAAAAGGGGTGGCTAAGGGTACACCAGCCTCCGCTTCACAAAATTGAAGATTTGATCATGCCAATCGTTTTTGCTACGTTTGTGCCGGTTTGTGCCGTTGGAATTCTCGTTTGTGCCGCCCTTCTTCTGACCTGAAATCGCATTTCAAATCTCATTTTTGAAACTAAACTAGATTTTGATGAATAATGACGATATTTACTTTCCGAATATTAGAGAATACTAGAAATCATCATCTCAATTTCAGAAAATATAATTAATTGTTTTTGTCCTCCAGAGACCATGAATCTTGAACGTAGGCATTACCGATTCTGTATATGAAAGTGTAAACATAATCGAGTGATGTCTACGTCACGACTCATAAAAAGGACGGGTCCTGGAGGTCAAATATATTGAATACAATTTCTCAAACTGAGATGATGATCTCTGATTTACTCTAAAATTGGGGAAATCAAATATTGTGATTAAAAGTTGAAATCTAGTTTCAGGGTTGTGATGTCATTCAACGGATGAATTATCATTCCCAATATAAAATGTATCTTTATCAATTCCAAGCATCAATGAGAAATATGCCGACTTCACTTCCGTTCGTTAAGAAACATAATATTATTTCTTATGGTGGCAGCAAATTTTCGGTGTTTTCTTCTACACGAAAATAGAATATCAGTACTACAATTGTATGTATATATATATATATATATATATATATATATATATATATATATATATATATATATATATATATATATATATATATATATATATATATATATATATATATATATATATGTGTGTGTGTCAGTTACGAGAAGAGAATGGCATTTGAGAGGCATATTTCGAAGGGTGTAAAACGCAGCAGCATTCTGGTACGTGACTGTGACGTAAGAAGATATCGGGAAACAAATCACTTTCCTAATTTTATAATTACGCGTAACACAAATTTTCACCACGTAACCTGTCATTTTCTATGCATCCCTTGTAATAGCAACGGTGTGAAGCAACCCCTTCCCTCTCTCTCTCTCTCTCTCTCTCTCTCACACACACACACACACACACACACACACACACACCAACCATCATTCGTATCACGTGACCATGACAATCTTCAAATGAGATTTTTCTTCCCTTATTTTATATAATATTCTGGGCGTATTTTCCACATGCACGGATGAACTTCTATGGCTGGATATGGTAAATGAGAATACAGATTTCTATACTGACTCCTGCGTTCTACAATATAATGAAAATACTGATTTGATGGTATAATCATATTGAGAAGAGTTCGTTTTTCTTATTTAGATATCGTCGATGAAATATTAAAACTATAATGATAAAATGAAAAAAATAGAATAACAAAAGCGTGAACATTGGAATAGTTCATAGGGCCTACACGTAGGTTTTATTTGGGTTCAATTAAAGGTAGCTTTTAATTGAACTACCATATTAATTGTGAAACGAAAATGGGACAGTTCTCGAACCGTCTTGAAGAGCGTTAGTGATACCCTCTTCAGCCACTATTATGGTAATTTCTGCATGTGTTTGGAAAAGTTAAGCTCAACCGAAATTAAACTCAATCATGATGCACATTCGTGACAAATAAAGAGTCGAAACAGCCATTTTGAATAAATAATTGTTTGGGTCTTTATTCCAGTTGAAATATGCCTTCAATTGTTCAACATGTGCAATTAATTAATTAGCGCTGCATGTATAACGGTGGTGTTTTTTACATACATGATACACATATATCGCTCATTTTACAATGCAAATTATGCGTGCATGCGTCCGCCAGAATATTTAAAATAACAATACCACGATTAATTATTAATAGTTTCATCCATCATTATAATATATAACCATTTTTAAAAAATGACACAATAATTGAACAGCTGCTGTTCTTTTATATTTCTATAATCTAATTATATCTCCAATTCAAACGCATAGCAATTTGCTTTTCTCTTTCACGTTGCAATTATCATCATCGCTGTAATTATAACTAACCAATTAAATATGATAACAAGATCTGTCCGGGTTTGGATAATATTATTTTTCCATCGATAAAAGCCTAACAAATGAATTATTTATAACTAATTAGCATTTTCACTTACACCATACCTTAACCAGAAACGTTAAACTGAAGCCTCTCCACTTGCGTGCTTTTTTTTGATAATAAAACCTGTCACAATGTCACAGCTAGTTATCACCAAATCAATAACCACGACGACGACGCGTTGTTGATTGATCCGGGTTGCATATTGATTCCACGCTGCCGTCGCTAGTCATAATAACTAGCAGGTGACAACTCAACGACCAACCCGACAAAACACGGACACATAAAGTTTTGATCATTATAATAAACATTATGCAGGGCACGGTTGTCAGTGTGTACAGTTGGTACGCCCGTTAATAAAGTTTATTGACGGGGGCATCACGTCGAGTGTAAGTGACATCCGACTTGATGTGTATGTGGCTGTGAGCTGTCACACCAACTCAAGTCGGTCGCGTAACGAGGGAAATGGCCTGTCAAAAAATGTTAGGGAAAAACGTGACGTGTCAGAATGAAAAAATAATAATATATAGAATATAAGCCCCCGTCCGGTAACATCATATTACGTGGATATATCTATATATACATATATATAAAAATAAAAAATGCTGATGGCGTATACACATCGGTATAACCTCCCTGGAGGGTTTACGGTGAACTAATTCGCGTCATCATCGTCGTCGTCTAAACTGACACTGTTTTGGATAAATGACGCACTAGAGGAAAATTATAGATAGATTTCGATCTGATATTGTAATTTATTCAACGGAACAATAAATTCACTTATTTCTTATAATAAATCTTGTTTACTTTAAATCCCATTCTTTCTCGTCGAGTGTCAGGTTTGTCTAATGGTGTTTAAGCGGTACGTTTTTAACTTTTTTAAGTTGGTATATAAATCACCATGTAAATGTCATCGTGCTATTAACACTCTTTACAGAGGTTTAATCCAACTGGGTTTATAAATTAGTTATAAATAAATGGATATTTATATTATGTCAGCTACTGCGGGGAACTCTTTTAATGTACGAATAAGATTTATATTAATCACATGTCAGGCGAGTTTCCAATGTTGCAATTGCTGCAACATTTCACGGTGTGGCAACGAAACATTATTATAAATGATTTTGAAAATGATAGGAATTATTCACAGGTTTGCATACCGGTAATAAACTAATGTTGCCAAGAAATAATGTTCAAAGCTAGTTTCTCTTTATGTTCCCTCGTTAATCATTCGGATAGAAATGACGTTTGAGCACGCCTTTAATTCAGAAGGTAAAGTATTAAAAGTCGTTGGAAGATCAGATCTGAACTGACAGAATGAAAAACTTGTTGTTACAAGTTGGCTTCCTGTTATACTCTATGGAGTCAGCGATTACAAATTACAGCTCATAAATAGGATCACTGCATTCTAGAATAATGTGATTTAATTAAATTTATCAGTTGAATTTATTGTATATAACTTATACCATAGAATTATCATAGCTGTATATTTGATATTATGATTAGCTCGCTATCATAGTCTGAATATATTCTTGGTGAGAATATATTGGCGCTCATGACATGAACATTATTATATCAATTAATATAGCCATATTTATACTAGGCTGTATGATAATTTTTATATGAAACTGACTATGTGGAAGTGTACGTATGACTGTGTGTATATGAAACTGGATGAATGATTGTATATGTGAAATTGTATAATTGTATTTGTTTTTAGCTGCTAACTGTATTTATCATCTGATTGACTTTCCATATATGTAACATTATGTCATTAATGTATATGTCCTTTGGAAGAAAATAAAATAATAATAATAATAATAATATTCGGACTATGACTCGCTATAATAATCCATTGGGCTCACCCATCACCATGCATGGATTCTAGATTAGGTTTAAACTAGGGATAAAGAATTTTACAGCAAATTTCACGTAGTAAAATCAGAAAGGGCTTGAATTGTTCCAGCCACTTACAGTTATTAACATTAAAATCAAAAAACGTTCCAAGACCTGTTGATTAATGATTTTATTGTAATACCAGTTTGTGGTCGGGCTTTATCGTCATAGATATTGACGCCACAGCCTGTAAGATAACACCAAGACAACGCGTATTTCTATTTCTGAGTATAATATATCAGATAATACATCTATGAACATATCTGTGAATACATCTTAGTAGAATACTTAATGCATTTGCAGAGGATACGACATACGACCATAGCATATTCTGTGGAACAATAACTTTCCAGAGTAGTTGGAAAAATATTAGCCGTTTTGTTTCACATTCGAAATATCAAAATGTATGCTTGTATCATCGCTAAATTGGACGTAGGCATGTGACTGGTGACAAATGTGAACGAATAAAAAATATATATATATATTCTGAACGAATGTCTTACATTTTTCAATGGTCTTAAGCGGAAAATATTTCATAACATCATGTATAGCATGAAGAATTTAATGCATGCCTCTTACTTGTGATGTATGAACATCATTACCGATATATCTTATACTTGAAAACTATATAGCATAATATATACAAAAAGACCAAAATGTTTCAATAAAGCTTTCAGACAGCTAACACAAATTAACGTGAAGCTATCTTGAAATGACAAATTATTATGAAACATATATACCTTAATGTCTATTACTCTAATCTACCTCCAACAGTTTGATTATATTTAGATTCTCACGCTAGAGTGAAATAAATGAGCCGTCCGATCAAAGCCCAACAATCACTGTTATTTACGACATTGAATCAATGAATAATACCTGCACCTGTTATACATCTATCACCTTCGTGAAGCATCAGGACGATTTTCAGTAAATTAAAAAATAAGCGTAGCTTCCATTCCATCTAGACTAAGACTAATATCCCATGTCCACGGTACTGAATAATAGAATTTTAGGTTTAGCAATCGCGGATACCAAAACGCGTTCAGTTGGCGCATGTCGTCACGACATCCAGTTTGCTATATACTGAACTGTGAAGTATGAACGAGATGACGTCACATCGGTACGATACTCGATGCGCAGTTGGTCACCCTGAATATATTCCTATACATTTCAAGGAGTTCAGCCTATATTTTTGACAACGAAATCAATATCAAAATTTAGTCACAAATATATTCAACTTAATTTCCAAAATTATATATATATATATATATATCAATTTTCACGTTCTAATAGTTCACAAATTGTATGCAATTGTATAGTTATCCAATTTGTTCATTTTCTTATAATAATATACGCACTGTAGGTGTAGGGTCTACGTGTTCGATGTGTGGCATGTGAATTATATACATCCTTCAAGCATCTATTACTTCAGGCTCAGTGGAATGAAAGTTTATTATTATTAATTCGACTAGAATATGATTGAGGATTATGAAAGAATTCCAAATTTCTGACACCCATGGAAATTCGAGATGCTTTTAGTGAGAATTCTGAAATTTCCAGATCTTTTTGGAATCTCACTGTTTATGAAGAAGAAAAAAATCAGTTCCATATTCACAAGTATGAGCGCTCATGTTTATGATCGTTATCATTAATGATTATGAACCGAACACTTACAGTATGGAATATTGTGTAGTGTATCGTCGGTTATATATATATATATATATATAGGCCTATATATAGTTTAGTGCTCATACTTGTATCCACGCGATATTCAGCTTCCAATCGACCATCTTCCCTATCCCACACTATTAGCGACTGGTTAGTTCGAAACTTCATATTGACAAGACGTCCTATAATAACCGCAAATCAATATGTCAACTTACGCCATTCTTTCACTGTTGAAAGAGTGTGTTCACTGTGGGCCACTCTTGTACTATACTGATTATAATATTAAAGAAAATTGGTTGTAATGCTATTCCGGGGTCACGACCAATATACGTATGGCCAATTGCATATCAGATTGTATCAATATAAGTCAGCCCTTACGGTAGTAGGACAATTTGCCAGCGCACAATTTGCCAGGCACCTGTTTTAGGGGGGGGGGGGGAATTGTCTTCCTCCCTGCAATATATCGAACTGTGCCTGGCAAATTGTGCTCCTCCCATGATCTAGCCTGGCAAATGGTCCTCCCCCCAAACTTTGACTGGCAAATTGTCCTCCCCCCATGATATAGCCTGACAAATTGTCCTTCTCCCCTAAGACAGGTGCCTGGCAAATTGTCCGCTGGCAAATTGTCCGTAGCCCTTATAAAGTGAACAGAAAATAAAGGCTCGTCGTCATACCGTTCGTCACGTCATATCCCGAACTATTTTCAGCACAATATAGGTAATTTCTTTTTCATCATATACTCTTATCCTCCAAGAATATGAGATGATATCATTTCATTCCCGGTATCTACATGCGCCAGCGGTCGACAAAATAGGTGGGGGCGTAACACTGCATGGGTAAATCGAGGCGGACGCCACTCACTAAAATATAAATAATATAATTGAAAAAATGAAAATTCAATTGTATGTTCATTAGAATCATTGGTGTCTCTTCGCGTTCATATGTGATTTATTCAATAAAATATAATCATCCAAAACCTAGCATCTCACATTTCTCTCTGAGCAAGTGACAGTGCCAGCTAGTTTATGCGTATAAAGCCTGTGTGGCGATAGGTTATACGTTTAATGAGGTCACATAAAAACACTGGTGTATATGAAAATAAGCTTTTATAGCGACCTAGTTGACAGTGTTCCGAGTTATAGCATATGATTTATAACGACGATATTAAAGAAAATATATTAAGCTATAACGTAGCTTCCTCATGATACAACCATATTATATGTTATGTGGAAATTATTATTATTCATGAATCATTAATATGATAGTATCCGAATCATCACAAAAAAATTGATACGTACGGCGTCATGATTAATTAAAGTCTACCAGATTACACTTGAGGTGAATGTAATCATCATGATATAACACATATTCTTTGAATAAGTATAATACTATGAATATCTTAATTCATGATTCAAACATGAGGAAATGACAAATAAGATCAAATTTTATTTCTTTTTATTTCATTTTTTCAAATTCAATGTCTCACATGGACATTTGGCTGATATGACTTCTAATCATAATAATGTCAATGTTAATATTTAGGCCTATACTCTACGTGGAAGCATTGTAGGCCTTCTGTCCAAATTTTGAATCACTGTTTGCATGATGAGCTAGCAGACGAGTCATATTATGAAACATCTCTCTACAAACCTCCCAAAATGGCAGAAAAACGATCTTTACTCGGATGATAAATTTTAACATGTCGATTCAAAATTGAGTCATGATGGATTCTGAATGCTATACTTCAGTGTGTCTTTTGGTGCATAGAAATATAAATAATTAACTATATACACACTCAGTGATTAAATCATCATAAATGACCAGTTCACATACAGGAATTTAAGTATAGCTTCTATAGTTAATAAAGATTATTAATTTCACAAGTTGCGAGACGAAAAACAAATATCAAAGTTGGTGAATATGTAGAGGCCCTATGTGTGTGGTGGGTTATATAAACGATCGGTTAATGGTTTTAATCTGTAATAAGGTTTTCCTAATCCAGCGATAACATCTTTTGAATGTGAAATATTGTATCATTATCACGTAGAATGTGTAAATGTGTATCCTCGACGAGCCATCATCAATTATTATCCGTTCTTGGTTTGAATTAGAAACGATTTATGCCGAGCATTAATTTAATTCAATTAATTTTATCGGGGCGGAAAACGTGAAAGAAAGAACGATTTATGATGTCCGGTTCTCAATAATTCAGATTTTGAAAGTAAAATGATCTATAAATACAACCTATCATTACACTGTAATAAATTATGAGGAAATCCTATCCCATTTCCTTTACGAATCAATATCACTTTAGTTGATTTCAAATTATAATTGCTGTTCATCATAAGCAGGAAATCAGAATAGTATAGTGAATTAGCCATGGAATGATACTGAAAAGTCTTACACAACTGAATGCAAAACGTTTTTGAAATATCGAATAAATATTGAGATATATTGAAAATAAGATTTTAAAAATAAATCGCCTCTTGTGGAACCGGCACTTCCACCGAAGCAATTAATTGGGGATATATGCTATTGTTAAAGGCAGTTATATTACGCCGAATTAATTTGTGACAGTGTTTTATTCAAATTGAACCGATCCTACCTTTCATCCATAGTCTTAATTGGGGAACAGCGATTTGGTATCGTTTCGATGTTATTAAAACAAAAACAAAAAATTGAAACGAATACCTAACCACCCCATGCTATATAAGCCTATATATATATATATATATATATATATATATATATATATATATATATATGTATATATATATATATATATATATATATATATATATATATATATATATATATATATATATATATATATATATGTGTATATATATATATATATATATATATATATATATATATATATATATATATATATATATATATATATATATATATGAATGTAGAATATATATATATCGTTTCAGATTTGATCTAATTCAACCATGCGAAATTTGTCTCGAAGAAATATGATTCACAACGGAAGATAGATTTCAAGAATCAATTATTGAACAATAAGATTTTTTGTGAGAAGCATAGGCCTAATTATTTTATTCCACAACCAATACAACTTGATACGATACAACAGAATAACACAATTTTACAACTATTCAACTATTACAATTCAAAATTTTGCTATGGCGCAGATGATTAATCGAGTTAACAAAGATAAATATTTGCACGAATCAACTTTTGCCATTCTTCATAATAGAAATAGTTTTTCACAGACCAAACATCAGCATGTGTTTTAAACACAAGGGCTTCTTAAATAAATCGACGGTCACGTGCCGATGCCTATAGACATCACACAATCTGATTTACGAGTTCACTACTAGGAAAAAGATTCAATCTCTTTGATATATAGCATAATATTTAGTTTAATTTATGACTTGTAGAGTTGAATTTAGTACAAGTTTTATTCATTTCATCTCCCTACAGAGAAGCGAAAAGAACCAAGTATTATTATATTTCGCATATAATGAATAAAGAACACTAAATTCACTATAAAACAAATGTTGAAAACTCGAAAACCAATTATAGCATCCATATAAAAATTCCATTCTAATGGAGATGTATCCATATAAGCCTATATATATATATATATATATATATATATATATATATATATATATATATATATATATATATATATATATATATATATATATATATATATATATGTTATAGGCCTACAAGCAAATGCTATACTTTTAACAAGTGATTTAATTCAATCATTTTCATTCATGTAGGTGCAACGACACTCATCTTGGAAATTGAATAACCCAATTCATCATAGTAACATATCATATAGCATAGTAATATAGCATAGTTAAAACTTAGAAGTACTAAAGACAGGTAACACTAAAGTGTAGAATAAATTGTATGGAAAAAACATGTTATAAAACAAGTAAATATAATCTCATCTGAATAATGTGCAAAAGCCACTACCGATATACGCTTGTATATATAAGTAATACCAATAACAATCTCAGTAACAAACAATCTCACTAGTTTTACTTGTTCGTGCTATCGTAACGTTGCTATAGGCCGATGTAGTTTATTACACATACCGTCCATACTTGCTATGAAATATTAATTGGAAGCTAGCCCTCAGTCGACACCTTACCTATAATGAGAGGTGAATATCGCTATGGGGCCAGTTCGCCTCTATATATATATATACTACCACTTGATTTATTGTACATAATTGCAGGCATTCAACGCAGAGGCCCAAGCTATAGCTATAGTCTAACCACCTATCATTCATATTCATAATTGTAGCCTTGGGATATAACAAGACATTATAGCTATGTCCTGAGATATTTTTATTTCAACTCACACGAGCAAAAATTAGTAGTCCAGTTCACTATCAAAGGTATATATAAGTTTTATAGCCGTGGTTGCTGTTGGATTCCAGGGGTAGACAGAATAAAGATAAAGGCGTGATAGCTAAGGGCGTGAAAGTTGAATTATATATTGACGGGACAATTCAATCAATATAGTTTTATTATGAATAATAACAGTCTTAAATACGTTATATTGTTATATGGACATGGCTTTTCATGACGCAGACCTCAATTTGTTGTTTTTCAGCTAACATTTCATGCAGCTTTAAACTAGACCTGATCCATAATAATCATTATGTTGAATCATGAATACTTTTATAGGTTAGAATAGGATGCTAAAAATGGAATGAATTTATATATAATTTGATACAATTTTATAGCAACGGCTACTGATACAGCTATATATACATAGACACATCACATATAAATTATGAAGTTCTAGATGGTTAATTCATCACATATAGGCTATATTTTAAAGTTTGAATGAACATGAAGACCGATGCAGACGTCCCTATCCAGCTGTATAAATGTGTCCAAATAAATACCACGAAGATTTATGTTATAAACAACGTGCATTTGTAACAATATTGACATTTGATGTCTCAAACTTGTACAGCAATATTCAGCGAGGGGAGAGCTGTATTCGATAACTGTGAGACCTCTTGGCATTATATTATATACCATTGCACTATATAATCTGGATATCCTATCAATATTACTAGGTATAGGCATTCAACCACTTACTGAAGACATTTGCGTGTATATCTATAGGCCTATAAATGGAAATGTGTTGTCATGTACTCAACACTTTTTCAGGAAATAGGCCTACTCATTTAAGATGAAATGTGTGAAGAAAATTTGAATGATGCATATGGACATATATATATATATATATATATATATATATATATATATATATATATATATATATAATATATATATATATATATATATATATATATATATATATATATATATATATATATATGTATATATATATATTTATATATATATATATATATATATATATATATATATATATATATATATATATATATATATATATATATATATATATGTAGCGTTTTTATTGGTCCGTATAACACAAATGAAAACACAGATATAATGAACTTAAATGTACTCAATGCTTTATTCGAAAACTCAAAACAATTACATCCACGAAACAACCGCTCGCTAGCTCGAGGGAACTCAGACTGCCTCAACTGTCGTGGACGCATCTTCCAAGCAGGGTGGTATTCCGGTCAACGACCCCGTATACTTTCAGCCCCGAATACTTACAACACTATCCCCCCTCTTACAATAGAATCGTCCCGATTCTCTAATTGAATCCAGCTTGGAGTCGATCCGGCTGGTTCCGGATTCGAACCGGATACCGCTGTACTGCGTCTTCTACTGCGTGCTGGACGTACTCTGCAGGACGCACCACCCAGTCTGGTCTCAGGTTCTCAGCTGGGACATCGTCGGCGACTTGCTGCTGACGATGTTCGAGGTCATCGATATCTGGCAGATTTCCACCATCAAGAAACATCACAACTGGCGGTTGTTCATCTTGTTGCTGTTGGTCATCCATAGGCTGCTGAGCCCCGACAAACTGGCGAACATGCTCATTGGGCTGACGAGCATTCTCCAATTGTTGGTCCTGTTCTGGTATACCGTCCTTTGCCAAGTATGGTTTCAGTCGGTTGAAATGAACCACAAGGCGACGAGCTCGGACCTTCTCCGACTGAATTCTGAAGGTAACATCAGACAATTTCTTCTTAACCACAAATGGTCCATTCCAATACCGGTGGAGCTTGCGTGCCAGTCCACGTTTCACTGATGGTTCGTTTAACCACACTCGATCTCCCACTGAAAAGGGTACACCAGAGCAGCGCTGGTCGTACTGGTCTTTTTGGATCTTAAACTTTGCTTTCTGGTTATCTTGGACAATCTCATAAGCTGTGTTCAGAGATGACCTAAGCTTACGGGCCCACTCCGTAACTTCCATACCATCATTTTCTGGATTTCCGAATACAATATCAACGGGAAGCCTCACGTCACGACCGAACATCAAAAAATACGGGCTGTACTTTGTTGTCTCCTGGATGCTTGACCGGTATGCGAGCATGATGTGAGGCAATTTTTCATCCCAGTCGGTGTGGTTCTTATTCACAAACTGGCTCAACATTGCTCCCAGGGTTCGATTAAATCGTTCCACCAAACCATCCGATTGAGGATGATACGGTGTCGTCCTCGTCTTCGTAATGTTCAACATCCGGCACATTTCTCCAAACAGGCGGGACTCGAATTGACGACCCTGATCAGAATGCAGTTCACTGGGTACTCCATATCGACAAATGAATTCATCCACCAGTGTTTTGGCTACTGTGGATGCTTCCATATCCGGCATGGCATATGCCTCTGTCCATCGTGTGAAATAATCGCTCACAACGGCAATGTATTTGTTTCCACGAATACTTTTTGGCAATGGGCCAACTAGGTCTATGGCCACCCTCTGCATCGGAAAACCACTGGATTTTGAAACAAGGGGAGCTCTGGGCGTCTGATTTGGAGCTTTCCTAGACCCACAGCCAGGACACTGGCGGCACCACAAGTCTACGTCATCCTTCATGCCTGGCCAATAAAAGCGCTCACGCAATTTTCCAAGTGTTTTGGAAGTTCCAAGATGTCCTCCAATAGGACTATCGTGCAGTGCTACGAGGATTTCTTCGCGTAGACTGCGTGGCGTAACCAGTTGTAGCCTGTCAGGCCGGCTCTCTTCAAACCAGCGTCTGTAGAGCACTCCATTTCTCGACACTAGACGGTCCCATTGCATCCACAAACTCAAAGTTCCAGGTCCATAACCGGAAACCTCGTCGCGGGTGGGTCTGGTTGATCTCGCATACCAATCTTTAATAGGCGATATTGTATTGTCTTTAGCTTGATGTTCACTCAACATTTGGGTTGTCCAGATTGGGCTCCAATGTGGCACATCATCAGCATTAGCTGCAGCCACTGACAGTAATTCATTGGATTCACTGGGGATTAGTTCTGAATTATTGTTTATCCCACATTGTCCACAATTTCTAGACAATCCGTCAGCATTTCCATGGGCTTTCCCTGGTCGGTGCTCTATTGTGAAATGAAATTCTGCCAATCTCTCCAGCCAGCGAGATACCTGACCTTCAGGTTCCTTAAAACTTTGTAGCCAGCGTAAAGAATTGTGATCCGTTCGGATCATAAAAGGTCGGCCCAGAAGGTAATGTCTGAATTGTTTCGTCCCATACACTACGGCTAGCAGCTCCCGTCGCGTGACGCAATATCTTCTCTCGGCCTTCGTCAGCGAGCAGCTAGCGTATGCAATGACTTTTTCCTCTCCCTCCTGTATTTGACTAAGAACTGCTCCCAGCCCCGTATTGCTGGCATCAGTGTCAAGTATAAATTGACCTGACTGGTGAACACTACTCAGTATTGGGCTCGTTATCAAGTGTTGTCGAAGAGTAGTGAATGCCTCCTCACATTCAGTGCTCCACGCAAAACGGGATCCTTTCTGGGTAAGCTGGTGTAATGGTGCTGCGATATCGGCAAAGTTCTTCACAAATCTTCTGTAATATGATGCAAATCCCAAAAAGGTCCTGAGTTGCTCTAGGTTAGACGGTGTTCTCCACTCTTTCACAGCCGCAATCTTGTCAGGATCAGTCGCCACCCCAGCTGCTGATATGCGATGTCCCAGGAACTTCACTTCTGGATGTAGAAGTTGGCATTTAGAGGGCTTCAACTTTAAATGCGACGCTCGTAATCTATTGAAAATCTGTCTCAAGCGTTCAATGTGCTCTTCAATAGTAGGAATCCAGACAATGATGTCATCCAGATAAACTGCACAAGTCTCCCACTGTAAGCCCATTAACACCCTGTCCATCAGACGCTGATACGTTCCTGGTCCATTACATACTCCAAACGGAAGAACTTGAAACTCATAGAGTCCTTCTCCGGTTGAGAAAGCAGTCTTTTCTCGGTCTTCAGGTGCTATCTCAACCTGCCAGTAGCCACTTGCCAAGTCAAGAGTGGAAAAGAACTTGGCTCCTGACACAGAATCTAGTATGCTGTCTATTCTAGGCAAAGGGTAGGCATCTTTGATCGTGACATCATTTAACCGTCGGTAATCGACGCAGAAGCGGACTCCACCATCTTTTTTCTTCACTAGCACAATCGCACTAGACCAAGGTGAGGTAGATTCCCGGATAATATCGTTTTGCAGCATGTCATTTACCATGCACCTCACCTCCTCACGGCGATGCATTGGAGTCCTTCTTGCAGGTAATCGCACGGGTGCCTCTTCTTTAGTGAGTATTCTGTGATAGACAAGGTTTGTTCGCCCCAGATCGTCCGGACCCCGAGAGAATACATCTCCAAATTCTTTAAGCAAAGGTATAAGCTTACCCCGTAGTTCTGGTGCGATGCCACTTAGGTCAAACATCTCCCATGCTGGGGGCACTCCAGTACCAGTTGTTACAGCTGATGTTGATACAGGAGTTGACTCTTCTCCGCAAGGCTCGAATCGACCTAGTGATGTACCTTTGTACAGAGTGATTGGAGTATTACCGAGATTCATTACTCGTACAGGGATGTGGCCGGTGGAGGAATATGAAACACTCCTGGCTGCCAGTAGCTCGTACTTATGCGCCAATGATGAGCTCGGTTCGAGCACACCCAAATAAGTGGGAGGATATTGTGAACTGAGGGTACCTGGGATTATCATCTCATGTCCTCCGGGTATAACTACGTTCTCCTTCAGTGCGACGTGACATAAGCGATTTGTACCGGAGAGGGGAACTGTCGATCCATCAACAAAGCGTAGCTCATGCTGAGACATTAGCACATCGCAACTGAAGGTTCTGAGGAAGTCAGCACCTAGGAGGCAATACTGAGAAAGATGACGCGCAATCAGCATTCGGTGTGCGTATTTCTTCTTTCCCAACTCAATGTGCACTACTCCACGACCTACAATCTGTAGGGGGTCACCACTCGCATTCACCACTCCCGGTACACCTTGTTCATCCAGTTCATCGCTGTCCTTTTTGATCCGCAACCACACATCTTCTCGTAACAGCGAAACTGCAGCTCCCGTGTCAACTAAAACGTCCAATCTCTCTGAGCCAAGTACTCCTGACACAAACACAGCAGACTCCGACTCGACACACCACACCCCCCTCTTTAATATAGCTGTCCGCAACATGGCTGGCATTTCCCCCGCCAGTGGGCCTATGCCAGCCTCCCCCCGTTTCCCGACGACTGAGATGGGGTCCCTCCATTGTCACTTCCGGGATTCGTGCGTGGTGCCCAGCAGGTAGCCTGTAAGTGGCCTTCTTTCCCACAATTGAAGCACGTCCTTCGACCACGGTCACGTCGCTGTCTGCCGCCCCCTTTTACACTCGAGTAGTGGTCGCTGGACTGAAGGGCAACGGTCAACTGAGTCATGGCCTCCGCCATTGACCTCATGACAGTCATGTTTTCGTTCAATAGTCGATCCATTGGTGATAATGGTTGCACGACGCTGCACTCCTTGACGGTTTCTGGGTTGACGCAATTACAAGCTTTTTTATTTGAATTTGCCTCTAACAAGGCTATACCCTCAAGATCGTAGGCTACGCTGACTGCCTTCTCTAAGCTGTCTGGGCGAGCTTGTCTGGCCATCACTCGAATGGACTTATCCAAACATTCAAGGAACCTACCCTTAGCCAGGTCCTCGCGAGCGTCTTGAGGCAGTCGAGGGTACGCTTTCAACACCAAGCACTCCAGGTCGGTAGCTAAGGAAGAAAGTTCTTCCCCATGTTTCCGTTCACGAGCCTGGAAAGCTAACTTGTGCGACTCAATCTTCTCGGTGGGGTCAAACTTAGCTGACAGAGCCGCAGTAGCTAGATCATAATCGTTTTGGGTTGTAGTAGGTAGTGACCGAAACGCCTTCAAGGCGTTGCCACTAAGGCTTAGGGATAAATAGTCACTCTTTACTGTGATGTCCCAATTGTTTATTTTGGCAACTTTGTTGAATTGGAAGAGCCAGTCATCAAAGTCACCAACACCAGAAAATACTGTTGGCACAGCTCGAGTGTTGGACGCCATTTTGATGCCCGTGAATATTCAACTGTTATCAGCACACGAAATATATAAACAAGATACAAGTTTAGCACGCTCTGAGTATACAGTCGCACAGAATCACGTTTAGCGCGCACGGGGTATGGATATATAGTCAGAACCGCACTACGATCACCCGCAAAATACCGTTAACTTTACACCCTGTGTATACCTATAGCAACACACAGTCTTCAAAATATTGTTTTTAATACTGAATAATTCACTATAAACTAGTCACTGTTTAACTGAACTTTTATAATAATCTCTCACCGCTGTCACCAGTGTAGCGTTTTTATTGGTCCGTATAACACAAATGAAAACACAGATATAATGAACTTAAATGTACTCAATGCTTTATTCGAAAACTCAAAACAATTACATCCACGAAACAACCGCTCGCTAGCTCGAGGGAACTCAGACTGCCTCAACTGTCGTGGACGCATCTTCCAAGCAGGGTGGTATTCCGGTCAACGACCCCGTATACTTTCAGCCCCGAATACTTACAACATATATATTTATATATATATATATAAATATATAGATATATATAGATATATTATATATATATATATATATATATATATATATATATATAATATATATATATATATATATATATATATATATATAATATATATATATATATATATATTTATATATATATATATATATATATATATATATATATATTTAATATATATATATATATATATATATATATATATATATATTTATATGTATATATAATATATATATATATATATATATATATATATATATATATATATATATATATATATATATATATATATATATATCATACTGGTTGCCATCTATGTTGAAAGAGTTTTGGAGAGTGCTCTAGGTGGAACCGTGGTAGATGTGTTGTAAACGAGGAGTATAGCGTATATCATGTGATTGCGCTGCTGAAGCTACGGTTGAAGGTAGACACTAATTACCCACCCCGTCACTCAGAAGCGCACGCTCGCGCGATTATCGATTAATCCATTAAACACTTAACACTCATTAATCACAGTCACAGACTATATCTGGGATCACCCACACAGGCCACTCTACCGAGTCTTGAGAACATGTTATACGACGATTCACCTTCCTAATTCACGAATATAATATTCCTTTGCTGAAAATGCGCGCCAAATTGATCAATAACGAGTAATTTCTTACTGATGATACATTAAAGTACCGGCATGGTGGTGAATTAACGATTCTTGATTTTTTGTATTGAATAGCAGGTTACCGTATCAACTAGAGAAGAGTTTGGAGGCCAAAAAAATAATTGTGAAGTTGTGATGGGGAAAGGGAACTTATATTATTGGGGAAACTTATAAAGAACTCGTAGCTTATAAAGAAGTCCATCGAAAAACTGTAATATACGATTTATGTGGTATCAAAATATGGTTCAAAATTGAGTGCACATTGCATTCAGCTAAGCACTACTCTCATGTTATTGATTTTTTTTCATTGATTTTTCATATTGTTTTACAATAATTTGTATTTGCTCAGAAAATGTCTCAATAATATATCACCTATTTGCTCGTCTTGTACATCAGATTTAATAAATTTCCCCCAAAAAAATCCTCTACATACCACATAGAGTTGTATAGCTGTGATGAGAAGTATATTTATGTATAATACATTTAAAAAAACTAATTCGAGAATAACAGAGTGAAACGAAACCCGGTGCTTCAAAAAATAAGAAAAATATTTCGAACTATTTACATCTATAATTTATTCATGTGCCACATTAACATATGGACATACTATAACATACTCATTTCAACCAATTAGGATTCTTACACACATACATCTCGACAAGCAAACGGTGTTAGAGGGAGTTACCATCTATAATTCTATAACAATTCAAATATATAATATAATCAATCTGACAGGTGATTAAGGCTTTAGCGGTTTTAAGTACAAGACTAAAATTACAACTTTTATACATACGATAATGGTTGGTACGTTGTTTTAACTTTTGCGGTCATAATTCAAACCCAATGATCTCTCCCAAGTCTATGATTATCAGTAATGATGGAATTGTACGTTCGATAGTTATCATGCTAACCTTTAATTTGTTTCATGTGGCATGAATGATAGGGCTGTGGTTAACCTTACAGCCAACGTTGAGCAGCTTGCTAATACTGGTGATTGGGCTTGGCGGACCGAAACAAATCATATACGCGTGTATATTTCACATTATAATGATACACTACGGTAGAAGATCGTTTGTTGGAAAATATATAGTACGGAGATTTGCAATCATACGATGCTCGATGGCTAGTATTATGGTATGATAGTTATCAGAGTAATTTCAAGAAATATATACTATTAGGTGTTCGTCATTGTATTTTCCAATGTGCAACGAATATTGAAGACTGTGTATAAGAATTGTAGAACTTCGAATTAAAGATTGGATTGGATTTTGTATAATGAACTCTCTTGTACTTTCTTTTTGTATTGGATCTGTATGTATATATATCTCATGTTCAACTCTATACAATGCATGATTCTTAATCGGTTATTGAGCTCGAGAATCCAGTTGATCACTGGAAAATAAATGATTCATATACAGATTAAACTATGCAAACATAAATACTTATTGTGTTCTCCATTCAATATTCATTCAGTTTGATGATATGTAATTTAACTATCGGTCATTTCCAAATTGTGAACATATAAACCATGTAAGAGTGAAAGGTTTTGAATGATAATTCCAATTTTTTCAATAATTTCAATGGATACTAGAACATAGGTTATTCAAATAGTTACATTTGACACGCTAAAAATGAACTATATCTTAGTGCATCAAATGCATACCATGTGTTTCTAGCTTACTCGTTATTCAGATAATTCCGATACCGAAGAGGAAGAGGACTCACTTCGTACTCACCTTATTAAATTATAGGCCCTACATTCTCACTATTATCCTCATCTCCTCTTCATTCCATATCTTTATCACTATTAAATTCCATATTTTTTACTACATTGTATTTGTAGGCCCTACTGTTTAATTCAAGGCCTGTTTCTGTTCCTAATAAATCATTCTAACTATAATTTGACACTTTGTTTCATCTTAGCGTTTGATATATGATTCATCATGTTTATGCCACAGACAATTGCCCGAATTGGCTTTGTGGGCTCTAGTGAAGAAACATGTATATATTCTCCATAAGAAATGTCAACCCTTAATTCTATATTAGACTGATATTCAATACTTTTGAATTGAGTCCATTAATTGTGAATATGTAGAAATAATTCCATCCAATTGATCTTCCAATAATATTTCCAGCTTCTATCAACCACGTCTTCGCTCACATCGAAGTGAATCAAGTAAATCGCTTCAAAGATAATTTCAATTTTACGACGCTTCAAGTCTTTTGTCTGCAGTCACGTGATCCCTGTCTGTCCAAGGTCTTTAAGTGGTAACACAGTACCAATGATCTTTATACATATCACATCACCGCAAACACAATCTCAACAAACACGTCCACTAACATGCGGTTGCGCTTTGTGAATCTTTACGGTTCGTGCTTCAATAGGTTTTTTCTCTATTATCTTATTTATCGAGACCCTTCTGGACGTATTTTTTTGTTTTTATTGTATATAAAAGATGAGTCAGGTTATTTAACTATATATATATATATATATATATATATATATATATATATATATATATATATATATACTCGATTTTTTCGAAATCTGATACATCGGCTAAATGGATATAACAATTTAATCTATGAAACAATGATTTTCGTAACGGTTTTCGAAGTATAGAGTGTATCTGATATCAAAAGATGATAAAATGCATTGTTCCACGTACCTCAGATTCAAGAGCTCTCGAAAATGATGTCTATCAGCAAAAATGGACGTGCGTTATCAAATTATTATTTCGAACAATACGGCATCCTTCATATTGTCATCAGTTGATGGAACAGAAGTGCATGTAAAGTGAACAATCATTGTTACCAACATTGCCGTGTAGAATTCGATACCCCACAACTGCATTGTTCTTGTTGTTCTTGAGAACGAGTGTTTGTATGAGAACACGTTCATGTCTTGCTTCATTTGATGCACTTCTTGCATGCTTCTTAACAATACTTCCTATGGTATAAACAAGTGTAGAGCTGTTGTATAAAAGTGATTAATGGTTCGTTAAGACGGTTATATATATATATATATATATATATATATATATATATATATATATATATATATATATATATATATATATGTATATATATATATGATAATCAAACTTCTTGGATGCGATCCAATATCAAGATATTTGGGATGTTATATTCATGTCGGTCGAGGCGTATCTTTTTCGACATGAGTATAACATCCCATATATATATATATATATATATATATATATATATATATATGTATATATATATGTATATATATATATATAAATAAATATATATATATATATATATATATATATATATATATATATATATATATTAATTAATTAATTATATATTAAATATATATTGATATATTATTCATTGGATAAATATTATATATATATATATTTAATGAGCTGTCTATATATATATATATATATATATATATATATATATATATATAACTATATATATATATATATATATATATATATATATATATATATATATATATATATATATTTATATATATAGCCTCGATTTCATTCTATAACATTGATTCCCGATAATAAAAGTTGTGGTTTGTTGACCATCGTTTTATAGCCGACCAATTAAATACAGCCTACAGCATGTAGTTGTTATTAAAATCTTTTCGCATTACTCAATATTCACTGGAGAAAATAATTACTTCATCATATGTAACCTCCATTGTTAGTTAAAGAATTACTCATGAATATATATTCTTCTGCAGAAAATGATAGACCTATTGTAAATCAATAAGAAATCATAATGGATTCCATAGTATGATCTGTAACTATATACAATCAACAATGCACTGATGATTGTATGGAATTGATTCGATGATTTGATTACCTATAGGGGTGTAACTGGTAGGTAACGATTTCAGGAGACATTTATAACAATTTTGTCTTAACATTTCATGGATTTTTTTATTGGAAAAATTGGAAAACGTGGTGATGGAATAAGAAAAAAATTGAAAACAATAAATAAAGAATGATAATAAAGAAAGTATGATTTGAAAATAAAACACGGATGAATCGAAGAAATAGAAGGTGAAGAAATATAGAAAAAATTGAATGTTTTTTTCGAATAATGCAAATATCTAATTATTCACCATTTCTGAAATCATGGGGTCTATATGGTGACTAATTGTTGGATGTAATTGTCGTTATATAAAGTAATTGTCAAGTTGAATGATTATTCATTCTTTGGGGTTGTAAAACTAAAATCCTCGTGATGCCCATCCAAACGATCCTACATTTCATATTCAACCTCAATTGTGCAACAATGATTTTGAACCAAGTTTCAATGTTGATTAGAAAAAAAAACATATCGGTTCTCCTCATACATGTTTTTATTATAATGTGGCTTTAATGGCAGCATCAAGTAACGAACGAAACCGACGGCTGGATAAGATGAGATTGCAAGATACATTGATAGAACTCATCTAAACGTTCTCTATTCGTCTTATGGTCTTTCACACCTCTACAATTAGCCTCTCTTTGATTAATGACACCATTTCCTCTAGCTCATGGAACGGTTGACTAAAGCCGTGCCATCGAGTTTTGTGTCGAGTCAAATAAAACACCCTACAAAATGTTACGCTATCAATCAACCTGAATGGAGGTTCACCAATTACCCGTAGCGCTGTCGTGGTGTTTAGTCTAAACATTTCCTCTTCATTGTTTCCGTATGTTTCGATTCGCTGTCGCAGTTTAAATTTATAAACAATAATAAAAACGTTAATGTGTGTGTGGATGTTGCGTATAGAAAATAACGTCTCTTTGGGGAGCTTGTTGAAGGAATTTAGTTTTATCACGTGATAATTTATGTCACTCAGTTGGGCTTTGTGAAAATAACAGAACGACATTTTTTTTAAGGGTTGATTTAGCTCTATTTTGGTTGGAACATCCTGTGGAGAAAACACCGTGCACTGGGTAATTTCATTTTCATTAGTATATGAGTTTTAGAAATTGTATCATTCTAGGACAATGAACAAGTTGATTGTGATAAGTAGAAAATATTATCATCACAAAGTATAGGAGAGAATAGATATAGATAGCAACAAACAAGTTTTGAAGACGCAAAAGAAAAACGTTACAAACTACTTATAATAATCAAACAGTTTGTGTAACCAACTGATTAAGAGAAATAATATAACCTCACTACTATAGTCGAACTGATAAATACCAGTTGAACGACTATTAGGCGCTTTTCCAACATCTTTGTAAACCAAATGGATTAGCCTGATCACAATACACTACTGTGCAATATTCACATTGTATCTAACCGCATACGCGAACCAACAAAACGCTGTCCTCCTCTCAACGCGGATGAATACATCTTCGAGTGTCTAAGACTACTAATCGGAAATAACTGGCTGTCTTGTCACGCTACATGTCAACCCCTAAAAACATGCCTGACAAAGGTGCGCGGACCGACGTCACAAGTGTAATTACAGTTTTACCGGTTACTATTAAATTCACCCCACATAGTAACTATACAGAACTCGAAAAAAAAACTCCATCTGTCACTCGGATTGTACACCGGTGAATAGATTCAAGTTCTAATAAGCTGGATCCTTCACCTGAGAGGCTGGGAAAGTGTCACGTAAAGGCGAGGGTTATGTATTAGGGGTGGAGGGGGGTACTTTATATATATATATATATATATATATATATATATATATATATATATATATATATTTATATATATACATATATGTGTGTGTGTGTGTATGTGTAACATTAAGCGACGGCTTCTATTATTGTGTTCAATGGTTATATTTCCCTCGGGCAGGACATAACTAGAAACTTTGATAGGTTGTTTTGAAAAGAGGTTGAAGTGAGTATGAGAGGATTAGCTGTATAATAATAATACGTATTGTGGAAAGATGAGCTCGAGGTGGGACTATTTTACTGTTCAATGCACATATTATAAGATGGGGGTTTATTTGAACAGTAGAGAGTGTGACAACGTAGGACGGCTGACAATACATGTATGAGGATTGTCGTAATGGCGGTAAGCTTTTAGGAGAGGATTTGCTTGAGCGTCGAAGGTCGATATGAATATATGAGATTGTCGACCAATACGGGAGATTCATGCTTGAAGATATTGTAATGACATGAAGGTGAAGACAGAAAGATATGTAAAGTGATGATGGAAGATATGGAACTATGCCGTTGCGGTGACAGAGTGATTCAGCAAGGGTGTCTCGTTTAAAAATACGAAGCTTTTGATGACGTCAGTTTTTGTTTGGATGGAGGATGACATAAGGGGTGGGATGTTATAAGGCCAATTTCTTTACTATTCATCTCCATCTGGTTGGAAATTTTAATAAGGCGATAGAATATAGAAGAGCGCATGGAATCTATTGGAAAGAGTGAGACGAAATTAAAAAATTGATGTGAGGATGCCTTGGGGTTCAATTACATATAGAGAGAGCGAGAGAGGGAGTGAGGGAGAAAGAAGATGTAGGATGTGGTAGCACGCTGCGGCATCTATCTCACATTCTGTCAGCGGCCAAGTACCACAAGAACCGCTGGATGGACAACACAATGGAAATGGCATGGTGAGAAAATTAGGGTCTAGATTGGATTACCGCGATGGGTATATAGAGCTAGCACATTGAGTGAAAGAAAGGAACTCCTGTATGTCAAATGCAAAACTGAGCCAACTAATTAGCCAGACCGTTGGATAGCTGTCAAGTTTCTATTCATGTTCGTTGCAATGTGATGGATAAGATTGGTGGAGAAGAAAGGAAAGGCAGAACTGACTCTCATTGCTGTGATGCATTTCCAATGAAACGCGTCTGGAATAATTTTATTACAGTTCGCTGCTGGTTGGTGGATTTGCATATAATTAATGGGGGATATATATACCTGCGGAGGATGTTCAAAATATTGATATCGAGATGTCGTTTTCAAATACTCAACGTTTTATTTTACAAATGACTAGAATTATCATTTGAAGTATTTTAATTGATGATTATGATTATCGACCGTTATTGCTGCCAAAATATCATGCGTATGAAGGTTAGGCCTACTGATGGAGTAATTTAACAATAATGACATAACTATGATTTATACAACATTCTTTCAATTGATTGCAGTTGCATGTATGGTATACAGTACACCTTTATACATCACAAAATAACCAATAAAATGTATTGTAATAACATCGGAAACTTTGGAACTCGCTGCACCCCAAATATTTCACACTTTTAGAAAAATCTAGTAGTATTTCTAATCTTAATTCTCGTCCAGAAAATCACTGATACTTTGAATGCAAAAGCTATACAAATATAACGTTATTTGTTTTATCTTTTGTGTGACGACATTGGCATCACACATATATATATATATATATATATATATATATATATATATATATATATGTATATTTTTTTTACATATATAACTATAAACACCGAACACACATATTTATTCATCCACTATACCTACAAAGAATGAATATTTCATTAATATTGAAGAGATGTGTTTTTAACAAGACTTTCTTTTAACTCAAGACTTTAATTAAAGTGTCTAGTACCATGACGGTTATCACATGCGAGCAGTGTGAAACACTGAATGGAACAAAAATCAAGTTTTTCCACCACCATTAAATTGTGTGCAATGTAGCTAAACAAAATATGCCTAATTAGGGGTAATAATGTGGGGAAGTGTCTAAATGCACGCGATGGAGGCTTATAGCCCTTGACACATGCTATGAAGAGATCAAAGTGAACACCCACCGGAAGTTGTCCATCACCATGTTGTTGAGTGTGTATCACGCTTAACGGAAACAAGAGCTGCCATCTGTCGGCAACTCGACGAATTAAACACTGTCTGAACATGTTATAGTGATGCAATGAGACATAATAACTCACAATAGTTATCCACAATTGAGGAAACCAGGTGAATGAGAGGCCGATAGTGTAGAAAAATGAAAGTACTTAGTGTGTTAGTAATTAAATGCACATTTAGGTTGTTAATTGTCAGGATAAGGTTGTTCGATTAGGTAGATGTATAGCTGTTGAGCAAGTGAAAACATTTATCGCCAGGGTTATTCAAACAGAAGAAGTCAACACACCGAAAACATTGTATGTATTATGTTCTGAAGATGATAAAATTAGTATGTATCACTTAGTAGCGTATTCAAATTAATAAACGATGCGGAGGTTCCAAGTTTTTGTGATGAATATCAAATTGAAAGCCTAATATTCAATAGATTAGTACCTTCAGCCAAAGTCTATTCAGAGCTCATTGGATGCATAATATAATTTGTTGGAATATGTTTCTATTTTTCAAAGAAACACATATATTTTAAGCCTCCGTCCGCGAAACGTTGGAATACCTCCCGATCGGCACGTTTCAGACGAGCTTTATCGGGGATTCAATTCGACATACTGAAAAAAATTGGTGTTCGTTTTTATGTTTTATTTTATTTTTATTTATTTTTATTTTTGTTCATGTCTTTTTGTCGGTTCTCCAAAGGTCAAACGGCTACAGCTATCAACTTCAAACTTTTTTCACCATGGTTCCTCATCCAAGTCTGTATAGTTTTGTGGCATTATCGGGTGGTAACTTTTATTTTTAGAAATTTTAGAAATTTCAAAAATACCCATTAGAATAACACGGCGAAAAAAAAGAAAATATTTGTATTTAAAAAAAAAATGAAATTCTGTGTGAAGTTGAATTACATTCTGATACACATTTCTGGAAATTCTCAGCTTGATCGGATCAGCCATTTTTAAGAAAAATCATAAAATGTGCTGAATTGGTACCACTCGAAGCAGTTTTTACCCATTTATAACTTGAATGTCACCCAAATTGGCGAATGTAGGCAAAAGTTTGGCAGAAAAATCGACATACTATTACTATCCGCTCGTCTAACAACGAATATATGGCGTTTTCCTAGTATCTGAATAACGTGATGAAACAGCTGGGAGTACTATACATGGTTGCATGGCCTCCCTTGCACGTAAACGTGGTTATAAACGTGTACACCCAGTTTCTCACAGTTTCCCAGGGGGCAATGAATGCAACACAGAGGTAATTTCTCAACGTACAACGGTATAACCTAGTTCAAAACCCCAAAATAATGAATGGTTAACCAAATCTGATATTTTTATACATTTCATATACTCATATAAATTTTTATAATTCAAAATTTCATAATGATGTGAAACTATTGTGTTACTAAAGCAATGTTTTGGAAGAAAAAAGTTCTCATCTTGGCACGTATTGGCGCGCCACAATTACTTATTTTGTTTCATTGGAATGAATTAATATATATTCCACTATAAACTGTGATTATATAAATGTGGCATATAGTCGGTGATATAGAAATGTTTGCAAAGCATATGCCTAATCATAGGTCAATGTTATTGTGAAAGTTAAGACCCAAATTATCCCCAATTATTTCCATGTATCATTGATATATCATATTGAATTTTTTTTTTTAATTATTAATTTCAAAAGTAAAGTAGATGATTGTTTTTTTTTGAAAATAATTGAAATGGGTGGTAAGATTGCCCTTGTGGTTGGCCTACTCCGTCCAAACGATCCCACTTTCATGAATGAATGAATATTAGAGTTTTAAGGCGCATCGACAGCGAGGTCATTTAGCGCCTGTACCACTTTCATCCATTATAGCCTCAATTGAGGAAATGATGATTTTGAATCAAGGTTCAATGATATTAAAAAATTATGTATAGGTCCATTTTGTCCATATATATTTTAGGCCTTCCATTAAATTGGAAATAACGTGTGAGAAGAAAAAATATACAAATTCAGTGTGCATATATATAAGTAACATAGTCATATATAGAGAAGTAGTGTTGTGAAAAATATTTGACAATATCATTCTTTAGGGATTCAACGTGAATAATAAAAACACAGAGACGAATGAAAATATAGACAATTCTCAACATAATGATTAAGAAAAAAATTATTGTAACTTTAAATTAAACGCGAAAGTTTGAGTTTGAAATGAGTGAAGTTACCAAAGTATTTTTGATGAATTCATGATCGAAGGTTGATCAAGCACTAACTTGTAGATCTGAGGAGGGGCATTCATGTACGTCTAGCAAAGATGCTAGCGGTCGCAACTTGCGATCATCAGAAACCACCCCGCAAAGTTGATAGCAAATTGCCGCCATGACAGTTGTCAAACAGGTTTCATGCCTTGCTAAAGCTTGGTAGACGTACTGTACATGAATGCCCCCCCATGTTCCATGTTGACTGTTTTAAGCGTAAGTATCCTTCATATCAGGCCATCATACCCTTAGCACCCCCTTTCATTATTGTCAAACTTTTGATGACGCTAATAGTTTGTGCTACGTTTGTGCTGGTTTGTGCCGTTAAAATTTTCGTTTCATCGCTTTTGTGTGACAATTTTTTCAAAGTATACTAAATATGTAATCATTTTCACAAGTTTAGTCTGGGAATTGGTATATTTTACCAGATTTGGATAAGCTCAACTTCAGTTTTGGATGAACGTTTATATTACGTTTAAACAGGTCCTGGAAAATGTTCCTCCACATCACTAAGTTTACTCTATTATACACGAGTGTGGATGCTTTTGAATCTTGATAACTTTGGAATCGAAACATTTTTGTTCGGTGAGGTACAGTTTGCTTTTGAATTTTCTCAACTTTACTTTTATATAAACGTTCAAACGGGTCTTGTAAAATGTCTCTGTACATCGCTAAGTTCAGTTTGCTATATATACGAGTATGCAAGTAAGTTGAATAACTTGGAAATCGATCAAGTTTTTATATGGGGATTGGGGAGGTATATTTTGTCAGATTTGAATATGCCTAACTTTAGTTTCAGTTGAATTAAAGTTTGAACAGTCTCAGAAAATATCCCTCTAAACATCACTGCGTTTGATATGTTATACACGAATGTGTACATGCACATAAGTCTGAATAAACTTTGAAATTGATTGAAATTACTTCATACTTACATTTATATATTTGTGTCGAGAAAATTTCATCACATAAATGTTGTAACATTCGTTTTTCTATATAAAAGCATGATGATTAACTTGTCTGGCTGATTTCTGAAAGCAATTTTGCCGCCTCTTTATATGTCTACTGTGAAGCAACCAGCTAACTTCTATCATTTTTTTAATGAGCTCTTTTCATAAAGTGACATTGCATGGCCAATGTGACTGACAGAGCTAGTAATTTATGTCGCTATGAATATATACGCTGGAATTGCCATATTACGACTACGAGGCTCAAACGTACAGTTCCGGCCACATACAACACATATGTGATTTAAATAATATAACCATTATGAGGAAACAAAAGAACTGAATTATCCTGAAAATCTGCACACTCAATTCGCATTAAAATACAATTGCTATATTCTATCGCACATATAAATGTTGATTATCAAGTTATTATGGATATAATAATTATAATTTGATATGTGAAGTATATGTCATGCACCTGGTCGATAGAATTGCATGAATGTACTTGGTGTAATGAATCAATCACAAAGTCGACATCGACAAACGACTTTTAAAACATTGCTCCTATAGGCCTATACCTACACGACTCCGCGTGCATGTAGATAATAAGTACTTCACATGTTTTCTACATTGTGTCACATCGCAAGGAGGTTTAATATATATGTTCTCAAAGAGAATACTCGAATCAATTATTAAAACTACATGAACAAAAAACACAATTTTTTATGAAATCTCATGAAAAAATAATCATATCAGGATTAAATTTCCATAAAATCAACAAAAAAGGCCGGAAGCCGTCTATTACAAAAAAATAGGAAAACTTCTGTCTCGTCTTGAAAAATCATTCACTCTCAATATACTTCAGTCATACAAATATATCGATGATATTATTGTTCACTATGTTGATGGGTGATCTTCTTATCTCTTGGACACAAGAGTAAGTCTATCACAATTAATTGAACATTTGATCAAATCACTAATCATATTTCTGTCTCGATTCTATCATAGAGTCCTGAAAGTTTTAAATCAATTGATTAATTTGACTAAGAATGGAGTGATTTTTAATCGGAACAAATTGGATTGGCCCTTGCTTGGAATGTTCTAGCTAGAAGCTAATTTCATTTATTTTGTGTTCATTCCTCATGTATTTGCTACTAAATTGACAAGCACATGTATCCATCAGAAGGCTATAGACATACCAGCGTCTATAATACATGACTGGTTGTTTTTTTCTATCACAACCTTCATTGATGAAAATTAAAACTTATATCAATAGTATCTATTAATTTTGCGTGAGACTATAATACACAGATTTGATCGACACCTTAATTGTGGTCCAGACCGGCGAACTATTCAGCGGGGACGTCTCGTCAAGTCGAAAGTGCCAATTTTCTATCATCAAAGTCCGTCATTATAATATTATCTAGCTTGCATGCTTCGAGTAATCACCGGGCTCGACTCACTCGAGAACTTGTGCGAATATCTCTTGTACACACGCGATGGACGGGGCGAATAGCTCCACTATATACACGCACACACTCTGTCGGTCAGGTGTGCAAATTATCCACCGACGTTGCTCATTAGAGGTGTGTCCAACGTCCTCTTTCACCTTCGTACACCTCGCATTATTATAATCATCATCGAGGAGGCTTTTGACATGGTGTGCTAGCTAGAGGGAGATGTAATTACCCCCATCACGACTTCCATTCACCATTGTTTGTTTGTAACATTAGGAGACGGTCGAAACCACACGACAGAACTATCGTCTTTCTCGACACTACGTAAATAAAGTGAACAAAAAATAAAATGTGAGGGAGAAACAGATAGAAAATTGAGTGGATGAAAATATATATGAGCATATGGTTGCCGTGTATACTGTAGCGTACGTGTGTTACATAATCAGATAGCGAACGAGTATATAATTGAAAATAGAAATGAAATATACCGGAATAAGAAAATCTCTATATGAAGTTGAAATTGTCTTTCATTGATTCCTAATATGAATACAAAACACGTTCACAAAATGTTCAAAAAGCCAGAGCCTGTGGTTTTAGATGAAGAAAATACAATGAAATATAAATGAATAACGGTGAAAAATGAACAGTTTATTTGACAAATGAACAATGAAATTGACAATGAAGTGCTAGTGCAAGATATTGAATGACACATTTCAAGATATCTGAGTTGAAATAATGAAAGTATACATATGTCAAATACATATATATATATATATATATATATATATATATATATATATATATATATGTATATATATATATATATATATATATATATATATATATATATATATATATAAATATATATTAATATATATATATATATATATATATATATATATAATATATATATATATAAATATATATATATATATATATATATATATATATATATATATATTATATATATGAGCTTATTGCTGAAAAATGCTGGGATATATATGTTTGCTAACTGCTAATAACATTCAAATACATCCAAACGAATTATGTAGAAATATCAATTCCATCAAATATGTATTTCGGATGGTATTAACACAAATATGCACACACACACACACACATACATATATATATCTATATCTATATATATATATATATATATATATATATATATATATATATATATATATATATATATCTATATCTATATATATATCTATATATATATATATATATATCTATATATATATATATATATATATATATATACATATTGCTATATATGTATATATATATATATATATATATATATATATATATATATATATATATATATATATATATTTATAGGCCTATATATATATAGCTTACACATATGTTGATCTTAGGTGTGGGCAAATATGAGTAAATTTGATTTTAGAGGAGAAGAATGTGGAAGCTTCTTGCAATTGAGAAAAACTGTTATATAGTTGACGAAACTATAGGAAAGCGCAGCATATGCGTTGTAAGATGATTGATAAACGTATATTCATGTGAAATATAATGGAAAGCTATTCCTCGCACACCTTGATTTTGAAACCACCGAACTCACAACCTCCAAGTAGGCCTTCTACTTCTTGCTTATTTCTTAAATTGTTCTACATTCAATTGGTTATACCTTCTGACCTTCATGGTCTTTTTGATCTGAAATAACTTCATTTTAATTATTTCGTACGAAACAGCTAGTCTGATTTATGTGATGAAAGTTCGTGATGATGTGTATCATTTTCCAAACTTCGAGGTTCTCAAAATTTCGAAATAGCTTTACTCAAAAGTAGTGCAACCCATCGCGTCTCAAAACTGAACAGTAACATGTGAACTGGAACTCACACACAACTGAACAGTAACTAAACATGTGTGCCACGTTTCAAAAAAATGTGTGCTTTCGTTTGACCTGTAGAACGCGAACAAAAACAAAAAAACATAGAATATGTTTATTCTTTCGATTACAGTAAAATAAGTCTGCTTCGCTGATCCAGATTTGATGTATTGTATAGGCCTACATTCAAAACAACCTTATATATACACAATAAACCTTTTTGATTTGATTCATGTATATTCATAATAAATCTCCAAGTATAGCTAGGTATATGTTGTGCTGCCATCGGCCATTGGAGATTTTTCTCATACATATTTGACTAACATCCTATAGGGCGTGAAATATTATGTCAAATAATAACATTTCTTAGTGATACATGCGTTTATATCTTGATATGAACGAATCAGTAAATCAGCTTCTCGTGTCAGCTACTTGTGTAGGTTTTAACTAACTACTCTCTCAGGAACGTGTTATAACTCTTATCAGGCTGCCTAAACTCTGCGTAACCGATAACTCAGCGAGTAGCATGTCGCTTTAATTTACAACATTGAACTTAGGTTGTCATCTGCCATGTCAGTATCTTAGTAAGGGGTCGGACGCTGTGGCCACACCTTGTCCGCATTCTGTATTATGCAAATTGCTGACACTAACCGGCTCCCACAGAATTGTCCATCACTCTTCTTCATACTGTGTGTGAGAGAGAACACATATCTCGAGAGAGTAAAAGAGACAGAGAGGTTTGTCTTTACTCCAGTTCGATGAAATACACATCAATTCAGTTTTGAGGAAAGAGCTATAGGACATTGATTGAATAATTGTACATTGTAGATAAATATTATAGATTAATTTTAAATTAATGTAAATAGTTCATAGATTGCATAGGTTATGTATTTTAATATTACTCTCAGACCCAGTTTCTCGGACTGATGGTTTGTGGATTAAGCGATGGTTTGTAGATTAGCTTGTTATGGAACTTGTTGTGGATTAATTTGTTGAATTGTTATTTTCATACCTCACCTGATAGTTTATCAATGCTGAGAGTTCGTTAATTGGCACATTTAAAGATGATGAATATAAAATGCACATGCAGTCCTATTGAAGAGATACGTTATAAATACGCTATATTTTGAATAACATTTTGAGTTGATAAAATGTAATACCCCAATTTTTTTCCTCTCTCACTTTCTCTCTCTTTCTCTCTCTCTCTCTCTCTCTCTCTCTCATACACACTCGTATGTCCATATAAACAATCAATGGTTTAGATTTGGAAGTTAGTTCATCAGTCTTATACCCGCGAGCGACTTTCTATAACTGTTTTTACAATTAGCATATTACATCAGTTGTTCCACGTCACAACTGCCACAGTAAAATTTGTACCTGCCAATCTATGTCTTTCATAATTAATCGTAGTACATCAAGACTTGAGACTTGAGCAGTGTCTTTATGTTAATCCCACTGAAAATGTGTATTGATTGATGCTAAGGAAATGAAGGCAATGGACAAGTGATACAAGGATAATGACATCGAATGAATTAGGCGCTATAACTGTCTCGATAGCTTGTTATCGACTCGTTATTGACATGGTCTGATTTATAACATCGAATTCCATATGGTATCAAGTTGATATAAACTTAATTCAGAGCAAAGATTATGATGTCACAGTAGCCACGAGATGACTGTAACATAATTATCGACACTTGAAGGAGCGTTTTTATTTTAAACTGTCAACTTATAAATGACATTCATTTTTTTTTCTTTTGGAAAGTTTGTGGTTGTAATTAATTGCCGAACTGAAAAAGTAGTGTCAATTCTCCAACGAACTGTTTGCTTAATCATGATCCAGTTTCATTGTTTTGTCAAATTCTCTTTGGTAGAATTATTTGATAATTAGCAAATTTTGAAAACTTCTGTTAGTTTTCATTTCGATTGCGATAGCCTATATATACATTGTCTTGTAATTTTGTTCTGCAAATTGTACTGTTGCTATTTATTATTTCTTCAGACATTATCTTATTCAAATTGATCTATTTTCAAGTATTGTAGTGAAGTTTCATGGCCAGGGTAGACTAAACCGTTGAGTGTATAGTCATCGACCGCGAGTTTTTAACTGTGATGCTTTAGTCATCAACCGCCTTCCTGGTTATGTAACCAGCACAGCATTTGATACTCGCTAGTAGCATAACCTAACAAGAAGCAGGCGTTATTAGATTACCTAGAATATACAATATTTCCTAGCGATAAAACAAAGTATATTCAATAAGGGTAAAATCCAATTTCTGTATTCTATCTGATACGATGCACTGTAATTATAATTAGTAAACTGATCAAATTTGATAAGAGATTTGATTAGGATTCAATATACACTCCATTATAATCCTTCCGAGTTACAGCGAACTGAGCAAATTTCAAGAAAAATTAGGCTTATAAATAATGTGAGTAGTATAATTTTATCTGTTTACTTTTGTTAAAAAGACTCCGGTTTAGTTGAACTGAAGTGTTATCTCCTTGGAACAGTTTTCCGATATACGAGAATCCCGAGGGTGTATTCTACAAAATTGCTAAAATAATTAATACATGCAGATATATATTGAGTGTGAGATAACGAGATGTGTTTTCAATGAATCATTCAACAATTTTGTGTATGCTCATAGAAAAGCCTGAAGGATTGAAAGTAGAAATTGTTATGTATGCCTTAATATGTATATTTTATGACGTACAAGAACAACTTGATTGGGGACTTCAGACCGACAATCGACTCTAAAACATATACTTAGTACTTGCTCATTAAACACTTAAATAGCATAATATAAATCTCTGTATAGAGTGATTTCATCTTATGAATATTAATTTCATCTCTCTTATATGGGGGCTATTCATTTTATATAGCACTTTACGAATATAACCACTCTCTATTATGCACATAAACCTTGTTTCAGAAAATGTACGGAATTTATATCCATTTTTTATTGCAGTACCAAATGTGTCGCCATCTGTAAAATACTTTTAATTTCCTTTCATTTATTTATATGAGTTGTTAAAGTCAACTTTTAATGACTGGTTTTATAAATTCCATGTGTGCTACAATCCTTGGCATATAAATATAACTTACAGCTAATAACAGACCTCACCGACAGCTTTGCATAATGTTAATTAATCACAGGAAACAAATAACAAATTTCTCTCAGAACCCATACCGAATCAGATGTTAAAATGTGTACAGGTTTAATCTGCATTGACAGGTGATAAATATATTGAAAAATATTTCAAAAGTATTAGTTCGAAACATGTCTGTGCAGATTGAAAAATCAAAATTATTATTGGTTTGAAAGTTTTCAATTAATTAAATCAGTCATTTTTTTACGTTCCAGTACCTTGTTCAATCCCATTATCAACAAATATGGCAGCGTATAAAATCATGTCGGTGATTTATGTATGCAAAAAGTTACGCTAAACATAGCCAATTATTCGTCATTGAATGTAGTTATACCTTAATGATTACAATGATTAATGAATGGACATTTAATGCAAAGGTAGGCAGGTTATGATTTAAATTGACATGTTGCAATTCTTCATGTTGAAGTTATTATCGTATGAAGCAATATCCATTCCAATCATTTGAGAATTATTGTAGGTCGTTACTCACTTATATAATACGAATTATTAACCATAATTCAACAAACCTTACGGTCTTTTAAATTTATATCATTGTACTTCAGTGACATTTCAATGCACAGTCCCATTATATAGAGAATTGACTTTTATTTGTGTGTTTTTATAAATTTCAAAAGTCACATGCATATTAATAAAGCATTTCTACCCCATCTTTCTCTATACATATCCATTATAAGTTTATAGTCCGAATATTTGGTGTAGCAGAAGTGGTGGTCATAAACCATGGCCAGGCTTGCAATCTCTTTGGTAGGACATCAATTCCATGTATGAACCATATATTCGGGTTAGAGAGATACATATAGCCCGTATATGCAACTCCGACTCTTATACCCCCAAGCAATAACGTTTGAAGAGTTGCTTTTTATGTGTAGCCAATATGATATCATATTTTATTTTGATGTGACGTTGCCTTGATTTAAGGTGGCTATAAAAGTCCGCCCTCCGTTTTTCCGTGGGTTCTCTGTCGAAATACATAATACCATAGCTAGATCGATGCTGCATCCGAGGCGTACGAGAGCAGTTATAATAAACCTTGTTCTATGATGAATGTTTAAGAGTTGGGTGCTGTTCTTCGGCCAATGTAACATGGACGAGGATGGAAACGGTGGAAATTATTATATAAGCCTCATGCCATTTATATTTCTTCCAATGGCAGGCATGTCAGTTTATAGATCTACGGGCCTGCTTCCATGTTCTTGTGTTCTATTGAAAATTGCAATGGTCAAGAATAGAATCGATATACAGTCAACATTTGCGTCTGTAATGCTTATAACTATAAATATAGTCTCTGAAATTCTAGCTGTCAGTTGTTGTTGTTGTTGTCACTGACAGCTCGGCCCACTTAGCCGCGCTGGTAATTAACACTTCTGTGTGTTTTAACAGTAAAAGTCAATTTTGTTTCTCCTTTTGTTTCGATTTGTTTCTTTTTTTCGTCGCGGCGGGCGGCGGCTGTCGACGCCACCCGCCTGTTCGGAAGTTGTACTGTTTTGAATTGTGCTCCACGGGAGACGAAGTAATCACTCTTTTATATTCCTTCTTCTCTTTCTCGTGATATTTCTCTCGCTCTTCTCTTACTAAAACAAATATATATGTAGGCCTACATGTACATGTACATGTATATATATATATATATATATATATATATATATATATATATATATATATATATATATATATATATACATATATATTTATGAATATATATATATATATAGATATATATATATATATATATATATATATATATATATATATATATGTATATATATATATATATATATATATATATATATATATATATATATATATATGTATATATATATATATATATATATATATATATATATATATATATATGTATATATATATATATATATATATATATATATATATATATATATATATATATATACATATATATATATATATATATATATATATATATATATATATATATATATATATATATATATATATATATATATATATATATATATATATATATATGTATATATATATATATATATGTATATATATATATATATATATAAATATATATATATATATATATATATATATATATATATATATATATATATATATATATATATATATATATGCGTGTGTGTTTGTGTGTGTGTGTGTTCATAGAGTCGAGACTTATCGCACTCGCATTGTGGCCCACCGTTGAATTTTCCGCTACATAAAATGCGTTAAGATTTGGTAGAAACGCGGCTGCTGCTGCGACAAAAAGTGAGAGAGATGAAACATTGTTGAGTTATGGAGTGTAAAAATAGGCGATATGTGGTTGATCCCTTTATTGCTTCTAAGGCTGTAAATTACCCCACGGGAACAGATGCCTGCTTGCGCCCGTGTGTTCTGTGTGCGGAAACCTCAGCGGGTGACTTTTGGAACAAGCGACTAAACCGGCGAGAGAAATATGAGGTGAAGAAGAACACTAATGGGACAAAGTCACGTGAAAACGTTCGTCGTGCGGCCAAAATACTTGTTCTTTATCTCTCGTAAACTCTTTTCTTGGCTTGCGATAACTTGTGTGTCTGCGGGGGTGGGGGTGAGTAAAGGAGAGGGTAATAAGTCATTGACAAAGCACTGGCCAACACTTACAAATGACGGGATGATTTGTTGCCAATAACTCAAAAGTCAATTGAATCTCACAAAACTAATCGCGTAACTTTTTTCCATCTTCAAATTGCGTCATAAATGATCCGATCCATCTTCAATTCAGACACAAACTACCGATAAATTTATTAAAGCTTTCAAAATCGCAAACATCAAACTTTCCAACTCATATAATTCCTTTTTTTCCGTTCTTTCTACTTGTCTCTTTTTCTTTCCCGACTTAGCCATGGCTTATTCAGAGATGGCTAGCCCATGTCTATAGATTTTTCAAGACCTGCAACTGCGGGAGTGAATAATTGCCTAGTCTCTTGCATTATGCGGCACGTCTTTGCACTAAATTAAACTCGCTTTACATCTCGGTCGCAACCGCCACCCATTCAAATCTCACAAGCTAGGTGTCGAGGGAAATCAATAAACCACTCACACTCTTCTTATAGTCTCTCTTTTGACTCCACCGTCTCATCTCTTGTTTTCAAGAATGCGTTTAATGTAATTGTCTGAATTTATCGTTTGCACAGTACAAAATGTATATTCGCTCAATATAGTTATTATTTTTGAGAATGTAACATTTCCAGCATATAATTCAACATGTTACATAGACCTAGAGAAGTAACGTGTTATAATATAATCGAACTTGAACATAAGTATATATCTATATTCCCTTGAACGACAATAATATTGTTGTTTTCTACTGTAGTTGTGGTTTGTTTGTTGTTTTCTAGTGATCACAACAATATCACAATATGTTCGGACTCAACCGAAGCTAGACTGAAATTGCACGATTAGAATAAAAAGAATGAAGTTTGTGATAGATGAAATATTATGTATTATTTTATGACGTTACGAACGTTATGAACGTGTAAGGAATAAATGCTCACATACTCCCTGAGGACAGCCAATTTTTTACAAAATTCTTTCCATTTTCCACTCGAGTTTCCCCCCCCCCCCCCCCCTTTCCCTCCCCCGACCCTCCGAAATATAATCCTGGCTACGCCACTGTTTGGAATATTTGTGGTTATATCATATTGCATTTGTGGGGCTTCCTTGTTACTATTCAAGATTCAATACATTATTCAATTAGTTGATATTTGAATTTCATGGTTTCCAAAAATAGATAAAATATGGTCATGATATTTTTCATGAGGACCAATTTTTGATCGAAACATTGAGCTGTTTGCTCTCCGTGTAAAAATCATGGAGTAAATTCAAGTTCAAGTTCATTTCATTGGTATTATAATAAAATTACAAAATAATATAATTCAAATGTATACAAAATAATACACAACAAAATTGAGTATTCACAGTTCCCACAAAACCACCAAATGTGGCTTAACTGTGGATGTACGGAAATGCAGGTTGATACATTGTGACTATTAAGAAAATAAAAGTAAGTGCTAAATAGTTTTGTTTATATATGTATATTGGGCTTAACGACGCACTCTACTGATAACTACGATCTATTGGCGTCGGTGAATGATATATGAGATGATGGGATGATGAGATGATAGGTTATTTTATTAGGTGTTTCTGGATAGTGGGGAGGAGTCGGTCGTGGCCTGTTGTTAAGGAGTCATCCCAGTATTAACCTGAACGACACAGAGAAACCACGAAAAACCCCTGTCAGGATGGTCGACCATGGCGGGAATCGATCCCCGGTCTCTTGTATGACAGTTCAGTGTTGTAACCACTCGACCACTTGTCTCAGTTAAATAGTTTTAGTCAGTATGTGAAACAATATATTCATTTCTTACGATATTTGAATTACAACAATAGAGTGAGTATGAAAATGAGATGATTTGGAGAATAATTAGGAAAAGAGAGAAGAAATATCAGTTTCGCCCCCTGATAATAGTTTTACATACGGTTTATATTATTTGTGAGGAAAGTTTTTAATTCTTGTTTAACATTACGATAACAACTCAAATCTTTATGGGAGATGGGTGAATTATTAAAAAGGTTGGGGAATATATAATTTGATATTCTTTTCTTGTACAAATAATATGCAAAATATCATTAATCCATTCATAAGCCAATAAGCTTAAATATTTCTCTACTCCGTAAAATATTATGGAAATTTGATAAATGTTTCATGACAATCATTATGAAAAGAATTCTTTTTGGACAATCATTTCCCTATATCAAATTATCAATACAATCATGCAAATTTGTAAAGTCAAATAAATTGCTAGTATATAGATCGAAACATAGGATATTTTCATATAAAACCTTATAATATACTGAATAATGCCTCCACTCTCAATACATGGAACAAAATAATCAGCCTGGCATTACTTACATCCATAAATTGCAATTAATTTTATTACTACTGCAATTCTGAAGATTGAATATATTAAGAGTGGAATCAAACTAAATCACCACTTGATTTTGACATCATCATATGATAAGTGATGATGATTTACAAATGCGGATACTTCATGTTGGATATAAGCCACCGATTAATGACTGGAACGATGTTCAGGTTTCAGAGTGTCGGCCAACTAGGAAAGATATGCTGAGATGAACCGGAAGTTGTACATCTTACAGTCAAAACAGTTAACTGACACATCATTACCAATATGAGAAAGTGAAGAAATGCAATATTTCAATATAGGCTGATCAAATGAACAAATAATTCAATAAACATTTATCTGTATCGACACTGAAACACATAGACACATATAAACATCATCAAATCATTTACATATTAATTTTTAAAAAATATATATATTATATTCATTGTGTAAATATATGATTTGATGATGTTTATATGGGTATGTGTTTATGTCGATGAAGATAAATGATTATTGATTACTATAGAAATGGGTGGTAGGCCATACTTTTGAAATATTGTATTCCTTCACTTTTTCATGTTGGTGATGACGTATCAGATAACTGTTTTGACTGTAAGATGTACAACTCATGATGTCCAGTTCATCTCAGCATATCTTTCCTTGTTGACTGATACTCTGAAACCTTGACACCGTTCTAGTATATATATATATATATATATATATATATATATATATATATATATATATATATATATATATATATATATATATATATTTATATATATATATATATATATATATGAATAAATATATATATATATATATATATATATATATATATATATATATATTATATATATATATATATATATATATATATATATATATATATATATATATATATATATATATATATATATATATATATATATATGGTGAACTAATTTCTACGGTGAAACCACATACTTGAGTATTTGCGTCTCGACGTTTCGACGGAATTTCACCCGTCATCCTCAGGAGTGTAGTTCGGTGAAAGCTGCGTAGAAATTAATTTACCATCCAACAATATTGACCACGAGAATCTACGTGAACATATGTACATATATATATATTCTATATAAATTCTATATATATATATATATATATATATATATATATGACAAAAAAAATATATATTCATATTAATATATCATAACTATCCAATGATATTTATAGTGAGACATGTTATCAATTTTATAGAAATCTCAGTACATAATTTAGGACTGAGTAAAATGTAAATGGTTGATATATTCATTAAAATAATTATACTTGAAAAATAATTCATTTTTATAGCATTTCTTCAAGCAAACTTTGTTACTAAAGGGCCCATTAACACCAAGTGTATATATGATGCATGCATAGTAAATGGTGGGAAGTCTTATAATAAATGTGGAAAGTTTTTTTTATGAACTTGCTTGAATTCGAGACTTGAGATGTGACAAGAGCTAAAAAATTTAATAATACTGTGTGATATCACACTTTGAAAGAGGGTATGAATGGATTCATTATCATTCAAATGTGACCTAAAAGTACGGTACTGAAGAAGTGAAATTAATATCAATATCATTAGTTAACGTATATTATATTTTTCTCTCTGTGCGATACATTAGCATGTAAGCGCTAAAAACCAAAAACTTGAGTGCCTCTGATAATACCCACTAATGTCAGCCATGACTATATATTCACATAAAAATGTATCTGGTGAGGTCACAAATTGTGTTATTTCTACTAAAAATTTGATTATACCATGTTTACCCATATGAATTAGTCTCAACTTTCATATTTGTCTTTATTGATCAATGACGAATCACAAATACTTAACAATCAAAATAACAAATCCTAATGACAAAACACAATAACTATTACATGTAACAATACCACAATAACAATAATAAATACAATAAATCACAATAAATTAATTGGTTATTTTCCTTCAATTTGATTGTGATTTTGATGGGCGACATTTTGATTTTTATGAAAATGTATTTGAACAATGTGTTTGTTTCTTCTACGGTATAGAATAATGAATTTTTTATTATATCGATCATTAATAACAATTGAATGTTTATAAAAAATATATTCCCAAAATAGTTAAATGTGATGATGAAAACATGTACACATACACAGGTACACATAATACATACAAATACCTATATATATAAAAAGTGCAATATTGGTAACAAGCTCTAAAATTTTCCTGCAATTCGCTTCTGACTTCAAGATTTTCAATAAACAAATTTTTATCCAATGTGGTGAAACTCCTTTTTAGCGTGTTCACCACACTGTGGAAACACACTTATACGTTTGATTCAAAAGGGACTGAAAAAACCTATTCGTCGTGTAGAATCGCTGAATTTCTACGTAAATCGAAAATTATCGAGCTTGGATTATGCATTTTTTTACACTCTTCGACTACGTAGCAATGAAACTTGTCCACATAGCCTGTATATTTTCAAATCAACGAAATAAAGAAAAAAACTCTATAGGCCTTGGAATGGCGTGGACTTTTATACCATTTTTTGCGCGTTAATAGAATCGCTGGTTTTCCACGTAAATTAGAAATTTAAGCGCTTCCAAGTTGTAATTGGTTATAATCTACCGCGTTACGATAATAACTTTTGTCCACGTAGCCTAAATATTTTATAATTAAATAAAAACCGAAAAAAATTGATTATACCCCATTTTTGGTCAAGGAGGTTAAAATACTAACCTCTTTGGTTTTGGCCCTCTGATAACCATGGTAACATTATAAACAACGGATGTGTTTATATTATCTTCTGGGCCCAAATTCACAAAAAGTCATAACTTTGATTCGGCTCAAAGTTACGACCTTCTTTCGAGATAATACTATATTTTGTCTTAATCCAAACTTATAAAGAAATATTTTATCGTCCCTCCAATCCCTAGCAAGTGTCTGAGATCCACATAGTTCATTAGATCTGGAGATAAGTACCGAAGAAATTGTCTCAACTTTGAGACTACGCCTAGGCCTAGTCCAGACTGGTAGGCCTAGGCCCTAGTAAGTGATCACCTCTTGACTTTGAATATCATTCTACAATGATTTCATGGCTGAATTTGAGAAAACATGTAAATTCTAGCCACCAAAACACGGCAAGGTTATTTCTAAATACCGCGCAATTTGATTTACGTATTTTATCATTCCGGTTCTACATCTAACCTCACTTTGACTTGTTCTCGACTAGGCCTAGCGAATGTCACTGTTCGCCAGTCACCTTGTCTGTTTAGCCCTTTGGTCTAGCCTAACCTGTCAAACAGTTGTGTTGTGTCGTTGACATTACCACTAATAACTACCACTAACTAGGCTACTACTATACCTAGCTGAAATATAACTTATGATAACTAATATAACCACTTAAACATTAACACTAGGCCTAATTATATATACATAATTATATTAGGCATATATAACTAGGCCTATATCCTACTAATTATATTACAATGTTCAACGCTGGGCGTTTCCTAATTCTGGATGAGGCTAGGCCATTGAGTTTCAGGAGAGGCCTATCATTGTTAGCTGGTAGAGTATTCAAAGATAGGCTGGATCAATTAAATGTGTCGGATGACAATCTGATCAAACGGTACAGGTTCCCCAAGACATACCGTCTTGGAACTGTGCAACATTTTGGAAGGCGATTTGACCAGACCGACAGCAAGGTCCCATGCCTTGCCTATTGCAACGCAAGTTCTTACTGCGTTGCGATTCTACGCATTTGGAACGTTCCAGTTCGTCATGGGCAATGTAACAGGCATAAGACAAGCCAGTTGCTCGCGAGTTTTGTGTGTCATTAGCAATGCATTGGTTGAACTCTCCCCCCAGTTCATATCCTTCCCTCTTGAAAATGAGGCATACGTGGCCAGAGTTAAAGCAGGTACGTTGCCGATTCATTAGTTGCTAGTACACAAAACTGTCATACACAGACTAGGATCTGATATCAGAGTCAAGTTGAGCTAACCTAAACCGAAAATCTTGAACACCGCAAGAACGATATCTTCATGCATGATGGCTAGTCTATTATTTTGGGGAGAAGGGGGTAGGCCCGGTCTCACACTATTCAAATGCAATATCGTAGCCTTCCTATTCAGTCATCATCTGGAATAATGCTTACGGTGTACTGGATTTTCAGTGTAGGCCTACGTTTTTCTCGATGCACCATATTTTCGGTGTATCAGTTATGCAACCCAAGGGCGGTAGTACCGTACATGTACAGGCCTATGGTGGACCATCCTGACAGAGTTTTTTTTGGTTATCCTCTGTCATAAGGTCAATACTGGGATGGTTCTTTAACAACAGGCTACGACCGACTCCTTCCCACTTTCCCAAAAACACTGAATAACCTTTCATCTCATCATCTCATGTCATGCACAGACGCCAATAGATCTCAGTCATCAGTAAATAAGTGCGTCGTTAAACCAATATAAATTGAATAGAATACAGGCACATGTACAGATTTATACTGAGACGCGTGGCCGAGTGTTGACACACTGAACCGTCATTCGGGAGACCGAGGTTCGATTCCCGCTATGGTCGACCATCCTGACAGGGGTTTTTCGTGGTTTTCCTCTGTCGTCCAGGTCAGTAGGCCACTGGGATGGTTCCTTAACAACAGGCCACGACCGACTCCTTCCCACCATCCAAAACACCTAATAAAATGACCTTTCATCTCATCATCCCATCATCTCATTCATCATCCACTGACGCCAATAGATTGTAGCCATCAGTATAGTGCGTCATTAAAACCCAATATAAAATAATATGTACAGATTTATAATGTATTTTGTGATTTGTATGTCTTAGGCCTATATAGGTAAAACACTTCATATTGCAGAATATCACAGCCTTTCCGAGTTCCCCAACATAATAGGGGCCGTTGATGGATCATTAAACAACGTGAAAGCTCTGTCTGCAGATGAACCTCCTTTCGTCGATAGATACCAGAACCACAGTATTAATTGCCAGTTCGTGTGTAGGCTACTGCCGACTAGCGAATAGTCAATTTGGTTGCCCGTTGGCCAGAGAGTACACACAACCAATTTATTTAGGCTACTTTCACAATCAGTTTAGTCACATGATAAGACAAATATATTTTCGTGTGTAGATCGCTCTTCTTACAACAAACACATAGTTCATTATGTTGATTATTCCTAGTTATTAGTGACAATGAGTTGCAAGTGAGTCATGACAAAATTAATTGATACATTCAACCATACTGATTGATTGATTATTGCTTGTTGAATGCCCCGCCAACAGATTAAACTTGTCGATTTTTTTATTCCATTGAACTAAGACTTCATTTCACTTGACGAACAAAATCGGGCTTCGTTTTTATGTTCTCTTTTGTACGTGGGAACGTGGCATACAGATAAGAGAGTGTGCAACCAATCAAAACTTTTTCCAAACGTTGGTGTCATAACAGAATTAAAGTCTTTGTGTCAAAAAGTTGATTGTTTTTTCAATCATTAAAATGGGGTGGAAAGATCGCCCTTGTGGTGCCCCGTCTAAACGATGCTACTGTCATCCATAACCTTGAGAACAATACTTCTGTATCTAGTTTCGATGATAACAAAACAGGTTGGGCTTATTTTTTCAGCAAAATCGGATTGACGGTTTTCTCGGGAGGAATTGGGAAAATTGGTAAAATCCCTATGAGAATAACAAGTATAAGAAAGAATGTTATCGTTTTTCACTTCATTGATTGAAATTAGAATTCCTATAATAGAAATCGATATTATTGTAATTGATTTTGTTATTGATTAGAATTGATATTATTCTATTACACATTTCTACCAACTTCTACTGTTTGGAGAAATTCGAATCGGTCGTTTATAAGAAAATGGAGCATTCTATAGGCCTAGGAAAGTTATAGAATATTGAGTTCAAATTTTGTGAATACAAATTGATTGTAGTGAAATATTACAACTTAATAACATATAATACATACTTTATAATACCATAATATAATACATAACTAATACATATAACTTTTCATCAAAACAAACAATGTTTGTCACATGGACACACTTTGACATTAGCAACATATGAGAAAAAAACAATGCTATAATAATGATAATATTTTTGTGAAGTGAAATTATGGTATTCATATGAATGATTACAGTAATTAAACAGATAGTTACGTAGTAGATATTTCGCACACTATGAAGAAATCATCTATAACAAAATGAGAATATAAGCCTATTCAACAAATCAAGTATCGTAGCTCAAATATCTCAAGAAAATCAAAAATCAAAGAAATCAACTGAAAAGCTCTTTTAACGTAAAAGCTTGTCGAACTTCTTGTCGATTTCAATTTTTTGTGAGCTATTTAATTATTCTGCTTCATTTTATGCCATGTGATTTTGTTGAATATGGGGATTTTTATGGTAGCAGTAGATTCTATCATATTTTTTTTTATCATCCATTCAACATAATCCGTGGATTTTTCAATCCGAATAATTTTTGTGGTTCCGATGACTTCGTTTTGTTCTGATGATTTTTCAAAATCTGCTTGATTTCTCCATTTTCAGCGTGTTCACCACACTGTGGAAACACACTTATATGTTTGATTCAAAAGGGACCGAAAAAACCTATTTGTCGTGTAGAATCGCTGAATTTCTACGTAAATTGAAAATTATTGAGCTTGGATTATGCAAATTTTCACAATTTTCGACTACGTGGTAATAAAACTTGTCCACATAGCCTGTATATTTTCTAATTAACGAATTAAAGAAAAACTGCTTTGGCCATGCCCACTTTTTGTTGTGGCGTAGGTTATTTCTTGCGCGTTGATAGAATCGCTGGTTTTCCACGTAAATTAAAAATTATTATAACTTATCACAACTTATCGGTAGGTAATGTGATGGTAATGAGGTATGGGCATACAGTAATGGAGTTTTAATCTACGGAGTGTAGGCCTATATTCGTACGGTCAACTGTATGAATAAGTGGAAATAAATAATACGGTCAGTGATATCATGACCGCGATGTTTCGGTCCATGACTATAAATGGCCAAAATAACGCTCTCTCAACGTGACTTCTGTAGCTCATGGGTTAGCACAGCTGACTCCCAAGCCAGGGAACTGTGATCGAATACCGCCTGTGACTGATTTTTTCATTTTTTTGAATTGGTTGCTCTAGAGTTTATATATGAAGGAAAAAGGTCATGTGAACAAAGTCGGGTTGCGGACAGTGAGTGAGGTTATTGGGTTGGGTTTAATCCTCGCGAATACCGCCGGCAGGCGGAACGGAGCTTACATATCATGTTCGTTTATTGGTAACTGGTGTCTGGGGCACTCTAGCAATGAAAATGACAACTAGACTATCCTCCCGAACGAATCCTACGTCACTAACACAAACAACCAATGACAACGCTGACCGTACAATCTATTTACGTGTATTGATATGGCTGACTGTACGATTATCCACAGCCTTTAATCTATTCCTCTATGGTACTCATTATCATTACTCTATGGTGAGAGGTAGGCCTGAAGGATAGGGTAATGTTTTATAGGCTTTCAAGATTTTGTACTTTTCAATGGCGGTCATGATTGGGTAGGGTAAGGTTTGTGTCGAACGCTCAAACCATCATCTAGGTCCAAGGCCTATAACAACCTAACATGACCCCAACATCTGAATCGGTCGATGAATTGGCCCGGTATTTACCATTATGCCATGACTCTAAGACAAGCGGCAGTGAAACTACTTTTATAATTTCCATAACAAACCTCCAAAAACCAACCTAGCCTTTCTAGCCCATGATTGGTTCGAGACAATAGAATAGGGCCTAGCTTAGCTTTGAGTGTGTAGGCCTAGTGTTAGGTCAAGTTATAACACATCAAATCCAATGTCTGTGGCCTATTTGGAAATACTGATATAAATTGTGTTACTTTTACGGTAGGCCTATTCGATAATGATGAGGCCCTCTTTGGAGGTCCCTTAAATTTGTTCAAATCCTGTACAAAGTTCCGCGCAAGGTTTATTGGCAATCTGAACCTTGCACAAAATCTTGCACCGCTCAACGGTGCATCCCGATGCACCAAATCATCCCTATGTATTTTGTTTAGCCACTCTTTCATGTACACGCCTAACATTCCTCCGCAATTGCACCCATGACATAATACCAGAGCCATGAGAGACAGTGGGTCTAAACGATAAGCGTGAATGTTTGCTTGGGTTTTCACAGTTGACGCAAAGAATACATGTAGGCCTAGCCCTATATCTGTCGTTCAAGTGTGTTCCGATGAAATGATTTAAATAAATTTGAAGAGCAGTTCAATCAAATATATTTCTAAATACTTTCCGACCAAAATCTAGCGCCCGAACTATACGAAGTGAGCATCGTAAAACGGATATGTAAGGACAGCCAACGATGAGAACAAAAAAGAAGCTAGAGGTTTATTTACCCCGTTAAAACTACCCCTTGATGAAAATAAAACCTGGGAATGTTCCCCGATGCCTTGACTGTCTGAATCCACCCTTAACTCCCGTTTTCCGGGAAAAATACATTCTATGAAAAATGGTCATTTTAAGCTTTAGGCGCTGGAATTTGAAAAGTGAATTTTAGGGGGTTGTTTACATTTCTGCACGGTATTCAATGGGATTTTACTGTTCCCCGATGCCTTGACTGTCTGAATCCACCCCTAACTCATATCTGTTCCCGCCCCGTTTTCCGGGAAAAAGACATTCCATGAAAAATGGTCATTTTGAGCTCTGGGCGCTAGGAAAGTAGAAAGTTAAATTTGGGGGTTGTCTACATTTCTGCACGATATTCAATGGGAATTTACTGTTCCCCGATGCCTCGACCGTCTGAATCCACCCCTAACTCATATCTGTTCCAGCCCCGTTTTCCTGGAAAAAAAGACATTCTATGAAGAATGGTAATTTTGGGCTTTGGGCGCTGGAATTTGAAAAGTGAATTTTAGGAGGTTGTTTACATTTCTGCACGGTATTTAATGAGATTTTACTGTTCCCCGGAGCCTTGAATGTCTGAATCCAACCCTAACTCATATCTGTTCCAGCCCCGTTTTCCGGGAGAAAGACATTCTATGAAAAGTGGTCATTTTGGGCTTTGGGCGCTGGAATTTGAAAAGTGAATTTTAGGGGGTTGTTTACATTTCTGCACGGTGTTCAATGAGATTTTACTGTTCCCCGAAGCCTTGACAGTCTGAATCCACTCCTAACTCATATCTGTTCCAGCCCAGTTTTCCGGGAAAAAGACATTCTATGAAAAATGGTCATTTTGAGCTCCGGGCGCTGGAATTTAGAAAGTTGAATTTAGAGGTTTTCTACATTTCTGCACGGTATTCGATGGGATTTTACTGTTCCCCGATGCCTTGACCGTCTGAATCCACCCCTAACTCATATCTATTCCAGCCCTGTTTTCCGGGAAAAAGACATTCTATGAGAAATGGTCACTTTGGGCGCTGGAATTTGAAAAGTGAATTTTAGAGGGTTGTTTACATTTCTGCACGGTATCCAATGAGATTTTACTGTTCCCCGAAGCCTTGTCTGTCTGAATCCATCCCCAACTCTTATCTGTTCCGTCCCCGTTTTCCAGGAAAGAGACATTCTATGAAAAATGGTCATTTTGGGCTTTGGGCGCTGAAATTTGGAAAGTGAATTTTAGGGGGTCGTTTACATTTCTGCACGATATTCAATGGAATTTTACTGTTCCTCGATGCCTCGACTGTCTGAATCCACCTCTAACTCTATCTGTTCCAGCCCCGTTTTCCGGGAAAAAGACATTCTATGAAGAAAGGTCATTTTGAGCTCTGGGCGCCGGAATTTAGAAAGTTGAATTTAGGGGCCTGTTTACATTTCTGCACGGTATTTGATGAAATTCAACGGTTCCTTGATGCCTTGACTGTCTGAATCCACCCCTAACTCATATCTGTTCTAGCCCCGTTTTCCGGGAAAATGATATTCTACGGAGAATGGTCATTTTGCGCATTGGGCGCTGTAATTTAGAAAGTTTATTTTAGGGGTTGTCTACATTTCTGCACGGTATTCAATGAGATTCTACTGTTCTCCGATGCCTTGACTGTCTGAATTCACCCCTAACTCATATCTGTTCCATGTTAGTTTTCCGGGAAAAAGACATTCTACGGAAAATGGTCATTCTGGGCTTTGGGCTTTGGAATTTGGAAACTGAATTTTAGGGGGTAGTTCACATTTCTGCACGGTATTCAATGCGATTTTATTGTTCCCCGATGCCTTGACTGTCTGAATCCACCCCTAACTCATATCTGTTCCAGCCTCGTTTTCCGGAAAAAAGACATTCTATGAAAATTGGTCATATTTGGCTTTGGGCGCTGGAATTTGAAAAGTGAATTTTAGGGGTCTGTTTACATTTCTGCACTGGATTCAATGAGATTTTACTGTTCCCCGATGCCTTGACCGTCTGAATCTACCCCTAACTCATATCTGTTCCATGTTAGTTTTCCGGGAAAAAGACATTCTATGAAAAATGTTCATTTTGAGCTCTGGGCGCTGGAATTTAGAGAGTTGAATTTAGGGATTGTGTACATTTCTGCACGGTATTCAATGCGATTTTACTGTTCCCCGAAGCCTAGACTGTCTGAATCCTCCCCTAACTCATATCTGTTCCAGCCCTGTTTTCCGGGAAAAAGACATTCTATGAAAAATGGTCATTTTGGGCTCTGGGCACTGGAATTTGAAAAGTGAATTTTTGGGGGTTGTTCACATCTCTGCACGGTATCCAATGAGATTTCACTGTTCCCCGATGCCTTGACTGTCTGAATCCACCCCCAACTCATATCTGTTCCATCTTAGTTTTCCGGGAAAAAGACATTAACAAAAAATGGTCATTTTGGTCTTTGGGCGCTGGAATTTGGGAAGTGAATTTTGAGTTTTTTTTTTTAATACTCATTGGATACCGAGCAGAAATGTGAACGGCCCCCTAAAATTCACTTTCCAAATTCCAGCGCCCAAAGCCCAAAATAACCATTTTTCGTAGAATGTCTTTTTCCCGGAAAACTAACACGGAACAGATATGAGTTAGAGGTGAATTCAGACAGTCAAGGCATCGGAGAACAGTAAAATCTCATTGAATACCGTGCAGAAATGTAGACAACCCCCAAAATAAACTTTCTAAATTGCAGCGCCCAAAGCGCAAAATGACCTTTTTCCGTAGAATATCATTTTCCCGGAAAACGGGGCTAGAACAGATATGAGTTATTGGTGGATTCAGACAGTCAAGGCATCAAGGAACAGTTAAATCTCATTGAATACCGTGCAGAAATGTAAAAAGGCCCCCAAATTCAACTTTCTAAATTCCAGCGCCCAGAGCTCAAAATGACCTTTCTTCATAGAATGTCCTTTTCCCGGAAAACGGGGCTGGAACAGATGGAGTTAGAGAGGGCTTCAGACAGTCGAGGCATCGAGGAACAGCAAAATTCCATTGAATACCGTGCAGAAATGTAAACAACCCCCTAAAATTCACTTTTAAATTCCAGCGCCCAAAGCCAAATATGACCAATTTTCATGGAATGTCTTTTTCCCGGAAAACTGGGCTGGAACAGATATGAGTTATGGGTGGATTCAAATTGTCGAGGCATCGGGGAACAGTAAAATTTCATTGAATATCGTGCAGAAATCTAAACAACCCCCTGAAATTCACTTTCCAAATTTCAGCGCCCAAAGCCCAAAATGACCATTTCTCATAGAATGTCTTTTTCCCGGAAAACGGAGACGGAACAGATAGGAGTTGGGGTGGATTCAGACAGTCAAGGCTTCGGGGAACAGTAAAATTCCATTGAATACCGTGCAGAAATGTAAACAGGCCCCTAAAATTCACTTTTCAAATTCCAGCGCCCAAAGCCCAAAATGACCATTTTTCATAGAATGTCTCTTTCCCGGAAAACAGGGCTGGATAGATATGAGTTAGGGGTGGATTCAGACAGTCGAGACATCGGGGAACAGTTAAATCCCATCGAATACCGTGCAGAAATGTAAACAACACCCAAAAATTCACTTTTCAAATTCCAGCGCCCAAAGCCCAAAATGACCATTTTTCGTAGAATGTCTTTTTTCCGGAAAACTAACATGGAACAAGTTAGGGGTGGATTCAGACAGTCAAGGCATCAAGAAACAGTAAAATCCCATTGAATACCGTGCAGAAATGTAGACAACCCCTAAATTCAACTTTCTTAATTCCAGCGCTCAGAGCTCAAAATGATCATTTTTCATAGAATGTCTTTTTCTTGGAAAACGGGGCAGGAACGGATATGAGTTAGGGGTGGATTCAGACAGACAAGGCTTCGGGGAACAGTGTAATCTCATTGAATACCGTGCAGAAATGTAAACAACCTCCTAAAATTCACTTTTCAAATTCCAGGGCTCAAAACTCAAAATGTCCATTTTTCATAGAATGTCTTTTTCCCGGAAAACGGTGCTGAAACAGATATGAGTTAGTGGTGGATTCTGACATTTAAAGCATTGGGGAACAGTACAATCTTATTGAATACCGTGCAGAAATGTAGACAACCCCTAAATTTAACTTTCCAAATTCCAGCGCCCCGAGCTCAAAATGACCATTTTTCATAGAATGTCTTTTTCCCGGAAAACGGGGCTGGAACAGATATGAGTTAGGGGTGGATTCAGACAGTCGAGGCATCGGGAAACAGTAAAATCCCTTTGAATATCGTGCAGACATGTAAACAACCCCCTAAAATTCACTTTTCAAAGTCCAGCGCTCAAAGCCCAAAACGACCTTTTTTCATAGAATGTCTTTTTCCCGGAAAACTAACATGTAACAGATATGAGTTAGGGGTGGATTCAGACAGTCAAGGCATCGGGAACAGTAAAATCTCATCGAATACCGTGCAGAAATGTAAACAACCCCCTAAAATTCACTTTTCAAATTCCAGCGCTCACAGCCCAAAATGACCATTTTTCATAGAATGTCTCTTTCCCGGAAAACAGGGCTGGAACAGATATGAGTTAGGGGTGGATTCAGATGGTCAAGGCATCGGGGAACAGTAAAATCTCATTGAATACCGTGCAGAAATGTAGACAACCCCTAAATTTGACTTTCTAAAGTCCAGCGCCCAGAGCCCACACTGACCATTTTTCATAGAATGTCTTTTTCCCGGAAAACAGGGCTTGAACAGATGTGAGTTGGGGAGGGGATTCAGACGGTCAAGGCATCGGGGAACAGTAAAATTTCATTGAATACCGTGCAGAAATGTAGACAACCCCTAAATTTGACTTTCTAAAGTCCAGCGCCCAGAGCCCACACTGACCATTTTTCATAGAATGTCTTTTTCCCGGAAAACGGGGCTTGAACAGATGTGAGTTAGGGGTGGATTCAGACTGTTATGGCATCAGGAACAGTAAAGTCTCATTGAATACCCTGCAGAAATGTTAACAACCCCCTAAAATTCACTTTTCAAATTCCAGCGCCCAAAGCCCAAAATGACCATTTTTCGTAGAATGTTTTTTCCGGAAAACTAACATGGAACAGATATAAGTTAGGGGTGGATTCAGACAGTCAAGGCATCAAGAAACAGTAAAATTCCATTGAATACCGTGCAGAAATGTAGACAACCCCCAAATTCAACTCTCCTAATTCCAGCGCTCAGAGCTCAAAATGATCATTTTTCATAGAATGTCTTTTTCTTGGAAAACGGGGCCGGAACAGATATGAGTTAGGGGTGGATTCAGACAGACAAGGCTCCGGGGAACAGTGTAATTTCATTCAATACCGTGCAGAAATGTAAACAACCCCCTAAAATTCACTTTTCAAATTCCAGCGCTCAAAGCTCAAAATGTCCATTTTTCATAGAATGTCTTTTTCCCGGAAAACGGTGCTGAAACAGATATGAGTTAGTGGTGGATTCTGACATTTAAAGCATTGGGGAACAGTGAAATCTTATTGAATACCGTGCAGAAATGTGGACAACCCCTAAATTTAATTTTCCAAATTCCAGTGCCCCGAGCTCAAAATGACCATTTTTCATAGAATGTTTTTTCCCGTAAAACGGGGCTGGAACAGATATGAGTTAGGGGTGGATTCAGACAGTCGATGCATCAGGAAACAGTAAAATCCCTTTGAATATCGTGCAGAAATGTAAACAACCCCCTAAAATTCACTTTTCAAAGTCCAGCGCCCAAAGCCCAAAACGACCTTTTTTCATAGAATGTCTTTTTCCCGGAAAACTAACATGTAACAGATATGAGTTAGGGGTGGATTCAGACAGTCAAGGCATCGGGGAACAGTAAAATCTCATCGAATACCGTGCAGAAATGTAAACAACCCCCTAAAATTCACTTTTCAAATTCCAGCGCTCACAGCCCAAAATGACCATTTTTCATAGAATGTCTCTTTCCCGGAAAACAGGGCTGGAACAGATATGAGTTAGGGGTGGATTCAGATGGTCAAGGCATCGGGGAACAGTAAAATTTCATTGAATACCGTGCAGAAATGTAGACAACCCCTAAATTTGACTTTCTAAAGTCCAGCGCCCAGAGCCCACACTGACCATTTTTCATAGAATGTCTTTTTCCTGGAAAACGGGGCTTGAACAGATGTGAGTTAGGGGTGGATTCAGACTGTTATGGCATCGGGGAACAGTAAAATCTCATTGAATACCTTGCAGAAATGTAAACAACCCCCTAAAATTCACTTCTCCTATTCCAGCGCCCAGAGCCCAAAATGACCATTGTCCATAGAAGGGTGGTTCCCCGGAAAACGGGGCTGGAACAGATATTAGTTTTCCCGGAATTCAAACAGGATTCAGACAGTCGATGCATCGGAATTCAGGAGGTGTTCAGGAACACACTCATACCTATAATAAAATGTCGAGAGCTTCAAAAATTTAATGAATTCCGTCATTTAAATGAATAGAATTTCAAATCACCACGTTATAGGTAAGGGTACTTTTCTGGAGAACAGAGATGGATCATCAAGGAGGTTACCATGATCAAATCCATGTCTGTTCATGTGGTTCATACATATGGTTCATATACTTTTTTTTCAACATCAGAAACAGATTAAAATCGGGTTTTATTCTGTTGAAGGGTTACCCTGTAACATCATTAATGGATTAGGCCTTTGCGATAATAGGGATAATAGATGTAAAAGTGTCAACTCATTATGTTGATGTCATCAATTAAATAGCGTATTTTGCTGAAATTGGTATCAGTTCAGCATTTTTCGAAGCTAGCTTTATACTCCTAACAAGACCTTGAGTTTGGGCGCTGCCTATGATTCTGGGCGCTACTTTCTGGGCGCTGTTTTGGCGCACATCATGAACTATGCCTCCGGAACGTATGAAATATGCATCGGGCATCTAGCTAGATCACAAGTTGGCCAAAACAAAACAAAAAAGACTAAAAAGAAGAAGATGCCTTTAAAATGATTTTAAGGGGTGAATGAACTCATATAGGGTGAATAATGATGCACAATCAATCAATTATCCACCCCCGGATATTTTCGAAGGCAATTATATCCCTTGACAGAATATATTTTTTTCTATTATTATGGTTTGCATTCCAGCACCCGATCTGGTGCTGGAACCAGACCCCTATTTGAGGCGTTATTTGAATTTCTGCAACCAAATGACCCATTCAGGGTGATTATTTGATCGATTACATTTTTCTTTTCCACCCTTAACTTTTTTTGTATGACGCTCGTTTGGGTGAGATTCATCCCCTAACGGATTCGCGTTTTTCGCTAACCGGACCCCTGTTGGAGGGGTTGTTTGAATTTCTGCCACATAATGACTCATATGGGGGGGGGGGGGGGGGAACAACCCTATTTTGTTTTCCACCCCTGAATTTTTTCGTATGACGTTCGTTTAAGAGAAATTCATCCCTTAACAGGTTGATATTTTCACAATTATTCTGGGTGCTGGAATCAGACTCCTTGAGGGGTTGTTTGAATTTCTGCAACAAAATGACCCATACAGGGTGGTTAGTTGCTCGATGAAATTTCATTTTTGACCCCTAACTTTTTTTGTATGCCACTCGTTTGGGTGAGATTCATCCCCTAACGGTTTCGCGTTTTTCGATTACCGTACTCCTATTGGACGGGTTGTTGGAATTTCTGCAACATAATGACTCATATGGGGTGGTTGGTGAAACAACCCCATTCTGTTTTCCACCTCAAACTTTTTTTGTATGATGCTTGTTTGGAAGAAATTCATCCCTCAACAGGCTGATATTTTCACAATTTTGGGTGCTGGAACCAGACCCCTATTTGAGGGGTTATTTGAATTTCTGCACAAAATGACCCATATAGGGTAGTTAGTTAATCAATACAATTTTGTTTTCCACCCCTAACTTTTATTGTATGACGCTCGTTTGGGTGAGATTCATCCCCTGGCGGATTCGCGTTTTTCGATTACCTGACCCATATTGGAGGGGTTGTTGGGATTTCTGCAACCAAACGACTCATATGGGGTGGTTTTTGGAACAACCCTATTTTGTTTTCCACCCAACTTTTCTTGTATGACGCTCGTTTAGGAGAAATTCATCCCTTAGCAGGTTGATATTTTCACAATTCTGGGTGCTGGCTGGAATCAGACCCCTATTTGAGGGTTTGTTTGAATTTCTGTGACAAAATGGCCCATATGGAATGGTCAGTTGATCGGTAACATTTTGTTTTTCACACCTAACCTTTTTTTGTATGACGCTCGTTTGGGTGAGAATCATCCCCTAACGGATTCGCGTTTTTCGATTACCGGACCCATATTGGAGGGGTTGTTTGAATTTCTGCAACCAAACGACTCATATGAGGTGGTTTTTGGAACAACCCTATTTTGTTTTCCACCCCAAACTTTTTTTGTATGACGCTCGTTTCGGTGAGATTCATCCCCTAACGGATTCACGTTTTTCGCTAATCGGACCCCTATTGGAGGGGTTGTTCGTATTTATGCAACATAATGACTCATGTTGGGGGGATTTGGTGAACCTACCTCATTTTGTTTTCCATCTTTAACCTTTTTTGTGTGACGCTCGTGTAGGACAAACGTATCCCTTAACAAGTTGATATTTTCACAATTCTGGGTGCTGGAACAAGACCCCTATTCGAGGCTTTGTTTTTAATTCTGCTTCGAAATGACTCATAGATAGGCCTATAGGGTGGTTAGTTGATCGATAAAATTTTGTTTTCCACCCCTCCTTTTTTTTGAATGACGCTCGTTTCGGTGAGATTCATCCCCCAACGGATTCGCGTTTTTCGATTAACGGACCTCTATCGGAGGGGTTAGTTGAATTTCTGCAACAAAATGACTTATCTAGGATGGTTGGTGGACCAACCCCATTTTGATTTCCATCTTCAATTTTTCTGTTTGATGCTCGTTTAAGAGAAATACATTCCCTAATAGGTTGATGTATCATTTTCGTCAATTGATGTTTTTCGGATTTTTCCCCACATTCCTGGAATATGACTTCCGATTTCACGTGCTGAAACACTGGCCCAATCGGGGGACCGGTGTGGAAATGGCGAGCATCGAACTTTCGGAAAAAGTTGTTTTGCTTTCAATTTCCAGGTCAAGGTTGGTATTGCATATCCCACCCTGATCTGAATGACCAGTTCGAAACTCAGAATCATCTTTCTCCCTATCGATCTCCTCGACCCGATGGCGGTCATTTCAGGTCGTTTTTCGCGTCAACGGACACTGCAACAACCGCAACGCCGTCTCCCGACGTCAACTAGGCCGAAAAAAACGTAAAAAAAACATTTCGTCAATTAATTTTTTTTCGCAATTTTTTTTCGACATTCGGACATCCGATTAGGACATCTTTATTCTTTATTTATTTATTCTTTATTCTTTATTTGTTCTTTACATGGTATACAGGAAATGAAGGTATACAAATGTGAACTCCCCAATGAGAGTAATCTTGTGCTGGGGAATTATTAAAATGAACATGATCAGGTTTATATTTGAAGTGAACATTGAAAGTATGAAGTAAATGCAGCCTAAATTCAAAATGTAAAGCAGCTGGAAATTATTATTATTATATATGTATATATGTTTTTTTTTTTTTTTTTTTTTTTTTTTTTGATAATGCTAGGCGCATTGATTCTAACTGATTGAACAGTAATTGTTATATAATTATTTAATGATACAAATTAATGAAATTATTAAGCTGAAAATATAAACTAGGACTAAAGTCGAGAACTTCAACTAAAACTAAAACTAGAAGGTGAATTAAATGAATTTCTATTCATCCATAAAATCATATGATAATTATTTATCATCATCATTTCTCATCTGAATATTGTAATTCATCATTCAATAAATAAATATATGGGCCTAAATACATACATACATGAAGGCCTACAGGTTTAATTGAAGACAGTTGACAACGAAATCAAATGTTAATTAATGCATCAAGTTCAGAAATGGGAAGAGATAAGAGCCACTTTTTGGCTTGAAATTTGAAACTGTATTTTGATCTAGTATCACGAATAGCGTTTGGAAGAGCATTATATAGCTTACTGCCAAGAAAATTCAGACCACGTTGAGAGATGCCCTTGTTGACTCTAACTTGGGGAAGTTTGTTGGATGATTTGAAACGGGTAATAATATTTGAGTTGGATAATGGCTCAGGAGGTTTTGGCAGTTGAATTTTCTTTGAATGAATGAGTCTAAAGATGGTCAGAGCGTAGAGTTTTCGAATTTGGAGAACTTTTGTTGTTTCATAGATTTGTGCGGTTGGGTATCGCTGATCTTTTCTCATGATTATTTTCATTATTGAGTTCTGAAATGTGATTAGAGGTTGTATATGTGAATCATATGCGGCTCCCCAACTTGCAATGCCGTATTGGAAGACGGATTGTACTAGTGCGAAGTAGACTGTTTTCAGAGTGTGGAACGAAAGTATGTCTCGCAGGTTGTAAAGATTGGCCATTGTGAATCTCAGTTTATTAAGTATTGATTGTATATGACTAGCCCATTTGAGATGTTGGTCAATTATTATACCTAGATATGTCGTGGATGTAGATTTAGTGACAATGTGGCAGGTGCAAGGTTGGTTGGATGTTGAACAAGTATTTGCATGAAGTTTCAAAGCGGGAGATGTAGGTTGAGAATTGATTCGAGGGGAAAAGGTGATGTATGTTGTTTTTAAAATATTTAAAGAGAGTAAGTTGGTGTTTAGCCAATGCTGAACTTTTACAAGACCTAATGAAGCAAGAATGTGTGTATCATGCCAGTTTTTAGAGGAAAATAACAATACAGTGTCATCTGCAAAGGTAATTATTTGGCAGTTGGCATCTAGGGAGCATAGATCATTTATATAGATAAGAAAGAGAATGGGTCCAAGAACCGTACCTTGTGGAACACCATATTTGATACTACGAGGCTTGCTCAAGGTTTCATTAATATACACTTTTTGTTCGCGATTAGATAAATAGTCGATTAGCAGGGCCAGGGTTGAACCCCTGACACCCAATTGGTAAAGCTTGCGACATAAAATTTTGTGGTCGACGGTGTCAAATGCCTTTGCAAGGTCTAAAAATAAGGCGAGGGGTTTCTCGTTGTTGTCAATCTGAGAGTGAATTAGAGAGGTGAGTTTGGCAATTGCATCCTCGGTGCTAGTGTCTTATTTCACGTTCTGAAAAACTGGTTCAATCGGTCAACCGATGTGGAAATGACGAGCATTTATTTCACTTTCGGGAAAAATTTGTTTTGTTCTCGATATATCCCGGTCCAGGTTTGTATCACATATTATCCTACCCCGACCTGAATGACCAGTTCGGAACCCAAAATTTGCTTTCTCCTTATCGATCTCCTCGACATGATGGCGGCGGCGATTTTGGGTCGGTTTTCGCGTCAACGGCCACTGCAGCGACCGCGACGGCAAAGGCCGACGTTTAATGGGTATACAAACCCCTGAAAAAAACATTCTCGTCAATTGTTATTTTTTCGGAGCTTTTCTCTCGACATTCGTAGATTATGACATCCGATTCCACGTGCTGAAATATTGGCCAAATCAGGCGAAAATGTGGAAATGGCGAGCATTCAACTTTCGGACAAAATTTGTGCTGACATTTCTGACACGCGTAGTGAATGAACCATTCGAAATATCGCTGGAAATTCAACGAATAGATGCTGAAGGGACCCCCTCCCCCCTCCCCACTAAAAAGAGGGATTTTCCACCCTTCAATTTTCGAGTTTCTCTTATACCCTCTTGGTGAAAATTCGAAAAAATGAGGGGTATTTTCACAGCCTTCTGGCGGTCGAACGGGATTCTTCAGAGTTATGCCGTGCCCATATTCGTGGTAATTGGATTGTGCCTAATCCAGAAATGAGCACATCGAAGAGATCCAAACAAAACTCTGGAAGATATAGGCGAAAAACGTGAACCATGTCGTAGTGCCATAAGACCAATGTTAAATCACAATGACTGATTTCTTTCCAAGTCAATTAACATTGGCCTCATGAGGCTCACGACATGGTTCTCGTTTTTCGCCTATATCTTCTAAACATTCGTTTGGATCTCTTCGAGGTGATCATTTCTGTAATAAGCCCAGTCCAATCACGCCGAATCTGGACACGGCATTATAAAAAATGTATTTCGTCCGCCAGAGCCCCAAAGGTTCATCCTTATAGATTGCTCACTTTTATGGATTCATAAGAAACAGGCAATATTAATATAAAATTTACATTATATTTTCAATCCTTCAAAATATATTACAGTTAAAATAGGTCTGTGATGTATCAATGTGTAATGACTCTACGTTTACATTATCATTGAGTTTATAACTACTAAAAACTCAATGACATTATGGTAGTAACCACTCTTGTCAGGGAAACTGTTCTTAATGTGTGTTTTTACAAATTAAATAATAATGAATGACATCATGAATGATTTTAGATCAATAAATCCAAATAGGATCTAAATAATAAAATTGCAACATATTTTATAATTTTGTGTATCGTGTGGCTTAAGTTGAATCGTTGCATCACTAACACGCTCATATGAATGGACTTTAGGCCATTTGTTCATGTTTTGAGAATAAGATGCATGATGCCCATCAACACAATGTGTGGTACACAAAACTGAGACCACTATACATACAAATATTGCTTTTGTACTTTTCTTAGGTTTCTGTATACAATACAAGGTTGTGATACGAAGTTTTATTTCACCAGAAGCAATATATATATATATATATATATATATATATATATATATATATATATATATATATATATATATATATATATATATATATATATTGAATGTTTTCTGTTTTCTTGAATTGTTTTCTGAATGTTTTCTGCATTCAAACCGCCCTACTTGGTCTGGAGGTAGCACTTCTGGTTTCAGGGCCGCAGGTTCAAATCCTGCGTAAGGTGTGGGTTTTTTCAAATGTCCTCCCATCTATCATCACCTCACTGTTTCTTCATCACCCGCGCATTCATACTCTCTATAACCTAGCTGTTGGTGGGGTAGTTAAGCAACATAAAAAAAGCATTTAATAAGAGTTTTGGATTATTACGCCTATAAGCAAAATATTGAAATTACTCTACTCTGTTGATAGGATGATTTAATTCAGGATTTTCTGTCTATAGAAGAAATCATGTAATGTTTTTTGTGAATAGTAGCGATGTATTTAAGATTTCTTTCGATAGAAACAATCAATTCCAGAATTTATTTTCACAGAATAATCTATTTGAGGTTTTCTGTCAATAGAGGCAATCAATTTAAGGTTATTTTTCTATAAGAGGGCGTCCAAGGGTGAGCTCGCTCACCCTTTTCATCTCCCACTCATCTGTACTCTCCATAACCTAGCTGTTGGTGGGGTCGTTAAGCAACATAGAAAAATGAGCATTTAATGCATTCAATAAAAGTATTAGATTATTACGATTAATAATATTATTATTAGATTATAAGTAAAATATCAAAGGTGGGTCTACTCTACTCTGTTGATGAGAAAAGTTATTTCAGGATTGTATGTCAATAGAAGAAATCATGTAACGTTTTTTGTAAATAGAAACAATGTATTTAAGATTTCTGTCAAGAGAAACAATCAATTTAGGAGTTTATTTTTACAGAAGAATCCATTTGAGGTTTTCTGTCAATAGAAGCAATCAATTTAAGGTTCAATTTTCTATATGAGGGCGTCCAAGGGTGAGCTCGCTCACCCTTGTTTAAAAAACCATCGAGCTTATTATTGTTGAATAGATGAGACGGGTGGGCTGGTGGCTATCATACTGAACCATATTATTCAGGAGATCCGGGTTCGATTTTCGCCATTGTCGACCATCCTGACGGAGGTTTTTCGTGGCTTTCCTAAGTTGATCGAGTTCGTATACTGGGATGGTTCCTTACCAACAGGCCACGACTGACTAGTTCCTATATTATCCAAAAACATATAATGAAAAAACCATAAACTTATTTTGCCCTGATCTCATCAATCATTCACCGACCGGCACATTGCAGCGTAGTGGTTAACGCACTTGCTTCATGTGATCCGGGAGGTGAAGGAGCATATCGGACCCGGTTCGATCCCCGCTACCGTCCATCTTTACAGGGGTTTTTCGTGGTTTCCCTCTGTAGTCTAGACTAATGCCGGGATGGTTCCCACAATATAGGCCACGACCGCTTCCTTCCCACTATCCTTCCCATTACATACAAAACCTTCATCTCATTATCCCATCATATAATTAATCATTCATCCGACCCCGAAAGATCTTAGTCATCATTACAGTGCGTCGTTAAAATCCAATATAAAAAATAAAAAATAATTCATACACCGACGCCAAACGGTCTTCCTCGTCAGTGTAAAGCTCCGGTCAGCTTGACATAAATAAAATAATTATGTATAATATGAAATATGTGTGAAACTGATCATTTCACTATTTTAGTATTGATGCTAATATACATTGTATAAATATAAATATTTGTTCTTATGAATCATGTAATCGCAGCACACTTTCTATAATATTAATTGTTATTGTTTTTTGTCAACGACGATCTCACATTCCTCTGCAATTGTTGTGACTGTATCTCAGTTCTCAATCCAATAAGGTACTTCACAACCCACACTCCTAATCAAGAATGATTTATTACTAAGGTGATCAAGTTAATTAGCACAAACAAACGTACTCTATAAATGCTAGTTAATTAAATTGTTTGCTTTCCTTGAAGTATTATAATGTGAAATATATGCAAGCACACATACGTACATATAATATCACATACAGTCACCATACCATATATACATAATGAAATAACATGAGCTACTCGCAGTAGTCATTTCAGCTCGTTCGTTATTCTCTGTAATATCTGATCAAGCTTAGCAATTCACAAGCAAGTCTTTCGTATAATCCAGTCATTTCGATTCAAATCATGTTCGCAACTTGGAAGTAGAGAGGTATTATCATTTTTTTCATTTGAAAAATTATTCTCGCGACCAGACTGACATTCCGTATAATATGAACTAATGGTACTTCTTTCTTAACAACTGGGTGGCAAAGCTTATAAAAGTGACACAGAAAAAAAACACAGTTATAAATTGAGTTTCGTCTTGAGGGCATATGTATAAAACGGCATGTGGGCCCCCCAAACGATACATCAAATATATGCGTGGATTTATCATTATGTACCTCCAGGTATGCCACTGTTGTTGGGTACGAGATATCATAAATATGATATATACATCTCCGTGTAACAACACCATAACAAACAGTAATCTTAGCATATATAGTAACTATAATCGTAGTTAAGTAGTACAACCAGTCGGTAGGTAATGACAGGCTTCAGTTGACAGCTGGAAGCACGGGATAAATCGTCTCTTTAATATGATGAAAGATTTCTGTTTGTTCATTCCATTTATCATGTCCACATGTTGTAGTTGCACGCATACTTCTTATCTTAATTATTTTCTTAAACCAATCCGATGAAATGAAACCAATCAGTCGAACATTTTGTGCTGAGTTTGAACGAATCAGGGCAGAGAATTCAAAACACTTGGAGTAAATGCAAGGGGAGGATCTGGTCAATGTCAAAGTAAAGATCTGCCCATCTCGCATGGCTGCCTGGATTACAGTTCCATGTTAAATGATCTATGATTCTATCATATCTTTCGTCTATGCTTCCATCTACTAGCAAGAGATGTAACAAGTCACATTGTTGTAATAGTGGACATCAATTAATAGGCCTCTTTACATCTTGCCTACCGGCTTGATTGCAGACGTTCGGGAGCCAAGTTGACAACGGAAAACCAATCTTCGTATCAACATACAGTTTTCGGTTAAATGATTTCCAGTATTCAGTAAGTGCTCGCTTGAAGATCTTTAGTTCGTGGTATTTTTTCAACTCTTTCAAAATAATTGTCAAAAATCAACATATTTCTGCCAGTTTTTCATTGTTTTTACTATTATTTCAGAGTGATATAATATGAAGTCATGATTTATAATGAACGTAAAGGCACAGATATTGTTGTTTCATTTCAGAAAGAATTAGACTGATTGGTCTCACCGTTCACTCACCATGTGTTGGGAACCAAAGGCCTGCATTGGCGCTTTTTGTCCTGTTTTGACCGTTCTCTGTACGTTTTACTCTTGGGTTGTCAAATGTCCCTCAAATTATGTTCTCACATTAGTTGTTTACCTCCGACTTTCTTAAGTTGCTATGTTGACCTATCAAACTTGTTCCAAGAATGCTGCCTAATCTTGCAATTTAATCTAAGAATGAATCGTAAGAACGATATGATTATAATTGTAGGGAGTTGATACATTTTCTGATATTATTTATGATGATTATTGCATGTTTGTTCAAGAATCCTATCAACAGTTGGTTTATTTTGGGATGATGAGCGGATTATAGATAAATTGTTTCTGCCATGACTTATGGGGGATTTGAACCCTCACCCAACTTGACTTTGGTTCATAAGTACTTTCCTAGCTAACTGAGCCAGGGGTGGCTTTAATATGTATTATTTGAATGAATGAAATAGTATATAATGTGTGAACTCACTTTCACTATTTTGATGTATTTTATCATAAATAGAATATAAAATATAATATGAAACTGAAACGGTATTTTACTGACTGTTGATGTCGGCGATGCTATTATTGCTCAGAGGCCTGAAAATTACTGAATGTATATTCACACTTGCGATAAAATTCGAGATATCCTTCCCATCCCTGACGTTTTAATGATGCTTGGGGTTGAGCTTTATTCAATATTAACTATAATAAAAATGAATATACCATGTCGTTGACTTTTATGTATGCCATGTTGGGAGTAGAAATTAGTGAATAACACTTTTCACTCACCCTTTACTTATTATGGGCTACAGCAAGGCTAAAACATCCAATCATGAATGATCATTAGATGAAAACAAACAAATGCTACACAGTTTTCTTTCTACTGTTTGGTGAAATATAATAATAATTATAATCTTTAAAATATAGTTATAATCGGATTACTTTAAAATTATCACATTTTTGTAACAGCTAGTTGAGGGACAAATTTTTGACATCATTATTCACCACTTATATCTATAAAATATGTTGCTCCGACATAAATATGTACGAACACTATAAATATACCCTATAACGACGCTGCCTTATTATTTATAAATTCTGACAACAAACATTAAAGTATATCTTTATCCTCCTATATTATTTCCTTCGAGTTTAATACCCCAAATTATAAACCATTGTACTAAGTTACAAGGTATAATTCTGTAGGAGTTTATATTATACACACCTTTAAGCGGAGTTGTGTATAAATTAACACGCCGCATCCAAAAGTAACAGTTACTTTATAAAACTGTATGTATTACTCTGGCGTAGTTACACGCAACTAACGATTATGTTAATGTTTTCCAACACAGAAACCCACTTTGCATCTCTAGCCCGTAGTGATTAACCTATGCTCAAAGGTGTTACGCCTAATCATTAAGAGAAAGAGAGAGAGTATGTGTGTTAGAGAGAGAGAGAGAGAGAGAGAGAGAGAGAGAGAGAGAGAGGAGAGAGAGAGAGAGAGAGAAGTGTCCAAGAAACAAAATATTATTCATTTCCTCCTTTCCCCCAGCTCGTTAACTACCATGATTAATAATAAATCATAAGATATAAATAAAAAATTAGGTGATTATAGGTTTTGAAGTTGATCATTTTTCAAGATGGCGGTCCTACCTCCAGTAAAAATATGAAATATTAATTGATGTGGTCATAAAAATGTATATATTATGATACTTTGAAAACGATATAAGAATGTGTGACGAAAATGCACAACCTATAGCCATGCAAAATATTGTTTATAAACATTTTCTGCTGAATGTATATAGATTATTTCAGTTGGACCATCATGAGTCATAAGAGTCATGACTAGTGAATAACCATTATACATGAATATTATACTATATAATATACATTACATATTATAATTAGTATTTTCTGCGAATGTGAGGAATTATATTTTAATATGTGTTAATTTATACTCTTGAATCATGCAAACGATATATCACTATGAAAATGATAATTATTATAATTATAGATATTGCCTTATGTGTAATAAGTTTCCTGTATGGCAGAAATGCTACGAAACACAAATTACTTGTTACGTAATTATACCATTAGCCATAAACATAATCACTAGTGTAGAAACCAATTACTATGCTATTAACTCAATTAACTCGTTTTTCTTGTGAATATTATTATTATAATGACAATGTTGCTTCTAACTAATAAATAACGGCATAGGCAATGACGCGACTTCATCATTTTCCATGCATGTTTACTATAGGCCTACATATGAAACACATGTGATGGTATTAGAAAATCATACCGTCGATTAAAAAATATTTCTTACAAATTTACAATTGTAATTTATGAATATAGGAAAAATGAGGTTGGATGTGTACTGTACATCTCAATTGTCGAAGCTGAAATACCTCATGCTGCTTTAATAGATATAACGTATATGTTACATGATAATCCGACGCATTTCTATGCGTATAAATCTAAATTCCGAACAATTAATATTTCCAGAATAAGGTATTAAAAATGCGAGGTTGAATTTATATTTGAAAAAATGAAAATAACTAGCATTATTTTATTGGTTTTAACAAATAATTCCTATAGTATTCCTAATCTTCTTGTTAATTATCACCTATTTTTAATTATATCACGTATCAGTAAACATGTTAAAGAATGCTACACGTAAACCTAAGTAGCTGTATGACAAGTAAAAACAATTACTAAATATGCACTTGTTGTTTGTCCTCAATGCTTGTTGCATTCTAGAAATCGTTAATGTAATTAATATTCTTATTACGCCATTGCAATTGCAACGTATACCATGCATTAAGTTGACAAGTCATCGAAAGCCATGTACGGAACTATGCATCGAACGACGTACTACAAAGTAATTGATTAGAATTCACTTTATGTAAGTCTCTCCATAAAGTCGACAGGCAACCAGGCCATTTATCAATCAACTTTCAACATGAGTAATAGGAAAAGGTTTTTGAGTAATTTAGTATTACCTATACATGCCACTATATACACTAGTGTTATAGAGTCTTGGACGGCGGTCACGCATCCATTGCTTTTATGGAGCCATGTACATCCTGCAACATGGAAAAGAAATCGTAAATATAATCGAGTTGACGGTGATAGACAATCATATTTCGTGCTAGCTTTGAGCTTGGCTTTGGGCCGATACTTTTATAGTTTAGCCATGATTCTATTCAACTCACAACGCAATATGTAAAGGGTGATCAAAGCTCAAATTGAAATATTATATTAATTAAAATTGACAATTTAATTTGTTGATTCGGATTTCTATACACTTCGGAACATATTATATCCAATTGTCTTCGCTCTATTCGTCATTTATGATGTTACGACATTTCTTGGACTGAGCTTAAGTATTGTGCACTTTTATTTGTTCATGTGAGTATGTGTTATATGTATATGAAAATTCGAAATACTAAGTTACAGTACAGGTTTAAATATATCACATAATGAACATTGCATTTTGGAATCTTTCACTTGAACTTGGGAATTTAGAGCTGCTGTAACAAGTATTTTTTTGTTTGTTAAATCTTGCTTGTTCACTTTTGAATCATAATTTTTTCACGCCAATCCAAAACCTCGTCTCTAAAAATTTAAAACTGTCTAGTAAGGCCCCAATATGAAGTATTAAAAAAAGCAATGAAACGGAAAATAATTTCAAGAAATGGAAATATGTATTTGCCTCGACGGGATTATCGTTTTGAAATAAATGTTCAAATTTTAATTCGCCCTCTATCAAACCAAACCATAAATTATCTATCAACATTCATGTTGACAAATTTTACCATCCATTACTTACCTCTTTTTCCCACCAGTCTCGTCTCGTTATTCTTTTGCAAGTGTCTGTACAGAGTCAGTCGAGCAGTCTGCATAAGGCCAAGAGAGCGGATTGATACATCAAAGCAAAGTAAGGAATGTGTCGGTAGAAGTTGGTCATTGGTAGGACACGCCATAAGCTACTTGCAATAATACTTTGTCTCATACGTGTTATGTATGCTTATCATAGAGTATTCCACGATCTGGTACACACGGGCACAACAAAGAGGTGAAGTCGTGGACGCAGGATATGAGACGATGCATGCGAATAAAGCACGCACTCTCAGTGTTACAGTGTCGCACGGTACTGATGTATAACGTCGATTATACAGTTTTCTACCAACTATAGTTATCGATGTAGTTGATGTGTGTTTTATCATTTCAGTTATTGATGAAATGAAGAAGAATACAATATAATACACATGAAAGATATTTCTAGATTTATATTGTTGATGATATGTATTATAAACAATATTATACAGTATACGTGTACTTCTTGGATTCGAATTAAATATAACAGGCTGCTCCTGAATAGTAACAGAATTTCTCAATGACCTGATGTGCCATATGGGATGTGTTTAATATTTCACTTTTGGTGATGTATTGCTCCATCGAGTCCATTTACTTTCTTCCAAAGATTTGGGATCGTAACAATATAAATGTTCACTCCAGAAGGATCCCTACGAGTGACGACGCAAATTGTTGTTTGACATCGTCATTTCAACTAATGAATATGTTGTTATTTGCTCACCATTTCCTTAAGTTGATATGACAACGACAAATGATGTCAGGTGACAGTTGGAAGAAAGCCCAATACTACAGTGATTATCTCCAAACCAACACTCAATGTATCTGTAGTAAATGAGTGAAGTATTTCGCATTACAAAATTTGAGAGGAAACTGAACACAAACTTGAGAGGTTCAATTTGATTTTTAAAATTTGCCCACCAGCCTTTTTCATTTCGTTGAAATTGAGCTACTATCCCAAGAGCCAGTGACAGAAAGGTTACCTCTAACATCATAAGGTTAAGGTACATATGTTTTCATTATTGAAATCGATGCAGATCAATGAATAAAGACACGACACTTGCGTCTTATTTGCGATATGTGCATGTTGCATCTTCGAGAGCTTTGGCATCCTGCAAGGGCCAAAAAGGGCCCAAAACCGTTCCAGGTTTACATGAAAAGGTACATGGATATGAGAAATACCATTTTGTAGTCAAATTACCCAGATTTCAAGTATGCATATAGCACAACACGCTTAAGGGGGGGGGGGGGGGGGGGGGGGCATTCACTTTTTGACGCGTTTTACCCAAATTTTCAAGATTTCAGATTTCAGAGCGATTTCAGAGTGATTTCTCGAATTTCAAAGGACTTCAAAGGAATTTCATTACGAATCTTCAAGAGATTCCAAACGATTTCTGGGCATTTCAAGAGATTTCTCGGCAATTGTAAACCAGATTTCAGGAGTTGTTAAACCCTCGTCTTTTCCTAATATAAGAGACGACATTTTTCCCCTCCATATACCTTATTAGGTGAACCTGGGATGTTTTTGGGCCTTTCCAAAAAGGGCATATAGACCCTACATAAAGACGTATATAATTATGTCGACACACTTATTGGTCCGTATCGATTCCAACAATCAGAACATACGTACCTCACAAGGTAACGCTTTCGTCATGGCTCTTTGGGCTATTATGTTCTACGGTATTTTTGTATACGATTCAATCGTTCAATAATAATATTTTTATTCGAATTATTATTCAAAGAGCCGCATATCATATAATGGATCATGAAACAGGGCTTAACGTCATTGTTATTCGAGGCCATTAAAAAATTTAACCTCCTACAAAATACTAATTTATTGAGACATCAAATCGTGAAATATGCGTGACCATATAGAAATGCTAGAAGGGTGAATGAGGTAGGGTGCGTGCACTTTTCACATTCAAAAAGCTGCAAGTAAATTATTGTCAAAGTAAAAAATGTTGTAATGAAAATTCGAAAACATTAAGCTGTTATTTATTGAACGTCATTCCATTGTAGTCAGTACACTAAATCAAACGTTTAGACGCCTTTTTATCACTAATTTTAGCGCTGTTTTGATAATCTGAAAATTAATTCAGCTTCAGAAAAAAAAATCCAAAACATGGGACATACATTATACATGATGTGTTATTCTTCATTCTTTTACACTGAAGGAATAATTTACGGATGTTGTATTTTCAGCGTCATTTTTAGAAATAAATGATGACTTTTTTTTTAATATTCTAAATTCCTTGAATTAATAAAATTGAATATTGTGATTTGAAAAAAAAATATTCCACTTTTGAGGTTAAATACATCTCACACAAAAATGTGCATGTGAAACAAACTTATAGTGAATTATTAAGCAAGAATATAAGTAATTATTCCTTCAAAATCAGGAACATCGAAATCAATAACGATAACTTGAATACAATGATTTTTTCCAGATTGAGGCTGATGATTGAATAGTGATACCGTTTTAAAACGACAACTCTTAATTGTTGTGAGACTCCGAGTCCGAGGCGATCTTGTCACCAATAAAATAATCATCTATCGACTATTTTGAATTAAATACAATGAATTTTGGTACGAATGTTAATTTAAGAGGAATCTTTTTCTCTCAAGGGAATAATATTCCCGCCAGGCCAATTGTTCAGTTATGAATGGTCATACTAACAATTGAAGATACGATGTTGTAAAACACGTCATAAGACGCAGAATAATGATTGTCGAAAATGCTAATTACTCAAATTGTTGAAAAACATGTGTGGAAAGATTAAACTGTACCAGTGGTTAATTTGTACCGGAACGCACCGGAACGACGTTCCGGTTCCTGATCCTGAAATGATAAAATGATGGAATGATGGAATGATGGTTCCTGAAATGATAAAAAAACAATGATATGGCAGATTTCTATTCCTTTATCAATACTTTCAACATGCAATATAATTTTTACAAAATATGAATAAATATTTTCTCACTCTGAGAATGTTTTTTTTCTCTCTTCTATGAAAAATAGTATGGAATAGCTCACGGCATTTGACAGTATGGGACGGAAGTTGGATTACGATCTATATCGAAGATAAAAATAATTTCGAATATATTTTCTTGAAAACAGTTCGAGGACAAAAATATTCTTCAATTTATTGTATTTTTTCAGTTAGATTTTTTTTCGAGGTTGTGGTGGTGGAGGGGGGAGGGGTAATAGAAGGAATGGTTTACTTTGAGGTGCGTTCCGCTTCCTTTTTATCTACAGATTAAGCCCTGAACTATACCTACCACACATTTTGACAACTATGTATTGCCTATTTGCATTGAACATGTATTGAATATATGTATTTAACTAGTAATACATAAATTCTTTATTAGTAAAAAATAAAGACCCTGCCTTTCAAAAAGTTGCCCATTGAACACAGAATGATATATATATATATATATATATATATATATATATATATATATATATATATATATATATATATATATATATATATATATATATATATAACAATCGAAATAACACATTAATAAAGGGAGCAAGAAGACAATACAACTGTTTGATACAAATTGTATTGCCTCAACATCGTAATATTCATAATAACATGTGACCTGATGTGATTTGTAAATCACATGATGTGATCACATCGATGTGATTTGTTTTGGTATTTAAAAGATATATCTGAACGGTATGAAGTAATTTCAATTGTCACCACAATTATACTGCACGTAAAAGGAAAGTCGCTATACAAAGGCTCAAGTTATTATGTTCATACTGAAAAGCTTAGTCTGTCTAGTCTCCCCCCCCCCCTCTCCCCCCTGATTGTTATAACGACACATTATGGTAATTGTTTAAGTACCGCACTATTTTCAGCTGACGGAATTACAAACATGAATATGAACCTGCTATACTCTCCCAAATTCATTTAACCACCCACCACTTTCCGTATATATATATATATATACTACCTAAACAATCAGATATATTAATAAAAACTTATCAACCATCAAAACAAAACATTAGAAACTAAATGACTTGTCACACGTAACATTTTGTAACATTCAGCTCTTGATGGGGAGGGGGGGGGGGGGTATAATAACATATAGTTGGATCCGATGACCAGTGACTGAAGGGGGTGGAGAGTCGTCACGAAAACCAAAGTGATTTCGAACCACACTCATTTTTCGTCGTTTAAGTGGAATCTGTCATGCGTTGTCATAACAGTGTTTTCTTTCAATCAATTCATATCGCCCATTGGTAAAGTGTGGGTATAGAGTCCGGTCGAAATCCGATTCGTCGACTTACTGAAAATGAGGTGAAATATAAGTAGACGAAAAGTGATTTCGTTGAATTGGAATTTTGATGAGTTGAGATTTCATCGAATTGGGATTTCGATTAATCTTCGCTATCAATGAGAGGCTGCTAGGATTTTCAAACAACCGCATGCTTATATTTTTTAATGAAGGGCTATATATATATATATATACATATATATATATATATATATATATATATATATATATATATATATATATATATATATATATATATATATATATATATATATATATATATATGATTGAATGCTTTTGTATGACCTCGGTGCATAGGTCAATTTTCATGTTTAGTCACCGTTGTAATAATTGCTTTCAATCGATATTTTCCCTTCAGATTATTTCTTGTTTCGGCTAGAATCGTGTAATTCACATGTTCTCTGTGATTACGTCACTTTAGCAACAGCGTCGGAACTGCGCTAACCGAATGAGATATTAAACCAGGTACTGCTACTATGACAGCACTTCACTAAATGATGACGTAATAGTGTCGTAGTCCTATACAAAACCTACATTCTACATATACCTACCAACTTATACAAAACCGATGTGAAACTAGAATATATAAAATATTCCTGAAATCGGTGTTTTTTTCCCAAGCTATACACACGGCATTTTGGTAAGGTGTTCACCTCCAGTACCATTATAGACGGCCAGAGGGTTAGAGTGCTCGAAGGCACTCTAACCTCTTTTCTTTATTTGACGTACAAGCTCTAGTCCAAAGGTTATTTCATAGATTTTCTTTAGCGACCGACATTAGAATTGTGAAATATATTTAATTATCTGCCCTAAAATATTAACATTTTCGCACGTTTCGACAGTTTTTGACGTCATTATTTTAGCGAGGTTGTTCTAATATCAATATTACTGCGTCGAAGGCCTCCACCCATCCACCGTGTCCCCCATATCTTGGCATCAACAGCACCCCATGCAGACGTTGCTCTCCCCCCCCCCTCCCCTCTTTCCCCCAATAACGTCTTCATTACCACAACTTCTTATCACAGTTGTGTCGTTTATATGTGCGTTACAAATGCCAACCCCATATCTACTCGTATAACCCTCAAATGAGTGTTTATTAATGCAAATTAGCTGAGTGAATGCAAGATTTTAGTTTATAAAAATTTACTGAAATGACCGGCACGCCATATATTTGATATTTATATAGTCCTACATCCGTGGTCACGATATATTTACTATTTATGGTATTTGATCGACAGTGGTATTAAACAGGCAACCGCGCTGGCTGACTGTGATAATAATAATTATTATAGTGTGATACTTTTAATAAAGGTCATAATATTTTATCGTTAAAATATATACATCTGATATGATTTATGTTTTTTTTTCGTTATAAGCTATAACATAATCTTAAGTTATTAATGCGGGAAGTATTTACTATAGTCGACACATTCATATATAACATACTGAACATATTTCGAAGTTTTTATTTTATGAGTGCTATAATTTATGAAGAATTTCAAGTTATGATATCGGAACGGGTCTTGAAATATTCCCCAGCTTATGATGTGGTGAAATTTTGTCTGAATAACTATAATGGTGGAGTCCTGAATTCGATCAGGTATTTTTGTATGGTTCTTGTTTTCGATCATTTCGATCTATATATATTATTATAATTCTTCAATTCTTTAATTCCATTCACACATATATAGTATGCACAGTACTATAAACTGCATATCATTTATCTATCATCCACTCAATTGAACCCCCATGAAACTTGGTTGTCGATGGGATAGTAGACCTATAAAAAAAAGAGATTTGCATAAATTATATGTCATTTTATATATGAGATATTCATATTCATATATGCGTGTATCAGTACAGTAAGTATTCATGTTGGTGCTATTGTGTATATACTATTAATAATGGTATAGCAGCAGCACAAGCAATATAGCTATATATATTTGTCAATTCAAAAAGGCAATTATCAGAGAAAAATATATTTGCCTTGAGCCAAGTAAATTATTGCATGACTGTGTGCATTGTATATAAACTCTGAAAACATTGGAGAAGTCGTTCGAATATGAAATATTATAATGTTACCGTCACATTAAACTATGATATTTCAATTTGATGCTTCAGGCTCACCATTAAAACATATTGCCTAGTGGCCATGTGATCAATTATTATTCTGACGATATACGTTACAAAAATCTCCAAGGGTTTAGTTTATACTTTTTTTTATACATACGGTTACGATAAAAAAAAATCCCAACTGATGTATAAATCATCTAAAAAGGGGCCCCCCTACGTGTTCTGATGAAACCATTATCCCTGCATGATTTAATGTTCTGCCAATACAGTTCTGTGCTCGCTTATGTACATTTCCACCTTGTGCATCGGGCGTACGTCGGCCGAACACAATATATAGTGCATAGCTATAAATGGTATCGCGTCCACTGCTGTGGCCTATACCATGGAAAATGTATGTATATAGTAAAATATGCGAATATGTATCAGTTACAGTTCGTACATCGCCTCGATTGTCACTTGTCAGATGTGACGGAAAAGTTTGATAAATGGTTAGGCCATTTCCGGAATGGGAAAACTAGCTGAACAGGCGACTGGGAATGGTTTAATATTTTCCCATCTCCGTTTCTATAGTGATATATATTTAAGCAACATCACAACCGATAAACACCAAACTCGTCGGGGTTAACTGATGTATACACCCCCAAATAACTCAAATTGATATCAAAATTTGAAAACACGATAGTTGGAAAGTTTTTTGTTTTTAGATTGATTTGTTTTTATCGAAATAGATATGCACTGTAACTGTATACCATGTCGACGTCATCGAATGTAGCAGAAAGGCTTACTCTTATATTTTGTTGTTGATTTATCCATAAACTAGACTGTAATTTACTAAATACCCGACTAAAAACCAAAAAAAATCTGTGTGGTGAAAAGTAATAGTCATTTATATGGTTGGATGACTAAAATAAATTACTACTTTTAGTAATTATCATAGAGCTATGACAGTTTCTGGCAGATCTACAGCACGTCGAATCTAAAGCATGTATATATAGGTTATAATGAGCAGAAACTAGCACTCACGAAAGAATTTGGAAAATGCTATTGATATTAAAATTTAATACTCAAAAATTGATTATATCATCATTGTAGCTCGATAACATAAATGTATATATATATATGATATAATTAATATTATTATCAATATGCTCACTCAAAAGTGCTTTCCACTAACTAAGTTGTAAACGCTACCTCAATAAAACTGATTGCCAGAGTGAACATGGTGATTATTTGCTTTGCCTATAGTCTTTCCAGGGGGAGGGTGGAAGGGGCAGCGCCCCATCAGAGACTCATAGCTCTTATTACACACACACACACACACACACACACACAGTAATAAAATAGAATTATTACAATGATGAATATCACGGTCTTATAACTATATCAAGTTTTGTGTGACACGGGGAGAGTGTATGTATAAATCAGATGACGATGTAGAGACCTAGCTTGCATGTGGGCATATAGGCTATGGTTAATAATCCCAACTGATTTATATCTTGACATCATCATGACTTACTGCTAGCCGCAACTAAAAGCCGTGAAAAAACATCACGCAGTATGTGTGCAAAAAAAGGGTTGGTCTACTTCACTTACTACACACACACAGACACACACACACACGTATACATATACATACAGAGCTAGCATGAAAAATTGGAAAACATGTCATATCTATTGACAACCACCACAATGTATAGAGGAAGGTTTATGATAACCATGCAGTAATAAATAGTAAATACTTGTCATACGAGCCACGATTCACAAAAGCAAGTTTTGATTTATAAAATTCTGAAGCAATGGTTGTAATTTAATTGAATGAGAAAATGTATCTGCAAAAGGGGATTTGAACGATGTAGTATCGGACATTATATTGTTGGAGCTTGTCATATGAGATGGACTACCAAAGTGGAGATATACGTTATGGCATTTATAGATTTGGATAATAATATATTATCAAATGAGAGGAAATATAATCTTCATATACAATTGTTTCTATCAATATAGGCCTACAGTTAGTTATAGCCTCGATGTGTTTTACGTGAATGGTGTGCTTCCTTAAATGCGTGGTATTTTAATAAAGTAAGCAAGGCTGCGTTACAGAAAGAGATTATATGGAGAGATTATTATAATATTATTTCTTTATTCAAAATATCAAGCGTTATAATTTTAAAAAGCCACCCCTGTTTCGGTTTCCACACAGAGAGCGTCTAGTGCCCTTATATTTTACGGTAATGTTCAAAAGATAAGAAAAGTAATTTTAAAGAAAATTAATGAATGAAGCTTGAAAATAATTATAATCGTATATTATCTCGAAAGTGCAACGGAAAACATTAACGACAACCAAATATGACACAAATATGTATACAATAAAACATTCGTGATTTCCGTTAGTACTTAAAGTCGTCGCGAAGAAAACAGAAACTCCATTCATCCTTCAGAAACTTCCCCTATAAAAACATTTGCATTACACAACATTATTATTGCCATCTTTTAAAAAGCAGTGAAAACATTTCTTGTTGACCGAGAAGGGGTTGATACACAAATTAAAGACACAGTCTGTTGTATGAACAAAGCTTCTTGGTTTAATGGTTTGATATGGGAAATTACCACATATGTATATGACATGTTATCGTAGTGTTTTAGTAATGGTGTACTTAACGAATATCTTTGGTGAAGTGATTAAAAGTTGGTTGTGAGAAAAAAGCAGATTGTTTCTTGTCTTCTTGTTTTTTTTTTGGCAGTAAATATAACATACATATCTTTCATACGAAAAAATAAGAAAGTTTGTAATTTTCATGAATCTGAAGCATATTTTGTGAAATCATATATATATATATATTTGCACATATGGAGTCATTTATAAAGGCTTGTTTGGCATGTTTTAGGCTTAAATATGAGAAAAAAAATCCTTCAAGTTTCAATATCCGAGTCTCTCTTTATGTTTCATTTATATTCAATTTTATTTGAAACAAGATCAGAGATAGAGGTCTGATTCAATGCATTTATTAAAATAGCCAATTTATCATATGGCCAATTCAGAAAATATTTTCTCATCCACTTCTTAGCTCAGTTCATACTTACATTCAGCTCGTATTCACACAAAAAATGTATATCTTTATCAGTTATTATATATTGACATTAATTCAATTTTTTCATTAATAAAATGATGAATTGAATAATTAAAAGTTATCTATCCAACATGATAAATTACACCAATTGGAATGGATAGTTACAATTGGCTATTATCCAGAAGTCGACCAAACACATGACAAATTAATTGGATAGATGAAACGGTAGTCAATTGAATACATAAACTAACAATATATTATTAGTTTTATTGCAAGAGCATATATATATATATATATATATATATATATATATATATATATATATATATATATATATATATATATATATATATATATATCACATATTCATATCATAACTGGAGCAATAATTTATTTTATTAGATATTAAAGCAAATGATGTGTTATACTTAATTGGCCAACAGTCACTCTGACCTAAATATTGATTGAACAAGGTAATAAACCATTTATGACGTCATTTTAATACCATATAAGTTGAACATGCAGAAATTTCGTGATCTTGATTATGTTATACTTGAATGCAGAGATACTTCAGGATAATTACTCTAACATCTGGACTTTGGCGATTTGCTCACGAGCACGAGGATTTTTAGATGAATCATTATTATTTGGTTGACAGGTATTTATACTATTCTTCAAGTGTAGGAGATTTTCTAGACCGCTCATGTGAAATAAGAGTGAGCTGTTGATAAGGCATTCCATTTTCGAATAGATTAATTGATTTCTTCGTGAATTTGAGTTTTAAAATACATTCAGAATTGACGAATAATATTGGTTTATTACTCGGTTTATTATTCAAGGTGGAACGGAAAGAAGAAATATTGCAGATGAAATCATAATGCTATGCCTATATACTCTATTATAAATTTATGACGAAGCAGGTCGTGTCGGGGAGGGTAAAGTTGGCAACAGATGATACCTTGTGTCGCGGTGACAGTTGGTGACACTGATCCTCAGCACGTGACACAACTCTTGGTTCGGGGATTCACAGTCACTTGCAACGCTAATATAACTACATTTGTAGATTAAACCTTTGTTACAACGAGTGCTGTTTCATTAACTGCATTCATAATGGATATTGCGACGGGTGAATAGAGTTATTACCGGTAGAATTAATACGATGTCAAATTTATGAGTATAATTATGGAATTCTTAATAAGCATGATTTACATATTCGGCGATCAGAAATGGTAGGACCTATTATGAGGAGATGACGAGATAGTAGATGAATAACAAGAGCCTATTAAATTCCGCGTAAGATAATTAGAAGATTAAAACCACCCTGAAGTTGTTTTCGATTACTACAGGTATAGTAATGACGTCAATTTTTGTATAATAATAATTTTTTCGAAGATGTTTATTTGTCCATTTAAGATTTTAATAATAATAATAATGAATTGTTTATTCATTTCAATTTTGATCATATTAGATGATATCGGAAATGTCGTACGAATTAGATATAATATCAGAGTCGATAAAGCAGTTCTAACGACAGGAGGTAGAACTGCTTTATCGACTCTGATATAATAATATAAATATGGATATAGTATAATATGGCAAAGCCTTATTAAAAACACATTTTAAAAATCGTGCTGATTTTCAATTCTATTAGTTTTACAGAATCAACGGATACGTGTTACTTCACGAAGGATTGAAAAATTATTAAGATTTTGAATAGTGATTCAATTGGAAGAGCGAAGCGAAGACTCAACGGCCAAACAAAAGCACGAATGTAATCTTATAGCATGCACGTTTGTAATCATCTGACTCGATATACTGTGTAGGCCTATATTCTTCAGACGCAAACCACGTTTTCAACCATTTCGAAGTTTTGAAAATCCTTTTGGGAATAAACCAGAGGAGAAAGATAGAAAAAAATATGTTCTCAGGATATATTTCAATCTTTCAGGAATTGGATCAATGTTACACATTATTCCAAAGTTTTACATACATCGCATCAACTATTCCAGAGAAAAAAATCAAAATATAATTTTTCTACTTCAATTGAAGGCTTTTAAATCCATTAAGAAAGCAAAATGTTGAACCAATTGAATCGTAAAACGGTTGGAATTAGAAATGGGTGAAACAGGAAGGCAGTGACATGATAGTCTTGAAATCAAAGTGTGTGTATCGCTTTTTATTATGCATTTCATTTAAATATATCTATACCTCACTCAGCCCACAACGCATAGGCCTATGTTGCGTTTTCCTAGTAATACTAATATTTTCAAATTTTAAAACCTGAAATGAGAATGAATAATGATATATTTTTCAATGAGCCAAGTTCATTGAAATAACAATTACATGGTAAAATAATGTTCAACCCATCTAGAGCTTGAAGCATGAGTAAATGTCTATTTCTGTCATTTAATAACTGTCAAATCCTATGCAATATCACATGGTTTGACCAGATGGTAAAGAAACTTTTACTTATGCTTCAAGCTGCTGCACACGGGCTATTTTTGATAAAATACAGCTACCGGTACGTTATTCGAAAGAAGATTCATTCGGTCAAAATCGGGTCATCTAGTGTTTTTATGTTATTTGTGCGCGCTCCACAGGTCGCAAGACTAGAACCGATCTAGATGAATAGAAATTTAATCTAGGCATTACTCACATTCCAATTTGAACCTGTATATAAATTTGATCTGGATAACAATCCAAAAATAGATTTTGAGAAATTGATTGTTGAAATTTTGAAAATACTCAAAAATGAAATATCGAGAATAAAGGTGAGATATAATTATCACGGAATGAATGAACTTCGATTGGTACATGGGCATATTGAACAAGTTTTATGTTGATCAGAAGGGCGGATACTGAGAGTGTAGATTTCTAGTACATTTCATTAAAATATATCGCACACATCGTATAGATTTGCTACGTTTTCGTCGTTTAGTTTGATCAACGTGTGGTGACAGTACCGAGTCCTGATCGATTGTTTTCCATGACCATATCAATATACACTGACGGTTAATTGTTTCGGTCTCAAGACGGATGAAATTAAGTATCTGATAAATTCAATCCTAGAAAATCTTCCAAATACATTATTGTTAATCGTTTCCAAGTTTGACTTCCAACGAATGGTATAAATATATATATATATATATATATATATATATATATATATATATATATATATATATATATATATATATGGTATTATTGAAAGTAATTCTTTGTGTTTCATATTTATGTAATTAAATGAATTTCAGGTATATCAAGTGTATTTATTATTGAAGTAGGCCCATTATTCATTTATTAATTGATCAATCAATTTTTCGAATAAATAGGCTACAAACTATACTTGATAAATCAAACATTCGTTCAATTATATATGTATATATATATATATATATATATATATATATATATATATATATATATATATATATATATATATATTCATATATGTATATATATATATATATATATATATAGAGAGAGAGAGAGAGAGAGAGAGAGAGAGAGAGAGAGAGAGAGAGAGAGAGAGAGAGAGAGAGAGAGAGAGAGAGAGAGAGAGAGAGAGAGAGAGAGAGAGAGAGAGAGAGAGAGAGAGAGAGAGAAAGAGACGCCATTAGAACGTCATAAGTGATAGAAAGAATGGCATTCGATGACACTGAAGCGATGTGTTATGGTAGCAAACATAGAATCACAGCTTCTTCTTCTTCATCTTACATAAAACGACTGCATCCAGATAATTGATGGTCGACAGGTCCCGTGGGCGACACTGAATAATGGCTAGTGTCGGGTAAGGGGAAGTCCTGGGGCTTACGGGGTGAATCCCTCTCGTCCTTCATTACTCTGCCGTCTCCGGTGAGAGATCACATGACCCCACCTCCAACAGCATGACGCTTTACAAAGGAGGTCCCATCACACATACGCATACACATCCCGTGTGTATAAAATACCCCTCCTACCCCAACCTCCCACCTAGATGGAAAGTGATAGCACAACTGTCACCAAGGAAACTTACTACTTCTCTTACACACTTCTGAGTTGTGACATTTATCTTCTGTGCTCTTTCATTCGAGTACTCAACAAAACTGTCAAACTGACAATACACACATTCGATAGCGATAATATTTTTATGCACACTGATTCTTTGGATGAAAAATTGCAGAAATAATTCATGCTCCATCTTGCGTTCATTAATCATGCTGAAATATAAACTCATCAATCATGATAGTCAATGAAGAATACAGATTTTAAATCGATTACTTTCGTTCGATAAGGTTACTTGAATGTAATTTACAATAATAAAAGATGGAGTATGCTCAGACGACTATGACGTATAGAGCGCTCTAGAACTTGAGTCATCTGAATGGGAATCCCACAGAGGATTATAGCTTTTCGTGTTCATCTACCCTTTGCTATGATAAATTGTAAACAGATATGTGCTACCGTATGAACTCTATATTATTATAGATATTGATGTATATAGTTGATGATATTACTATCATTAAATTACATTAATTACCGATACATCAATAACCAAAACACTGATTAAACACTGAAACACTGAATAAACTATTCAATATTCAAAAACTTATTCCAATATCCAGCTTCCACGTTTATTGTCATGGAAATACAACCGAAATTGGTGGAATTTAATTGTTCATTGTTAAACACTTCATACATTTACACATTATATCGCCTCCAGTGGTTCAATTGGCTGAGGCATTGCATGCATTAGGAGTGTAATCAAGTCGGCATAGATTTTTGTGAATGTTTACCCGTGTTGACTCGCTCATCTCTAACCCCAAATAACTTGGCTGTTGAAGAGATCGTCAAGGAAATTATGGTGACTATAGTATAGCATATATCTAGCGCTATATATCTACTTTTGGCGTGTGGAAATGTATATGTGTATACTTTATCTTGTTTTAATAATACATCATTTTGTTAGTTACATAATTACAAGTTACCTTTTCATCTGAATGTTTCTGTTTGCACTTTCAGAATTTCAGCACAAAACATCAAAATGTTAATGTTTCTGAAGAAAAATATCTATCGCACTCCTACGAAGGAACAGAAGACTGAAGATTCAAGATCCGTAAAATCAGGTTAGCAATAGGGTATATGTTCTGAATATTGAGAGATAAGTTGAAAAATTGGAGGCGAACAAAACAGTTTAGTGAGAACACAATTTAGAACATTGTTGTTCCCTTCATTATATGCAACAATCTTGACATGTACTAAAAAGGAGTAGCCTGTTTTACAGATAAAGTAACAAATCAACTTTAACTCAGAGAAGTTAATTGCTAGTCAAAGTCAGTGAAATTTATTTCCTTTCTTGTGTGGGTTGAATTTATTTATATCTTACATAATCAGAGTAACTCTACCATTCCACAGCTCATATATTAGGTTTCTTGTTATTGCAAAAGCTATTAATGTAATTCATTGTCTTTTAGTGGATGAGTTGGTGCGAGAGTAGTAATAAATGCCATGATATCGGGCTGTAAATATGGTAATGAGTTCTTGTAGAAATGGAGAGAGAGAGAGAGAGGGAGAGAGAGAGAGAGGGAGAGAGAAAGAAAGAGAGAGAGAGAAAGAGAGAGAGAGAGTGCATTTAGGTGGTGCTGTTGTCTGCGTTCTCTAACAAGGGAGTTTGAGAATTATTGACGAGTTTGTAATGACGAAACTTCGTCTCCTTTCTCTGTCTTATAAACACTTGTTACGACGCGATATATATAATACGCTCTTATATTACTTCTACCCTTCTTGAGTATGTGAATAAATGTCATCATGGCATGGGTGATACCAATCGTAACTACGCCCTTATTCACGACGTCGAATAGTTTATGGGAGTGAAATGAAATCTTCTTTGAACTTTATAGTTAGCTCCGATCACGTTCCAAATACAGACATTCGAACAAAATTGTCTTCGATAGAGGAACGTAAAAATAACTTTTTTTTTATGAGCTGCCTTTAGTTTTATGCTCAATTTCAAGACGAATTTGAAATGTGATAATAATATGTTATTCGTGAGTCGAAGTGAAAATGGTAAAATAAACACACAGTCGGTTCTTTATGCTGATGTAGATATATTTTCTATACAAATTCTATTGAAAAAACTTTGTTGTAAGAACTCACTTATATACAAATAATTATTGAATATATGCCTACATTCATGTAATCACTCGTGAAGACGTCGAGTTAAAACATTTTGGTGGAAGTGCCGGGTTTGAGTCTGCAAACAAAAAAACAAAAACACCTTGTCTGGGTAAGTCAATAAGATACAGAACTTTGAACTACGGTTCATTATAAGATGTTCTATCTGTGGTATTTCTGTACGTAGACTCCTATTTTTAAATATTTTAGTATATGGCTATATTATTCCTATTCTGTAACAAATTGTATTCTATATTATTTCTCTTTTGAAGTTTGAACTTCATCGTACATTGTATGTCTCCTCCAATGATTTATTGTTTCACTAGTTCTATTCAGTTTGTCTGCAGTCACCCTTTTCGTTTGCCACCCATTTCGCTTGAAATTCTCCATTGCCACTTAAGTAAGCTCAAAATGAAGTCAGTATATTTCCTTTCCCACCTTAATACCTAATTCTCACGCTCATTTACTGTGCATCGCCCAGTTTGTTAGACTTGGATCTGTGCTTAAGTGCGCACAAGACAAGCAATTGTAACGTTTACTCTCATCCACCCTCCACCCTACTCCACCACCCCAAACCCTCACGTCGGCAGGGCGGATATTGCTGCTCGTTTGTCTTGCTAGGACTCGCAATAACGCGAGGCGTCGGGGCGCTGATTGTGGCGGGACCGAAATCCGAACCTCGACCGATTTGTCATCCTAGTCTCCGAAACCATCGTCGGCCGCTCGGTCGGTCATGTGGGTTTGTTTGTTGTTCTGTTGGTAGTACAAACAGACGTCAACTTACGTCGCGGTGAAACTAGGAGTTACGATGTTGAGTAGGCCACGGGGAATAAAAATGTCGTGATCTCGACCCCCAAGCTTTTTTCGCTTCTTCGTTTTTTCCACTCTTTTATCTTGGTTTTGTTTTTATTTTATATGTGCAAAGATTTATTGTTGTTTATGAAAGCAGCTCGCGTTTTGTGCGATGCCTAATTGAATTTATATGACCTCAAACTATGGGGCATGTTCATTATTTTTCAGGATTAATCATTCACAAGCAACTTCATTCAGTTTTAGTTATGAATCTCTATTGAGTAGCAGAAAGTCTGCATCCAATCATATTTTCTCATTGTTTCTTCACATGGTATTTTATTCAATTAAGTAATAATTTATTAGTTATGAATTTTCAAATCCGATTTCTGGAAATGGATTTTCTGGAATATCAGATAGAACGTTATTTTACCCTAGCAAAACCTGTAGTTATTAATTATGAGAATTATTTCAACATTCATAAATACAACAGGTCTAATTGTGTGATTATGAAGATAAATACACTGCAGATTTGTTTCAAATATGAAGTCGAACTATTCTTTCTTGATTTGAAGATTTACCGTAATGCCAAATATTTACAGATGAAATATTTTCTTAACAATCATCCGCAAATTCGTTGGTGTTTAGTAGAAATATTAATGAAAGATATTGTAACAATCTCTCTGTGTAACGAACAATGTTTTATTCCAAGAAAATCTGCACAAGTGTGTGACCGCCGTGGAAACATGGATGGAAAGCTATAATAGTGGATATTTTTTTCTCCTCTTGTATAAAATCACAACTCACAAGAATTACATTCAACCCTTACATTGTTAATTAACCTCGCCTCAGCTTTTTTTAATAACACCAAAGACCGAATAATTAATTTAAAAAAAAAAGAAATAAAATTTATACAACTTATCATGTACAGAATCACCACATTCTTCTTTCAAATTGCCTCATTTAGCAATTATTATCTGGTACACTTTATCTACTGAAAACTGCTGACGGTGTTCTTTTCTAATCTCCTACATTTTTCTAACCAAATGTGAGACTTTATTTACGCCGTTTTAACCACCGGCGGTGGCTATTACAATATATAAGGTTAGCATAAAGTCATTAAATTGGAACTTTATCCAATGGCAAAACACCGTACTTGGTACACCGGACACAATATTTTCAACCTTTTAATAGTGCAATAACTCTATTGAGTCACCCCTTTGAACTATGTGATTATAGAGGGTTGGATAATTTTGTAAATGATGTTCATAATACCCTTGTGTTCATATAATACCGCGTTAGCCCGTTGGCAAATTTAGATAAATAAAGAAACGAAAACAAACCCCATTAAATAATATGAAAAGTTTTCTATATCGGTAACCGTGCATGCGTTTTTAAAACTCGACTAATTTAGAATATGAAGTATTGCAAGTGTGTTATGGTAAATATTTTAACCGTTTTTCCCCTGGCTGTTCTTTATAATCTAGTAGAAGGTGGTGTGTTGGCTGGGTTAGAGATAACATTGTGCTCGACCGCTTTAGATATTAGAGCTTCAGTAATAGTGTTGACAGTATTTCTTATGCGGGAGCGTGGCTTTACTTGTGGCCGGGAAAGCTGCGATCAGCAAGGATGAGCATGAACCTCGGCGTATAAGCTTCATCTGATCTGTGCCTCGTTCTCTATATAGAATGTAATCTGACTATGAAATCTGACTAGAAATAAAAATGGTTTATTACTTTTTCATTAATTGATATCCTCGGGTTAAGCTTCCCAGTGTTAATTGAATGAAGATAATAAAATTGTATAATACTGACGTTACACTGGTTTCACTCACAGAAATATCAAATTCAGTTGTTGAATTCTGATTCTTTCATGAGAACATTCATATACAGATTTCAATTAATATAACGTTGCAATTATTCATATTTCATTCGTCCTTTTTTATTGCTCGTCATCAAATTAAAAAATTATTCTATATACAAATGGTAAAATTAGACTACAAAATTGATGAAATAATTAAATGAATTTTCATTCTATAAGAATCGATTCAATCCATTGAATAAACTCAAATCTTCTGTTCAACTCATACAATACTCGGACGCTAAACATTCAAAACAATTGCAATGACTATACATCGTCAGAAGATGCATTGCACATGCACAAACATAAATTATAATCAATCTTTATAAGTGTCAGCTAAACCGCAATTCTTCGTTGTACCACATCAATATCATAATAATAGAATGATGTAACACCTCTGAACCACTTTAACTGGTACACGGTAATTGCACATGAACACAACTCACAATAATATTGTAGCTTGTAGCGTGTATATCAAACATGCATGATCGGACAGTTATGCATTTGATATTGTCATGGATGGTGCATACTAGAATGATTTACTGATCGCCATGAGAATTCTCCAGCCACAGCCAGATATTAATGAGCTGGCAATGGGCCGTCGTGGGCTAATTAAAGCCATGCTAATTGAGTGGGCCACGTCAGCGCGGGAATAGTTCGTGGCAATCTCCGATAGGAGCGCTGGTGGCGGTGATTTGTTACACCCTCTACACCCCTCATTCAATGACACTGACATTACACAGTATATTATCGAGTACACAAGTACAGTGATCTACTTGCCAAGTACACTAGTTGCTCTATGTTAATCAGATGATTAACAGTTTGTGTGTGATGAGATATCGTACACAAAAACAGTATGTTGAAAGTATATATATCAAAATTTAACATCGTTTATTTTTTTTTTGGAGTGAATGTCAGTAATGGATGTGGTTTGGTTTATTGCATAGATGAGTCTTTTCCTTCATTACAATTCAACAGATTTGAACAAATTTATGTTGGTGTTTTATTTCAGAATTTTTCGAAACCATTTTTATAAACCATTTAAATTCATCGAAATATAAATCTTACATTTCTAGCGGTAGGCCCATGCATGAGATATCGAAATTCTAATTCTATGAAAGCATGAATCAAATTCATATCTATTCAAAAGTATCTGCTGCAACTGTATTTTTAACAGTTGTATGTCAAAAATGAATACAATATATGAACATATATTTTTTTCCATGTGCATTGACATATATATATATATATATATATATATATATATATATATATATATATATATATATAAATATATACAATATATAAATATGTATATGATATACAAATATATATATATATATTTATATATATATATATATATATATATATATATATATATATATATATATATCCATATATATATATATATATATATATATAAATATATACAATATATAAATATGTATATGATATACAAATATATATATATATATATATATTTTTTTTTTATATATATATATATATATATATATATATATATATATATATATATATATATATATATATATAAACATATTTCTTGAATAATAGTATAATTGTGCCTCTCAGTTACACATTTTTGAGTATATAAATGCCAAGTATGACTATAACTCTTCGTACTTAGATACTTACTAACTATATTTAAACCTAGACAAAGTGCAAAACATAACTATAAAAGTTTTTTTCTATGGGCTAGCCGCCGATCTAGTGTTTTAATTTGGACCTCTCCAAGAGTTTGTTGCTATATGCGCCAGACATCTCCGCTACATCTTCATTGTCTCGGCTAAGCCGATGGCAATGTCCCAAACAAGTATGTTTTATTCCACGACTATTGGCTACTTAGATGCAATAAAGGGGAAAACTTTGCCAAACTCGGGTAATTACAGTGAAAACTTTAAGACGTTTTTAAGAAAGAAATGGAGTTTTATACATGGAACATTAAGACATTCTGTATATATGGAAAAAATAACGATTCAAAAAAGTAAGATAATAAATCATAGTCCACTTAGTGTAAAATGGATTTGATATTTCGTTTCTTATTTTTATATCATTGAAAATACTGATGCAGCATTAAGAAATTGTGAAGAGATTATTACAAATCTCCATTTTGTTTTTTGCTATGTAATTAATCATTACTTTTGAACTGTTCTTCGTTAATTGAGTTATCATTCATATTTTTACAATGTGTTGAATGAGCATACATCCAACATCATCCAGCAGCATCGTATCATCCATGATGATACATCCAACTATTTCTTCGGGGTGGTTCACCCTTGTGGTGCCCCGTTCAAACGATCCCAAACTTCCATCCTTGGCCGCCATAGCGAAACAATGGCTGTGCGTCAAATTATCGATGTTGAGGGAAATAAATCTGATGGCTACTCATAAGAAAAATGGCATATGAAGATTGCCAATTGGTTTATACCGAATATTTACCATTAACTTATGAAACGAAGCAATTAGAAAATAGATACATCTCATTCATAAACTAATTCATGAATATTCTATTAAAGAAGGTCACGTTTCGTATGATATTGATGTTGGTTGATTCTGATTGCTCACCATGTAGTCACCTAGCTTGATCACCTATGAATTCTTCATGGTTCACCGCCATAGATATTTGGTGAGCTTCTCAATTATGATCCGGGATAATCAATGAAAAATTCAGGCAAAGAAAGTACAAATTGACACATTGAGGTTTTTGGTATTATTTTTCCAGGAAAAATATTCTTTCATATAGTCAAAATTGGCCAAACTCTGCTTACAAGGATTTTCCATGATTATGGCGTTTTAATATGAATTAAAAATATATACAATTACGGTTAATATTTTGAAATTGCTCCAAACTTGTCAGTGTGGATTTTGATAAAAGCATTTTATCAGCATAAAGATAGTGTAATTGTATTCTAATAATGTCATCTTTGAAATTGAGGTCCACTGAGGTCAATTGGGTTAAAATTTGCTATTATGTTTGCTCTATAAATATACTCTATTCAAGTAAGTACAGAAAATATGTTTTCTCAAGTTTTATATTAAGCATAAAATCTTCATGGTGGGTGCATCGGATACATCTTCAATCTGTATCTTCGGATATATTTCAAGATACATCTTAATTCAAATTGATTAAAGTCTTTCACATAATCCAGCTGTTGGTGGGGTCATTATAAATCAATAATTGATTTCAATATCGTGAATTATTGATCCGAGGATTTTTTTGAGACCAATGTATGCAATATGGAATTGATATTATTCTTGACATAAAACAATGTTTCCTGGTTACTCAAGTGAAGTAATATTTTTGAAGCATACTTGATTGCAATTCTGACATAAATTGACCTCTGAGCACCTGAAATCCGCAGAAAATATTATTCAAATACATCAATTACATTCATCTTGATGTTATCAGCTATCATTTGAATCCACACTTGGACAGTTGAGAAATTCAAATTCTCAACTTCTTACTACAAATTGAATTTAATTTGAATTTAAATTTGACCGCTATATGAAAAATCCTTGTGAGCGGATTTTTTCTGATTTTGACTTCGTGAGAGGAGATTTTTTGTGAAACAAAAATGATACCAAAAATCCAAATGTTTCATTTTTCCCTGGATCACCCCAATTACCCTAGATCATGATTAGTTTATGTAATCAACTCATCCATATTATTTTTGTGAGAAATTCAAGTTGCGCGATATTATGAAAAATTGGTTTTTCACTTTGAGCTCCTCATATCGAAATTGTTCAATATTTCTAAATCGCTATATTTGGATAGTCACAATTATTGAAATAGGATAAGTGAAACTCATTTCCACACAGATTATGGCATGAAAACTATGTGACTTTTCACCACTTCTCTACAAAACTACTCTCATCTCAACATCCTGTCTCGTGAGGGTCGTGTTACTCAACACATCATCGCCAAAGCGGACAAAACTTACATAGGTCAACAAAAGAGTTTTGTTATCGTGAAGTTATGTCATGTTATAACGCCACCAAACGACGCGTTGTTCTTGATATAGACTAGAACAGCCAGTATTGTCTCTGTCACTCACCACCTAAAACTCTGAACAAAGACTAAACAACGACCTAATGGCCATATGAACAAGTCATAAGCGAGCGATCGCGAAAATACGTAAAAAAACTACGTATACGCCAGCCACATATTTATTGAAATGATTCACATTACATAATGAAACGTTGTTATAATTTCAACAAGCTTTTAAGATTTTGTTGATATAAATAATAATGTGCTATGAATAATGTGATTACAGACATTCTCATCATTTTGTAGTTTATATGTTATGAAATGTGGCGTACAGATGTAACATTAACACAGGAAGTCGGAAAGAAGTTTTTAGCGGCATGAACAGACAATGTGGTATATAAATATGCTGATAAACAATTCCAAACGTCCCTTCTCAGTAATACGATGAAAATATGCAGACACACATGGATTTATTTGTTTTCAGACGTTTTTGGTGGAAGTGCCGTATTTTTAGTTTTTAGTTTCATTTCATTGGATATTGAGTTGCTACATCATTTTGCGGAAAAGATGGATATATCGTTAGCTATACATCGGGTGGTGTAGATAACTGAGAGAAAGTATGTCTTGGGCGCGATATATAACGAACTAGGCATATACTGCATGATTAGCTCATTCATAAAGGAAAGTTGTTGGCTTGAGAAAAGATATATGTTTAATATATATATATATATATATATATATATATATATATATATATATATATATATATATATATATATATATATATATATATGTGTGTATATATATATATATATATATATATATATATATATATATATATATATATATATATATAAATATATATATATATATATATATATATATATATATATATATATATATATACACACATATATATATATATATATATATATATATATATATACACATATATATATATATATATATATATATATATATATATATATATATATATATATATATATATATATATATATATATATATACATTTATATATATATAAATATATATACATATATATATATATATATATATATATATATATATATATATATATATATATATATATACATATACATACATATAAATATATGTGTGTGTGTGTGTGTATGAGCCATCATATCTTATATTCATATATTCATATATAATTTATTTAACATTCGAGGTATTTTATAATCGCACTTTATACACACTGTAACAAGACTGAGTCTCGTACAAACGAACAGCCCCGGGTTCGATGTATTTTATTGTCATTTAGGTAATCACTAACAGTATATATTGATAAGCCTGTTTGCCCTCTGAACTGTCACAGACATAAACTAAAGCCCTATTCCGTGCGAACGTGTTTGTTATGTGATTCACATTGTACCAATAATAATAATAATAACTGTAATACAAATAATGCATGTCGATTGCCGAAGGGTATGACTCTGTACTTTACCCTTCTGATAATAGACTACTAATACGGCCAAAGCTTTGATATGGTTGTTGCGCTATCACAACTGTTGTTCGTATTGTATAATGAAGTTATCACGATTACAAATAATCGCCCTTTGGGCGAAATTTAAATTACTAAATTTGATTTCAAAAACAATTCTTTGTTTTTACATGTCATGAATTTAAATGCTTAGGGCTCCATTAATTACTGTCAGTAATGATATGGGTCTCCTGACTTTTTTACATGTTTGATTATTGGCGTTCGTATTACATCATATCCACATTGCATATATCCACAATGCATATACCCAATATGTTGTTCCATATCAAAAGAGAATAATGTTGGAGTATCGAAAATGACTGAATATATTTGAACCTTACAAGTGATTTGAATATTCGATTTGGGCATTGTGCATGTGAGACTTCAGGAAAATAACTGTTTCCATGAAGTAAAAAATTGCACGCAATATTATAGTGAAATGAAATTGAAAAAAAGATTACTATATATATATATATATATATATATATATATATATATATATATATATATGTATATATATATATATATATATATATATATATATATATATATATATATACATGCTATGGCAAGAAATATTCTGTTAATTGGAGGAAAATGTAATATCCATCACTCATAATACCTCAATAGTGGTTTCACAACTGGTGACCATACTATAGATGAGAATATTGCACGGTTATTCTAATATTAGTTGTTTCAATCTATTATTCTAATTATTTTAGTTGTATAATAAAGACTCAAGACTTTTATAACATGATTTATTATTATGAAATATTCTAAATATACTGTTTCTTATTTTCCTTTCATGTCGTTATCAGGTTTACGTTTTGACGTTATTTTACACAATTTGCTTTTCATTCACCAAACATCACAGAAGCTGAGTGGCATAACGAAACCAAGTCAAAACACCCCGTCCCCCCATACCCCCACCCACTCACTCTTTCTCTTACATACAGAGCTATGAAATTATGATCGTGCATGCTAGGGCATGCCACACAGTTCGTTTCGTTTCATAAAGTCGTTACACATGCCGAAGAAAAGTGCGTTGATTGGATCAATTCAAAAGCACAAAGAGAACATGTAGTGTGAAATAAGGGAGTTTTCACTTTTCCTCATCAACTCTCTCTCTCTCTCTTCCTCTCTCTCTCTCCTTCCCCTTCACAACCCACTCCCCTCCTTGACTTTTCAGTATTGTGGAGTCGGTGTTTGTGTGGGTGTTTTTGAAAATCTCCTTGAAGATTTTTTCATCCAAGAAATCACTTTGACTTTTTCATTCTTCTGTCAGAACATCATACAAGTTTGACATATGTCATTGCCGACATTCCCTATACGTTTATGCTCTGCGCTCGAGTCAATTGTGCCAGCGAACAAATTAACTCTCAACTTTCCTTCACTTGCACACACAAACCTTTTCCGACATCTTTGATATTAGGTCCATATTCCTATTCTATATTTCTCTCTCAATTTTCTTTTTCTCTCCCTCTCTTCTCTCCTGTTTTTTTGTACATATAGGCCCTATAAATATATATATATATATATATATATATATATATATATATATATATATATATATATATATATATATATAGATATATATATATATATATATATATATATATATATATTTGTATATACATACATACATATTATATATATACATACATACATATTATATATATTTGATGAACTGGAAATATCAGATATACAAAAAAAAAATATCAGGATCGATTTTTGTGAAATAATGAAAGAAAGAAAGAAACAAGTTTGAAAATGTCGATGTAAAGCTATAGGCCTATATATATATATATATATATATATATATATATATATATATATATATATATATGGGCCTATATATAATATATATATTCAAACATGAATTTCTCTTGAATATGAACTTGATTTTTGTTTTACCATGAAAATTAAAATTATTCGTGAGGAGAATATTTCATTTGGAAATATCGTCAATTTAATTTTGTTCAATAATTATTCATCAAATCTGGAGAAATACAGAGATGAGATTGGAGAATTGTTTTTAAAAACTTTCTACCTTATATATTTTTTATTTTCGGGTCAGCTTTCCGATCACACAAATTAAGGGCTTTGATCAGAAGACTAGCTCAGTGAGGGAGGGAGGAGGGAGGGTGGAGGGGGAGGGGAGGGGGTGTATGTCATTTGCATCACACGATGAAGTGCCGCGAGCTGTGACAAGCTAGTTAGCCGTATTTCCAATTTCGCTTCACTACACCGTGTGGTGTGTGACTGGTGAGAGATTTGGGATGGGAAGAGACTGGTAAGAGAGTTGTGATGAGGAGAGAAGTCGGGCATTCAAAACACACATCTATTTACATTTTTAAAAAAATTAATGAAACTAGTGCCATTTTTTATTTACGGGAGGGAAATAATCCGTCGTGCAAAATATTTTTCAGATGATGGACAATCGGTCAGTCTAATTTGGGTTGGTCATCTGTGACCAATTCATCAGTGTGTTTCAGGTCCGTCATGCAAGAGAAGATGAAAATATAATTAAATAATTCTGATTTTAGGTAATTTTGATAGGTTGAAAAGTTCACCAGGTCTGTTCGAAAAGATTGAAAAGTCTAGATACGTATGGTATTAATAAGTTAGTTATAGATATGAGTCTTATATGAATTATGTGTAGATTTTATATAGATTCTAAAGATTAGAGTTTCTGACCGAATTCGAACTATGAATACTTATAACTCTTGATTGAAATAATAATAATAATAATATCCCGAGTGTGATAAATGTTTCCATATACTTGTATAATGAGAATGAAATAAATGAATATAATAATAATAATAATAATAATGCACAATAATGATCATTGTGAAGCTACGATATCAGGCATTTATTGTCATGAGAGAATGAGGTAGATTTATCATGGCTATATCAGTTCCATTTTCAGTTTCACGTTTTCTTCAGGTATGTCTGATGACAAACTCGTGAGTTGTTCACTTATCTCGAAATACATATAAATGAATAAATATATATATGTATTGAAAAAAATAAAATATATATATACCGTTATACATATATATACATACACACATATATATATATATATATATATATATATATATATATATATATATATATATATATATATATATATATATATATATAAATATATATATATGTGTGTATATGTATAACGGTATATATATTTTTTTTTCAATACATATATATATATTTATTCATTTATATGCATTTCAAGATAAGTGAACAACTTATATATATATAACTATAACTATATATATATATATATATATATATATATATATATATATATATATATATATATATATATATATATATATATATATATATATATATATATATATATATATATAGTCATCACATTATCTAACGAGCCGTCAGTATTGATTTGTTTGCGCATTTCCTTTTGTCAGTCAGATCTCAACGTTTGATAAGGCATGACAGGTCAGTCAGCAAATACTATTATCAATTTCCTCCTGATGTGTTCCCGACTTTGATCATTTGGACGCGACCGGTCGGCACACAGAGCATTGGGCAAACAAGATAGCTCGCTGGAGGTTTGATCCATTGACAGCACACATCAGATAAAAACAAAGATAAATGCTTGGCTCACACCCATCATCTCTGATGTGTGTAAACGCGAGAGAAAAAAAGCTCGAACTGTCCGAAATTCTTCACAATCCAATTCAACGCCCTTACGTTGTACGTAATATTTGCCACCTTCGTACACCCCCTTTCTTCCCATTCCCTTCAAGAACACTTTCTTTGTTTAAACACAATTCAAAACATGTTTGTTTGCGCTTTCTATGAAAGGCAGCACATGACGGTGTTAACGCCTTTGATATTACTTAGAATGGCTAACATTTTATCAATTTTGACATCTAATAAATACTTTCTCAAAAAAATATGTTACTTTGAGAGTTTCCCTTTCTTTTGTGAAAGCAAAAGTAATTAATTAATAGTTGTGTGAGGTTGACAGGTTCATATTATAAATTGATATTTGCTTTTATATACTCTTTTTCTTACGTATATACATTAATCTTATAAGGAAAATACTTCATACAAAAATTATAATGCAAGCATGCCTGTATATACGTTATCGCTTTCCTATACACAGTAATAATAAAGGGCAAAAGATACATCATATGATATAATACAATATTTATATATCAGCCAATATACTTCGTGGCGAATAAGATTTGGTAGCTCACTTACGTTTAATATTACGATATTTCGCTGAAAAATAGCTTCACTACCGCTCAACCCCCCCGTTCCCTTGCTCCTAATCATATATCGCGGTGAATATTATCTGCGTTGCAATAAAGATGACGCTGTTCGATTTGATACGCCGTTACTTTGAATAGTGTAATAAGTATCATTGATGATGATGGCTTGCCAGTTCGGTGGCGTGTTAATGTTGAATCTTTCACCGCATATTTCTCCATATCTGTCTACTAGAGACGATAGCGAAAACGAAACCGGTATCTTCTCACTACATTTTTATATACATTTTCTAGCAGCTATTTTCCACGGCATCCGCTGTGACAGTAACGTTGTAACCGCGTTGAACTACAGCACCTCGGAGATGATGGCGAAGATATTTGGTTACACGTTGAGGCGTCGGTGAGTGTGAGAAGGAAAGGAACGTTTTTTAATCTACCATTATGGTTCTATACGAACACAACATATAACCTTATATAGGAAAGAGAGAGAAAAAGATAGATATACTGTCGACTCCTGTTTGGATCTTACGAGAGAAAAACTTTTCATCTTTACTTTTTGGTCGGTATTTTTACACCACTCTTGGGTCTACACAATTTCAAATTCCATTTTGAAAGACACATATCTCTCCATTGCTTTTTGCTCCTCCATAGCACTTTACAGTTCCTCTCCACCTCTTTCCCTTCCCCCTCCTCATCGCCCTCCCTCAAGCATCGTCTTACTTTATACTTACAGACAATATCCATTGTGATACCATCAATATTACCTTTCATTGTAACCCGAACCGTCGTCCCCTTTTCGCGACAGTGTTTTTAAAATGAGCCAAGATCCATTTGGGAATTTAAAAAACAACGCAATTGTTCATTTAAAGAGACACTTCCCTTTCAAAAGTTAATTAAGTTGATCTCTTATTTCTTCCAACGCCAGACATTTTCAACACCATGTTTTTGAGATAACTTCCTTTCAAGATTGGTTAAAATATGTTGTGAAAACTATTTATTTCATAAATTCAAAGCAAGTATCACTTCATATCTGCAGCCTATAGTTCAATGGTGAGAATGTTTTATGCTTTCCCACCCCCGTGGCTTATCTTCCCATCCCCCCGAGGGGTTGTGAGGGGGTGGGAGTGGAACATCACCAATAGCTTACAATACTCTGGGGGCAGCAGTCGCCTTGTAGCAAGAGGTGTATCGTAGTTTCTGATGGGGCTGAAGCGTAATAGCTTCGCAGGGTAATCGTCACTTATCATACTAAAGGACTTACATGGAAACGAGCGAGAAAAACTTCTTGAAGGGGAGGAATATTTAAAGTATATTTCATAAATTTCTGAAAAAAGTACATTGAGTTTTATTAAACTCATACAATCTTAACCCTCTGTTATCGAAAAACACTGTCGTAAGGTACGAAAATTTTACTTTTGTGGATCAGTTGTAATCTGCAGATGTCTTCCAATGTGAGGCCTATAGACAGTAAAGAGGGAACTGCGAGAATAAATCGAATTTGAAAACATACGTGAGTTTCAACTGATTCCAAGGATCACGTCTCCTTTTAAAAAAGGGTGGAAACAAAAATATAAAATAGGGGAATCATAAGATATTTTGAATATAAATATTTTCTATATTGACAATATTTTGTTGAGATGTATTTTGATAATGATTATGACTCATATACGATATAACGTAATTGTATACACATGGTGTTTCTGTTGATACACTAACAGCGTGACGTCATTACGCGATGCTATACAAGGATCACGACGCCTTAACTGTGTGGCGTCGCGACGCTGACCACTAACCCGTAGAATGTCGGTAGGAAGGAGGAAGGGGGCTGGGGTAGGGGTGAGTTTGTATTCTGTGGTAGTGGTCGTATACCTACTAAGGCGGGGTGGATTAATTATACGCCCCAAGAGACCATTTATAGAGTAAAGTGTGGAACCACAACAATGGTGAGGATAAGCGTATGGGAATAATAAGACCGTTCCAACTGTCAACACCCTTTAATAAACTGTTCGCTACCTAGCATGTTATTAAACATATTGCCTATAAAGCGCGCAATGTAGTAAAGCTGGATAGATTATGAAAGGAATGAGGTAAGGTACCAGCATATTGTTTTCTGGTCGGTATTAGTGATATTATTACTGGCCCCATGACTAAGAAGAGAATTCTATATAGTCCACGTTAGATAGTATGTGGTGAAGAGAATACAATGGTGAAATGTGGTGTGCTAAGTCGGAGACACTGTGTACTTAAACAGAGCTTTACGAAATATAATTTATGGAACTGGCAGGATGGCTTATCTGAATACCATTTCAGCATCTATTATACCATTATGCTGTAACGCAGTGTTATTCAGTTAAAATTATTTATTTATAAGTGTTTGAATCTTCGGTACGTATTATATATATAGTTGATACATGACATTAATATTTGCCAAACTCAAGACTAACGAGGGATGAATTTTCGCAAACTATGAACAATAATTATCAATTCAAGTAATCACACATTTTATATTTTATTTATCATACGTTTTATACTAAATGCTGGAAGCCTATATCAGGTCAATCATTTTACTGATGAAAAAGTGTGAGATTGAATTTTATGTCAATTATTTTTCCGAAAAATATTTCCTCAATTATTATCTTTCCATAAAATACTCCACTATAGAGTAGGGGCCTACACATTATTTGCATACAATTCTAAAACCACTATATATATGCTCATATCATAAGGGTAAAAATCACATAGACCCTATAAAACATGTTAAAAAGTTTAATTACACAAACCCTATCTCACAAATGAACAAAATAGAACCCTAACGTAACATTATCATCAACGTCTGAATTAGCAATGAACAACTAAATATGTAAAACGAATAACTTGAGCTCGAGCACACAACGAGCCATGCATGCAACCCTACATGCTAGTTATCACGAACAGTCAAAACTCGTCACAAGTACGTTGTACACTAGAATTTAGATTTGATAGTGACAGTGTATACGTTTATGTCAGCAACGTGTTTGTCAATTGCCACGATGTGTGACGTGTGTACTCCAAGTCATCGCAACAGTCACATGTCACAAAATGTCACATGCTACGTGTCACGTGACAATGTCATCTCGACAATAATTGAAAAGAAGGCATCCAATCATGACAATCTATTGACAAATATCTTTCTATATCTATTTATAATAAATGACAGTTACAGATGGGAAAAATACTCTCCATATAATAGCTTGGAATAAATTGCTGAATCATGACAGTGAAATATCAAGTCGCGAATGACTCTTGTTTATCTTGAAACCCTTCATTACCCTCTGACGTATAACCTACCCTTAAATATTAGGCAAATGAGAGTGTCATACTGCTATCAGATTTGCTGCCAAAATCTCATTTCTCACTGCTGTGCTTTTAGCCAAGCCACCCACTCACACAAACAAAATACAATAACAAGAAAGGTTTAAATTTGTGTTCTCGTGGTTTTACTATTTTGCGTACAATATTCACTGTGGCGCCCTAAAAACATTCATCCACCACTCTCGGGTAACCCTGGGTCGACGTCAACCAAGCCCCCCTCCACCCACCCCCTGTTTCCCGCCAACTGCGATGATAAACGACATACTCAGCGTAATTGCCACCTAAGTTATGGCTTATAGCGTGTATGAAATATGGTATCGCTCCACACGCAATTACTGGGAGGTTATTTATCTTCTCCGGAGTGAAAGAGAGGGTGAGGAGGGGGGGGGGGGTTAAAACACCTCCCCTCATTTTGCTCATTCATAGGAAACTGCATCCTCCTCCTCATCGCTTTTCTTAGATGAAATATTACGAATGTCTGTACCTATTGTAAGCAATATGGTGTTTTGTTCCGTTAGACTTTATGATGCATTCCGGGTTGTAAGAAGACATTGATAAAGAATGGGGGGGGGGGGGGGTAAAATAAGGGTGAGGGGTGGGGGGGAGTAGGGGTGCACAAACTGAAAGGGGGTTATACGCGTCAATGACGTCATTATGAACGGCTTTTGCAATAAAACAATTCTGAGCTTGTCGGATTAGACGTCCATGCCGCACTGTGCTCATGAAAAATGAATGACTGCGTCTAGTGTATACCTGAATTTGGAGAAAGAAAATTCGAAGCTGTATCGGAATATAGTTTATCATCCCTTGATCATTTCTCCAAAACAAGAATCGACACGTACATGCATTATAAGATGAATGATCATATTTATGTAGTGTGAATAATCAATACTCTACCAAAATACTGTACCTACAAAATAAGTGCATGGATATACAACTGCATTGATAACTGAATTGATTGATTCATGGAATGATTGATAAATCAATGACTTAATATTCCAGTTACTATCCAATTCATGCATGAATGTATCAGAGAAAATGGTACGTGATTTAATTTTCTGTATTTGGAAGGATGTAATTTCGTGTCAGTTCAAGATGGCATCCATGTCATATCAATTATTACATTTTTTCCCCGCCACTATAAACTTTTCTCCCCGTGTTGAATTTAAAAAAAAAAAAATGAAAAGGATTTGTTGAAAAAAATACCCAAACCCAACTAGATTTAGATTTCGTATCTTCATTTTTTTTGGTGGAAGGGCCGTCTTTCATACATAAACTGAAACCGTCAATTCTATAATCTCATTGACGATAATTTATTACATAACATATTGCCGTCTGGGAGAATATGATCTCACACGGACACACATACACACATGCACAAACACACAGGTTTAATAATATGATCTATTATTATCACCATTACCCCTAGATAGTGAAACAATGCATACGTCAGATCTTGATATAACTCATTGCCTGTCTCTTTGTGAAGTCTTGACACTCTTGAAGGGAGTTTCATGAGCAATCTAGCCAGGAATGTGATTGAACGTTCCACGCTTGTATCATAGACTTTAGTCTATGCTTATACTCACGAAAGAAGAACGTTGTCTACCAACTAAATAAAAGTAAACATATACCGAGACGCGTGGCCGAGTGGTAACACACTGAACCGTCATTCGGGAGACCGGGGTTCGATTCCCGCCATGGTCGATCATCCTGACAGGGTTTTTTCATGGTTTCCCTCTGTCATTCAGGTTGATACTGGGATGGTTCCTTAACAACAGGCCACGACCGACTCCTTCCCACCATCCAAAACACCTAATAAAATAACCTTTCATCTCATCATCCCATTCTCTCATTCATCATACACCGACGCCAATAGATCGTAGCCATCGGTATAGTGCGTCGTTAAAACCCAATATATATAAAAAAAAGTAAACATTTCTCTAAATCGTTAAACACACTGCATGCATGCATTTTTTCATGGATGCAATGCTTTTTAAAATGTTTATATTGCGTTATTCATCATTAATCTCATCAAGAAAAATCATGAAACCGTTGAAATACCACAGCTGTACAAAAAAATAGTGTTACCTATGTGTGATATGTTGATAAACGGTATTCTTCTTCTGAGTACACAAATATATAGGCTAATAGGCCTACATCATTCAGCAAGAACGAATCTTATTGTGGCATTCTCTCCTGCTTTGAGACGGCGAACATTCGTAAGCCATCACTGTTATTATTGTGACAAATGACAAATAGATGCACATTGTCTGCGGATGGGTGACAGCAAACAATGATACAGCCAGATTATTAATGATGGTGTTTTATAATAATTAATCTTTCGTATTCTTTATGAGTTTTGCAAGAGGACTTCTATATTTTTCAACGGATTTACCTTGAAACAGCACACCATTAAATGTAAGTGATTCTCTTATGTAGATTTCAATTTTCAAGACAACTTTTGTAGTCATACTTGAATAAAACAATCGTACAAATATGAAATGTATTTTGGAAAATGATTCAGAAAACATACTACGGTAGCGTAATGTGATCGGGTTTCTTCCCGAAGTAGCCTTGTAATGATACTACGACTGCACCAACATAATTGAATGATTAGCTAATGGAATAATGATGAGTATATAATATATATATATATATATATATATATATATATATATATATATATATATATATATATATATATATATTATAAGCAATAGTTTTACATCGAACACAAAAGCGTGCAATCTGTGCAGATTGAGAATTTGTTCAAAGCTCACAATAAAATTGTGAGTATATTTTTTTCAATGTAGGTCTACAATTGTTTTTCAGTAGGCCTATCTGTAATTGAGATCCTCACTTCAGTTAAACTAAACCTAATTCTTGGCGATATCAAACGACAATTACTGTTTCATGATAATATATCATATCCCTGTACACCTACCTAACCGAATTGAAAGCTGTAACATTTCCTTTGTCTATACGTGTCAGCGGACAAAGTCGTAAGTAGACCTATAGAAAAAGGCGGTGTTGTGCCTATGTATCAAGTGAGCCTACTTATAAGCTAAAAAAGATGACAACTGCTGCAAAATCGTGGTCAACAGAGAGAAAACTATGTAACACTTGCATTTTGAATATGCTAAAAGTCACAATAGCTCCCACTGAAATTATAAAAAAAACTAATCCTCTGAACTGAATTTTAACAATACTTGAACTATATATAGATGCGGAAAATTTCACAAACAGAAGCACGCACATAGGAACAAGAAAAAAACAAGAATTATGTATGTGCTCGAGTTTATTGAGAATGAGACACAACTTTTGCATACATTAAGTAAATCCATGTTCATATCTACGTTATATCATATCATATAATGGGCATACTCGTTTTTTTTTCATTTTGGAACAGTCTTGTGTCTAGTATGATTTTTCCGTGGCTAGACTACGTTTTTATACGTGGCTACATACCTTATCTCGTATGAGCAAAATTTGTACTATCGACATTTATACTCCAATCATCGTTTTCAGAAATAGGTTCATCATAACGTCTCATATCTATACATTATTATAGGCCTAAATTATTTCAACTTGGGCCTATGAGTTGGGTCATAAGAAATGGAGTCAGGGAGAAGGAATAGAATACCATTTGCCAAAATTCGATTTAATAGCTTTCTCGAGGTTGATCCCGTATAGGTTTTTATTATTGCGAACCCATGTTCAGTAAGCTAAGTTGAGAGGATAAAAGAGGTTAAAACTAGAGCAGTGATCCTCTTTTTATGCCCTTGGGTATTGACCACACAGATATGTCCCGATTACGTAACCTTTTCACGACATGGAAGCGGGGGTAGTTGCCAAGAAAAACCACATAAGTTGACATCAGCGCCGATATGACACTAGTGGGAACAGCCCAAACTCGTTATATAAGATAAGAATTTTTACACTTATTCTTTTATTTATGGTCATTCACTACATAGGGGTTGGAAACATTATATCTGTCCCTTGAACTTCATTGGTATTTAGGTGAGTTCTCGGCAAATCGGTTGGACGAAAGTATAGCTGCAGTAAACTCAAATTGAATCGATACTTTTTTTTCATCAACATCTGAACTTGGTATAAAATCATTGTTGGCTAATACAGCTGGTATACACACTATATTGAGCCAATAACTGACTTCAGTAACGTAATGTGAACTGAACGCATTCAGCTCTAACTGACATCAAATTCTACAAGCTCGTTCTGTAGACACAGTTAGCGCTTGATGTCAGTTGGTACTTTTTTTTTAATAACATCGAAACTTGATACAAAATCATTGTTCCTCAATTAAGGCTTAGGATGAAAGAATTTAGTACTAACAGCAGTTAGTGAACATGGTGTGAACATAACCATAAAGATGAAATACGAATCGCTACTTCTTCATAGTACTACTATATTAGCTATACCACTATTCACTTGTTTGATTGTTTCACATGAGTGAGCATGGAGTATTACAGAATCATCAATTCGATAGCATAAACAACAACACGGCACTTCCACTAAAAATGCTCAACGTTTGTAATATATCAAACATGATCATGAATATTGCAACTATCAAAAAAGATTATATTGTTTGCTGAACGACCCCACCAACAGCTAGGTTATTCAGGGAACAGGGATTTTTAAAGTGGAATCACTTCCTAAAATGTATATTAATTCGCAATTGTTGTGAACTATGAAATAATTGTGATATATAGGGCCATACCGTGTTATACTCATCTCGCATGCTACAATATTGATCTATCAGCTGAACATTTACGAACTCTTCACTGCATTCTGGATACATTTATTAATCAGCACCAACAAATGAGTGATTGATATTTCAGTATACATGAAATGATTATTACGAATAAAAAATGAATTATGATAATAACACACATCTGAGAGGATTTCAAGAACAACATTAAACAATTGAAGGAATTTCACTTTTGAATGTATAAATATCCTCAATATTTCAATCTAGTCCATTACTGTCACCAAATCTATTACAAATATTTATTCCGCGTCAAATTTTACAACATCACCAACTATATAATTTTCCTTCCAGCTGTAATACCATTGTGCCTTACTCGCGTGCATTGTTTAGCAACTCCAGGTGTAAAACAAGAACAGTCATATTCTTGACAACTAGAACAAGAAGCTCATTTAATCCGACCTCCGTAACGCGTCGTATAGTAACTTAAAAAGGATTAGAAGCTTAACTAACACTATCAATATCTTTCAAAACGGCTTTCAAGGGACTTAACTTAAAAGCTCCAAACACTGTTTGCAATTCCACCATATATATATACATATATAGAGACAGAGGGAGAGAGACAGTATTTATACACACACATATATATATATATATATATATATATATATATATATATATATATATATATATATATATATATATATATAGTGTGTGAGATTATTAACCCTTCTTCTCCTACCCCACATCTCCGAGTTTGCTAATTTATACTGGTTAATTGATATATTAACACATTTCCACTCCCATTAAAGACAAGTGCGTAGGGATATCTGTAATTGCCAAGGAGCGCTCTGAGAAACTGCGCTAGGAAATTAACGCCAAGTTGTAAATGGTAGGCAGCAACTCGTATTAAACAGTGTTGTATACATTAGAAGTAATGGAGCTAGTGATTTGTTCACCAGTTTGTATAACATTAACTATATACAACATTATAAAATAGGCACTATATATATATACACTAAAGAAGGATTATTCTAATACCAGTGCGCCCATGCACCCGTGTAACGCGAGTGATAAAGTAATCTGATAAGAATTATGTAGTGTAAGTTTTGATGTGAATATTATTCTATTTTCAATTTTTGAAGGTGTCGTTCTTCGTTTTAAATTAAATTTCTGAAACTGTGTATAAATATCAGTGGATGTAGATGTATGAAAAACAAAAATGAAAATACATGATGAAATACATGAAAAAGTGGATGTATAAAAGTATTATCCACCACATCATTACTCTAAATTTCTAATTCCTCATAAACTTTAATTATACATGATTTCCAGCATTCACGTATATATTATATTGTGAGCTATGTTCTTATATTTATCAAATCAAAATTAGGCAATAAATCCTTGAAATTGTGTACGATCAAAGTGCGGTAAAAAGAAGTGACGGTATTTAAAATCTGTTCAAATTAGTTTGTGCATGGAGAGTTAACTACTGCAAATCATTGTTATTATTATTCGATCGGTGAATAATTGGTATGAATTGCGATTGTGAAAAAATGTTATTACTTCAATTTCAGGATTGAAATCACAAATCACGTCAAAAGGATGCATCGCATCCACCTAAACTACGATTTAGGATATCTCGTCATCAGCGTATAATTTTTGTTTGCATCTTGATTTCGATCCATATAATTTTGACTATACCAAAGGCCATACAATGTATAATCAGCTACACACCGAGATGAGTGGATCAGTCGCTAGAGAGCTGAACCTTCATACGGGAGATCGGAGATTAATGGTCGACCATACTGAAAGAAGTTTTTCCTATTTTCTTGCCCTCGTTTCAGTGAATATAATGATGGTTTATTTTATTATATAGGTGACGACCAACTCATTCCCAATTTCCACTCTCCCAACAAACTAAAGGGATTGATCGAGGGGTCAGCAACTATAGTAAATATGGTGTACACCTGATTTCAGATTTCAAGGGATTTCAAGAAGATTTCAAGGAGATTTCAAGGGATTTCATGAAGATTTTATGACAAGAGTACATCATATTTCAGGAGTTGTTAATCCCTCGGGATTGAGTCATAACTGAATATATGTATGATGATGACCTACAATGAGTTTTTCTCCATCTTTCCTGGATAATCACATTCTATATTTGGCCAGGAAATGAACTCCTTCATCTTCTAGAGCAGAAAATAAAGGCTCTGTTTCTGTCAGGCTCGTGACTTATTCCACCTTCCCTCTCCATCCACTTCATCCTGAATCATCCCAAACTACAAAACGAGAAAATACATCTTTTTGAATGTACGTATACGAACTCCTAAGAGATGAATGAGTTTTTTCGTACTTACAAAACACGTTGTTTTTGATAGCTGTCAGTCAGTTTGAATTCTATTACAAGAAACTTCGAAGTCTATATTTTAAGAATTTTCCGTGCAAGTGAGTATGACATTTAAAATCTTTAGAAAGCTGTGAATTGCATGAGGTCTCACGAACACTTGGATCAATTTATATAGAAAAATAATAATAAAAAAATTAAGCGTCTCCTGTTATTCATGTTGAGCAAACCATTCCATATACGCGAAAAAAGAGGCAATGCTCAGGGATTTATCCCCCCCCCCCAAGCTGGGACCCCTACACCATGCACCTCCACACTCCCCCACCCACTCAGTCCCCTGCGCGTTATTCAATTCTCTAATTATAAATTCATTTTTCCTTCACGAGACAAGGAAGGACAAAAATACGATAAAAATGAAGAAGAAAATCACTTAAGAAACCTTCGAGGAAATTCTCTTTCACTCACATAAGCTTTACATGTTTGTATACCAGCTAGCTGGCTGCAGCATTGCTTCCAGTTGCCACTCAGTGATCCCTTAAGCTATGCTTTTGCCTCTCCCTCAGGGCACACAAAACATCCCCCTTTCCTCCCTTATTTTACTTTGAAAAAATAAATAACGTAATTTGCACGTTTCGTATGACTTCAAAAGAATCGTGTTTCTAAAAAAAACAAGCGCCTAGAAATAAATGAGATTATAAGCTTGAATAAAGAACGGTATTTCAACTTCAATTGATGTGTCAGTGCGACTTTACAAATCATTACTCAACGTGTGCACTGGAAATGATTATCTGAGATAATGATTTACCGTATGTACTATATATACTTGCTCTGTTCATAGCAAGAATTCTATTCACAATTGCATTCAAACGTGAGCACACGAACAAGCTCAAATAACTTATATTCGTTTTGACTATATATATTCACTCATATTAACTGTTATTTAATTAATTTAATCAACATGTAAGTTTACAAGATCGATTCTCCCAGCAATCTCTATTTGGAATACAGTAAAAAATTATTCATATTTCTATGAGTATTCCATTTTAAGATGGTGTATTTGTTGGTATATTGATTCGATGTATAAAACGAAATAACAGCAGATGTAGACCCAACAATATACACGGGATTCTACATACATAGTATGTGGGATGTGGGACTCGAATACTTCTAGTGACCAATACAAGGTGCACTTGTATGTATTTATATTGGAAATCAATAAAAGAAATTTGAACTTCAAAAAAATTTCATTGTTTCAAGCCACCCGATAGTACATTTTTATCTTTTGATTTCTCTGATTTTTTTTCAATTGCTTGAAGTTTCTAGTTGTCCTTATTATATGGAGTGCTAACTGTACTATTTCAGCAGTTCATAAATCATAGTTTCTAATTCACATCTTTATTTATGTGTAAGTCGTATACTTTCTGAATTTGAAATATCATACTTGCATTTCTTATCACGATTCAAGTTTATTTTTAAAAAATTGATGTGTTCTTTTTTCAAACCTTGAGACAACGCGTTGACTATTAAAATGCATGTCACTTTCCATTTTGAATGTCAAAAAGATGTCATGTCTTGTTTTGTGATGACGAGGAGAGACATACACTCATTTATCACTGTCTTTCATCTGTTTGGTGTACTCTGGGGGTTGTTGGGGGTGGGAGGGAGGAAGGGGGAGGGGGGTGTCCTGCGGCCTCATTATCGCGACAAGCGTGATCGTCATCTGTCAGTGTCACTGCCTGCTAGATACCACCGTCGACTTGTTTTCAGACATCTCAGTTGTCGTCTGCCTTCCATTCTTTCAACAAACCACCTCGTAGATAGAACAGGGATAATAATAAGCGACAAGAATGAGAGCACATGAAGCTATAGTAGTAATACAACTTGACATATTCTATATGTGCAACAGAAATTAATGGTCAATTTCAATTATCGAATCTCTATAATAACTTAGGGACTCTCGGCAAAATATAATATTATTCTGATTAATCAACTGTGTGCATGTATAACATTTTTATACGGAACACGAGCAGAATAAATTAGCAACCGACGATTCAATGTGTATTTGGATCACTAAAGCAATAATAATTTATATTATATATAACTCGTACGTAGTCCATAAATACACATGGAGAAAAAAAAACGTTATAAGTAACCTCAATATTCAATTGCACTAGTGTAATAGATTAATGTGTAGGTCAAGATGATACATCAAGTAATACATCAAATATTATAATCGAATGTATGAACTGATTGATTGTAGAATGAGTCAAGTGAGAACTTGATGGTTAACATTTCAAGCTCTCGTAATTTTCTCTAACCTCCCAGCCTTATTTGAGCGTTCAAAAAAATTTCAAGTCCAATGTAAACTCTTTGACTATGATAAAAAAAAATATATATATTTAGGACTATAGGCCTATATATATATATATATATATATATATATATATATATATATATATATATATATATATATATATATATATATATATATATATATATTTATCATTTATTCAATTCAATTACAGTTTTGGACTCACATCCGGTGGCAGTTTTTTTGTATTCATTTTTTTTTTTTTTTTTTTCAAGAAATATGAAATAATAATAATGAATGGTTAATGAATAAATGATTAATATATACAGTTATGATTATAAATATATGGGTAGATGAAGGTGATTAGGTTACAACTAACACATACATAATACGTATACATTACACACGATATAGTGATACCAACCTATTTCATTATAATACAATAAGGTGCTCCAACTCACATACTGATAACATGGAAGACATTTGTGGTTTCTCGCGGTCATTCCAGGGCCAATCGTCCCGATGCCATGACGCGATTTAGCGGATTCCCTTGTGAACTAAATGTAAATAAGAATGGCTACGATACCGGTGGCATCGTTGAACTATAACAAAGTCTATAATTCTCGTCATCTACTAGGCCGTGTATAGCATTGTTGAGTATTGTTGTTCTGAATAGTTCGATATAAAAGCGAGAGTTGCGCTACAGGCAATCGGGACGATGGACTTAGATTCTGACCCCGAAATTATTTCACTTTCAAGACCCGAGTTGGGTCACCTTCTTTATATTATGATGAAATAGGTTGGTATTACTACATCGTCCACGTACTACACGTATGCAATTTATATTCATTTATATATAGCACTTTTGAAGTGATATTAAGGACATCGTAAAATATTGAACTAATTGAATCAAATTGAAGACATTTTTCAAAAACTATCATACAAAACTTCGAATCGCGAAAAAAATTGTGTTCGCATTTATCAGATTAGCCTTTTCAAATTATTTTAAATATTATCATATTCTACCAAAATCAAAATGGGCCTGAATATATTACTATTACTCATATCCAGCTTTAATATCCTCACACGTCCCACAGCCAACCATCATTGCAACCCTAACAGCTGGAGGTGACATCGTGAAACATAAATACAGTGTATAACCACAATAATAATTATAATTATAAGAATTCATATATTATGCTGGAAGTTAATATATCATGAACAGCTCAGGCTCAAGTGGAATAATCGCAGTAAATTATTTCCCTTAATTTTTCTTCAAGCTGGACAAGTAGAAAATGAACTATAACGAATGGATAGAAATGAGAAATGATTTGATAAGTTAATATATGTATAATATATATATATATATATATATATATATATATATATATATATATATATATATATATATATATATATATATATATATATGTATATATTCATATATATATATATATATATATATATATATATATATATATATATATATATATATAAATATATATATATATATATATATATATATATATATATATATAAATATATATATATATATATATATATATATATATATATATATATATATATATATATATTTGTCTTGGAGGCTCACAAGCTGGATCTTTTGGAGAAAGGGCCAGTTTATGTTGGGTGTGAATTTTTTAATGCTTTGCCTATATTGTGCTGAAAGATGCCAGCAAACTCGTTTCCAAATATGTATTCAAAAAAAGACTACGCAGTTATCTGATTGAAAAATGCTTCTATAGGCTAGATGAGTTGTGTCAAAATAGAATATATTGAAATACTTATCCAGCAATGTATTCAAATCTAATATAAAATATTATAAATATAAATATTCAAATATAATATTCAAATATAAATATTCTATTTCTACTATTCTATATTGATAAATAACTCTCATATGACTTTCTACCATATCATGTAATAATCTTTAAGAAAATAAAACCATTATCATCAATATTATTAAATATATATATATATATATATATATATATATATATATATATATATATATATATATATATATATATATATATATATATATATATATATATATATTATGGAAAAGTACACTCAATATGCACACTTGCACAGACAAATGTTTACATGAATACTGAATCATATTCAGCCAGTGATTTTTTTTATTGGTCACATGTTGTTTCATAACATGAAACATTTATCATGAATCCTACAAAACCAGAAATGCTGGCTTGACTGTAGGGGTAAGATAACATATGTTTGAACATATTATTTCACTCTTACTGGAATCAAAATCAAAGATTAATAAATAAATACACACTTAAAAATAGTTCGGCATAGCTTGAAAGTAGTACTTCGATGTTGCTCATTTTGAGGGTAAGTCCAAGAAAATAAAAGAAAACGATGATTTTACATGAGCAAAATTGTAATGAAAAAAATATTTGGTATACAAATTATTACTTGTTTTAATACTTTTATGTTTCATTGGTATCAAATAATCATCATGAATATAATTTAATTATCATATAGTATTAAACTTCACCAACCGTGTACCATATTGAAATCAAGAAATATGGTTAGCCGGAAGTAACCAACGGAAATAGGAACGGAAAGCTACTATTCTTGCTCTCATCGGATGGAACCGGAACTTCGGACAACTAGCGATTTCCGGAAGCGGTTTGTACAAGTGATGAAGTCTCACTCAACTCAGCGTGTGTGATGATGATATATTAATCATTATTTGAATCAGACCAAGAAAAGGAATGATATGAGTATAGCTATAAGGATGTTTACACGTTGAAAAACCTTCTTGCGAAAATGTCAAAATATATACGCTTTCAAAAATGCGTTTCAAAATAATGTAATAATTTTTAAAAAATTATTGAAATGATGTTTCAAAATATGCACGTTAATTTGATGATATATATATCATCATTTGATGATTGTGTTCTTTCATTATGAGAATAAGCCTTTATGTTTCATGTTCACGTGTAGAGAATTAATGGTAAAAATACAAAATTCGAGAATTAAAATTTTGTATGCCATACACATTGTGAATAAAATAAAAGAATATTTCTGTTCAAATGGTTCCAAAGCCGAGTTCTCTACCATGAGATGGAATACTTTAACAATACATATGACAATTTTCACAGTGAAACTATCAAACTATGCAGTTCAGGAACCAACAATTCTTTGATATTCTTTTAGAATTCATCCATATTGTATAAATAAATATATGTATACTTACAGCAAGGAACGCGCAGGACTAGATATGAAGTTATACATTAAAAAAGTGCCTTCTTGCTATACTTCTGTATATCATTCTATCATTCTATATGTTCTTCATTCCGATCTTAATGTTACCTAATAGGCTAATATATATATATATATATATATATATATATATATATATATATATATATATATATATATATATATATATATATATACATATATATTGAATATATTATATATATTATACATATATATATATATATATATATATATATATATATATATATATATATATATATTATATATACTGTACCTGATTCTATCAGCAATAGGCTACTGTAAAGAGTTTTATATCCCATTGTATTCCAATTTGGTGAATAAATAAATGAAAAAAATGAAATTATTTTTTTGGGGTTCGAAATGCAGTTCGTATTTGAATGTAAAAGAAAAATTACGACTCCCGTAGTAATTATGACACTGTTCATCATTTCTATAATACGACCGAATTGTTCATCTGAAATACGAATATGGAATGTCTTATAAGCACGATTAATGAGAGTGGAAATCGAGACCATGATCACCTCTACTGAAAGAGTTATCCGTCTCTTTTGTCACATCGTTCAGCAGGTTTTCGGTGAGAGAAGAAGGGGAGAGGAAGGAAAGGAGGGTGTTGACTGATGACGCTGAACCATCTTGTCGGTAATGATGTAATGACTCGAAAGACACGTCATAGATGTTTCCAACCGATATTTCACTGGCCGTGTATATACACGAAAGTGTATGTTTTCAACATTAAAAAATGTAAATATCAATGTAATATAATCAATATAATATAAAATAATATAATAATATATAATATAATATAATATAATATAATGTAAATGTAATAATTGTGACGTTTTGAGGGTTAATAATTTTTCTGAACAATATTTTCTTTAAATATATCTATTATTATTATATTTCCATTATTTTTTTCTATCTTTCAGATGCGTTCAAAATGTCAATTTACAGAAAAAGTTTCTCTTCAATTACCGAAGATGTTACAATTATTCAGTTGGATTGTTGGAAGATGACCATACCACTCTTCTTCTGTGAATAAAAATAACTTATATTCTTCTTGGTGAAGTAGAGTAGAGAGATGATTGTTTTATATGCTTCAGTATTCTGCAACTGAAACTTTTTTTCACCATCGACATGTTTATATAAGAGTTGGTTTGATACTTGTTATGATATACGTTTGATGTAAAACTTTAATTGTTGTATACACCATCTTCGATTAGTCGAACCCCATATATAATGCCATTTTCAATCTTAGCTCATATTAATAGTGATCCTGGGTATGCTTACCTGTGTATAGTTCACTTATGATCAACTGAAGCTCATAATTTATATTGCGTCTAATTGTGACCAATTGAAAATTAGATTACCTTTTATCATTATTTTAAATTAGCCTATAAGCCTGACACAGTCACCAAGGCTCAGCCAAAACTGTATGTATTATTTATATTAGGATAAACGACGCGCTGTAATGATGACTACGACCTATTGGCGTCGGTGGATTATATATGAGATGATGGGATGATGAGATGAAAAGTTATTTATAATTAGGTATTTCTGGATAGCGGGAAGAAGTCGGTCGTGGCCTGTTGTCAAGGAACCATCCCAGTATTGACCTGAACGACAGAGGGAAACCACGAAAAAATCCTGACAGGATGGTCGACCATGGCGAAAATCGAACCCCGGTCTCCTGAATGACGGTTCAGTGTATTGACCACTCGGCACACGTTCCAGGCAAAAAAACTGTAGTCTATATACTGAGTTGGCGAAATCGAGTTTGGATCAATTCGATTCCCACATAACATGAGGCAAGTATTTTTACATTATACATCATCATAACCTACATCATACCTACTCATTCGTCGTACCACCAAATAATCTTGCTGCTTGAGGGGTCGTTAATACACCATCATTATATATTCCAAAGTACGTTGGTATTGGCGAGTATAACTTTGACAGTCTTTTGTGGCTCATTATTGGTGAGTAAAAATTCGTGAAATAGCTTACTGCTTCGATATTATCGTGTCTGCCTATAAACCTTCGACAAGTTCACCGTTAGTGTCCAATATCGGCGCGGGATCGGCGAATACAGCATCCTTCTCAAGTTCTGGCCTAAAACTATCATTGAAAATGTAGCCAAGACCTACAATATTCGATCTGTATATATAGTAATAACTAATATGGGATCAAGTATCAAATTCGTCCTTCTATTACTTATATCAGCATAATAGGATTTATCAAGAATAAAACAATGATTAAATTTGAATGTAGACGAGTGAATACATCAAAACACGCCTTCTACTCTTGATAACAGAGATTGTGGGCGGTACCATTTACTTCTGTTAAAGTTCATCCCACTTGTGTTATTCGACGAAAATAGTCGATATCTATACCGACGTCATACACTTCTAATAGTTGGCCACACCCACGATTCTGCTGTGGAAATAGGAGTCATATCAAAATATTCATATATAATATAATTATAAAGGTATTCATTCCCTTCCCCCGCCCCCGCCCACCACCAATCGCCCACATCTATCGTTGGTATGCCACGCAGTGAAAAAGCTTTGTGCTGCAAAAATTGAACTGCAGCTGAGACAGGTTCTACGAGCTTTACTTTGTAGTTCTGTTGGTGAGAGAAAATTAGCAGTATAATATTATAATTGACTAATTGTTGTCATATATACATAAAAGTAAAATAAAATTTGGGTTGCAACTTTGAAATATTTAATTTCAGAGTGTTTTCTATATAGATGCATATGCATCAGATACAGTTCATGTAAAAAGCGGCAATGTCTAACAAGTTATCATTATAATTAATTTGATACATAAATGGATACATAAGTATAAAGGTCTGCAGAACATTAAAATCGTAATGTAGGCCTCTTCAAAAGTCATGACAGGGCTTACAAGTTGTGGTTTACGAGTAAAATAGATAAATTTGATGGTTGGTTGTGTGAATGAAAAGGTTGTGTGAAAAACCACAGATGGTTGTGTGTGAATGAGTTGTTTATATCACAGCATACATTGAATTCAAAATTGATATTCATATATTCATATTTCTGCAAGATTTTTTTTCTGGAATTTTGGTAAGTACCAAAATTTGATACGATTATAACATGAAAATATCTTGAAATTTCGAGAAGTAATTGTAATTTCAAGTAATTCCAAGGACCAGAATTGAAATATGTGAATAAACTTCTTTATTATATATAACCTAGAGGCAAGAATATTTTGGCGACAAGATTCACCATGGGGATATAATTTGTCCAAATTAGACATTGTGGAATTACCGTATGAAATTAGTATACACAAATCTAAATTACGGTAGTTTAGATGGTGGGATGATTGGATTTATTTTTTTCATTTCATCCATCCATCTATCATTTCATTCTTGTTTTGAAACATGTATAAATAATGGAACAAAATGCAATTGAAATGAAAATAATTTTATAGAGTAATACTAATGAAGCAAGAACCAGGGTGGGCCTAATTTAGATTAGATGGCTTCATTGTGCTAGGTTTGTTTTGGTTCAATTATTTTTTCAGCGTCTTGTAAAATGGATAATACCTAATACTTCTCATATCTTTGATGGACAAATTCTCGTAACTGGGTAATTTTGAACATTTCATTTATGGAACGGTTAACCAAAACTCTATCTGCATATTTCTGGTACTGAGATATCATGATTATGAATTATGAATATATTATTTATTGGGTTAAACCTATTCTGACTTTCATTTCAAATAAAATATTCACAAAAATCTAATCACAGTAACTGATTTATAGAAATGCCACCTCTAGAGAAATGTACGTTTTCAGAAGAAATTGTTTGTCGTTGACAAATTTCCCTTTGTGGATTTTGGAAATAATTTAATTCGATGTGAAAAGTATTCTGTAAGATTGTAAACAAGGTTCAAACTTCGATTTTCTTTTGTAGAGATGAGATCGAGAAATTGCGTTATCTTCCGAGTTTGGAGACAAATTTCCTTTGGGGAATTCAACAAAATTATATAAATCTTTTGCGAGACCAGATGTAAGTTTGGAACACAAAAAATATCGGGAAAAACTTGAAACTTCTTGATATATTGATCTTATTTTCAGATGTATAAGTAAGTGTTAACTAAATTGAAAGTAGTGTCTGAAAGTAATCAAGTACTAAGAGGGATGGACGGATGGATAAGAGGGAAGGATAAGACATCCTCTCTCTCTTCTCTCGCATCATGCCACCTTTCATAATTCACGTCAACTTGATTACAGCAAACAATGCGTGCGTCACTTTAAATTAGAGAATGCAATTTCAAGGAATGATAATCATTTCTCTTCCCTTCTGTACGACTGAAACAAAGAATTGGTTGGAATCGCGCAATGTTTCTTTATAATAACGAAAACTCTCCAAACTCTCTCTTGAATATTGAATAAAAACATTACCTATATATCCATGTAAGTCTATACGTATCATCAAGTATCCAAATATTGAAACAATCCCAACAAGGAAGTTTATACCATATTTAATGTTTTTTTGATCAGGGGAAAGATGTGATCGTGATACTAGCAAATGGTAATCATAGGATTAATATTCGAGACTTGAAAATCTACGTAAATAAAAAAAAATATATATATATATATATATATATATATATATATATACATATATATATATATTCATATATATATATTTATATATATATATATATATATATATATATATATATATATATAAATATATATAAATATATATATATATATATATATATATATATATATACATATATATACATATATATATATATATATATATGTATATATATATATATATATATATATATATATATATATGTATATATATATATATATATATATATATATATATATATATATATATATATATATATATATATATATATATATATATATATATATATATATATATATATATAATCATTATCTTATTTATTTGTATATGCCTACTTTAGTTTTGAGTGTGTACACTGTAATTGTTGGTTGATCGTCGAATTCTAATTATATGCTTACAAACCCCATTTTTTTTTTTTTAAATAACATTGAAACTTGATACAAAATAATTGTGTCCCAATTGAGGCGAAGGATGAAAAAAAATAGGACCATTTGAACGGAGCACCACAACGGCGATCTCACCACCCCAAAGAATAACTGAAAATAAGATAACTCATTTAACAAAACAATTAATCAAACAAAATGTAATACAAATTACCTCATGTAGGTATTACAATTTACAAATCATGTACACTTGCGATCACATAAAGTTGACGATCAAGACACGTCTCCTGATAAAACAGAATAACGTAAAACGCATTGGAACTAGCCGATACTGTACACACGTATTCGACGAACAGTGTGTAAGAAAATAAGAGGTAAAATATTCGATAATTTATTTTTTATTTCATGTTTAACGACGCAATATAATGATAACTAAGATCTATTGGCGTCGGATGAATGATTAATGAGATGATGGGATGATGAGATGTAGGTTTCTTAGGCATTGGGAAGGATGATGGGAAGGAAGCGGTCGTGGTCTATATTGTAGGGACATCCTAGAATTAGCCTAGTCTACAGAGGGAAACCACGAAAAAACCCTGTTAAAAAAATATGGACTGTGGCGGGGATCGAACCAGGTCCGATATGCCCCTTCACCTCCTGGATCACATGAAGCGAGTGCGTTAACCATACTACGCTGCATGTGCTGGTTTCAAGGATTTCATTTGAATTTAAATTCAAATTCTGAAAAAGTCCTTTCTTTGTGACCGCGAGTGTAGGCCTACTCATTATACTATTGGATTACAATTTTATTTATTGAATCAAATCAGATTGACAGCGCGATTGTGACTTTATGATGTTAATGTTTTTTTAATATGTTGCAATCATAATATACATACTATTATATGATTATTATTATAACTTATTTGAATAATATCTATAATATTTATTTTTAATTTAAATACATGGATTCCGGTCCTGTAGTCTCATAAATATGTTGTGCTCAATCTTAAAATGTGAACTGATTGGATACAAATTCATTTTCGTTTAAATGTGAACAGTACACTGGATTTGTAAAAAGTCGCCATATGCAATTCAATTCATTTCACTTTGAACCTCACAAGTTGGACTTGATTTTACCAATGAATCAGAACTTGAATGTCAATATGAACTCGACATTTCCTTAACCCCATTCCCCAACTCATTTGTTTGAAACACATAATGAAACAATCCCTAAAATGCAATTATCTTTGATCTTCAATCTTGTTTGTCACAAAAGAGTCAAATACGGAGCAGTGACAATAATTCTCTTCTACACACACCAACCAGTCACTATAAAATAAATTCAACACAGTTACGAAAAGGTTTTTACTTTCCAAATACATCGTCTATATTGCCAGAATTGTACATATATACAGGCAAGGCTGTGTGTGAAATGGCATCGTCGGGTCTTCGCAATACTTATTGCTAATTTCAAACTACTTTGTGAGCTTTGAATTTCATCAAACAAAGACTGTAACCTATTGGAGTACGCTTGAGGGTGTTTTATCTGATAGCAAAGTTGTTCGTCTCGTCTCTCCGACCAGGCAGAAGTTAATAAGGGCTTGAAACCAACGATTACCTTCTTTGTGGGGGCAGTGAGGCGTTATCGTGGAGTAATAGTGTCAGATACAATGTGAAGACACTTGGGGCGAGAACTGCGTGTAGGCCTATGCTGTATAATAGGGTGAACGGTGAATAAAATCATATATAGACCTTACGTATTCAGTTTTTTTTTTTAGAATGATATGTATAGAAACTTAACTATATATAGAGGTAGAAATCAGAAATCGACTGTAAAATGGAACAACCGCGTTTACGAAAATGGAGTGAACATTTATTTTGGATGGATATTGTTTACATTTTGGTTGCATTTGAAAATTTTAATTGATATTGAATATACTTAACTAGAGTATAATATACTATACCTATTCACGAAACTAGAAATTGTATACCACGTGACCAAATCCCTCTGCAACTTCAAGGATTTGAAACTTTTGAAAGATGCAGTGGCGTTTCTTATCGTAAACTTTGTCCTAGAAAATCATATATCCAATACAAGTACAAACGGTTATATATAAGTGAAAAGAGGTGATGTTTGTGTTTGTTATGTTGGTAGACAACTTTCTTCTTCCGTGGAAACGAGTATTTAATCATTATAATGAATTGAAACTGGTTCATAGGTATGATTGGGCATATATCACATATCAGGCGAATCGAAGATACGGTACAAACAAGCGGTATGTATATATATATATATATATATATATATATATATATATATATATATATATATATATATATATATATATATATATATATATAACCGGCACAGTAGCTGAGTGGTTAGCTCACTTGCTTCGTGTGATCCGGGAGGTGAAGGGACATATCGGACCCGGTTCGATCCCCGCCACCGTCCATCATTACAGGGGTTTTTCGTGGTTTCCCTCTGTAGTCTATGCTAATGCCGGGATGGTTCCCACAATATAGGCCACCACCGCTTCCTTCCCACTATCCTTCCCACTTCCCATAAAAACCTATATCAGTCACTATATAAGGACTATATCAGTCTAAAAACCTATATATATATATATGAATATATATATATATATATATATATATATATATATATATATATATATTCAATATATATATATATATATATATATACATATATATATATATATGTATATATATATATATATATATATATATATATATATATATATTTTATATATATATATATATATATATATATATATATATATATATATATATATATATATATATATATATATATATATATATAGGCCTATAATCACTTGTACAGTCAAACTTGTTTTCAGCTAGCTTCAGCTCGAAGGTGAATCAGTGTGTAATAATAATAACTGAATTACTAGGTTGAGCATTGGGTCTACATCCGTAATTTCTATCAACGTTGAACAATGTTTCCTCATTAGTGCGTGAGTGTCCAACTAATTGCTATATACTGTGCGTACGACACTTGACGTAAACATTCAATCGATTACATGTGAAATGGGATCCAAGAAAGATAAAATAGAACTCAAGGCGAAGAAATCGTGCATTTCGAACAACAAACCAACAAACTCCCGGTGACAGTCCTTGTTCGTCCCCGTGCGATACCCCGTCTGCAGAAGAAAAGTCGCGTATTTGAGTTCAACATCGCTTTGGACCAGATTATAATGAGGGATGGATTCATTAAAAAAGGTGAGCCTCAACTCGAATCTATGAATGTAGCGATTAGACTGATACTATCCACGCTGAAAGATGTAATAATTTATCATAGACTTTATTTCATATTGGACTTTATTCATTTTTGTGTAGTACAGTAGGTATAACATGAAAACACAGAAATGACAGTTGACATAAGAATTCAACAATGAGATAATTATTCGAGAAAAATAAAATGGGAGGTTCAGATACATGTGCATTTGCTCTTCCACCTCACCTATATCTAGAATACGAAGGTGAATTTAATCAAATGAACTAAAATTTCACAAATGAAAAAGGAAATGAAACAGAAAGACTTAACAGATTAGAACTGAGTTGAACATGATTTTTCAAAATTATTGTATATAATATTATAATTTGTATATAATGCATAGTAAAACTCTTTCCCTCAAAAATTCCATGTTTGTTTTCTTATTGCAATCGTTCTTGTTTATGTCTCATTTTCAAATTTTCCGTATTAATAATAATAATATAATAATAATAATAATTTATTTTCCACAGTATACATTGGTAATGTTATGTTTCGTCATAATACATAGGTTCAAGTTGTTTTACAGTAAAAATTGTCTATATTATAAAATTCTTTATTTATGAGAAAACATTTTACTTCTGAACGGAAACGTCAATTATCATTTCATATTATGTTGATATATTGAGCTGAATTGTTTTACACGATCTTCAACTCACTCATATTCTCTGTTATTCGTTCGCTTCTTCAATCGTATTTAATATTTGATTACTCAAATATTAGTCGCCGCACACAAGAACATCTGTTCTTACGCCATCTTCACATTGTTATGTTCTGTATAATTCTTCACGCCCTAATATTTAGTTATTCTGAATTACTCTGAATTACATCTTAATATTATTTATTCCATTCAATAATCTTGATATGTATGTAAGTATGTTATTATTGACTATAATGTAACCTACATGAAACCTGTATGCAAACTTTAATTCCTTCTGAATATATAAGCCTATTATGAAAATAAGAACTGTGATTTGATTATAAAAGCTTCGGATTGGTGATTGATGTTTGGATAAACATTACTGGATACAATTTTCAATATATTCTATATTAGCAAAACTCATCTAGCCTATGGAAGCATTTTAACTGCATGCGTAGTCTTTTTTTGAATTCATATATTTAGAAACTAGTTTGCTGGTATCGCACAATTGGCAAAGCATTAAAAAATCTACACCTAGCATAATATACTGGCACTTTCTTGAATAGCTCCACATTGTGAGCCTCCAAGAAAAAAATGCAGATTTGTTTCTTGTTGGATGAGCGAAGCGAAGACTCAATTTCCCCATACCCCCCCAAAAAAGTGACTGTTTTTTTTCGCGCTCCACAGGTCAAACGAAAATTCAAAATTAGTTGAAACTTGGCATACACAAGTGTCATTATCTAATTCGATGCTGTAAAGTTTTGAGGCGAAATCGGTTGAACCACTTCTGAGAAAACTCATTTTGAAGTTTTCAAAAATCCCATTAGAATAACCCAGACGAAAATATTCGTGAAATAATTTTCATCCGAGACATTTCAAATTCGCAGGGAATTTCATTATAACAATGAGACACATTATTCCGAACTTTCACTCAAATCAGATCAGCCGTTTTGATGTAAAAAAATATATAATGTAATTTTTTAAATCACTCAAAGCTATAATAAGATACCAATTAAATCCAAGCCACAGGTGTCACCTCTTGACTGTAAACGATTAAAACAAAGCCTTCTTTATTATCATAGAAATCAATAATGAAAAATAGGATGGCAGTGAAGTAATGGTTTGGATCTCAAGGTGTATATATATATATATATATATATATATATATATATATATATATATATATATATATATATAAATATATATATATATAAATATATATATATATATATATATATATATATATATATATATATATATATATATATATATATATATATATATTCATATAATAACCAATCCAAAGATAAGTTGATATGTTCCAGCTCATCCATCAACGCGACAACACATAACGCGTTTGCCTAGTGTTTAAATCATGCAGTTTGTCATGTGTTCCCGAAAATATATAAGCCAGCAACTGTCAATATTTCAAATTGTCTAAACACTGTAAACAGTGTTCTGCAAGAGTCTTTATACCAATAAAGCCATGGCTTAAATTTGAATATTTTCAATTTGAAGGTGAATATTTATTCTATCATTGTCTATATGTACGTGATTCGAAATAGAAATGTGAATAAAATGAACTGAAAATTGAATTAAATCGATATATATATATATATATATATATATATATATATATATATATATATATATATATATATATATATATATATATATTATTGTATAGGCTATATGTATAGACTGTATTTCGTTGTACGGCTTGGAGCATAAGTAAAAGTCTGTTTCTGTCGTTTGGTAGCTATTAAATCTAATGCAATATAACATGGTCGACTTGTTTGACCTGGTAGCAAAGAGACTTAGGCCTACTTATGCTTTATTCCACACAAGAAGAAGTTTGTCTATACTAACTAAATAATTGAAATGAATTTCATCATCATAGAAACTCACTGATGAAGCATCAAATAGTGTACGCTTGTAAAATATGATTGTATTTCTATTAGTCTGGTGCTCAAAAGTATATTAAACCCGCAGAAAACCACATTCATAAAATAAATGTATGATTGTATGTTTGTTGTTTTGGTAGACAATCTTCTTCCTCTATGGATACAAAGTATACAAAAACTACACCATATACATATTTTTCCTAAAACCTTAATAATCTATCTTTATTGTAAGATCGTATACACTTTCGTTTACAAAATTAAAAACTTCCTTAACAAAACGTGTCGGTGTAAAAGATCAACTATCACCCTAAATTCTCGCTTAACCGAAAGAAATATGATACCCCTCGCTCTAGTACGAGTTAGTCTTACCCTCCTTGTACCAGCTATTCTGCCTTATCAGCAGCCATAACCTAACCTTAGCGCGACGTTAAATCCAGCGTATTTTGCATTTTACCTCTGCTAACAACCAAGCCGCATATAACAGTAGCAAATCATCACTGCGATAAGCAAAAATAATAATATAAACTCGTTATGTGGAGGAAGAATACACTTTTCCAGGCAAGTTGGTGAATTTGCATCCAACTACACCCTGAATACAGTCATTTTATTTATTTATATTGGGTCTATAACGACGCACTGTAATGTAAGTTCTATTGACGTACGATGGATGATTGGTGAGGTTATGGGATGATGAGATGAAGGTTTCCTACGCTTATAGGTAGTTGGAAGGACAGTGGCATGAAAGTGGTCGCGTTCTATTTGCATTGAACATTCCGGTATGCACCTAGTGAAAAGAGATACCTCCAAATACCTTTGTAAAGATCGACGGCGTGGATCGAACCCAGGCCCGATCTATAACCTCACCTCTTGGTCACATGGACGAAATATTATGGCAATGTATGGGCGGAAACACTGAAATTGAACAAATCAAATATGCCATTATTATAATATTAATAAGTCCTTGAGGTACAATTGATTTTTGTTTTATGTTTGATTTGTTGTTTTTTTTATATTGGGAAACAATGATTCTGTAACAAGTTTCAATGTTGATAAAAATGAAATTGATTTGACTCCTTCAGTCCAATGAATAACTGCGATCCGCGATGTACTAGAAAAACCCAACTTCAACCGTAAAAACTCAACAGGTAAACAAAGCTTTGATCTTGTATGAGTTGTAGGCCTATACGTATGTAGATGTATCAAACCAATAACAATGGTGACTGGTGTATTTGCCAATGCCATGTAATATGTGCAAGACGGCTCATGAAAATTAGCTATGAATTCACACATCTATACCAACATCGCAGAACATTTTTTTGCTGACCAAAATATATTTTTGTTTGAACAATCCCTGACTTCGAAATTTCAACTTATAATTGGCATTAATTATTTAGCAATAATTTTGACATCCATCATCGATATAAATGAATGTTTATGCATTATTGTTTATGTATTTGTTTTGTTTTTGAACCCACTTCACAGATTGTAGTCGGTTTGCTTAATGAACATGAGTTTTTGTGGACTCACGTTGTTATCCGACTTAGAGTTGTAAAGTTTTGGGTAAAAATCGTTTTAGCCACTTCTTTTTCGAAAAATAATGCTGAGTTAGGTAGGCCATGCAATCATAAATCACGTTAAAAATTACTAGTCAAACGCGAAATATGCGTTGTAAGATGAGCGAGATATCTCAATAAGGTATAAAAGTCCTTGAAATAGTTTTACCCTTGCTACTTTATCGACTTTGGTATTCTACACACCTTGATATCTGAATAAGCTATAAAAGTCGATAAAGAAGTTCTACTCTTGCCACTTCATTGACTCTGGTATTCTACACACCTTGACGCATATAAAAAATACTTCATTGTTGGTCAACTCTTGAATCTAGAAAGGGGAGTGCGTTAACTGTTCGAAAAAAAAACTGTTCGAAAAAAAAACTGTTCGAAAAAAAAAGTGATCGAAAAAAAAAGTGTTCGAATAAAAAACTGTTCGAAAATAAAACTGTTCGAAAAATTAACTGTTCGAAAAGATAACTGTTCGAATATTAACGCAGTGGTTTGATATTTCGGTCAAGCTGTACGCGGGCGTGAGGGGGACTCTCCCTCCCCCTGAAATACTATCAAGACCTTTCAATAGCGCCAATTTTTTAACCGAGCAGTTAAATTTGATCTGTTAATATTCGAACAGTTAAATTTTC
>OZ023328.1:21040217-21232717 GCA_964007535.1 Brachyptera risi
AAAATAAGACATGTCAAACACGGTATGACGCCATGCTGTAGTACAGTGTTACCATCAGGGGTTATATTAGTGCGCAGTTGACCCTAATATGCGCAGTTCTAAACTTGAAAAATGCAGCTCTTAATTTCAATTTGCGCAGTTGTAAAATTTAGTCCATGTTTAATAATGCACTAATAATACTAATAATACAAATAATGCATTAGTATAATGAATTAATAATGCAGTATGAAGCAACAGTCTTAGGTTCTACATATTCCCAAATAGTAACGAGATCATTTAAAAAACAAAGTTTTTCAAAAAATTCCCTGCGGGGCTGTAGTCCCCCCCCCCCCCCAGTCTCCGCGCGGAACCCTCTTCTTTATATGATTGATTTTCTTTATGCGCAGTTTTAAATTTTCACTAATATAACCACTGGTTACCATAAATTGCATACACAATCCCAAAGCAATTCCATAATTTGAAAATTGATACTGTTACAGACCTGCAGTATATTTTTTCAATTGACTCTAATTGAATTCACCATAAAGCACTAAATGCCTTTTTTGTATTGGGCATTTGCTTAAACGTCAGTGTAGCAAATGTGCGTAGTATGATTCACATTCCGCTGTAAAAACATGAAGATGTACAAAGTAGGTATTTTTTACACTGATCAACATGCATGCATACATGCATGCACATGCATTGGTTGGATACAAAATTGCAGTTTTTCCCTGGATGTGTCAACTACTGGTATGAGGAATAAATTTCAAGGTGAACATTGGAGTTGAGGAAATTGATGTAATTGGTAGCTCGATGTTTTTCTCAGGATGTCCAGGAATATCCGGAGCCAGATCCGTTGGCGGGCGTAGAAATGCTGGAGTTCTTTGGGCAACGTCCCTGGCGTCCGGGCAAGCTTAGTGCGGAGCCACCTGATCCTGCTCGAGAGAAGCTAGGTATACAAGCTCTGCAGTACAATGAAGTTCACAACGTTAACCATTCGGTGAGTTCCTCGTCTTACATCTGCCACCAACGTTGAATGGCGTGTCTCGTTAAATGTAAACTGGTCATGTGATGAAGTTGATGTCATGGACAGGTAGCTACCGTACTGTAAGTCCCGTTATTGAGATTATAGATCTTGGTGAGTATTTGTTATCAAATCAGGCTATTGAACTTGATTGTGTTCCAGAATTCAGCGCTGAGTTTGAAATTTTGAAAAGTTGCGCCATTATTCAGCCAATATTGAATACATAGTGGGAAATTTGGTAGACCATGTTGAAATGGTGGACGTGCAGATAGAGTATGAGATCTCAATTTATAGTAGAAATACAGTAACCCTTTTTGAGATGCGTATCAAGAATAGTATTTTTCTTAACAGAAATCAATAAATATTGTAAACATATTTCACACGTCAAATAGGGCTATAAGCCCTACATTTGAGTTCTTCCTAGTTCCTAGGTCGAGACATTATTTATTGAAAAATATTTGCATTACTGAATGATGTGGTAATATTTGCTCGTTGCTTTGGCAGATGATTATTATTGGATTGCTCGGCTCAGCTATATCTCAGTTCAAGACGTATCGCTGTCCTCGTATGCGACGCCAGCTGGTCGTGCAAATGGCAGACGAATATTATAACTCACAAGACTACGGCAAAGCACTCACGTAAGTTGAATACTCTTCGTAACGAAGTTATATTCCATTGTTTATGATAGGTTTATAATTACTGATGTTCTAGCACATTTTTAGCCAATCATTCATTTCCAGGTGAACTTGCCACTGTCTGCGTTCGTATTATGTCATTTGAAAGTTTGGAAGTTATTAAAAGTTTGTTTTATTAGTGAACTATTGTAGAAGTTTGTAAATTTGCATATTCGTTGAATCGGCTCATGTTCAAGCAGAACTGGAGAGGAGTTAACCCGCCTTCTCTTTCATTTCCAGGCTTCTGACTCACATGCTGTGGGATTACCGTAGTGAGAAGTGGTGTCGTCTTATCTCCAGCATCCTGTCACGAGCGCTGAGCTGTGCATTCTTGTCCGCCAGTATACAAGACTACGTCCTTTTCTCATTGGAAGCTCTTGGCCCATCGGTCACGCTGGCGCCGCTTGAAAAGACGCGGATCTACGGAAACCTGTTGAAAGTGTTGGACAAGGCGGTGCCGGACGCAGAACCTGACCTGCAAGACGCGGAGGTGGAGAAAGCCGCGAAGCTGTGGACGAACACGGCGCCAGGGGAGCTGGCAGTCGACATGAATAACATATTGGCGTGCGTAGAGACCAAGGCGAAGTTCACAGAGTCAAGCTACCAGGCTGACCAACACGTTACCATAGAGGTGTTTATTAGGTGAGTTTGGCAAAAAAGAAAGTCGAAAAGTTATTGTTGGCATTTATTAGGCCTTACTTTTAGGCAACTAGCTGTCAAGACGGCAGCTTATAGACTATGATTAGTTTAATTACTGTCAACTGTCCTGAAAAGACTAGGTTATTTCAAAATGAACAAATAAGTTTGTTTCAGCCTTGAAGTTGACAACCCTAGGCACACCAAGCATTTTTCAATGGCGCGCGCCATGGTACAAAATTTTTATGAGAAGTATTAATATTTGAAAAGAACATATGAAGATATAGAAATGTGTATATTTATTGTGTATGAATAAATCAGTAGAACGTGATTTTATTCGAATATGTACCTTTTTATCAAAAATTCAGTACTGTATTAAGAACATTTTCCTCACATTCCATCATCCATCAACACCATCATAATTTCTATCTGAATTGGAATAAGTTTGTCCTGGCATGACAAGCTTGTTAGAATGACAGAATAGTATTATGACATCCTTATTCCGTACTGAGAATGTGTGTCAACTCCTCTTCTAGTCCATGTACATGTTGAGCACTTCTAATTCGTTTTTGTGGCTTGAAAGTCGTTTTATTTTTAATCAGAAGACCAAGTTATCAAAAGTGCTTAATTTAAGTAATAAGATATTCTGTTGACTTCCAGTACTGTAGGCATATATAAGAAAAATGTAAACTTTTTATAACTCCCATAAAAATTGTGGAACAATCACACCGCAAACGACGCGTGAAATAATTTCCAGGAGCGTGTGTCCTCACCCGCTGCAGTTCTCTCGCTTGTCGGTCACCATCAACAACCCGAGCCACAGTTCAGAGTTTGCCGTGTGCGAGACCGACAACCCGATGTTGTTGTTCCAATGTGACGAGGTGAAGCGTTTCGTCGTTCAGTTCCTGCCTACTGCAAACGACGTCGGCAAAGACATACAAATCGGCTCGATCCTGTTGCACCTCGGCTCTTCTGAGGGGCGTTGCGCCGTGTTGAGGTTCACCAGTGCCGCAACGGATGCCGTGCCGGATACAGCGGCGCAGCATCTGCACCACTTCAGGTAAGAATTGGCGGAGCCTTGTCACTCCACCAACTTGAGCATAACTCTAAGCGTTATTAAATAAGTCAAGATGCCGAGGGCTTCTGAGAGTGTGAGATTTTATGTTGTAAACTCTCACAACCATAGTTTTTTGAAAATCAATCGAATTTAATTTTCATTTTGTTATGCCTACTAAAGAAAAACTGGATTTCCGCAATACAGAATTTTGATCAAATTCGCTTACATACTGAACACGATTCATGATCGACCACAAAAACGCCTTCAGTCTGGCCACGTGTGGATAGGTTCAATGGAATAACAGTTTTTCAATTCATAAATTAAATCCAAGTTGCTCACTGAGGCGAGTGACCGAGTGATTAATACACTTAACCGTCGTTCAGGAGACCAGGATTTGATTCTCGCCATGATCGACTATTCTGACAGGGTTTTTTCAAGGTTTCCCTCTGTCGTTCCCTTTGTCAGGTCAATACTAGGATGGTTCATCAACAACAGACCACGACCAACCCCTCCCCAAGTATCCTAAAACACTCAATAAAACAACCTGTTTTCTGATCAGCCCATCATCTCATATATCGTTCACTGACGCCAATAAATCGTTGACATCAGTACAGTGCATCGTCAAACCCAATATAACATAAATTCAAGTTGCTGCTCTTCCCACTTCATATCAATATTTCTGTAATTTGAATATTCTTGTTAGCCATTTCACGCATGTGCTGTCTATCACACTGAATTGCAGACCAGCACCAGTGAATATGCCGGACTTTGATAAAGTAGAGGGCCGTGCGTGCGCGCAGATCGTTCCGCGAGACTCGAAGCTGGAACTGGAAATGACGCACGACTGGCCCGCGCTGCTCGGAGAGTGGTATCCTATCAGCGTGGGCTTGCGCAACGCAGAAGATGCAACCATCACCGGCGTGGTAGTTCACGTCAGTTTGCCGGCCAGTTCCGACGCAGACCCGGGCTTGGAGCAAGCTAGTGAGTACAAAATCTGGGAAGAAAGACGGATAATGAACTTGCAGCGTTTATAGGGCTTGATAGGGTGCTAGGTAGAAGGAAATCAGCAGTAAAATAGTTTGTGATACATCCAGCTTAGGCCTAACGATAGAGACTAGAAAGAACGTAAGGATTCAGAGGTTTAGCAAAGATGTCAACAAATTTGTTTCCATGAAATATCATTATAATTGGAGATGGGCATCGACTTTAAAATTGAAATCGATTATCGATTTTTTTTTATATGGTCAAATCGATTAAATAATTGATTAAAACCATCAAGTTACCAAAAAGTTAGTTTTTCGTATTTCTGTAGTTTGCCGCTTATTTCACGATTTTAAATTTGAATTCTTTGTTCTCATTGGTTGTTGAAAGTTCTCGTTATGCATCGCGTAATATGTTGTTTGAGGTTAGATGTATTAGAACAGTATGTTATCTCTCGTTCACAGTGGTGGCAGTACACAAAATCCTCAGTCAAGATTTGAGGTGAAGTTGAATCTTGATTCTTAGCACAAAACTCAGAATTCAACCACACATCACTTCTCAAATTCGGAGGCGTAAACAGCGTTTTCTTCCCACTCCTAGATGTAGACGCCATTTTTAGCAACTAGTTGAATCGCTTTGGTGATGGCCTCAAACTTCCGTTTTTTAGGCCAGTATCAATACCTCGTTAACCAGCAGGCCTGCTAACCTGCGCGCGCGAGGCAATTTGAAAAGCGGCATTTTCAAAATATGTTACAGATCGGAGATATTGATTATTCGATCTAGCAATATCGATTCATCAAATATTTTGCGTGATCGATTAATCAAATCGATTAAATTGATTCAGTGCCCATCTCTAATTATAATTATCATTATGATATTTGATTTTAATACATAGAGTAGGCATACCAGCATAACTAGGATCTATTGGCATCAGATCAATGATTACAGTTAGGGCCTAACCCTCGTTATTTCAAATTTGGGTACCGGTAATTCAAAATTCGTCATAAGTCGAAGCAATCTCGGTTACTCCCCAAGTAAACCTATGTTGAATATAATATCAAATAATTTGATACCAGTACTCCAAAATTCAGATCATTCATAATTCGTACTCTTTTTGTCCCCCAATCACTAATTTATATCGTAGAATTATTGTTAAATTTTAAGTTTGTTTTGACTCATAAACTTGACTCTAGTGTAATGATATGGTGGGATGATGAGATGAAGGTTTCGTACATAATGGGAAGGATAAATGAGTCTATATAATTATATTGTAGGAACCATCCTGGCATGAATCTTGTAGGTTATAAAACTCAACATTTCTGAAAATGAAAAATGGAATCTTCTAGAAGTGTCACAGAAGAACTGAAATGATTTGTTTGCCAACAAGTTGATCGTGACATTTTTATCCTGTTGCTCAGCTGACGATGTCGTTTTACATTTTAGCTCAACTCTGTGAGGACGTGAACGGAGAATTATTGTCGCTGCCGATGCAGTTGTCATTCCAAGACTTGCAGAAAAACGAGACGACTGAGAAGACATTCTTCTTGAGAGCACATCGAATAGGCGATAGAAATCTAACCGCTAAAGTACGATCACTTTCTATGTCTTTCGAGCATTCTCTTCATCACAATGTTACAGCTTTTGCAAAGAAAGCAACTTACGTAAGAGGTCGCAGGCGCTCGTATTTCACGCCGCAAATTCTCACGGCTATAATTTTTGAGATATCAATATGATTGTTTTTGCATTCTGTTAATACAGTCGGACCCGCATATAACGAATTTCAAGGGGAATGAAAATCTGTTCGTAAAAACAGAATTTCGTTATAGAGATTTATTGCTTTTTTTCATAACAGCACTTGAATTTTAGAGATTTATAAAGATAGGCCTACATTTACGACTTAGGCCCTAGTATAGTACTGTATTAGGTGACATATTATCATCGCATCGTATCATCACTCAGTATGTTTGTAGAAAGTAATAGAAAACAACAATGTTCTTTCATAAAGAACTCATCATCTGCCATCACATGACACCACCACTCCCCACTTCTCGTGTTGTATTTCCTAGGTTACAGGACACTATCACGAATGGAAATGAAGGAATGTAAACAAAAAATAGATAAACAAAGTCATTGAAGATGTCACCATCACGTTATTATTTAGTGCGCGTTGAGCGAGTGTTTTGTTTTGGGCCGTTCCACTGTGCCAGGGCCGGGGAGGGAGGGGGGTGCAGCAGGAGTTATGACCACGTGCTGTACGCGTCACCAGCTGCTACGATGTACAGTCCGTTCAAAATAAATGTAACCTGAAAATAAATTCACGCAAAATGCTCTGATTTTCGAACATTTTGTTGGAAATAGCTGAAAATAATGAGCAAAATATGCTGAAAAGTGACAAAAAATTCGTAATAACCGAATTTTGAAATATAAATCACTTCGTTATAGGTCTTTATTCAACATTGTAAGGATATGAGATTTGAAGGGGGATGGTAATTAATTCGTAAAAACCGAAATTTCGTTAAAACCGAGTTCGTTATATGTGGGTTCGACTGTAATTGAAAAACAGAGGTTACCGCATTAACAGAATTTTGAACAAAAAATTAGTAATTTTTCAAATTCTTCAAATGAAAAATGAAAAAATTTCGTGTTGGCGAAAACCTAGATAGACCCCCTACATATTTTTGAATACCAAAAAAAAAATGGAATGTGAAATATAGCAAAAGTGTGAGCTAGGGAATTAACGGCGTTTATGTGAATATGAGTTTGGCGGGCTAGTCTACGGAGTTGCGCCCTAGCACACGATGCATGTTTAACTCGAGTCTGAAGCGAGCGAACAGCGAGCCCGTGTAGAACGCCTGCAGCCTCTTAAGATGCTACTACTCAATATTAGAGAGCAGTAGAGAATAAGATCCCAAAATTTGCGTTCATTAACATCTTCTAATTTTCTCAAGAATAAAATATTATAGCTTACTACTTCGATAGTAAATTTTGAGACAGCCTATGTAATGCTATCTATTAATAGTAGGGATGACTTCGATTATTCGAGAATCGATTACTAATCGATTCTACTACCAAACGACTCTCAAAACCGAGAATCGATTATTTTGCTTTTTTTTTTTGGTGCGAACTATACTGATTTCCGAGTTTACGCGAGCGACGAGCGTGCTTCGTACTGTCGTAGCAACTCGTATTTGAAGGGGAAGCACATGGCCACTTCGCGCGCACGTGTCCATGTCAATGGCCATGTTATTGGTTGTTGTCACTCAAGTCCCCTCTACCCCTTCCATCAAAGTCTTCATTTTCGGTAGAGGTCTGAGTGACGCATACGCCTTCCCCTTCCAAATTCCAATGTCAGTTCCGGATAATTATCGTTGAGTGGGGTCATAATTGTTTGTTTTTTAAACCCCAGATTTTATTTATACCACCACAGCTTACGACTTTTCCTATTTCCTTCACTTATAAGAACTCAAACAATTGAATTATAATTGCTGTTGATTGATTAAAATAATTGCTGCGTGTTTATTTTATTTTGTAATCAATATTTGCAAGAATATGAAACGTGCGAACGTGAGTTTTGTTTGGGCCGATTTCGAAAAAAACTACCAAACTACAGAAATCCCATTACCATTGTTGATATTGCAATTTCTTTCAACAACAAACAACAGTACTCTTTAAAGGAATTCCACTCTTATCTCTGATTCTAATCCCTTCACAAACTGTCATGTTATCTCCAAACAATCAGATGCCTCCTGCACCACTCGTATTTGCTGTCTCGTGTTTCCCTAACATGAGCGCTCGGTTGTCTTCGTCTTCGTAACAAACGTAAACAAACAGTAAGTGATGGCTTGGTGAGGGGGGGTGCATTTGGTTGCTATGGTTACGTGACCTTGTATGGTCGAAAATAGCCGATCAGTACAGTGCATACCAAAGCAACTGCAACTGCTAATAACGACGTAAAAACAGCGCGGGAAGTTTTGAACAAGTATAAATTGATACCAGCAACATTTATTGTCCCAAAAATTTTCAGAATCGATTCTTAGTCGATTCTGGGCCCTAGACAATCGATTCTGAATTTTCAGAATCGAAGTCATCCCTAATTAATAGTGATGTTAGCAAGATAGTAAGCATTGGCATTAGGCCTATCCATTATTTGATATAACCATGTCTGTGTATACACATGTGGCAGTGGAAGCTGTATAATGCTAGCGTTATTCACTACAGGTTGTTTACGTTCTGCACGTGAATGACAAGGAACGATCAGGCGCCAAGGCAGTTACCGTAACGGTGCCTGTTGTCAAACCGTTTGATGTGACAGCTAAATTCTTCTCGCTAAAGTTCGAACCGATCACGAAGACGTTTGCTAGGGAGCCGTTCGTGGTTATGCCTTATGTGACGTGCGTTTCGCCATGCCCACTGGTCATCAACAACTCGGGCGTGGAACTCGTGAGTATAGTGGACATGATATATATTAATATAACTTGATTTAATTTTTGGGTTGCTGTTTGATTTCAAAATTTACGGTGATTCGATATCGTTAGTTGAATATTCATTATTCGATGAATTTGATATCAAATCAGAAACAATTATCAATATCGATTGAATATCAATATAAAATATTGTGAATTGATAAAATAATACATTTCTGTCAGCAATTCATAGTAACTTGGAATAACTCGATCATTAACCTCAAGCCGAAGCTCAGTGCACTTTCGTTTGAACCACTTTTGAAAAAAAGCAGTTCTAAATTTTGAAAAACTTCTGAAGACATGGATAAAATATTATTCAAATCAATTTTAATATTCACCAAATATGAACGATGAACATATCAATTATCAATTTATTACAAATTTATAGGCCTACATAAATTGGGCCAGCCATTTGAAAATTGTTTGTAAAAAGCTCGTCTCAAATCGTCTGACCTATGTAATAGATTAATATAATTCTGCTCTAGTCCCAACAAGTGAGATCGGTGGACACAAAGATCCAGTCTCAGTTACGAGGAGTTTGCCTAAAGAACAAGGAAACGGGAGCCGAGGCTATCTGTGCCATCATTGACGAACCAAGTGAGCAACCTGTCGCTCTCGGTGTCTATACACTACTGTGGAAGAGGTAACTCACTGTTATACTTTTGTATCACCGGTATATATATTGATAGCAGAGATAAAATTAGGATTCATTTTTTTGAGCAAATTTAAAATTCAAATTTTGAATTGGATTGCATTTCAAACTTCAACAAGAACCAAGTGAGCAACCGCTGCTCTCGTTGTCTATAGGCGTACACTACTATAATGGAGGTAACTCTTCTAATCCTGTTCCACTCTTATTTTAAATGCACACAGAGATGAAATTATAATTTATTTTTATGAAGAAAATTTGAGATCCAAATTTTTAAATGCCCTTCTCAAAATACGCTGTGAGAATAAAAGTCAACAATATTGAAAACAATAGCATATGACACGGATCGTAGTAGGCCTACTTATTAATATTTTCCAATGAAAAGATGATAAAATTTTATACAGTAAAATGTATAAGCATCCCTCAAATCTCACTGCAGCCTCAATGCTCATTTTGTTCCATTACTAGTAATTTATTCCCATTTTGTGTTCATCCATTCAATTTAGCTTCATTCTGACATCTGCGTTTCATTGTATAAATAATGATTTTGCTCGCTCATGCGTTGTATTTCGGTTGCAGAGAAGGCAGTAAAGGTTACGTGACGAGCAGTACAGTAACCATGCCGACAGTGATCGTCGAGCCTGCACCACTCTACGTGGAAATGACGTTACCGGCACACGGTTGGGTGCGCACACCCATGGCGGTCTCGTACAGTGTGCGCAACCATACGGCACAGCTGGTTGACCTGGAGCTCAACATGGAGCCAAGTGACGCATTCATGTTTGCCGGACATAAGCAGGTACGTTTTTTATTTTAATATTTACTTTGGAATCGGAAGGTTTCCAATGAATAATGATGAATGACCTTATAATGGGCATATAATATACTGTATCGGATTCGATTATTCTCAACTGTGTTTCATTAAGGCCCAGTATTACCACGGCCAGTTAGTATTTATCTGAGAGTTGGTGAAAACAAATAGCATAAGTAACCATGATGATAACAAGTTTGAACTGTCAGATGAAGGCTAACTGGACTTGGTAATACCGGGCCTAAATGTATCAAAATGTCCACAAGTCACAAGTAGCTAGCTGTAGAGCAACCTCAACACTGGATAGACCTATAAATATGCGACATCCGAAAGTACAGTGAAGTGATTTTTTGGGGATGGCTGAATCTCTACCCCTTGGAAAGTCGTCACTCGTTTAGGTCGTCACTCAGAAAGTCGGTTCTTATATATAATTGAATGTATTAATTGCATCTCTACCCCTCGGAATGTCTGTTCCATGGAAACTCGTCCCCCGCTATTTGAATATACGAACACAATTACTGAAACTGGGTTCTGTGGAAAGTCTTCCCCACCCAAGGTCGTCACCAATAATATTACATCTCACGTTGCCGCGAGTGTTACGTCTGAAATCTGTTTCAATAATTTTGTGAAGTGACTATATATATATGACCACGTGTATTTAGATTTCAGTTGGAACACTCGCGGCAACGAGAGATGTAATATTATTGGTGGCGACCTTGGGTGGGGAAGACTTTCCACAGAACCCAGTTTCAGTGATTGTTTTCGTATATTTTAATAGCGGGGGACGAGTTTCCATGGAACAGACATTCCGAGGGGTAGAGATGCAATTAATACATTTAATTATATATAAGAATCGACTTTCTGAGTGACGACTTGAACGAGTGAAGACTTTCCAAGGGGTAGAGATTCAGGCAACCCGATTTTTTGTGACTTTGCGGCAGTCATCTGGGCAGGGCTTGAAGAACGCTCAGTGAACAATGCGACATCAATGAAACAGAAAACACTAGTAAAAATTGAGTAAGAATCAGTTCTAATCTCGAGGATGAATAATAAAACAAAACCATAATCCAAAGACCAAAAGCCTTTTATATAATATTAAAAGAACAAAAATTAGGACTGAGCGTGGATCAAACTCAACCCCTTTGCTCCACAGACAGACGTACTATCCAGTACTCTAAGCAGTAAGCTCTCGAAAAGGTTGGTCTATTGAAATATATTGTGCTACCAACGACTACAATGGGTTTTGTGCCAATGTGACGATTAGATAAGATGTTGTCGAAACAGACCCATCACGACTCGGCCGCCTGTGAATGTATCATTCATAACTCAACTAGAACAAGGATAGTATAAAATGACAAATATTTGACTGATCGTGAACATTTCAGCTCCAGATGTGCTTGCTGCCCGAATGTGACCGCATCCTGCACTACAACCTGTACCCGCTTCTCTCCGGGCTCGTACAACTGCCGAGGCTGAGACTCAGTGTCGCGGATCGGGCAGGAGAGTCTCCTCTCAAGCAGGCGCAAGTCGTCGAGCTGCTTGAACGAGCTCTTCCCACGCACGTTTATGTCATGGTAAGTCAATTTGATAGAATTTCACAAGCATTTCTTCATTCGATTGAGTAAACATAATTTTCTTATTTTAAATTCCTTTGTGATTCGATTTACGTAGGCCCTACAATAAACAAGTTGTTTTATAGACCTAATAGAGCTGTACATTTAGTACATGCTGCAGTCACATTATGTGGTCAAATGAAGAATATATACTAAAACTCTAAAACTAGAAGAAAATGTACATGCACACTCCACACGTAATCTAGGAAAAGATTAAGTGTTGAATGTGCGTAGATTTTATTTTAACATTCATTTTTGACCAAACCATTTTGTGTGACTCTAAGTGTACTAGACACTAGTTAGTACATTGACTGTAGACCCACCCTTGGTAAGGTTTATTTTTTGATCTCTTTCTGATAGTGGTCTTACCTTTGTTTCCTATCTAGAAATAACGCGCAAAAAATTGCTTGGGAAATTATAGTGATATATTTTACAGAAAATGTTCCCATTATCAAATGTTGAACATCAATACCAGTACTGTACCTAGTACCAAGGCTAATCTGAAGCTCCTTGTGCTAGTACAGTAGAACGTCGTTTATACGACTTTCAGGGGACTGAGAAAAAAAATCGTATAAATGGATAAACGTATAAATGATTTATTAATGAATCTGGGTTCAAACATTTACCCACTGCATAATCAATGTTTTTTTTTGGTCTTTATTTTCTTGTGTATGATGTTTTTGGTCTGGTCTGTAAGTTAATACGCGTCACAGCTCTCCCCTCCGCCCCCTCACCAACCCTCAAGCCACTACAGCATGCCATTATGTCCTTGAAAGCTCTCAGATGACATGTGCTTTGTGAGAGACAGACGCAGACATTTACCAAAGCTCATAGCAACCAATTAACACTGTCCACACGACTCCTAGTGTGGCATTTACTTCAAATGTTTGACATGACATTGACAGAATTACATTTTTTCGTTTTTCTGTCCCTGTTAGAGAGAGAATATTATTGAAATGACATTTGACTTCAAACAATGAAAAGCGATCATCATTGCTTTTTTAAAATACTTCGATTTTGAAATCACTTTTTGTTGACATAAAAGAAATGCGCTCCTGCACACGCCTTGCATACCCCCTACCCCCCTCCCCACATTATCAGCTGTCACTGGCTGGGCAAATGTGCCAGTGTGATTGCAACATTCTTGGCAGTGTGCTTCCAAACCTTGAAGTTGGAGGTCCTGTTGCTCTAAAGAGTGATGTTTGGTTTAGGAAAATGATGCGTCTCTTCATGAATATAAGTGATTTAGAACTAGACAATATCTATAAATATTTTTTGGGGTGGGAAAAACCCGGGTGGGAGTGGAGAAGTCATGATAAGGTGGTATTTTTACTAGGAAAAACAGGTGTGCTTACGCATGTGTTGTTTACGTTTTGGGATTTTTACGACTTTATGATGAACACCTGACTGGAATTATTGAAAATGTTGGAAGGAGACAAGAAATTCAGTTGTATAAACGAAAAGTCGTGAATAAATGAGTTGTATAATAGAAGAAATTTGACATTTAGTCTTATGAAGAATGGTTGGGACCACCTGGAAAAGTCGTATAAATGTAAAAATCGCATAAATGAGAATCGTATAACTGACGTTCTACTGTACTGCGCTATTACCTAGTAGGCCCTATATTACTACTGAATAAAAGTGAAGACCATTATTTGGGCTACTGCCAGACCCTGAGTTGTGTAGGCCTACATTGGAATTTCCTATTTTTCATTTGTGTATTATGCTATTTTGTACTCTACACTAATCAACGAAACAATTGAAAAAAAGGAGAAATATTAAGAACTTGGGCCTATTATGAAAAAAAATTTTAAACGGAAAATATTCCCCAAAATACTCTTCCAGAAAACTTACGAGACTACTTTTATTTCACACTTGAGTACCGGTAGCTTTGAGTATCAGCTTCACCCAGTTTTTAAAACTAGTCTACTCCTTTTAACCCACCCCTCTCCCCTCGTTATTTTATCTGCTACACCAGTCAACGAGTGTGACCGTTTTATCTTCATTTGTTGCAGCCACAAGGGAAGAAGCCCAACACTGTTGCCATGACGATTGTATCGTAAGAGAAGAAATTTAATTCTTGTAGATAAACAAGAATCAACAAGAATAGGCCTAAGGTGAACAACATGTTTTTCATGTTTGTTGGTTGTCATAGCCAAAACGTAGGGCCTACACTCCGCAAATGGCTGTACCACCTAACTAACAAAAACGTAATTGTTCATAAGATCATTATTAGTTCAGTGATGTTAAATACGCAATATTCTTGGCAACTACTTGATACGATTGCATTCCAGATTGCACTGTATCTTCATCAATGGTTAAATAATAATTTCGAGCATTTCTGTTTGTCTAAATGTAGCGCAGGTGTTATGAATGCCAATGGACGTGTATGAATCAGTCAAAAAGTTATTCACGGAAAAAGTGTTCGTTCGTATGTGGCATTGCGGTTTTACAGACGATACGTTTAAAATATCAAGTTTATCGTGTAGGCCCAAATAATGTATTTGGGTTCCCGAAAAAAGTTTTAGTATGTGTTCCAGGAACAATACGTTTGAAATATTAAGTTTATTGTATATAATAGGCCTGAATTAATTTATATGCGTGTCAAATTATCATGGCATGGCTGCTTTTATAAAACATGTGTGTCAATTTCTACCATTAGGAGTCATCAAAGAGTAAACCAGAGACTATTGTTTTCTGCAAAGTGCATTGCCAGTGCAATGTAATTTCAACTTTAGAGGGTGTAGATGGTAAACCGTAGTTATTTAATTCAAACTAGCCCTTCTTGAAATCTGATTGAACAGCATCTGTTCACCCTACAATATATATTACATAGGTACTTCACAGGCACGAGGGTACTCGAAGGGTACACAGTATTGACCAAATGCGGCAGATGGAAAAGTACACTGAGTATTTTATTCTAAATTTCTATAACAGCGTCTATAACAATTTTTGCGTAAATACTATTTCTTTCACCCCTATGATTCTCAATACGTACCAGTAACATAATCTTCAAAAACATGAAATTTCTTAAATTTTCCTGCGGGGCCAAACCGTGCATACAGTGTGATAGCAAGTCATAAAATTAAATGGCAAGATTCAGGTCCTTCTGATCTTTCACCTGACCATGAATGTACTCCGTATAAATAAATAGCTTTACTTTATAATATCAAACATTAATTACGTATTTACGTACCATAATAGAGTAGCACAGAAAAAAGAAAGATTTAATCCTTTATCTGTGATAATGGGCCATATGTGCCACAAAATGTTCTGTCGACCCCTATATTCATAGGACGTCAAAGCTATATCATACAGGCAATATCTGGGATCATCTCAGCCCATGCTGAAATTCTATTCAAGTGATGTATACTTGCAATGTAAACAATGCAATGTATCTGTATTGCGATCAGTGATGAGGCGTGAGTTTTGTAGAAAGGCATGCAGTGACAAGAATTGGTCGTTATGTGGTCAAGATTTAGGAAAAAGAGTTTGCCTAGCTGCCGGAGACCTTTTGCCACTGATTGCAATGTTGGTTTTGATACGAATTTGCTATGCATATACGGTAGTACTTTTACTTTCCTCATTTTCTATCCCGGCCACAATTTTCATAAATATTAAATATGAATCAACTTCTATTTTGGTCACTTTAATTGACCACTGTATGCAATGCATACTGCGTATATATGTTGTGCGTATGTGCTATGCGTACATTAGAATGTTGTACTTTGGTTCGTACTAATTGTATTGTTTTATTTGGTGTTTTTGCTGTATTTGGTTCCACTATATACATTAGTGTGAAGCTGAAGTTGAACCATTTACAACATAGGTATTGTTAATAAGAAAGAAAGTTGGGAAAGTTGAAGTACATAATATTTGCTATTATATTGTAAGTGTTCTACTTCAATGCATATTGGATTTCTTATTTATGTTATAATTTATGATTTATAATAGTGGGGCTATAGTCAGATATAGAAGTTGTCAACTTGAATTGACATACCATATATTTATATATTTGTCCTCGCAAGTTGTGTCATGCCAGAGAATGATTGTATGTAATGGGTAATTTACAACAGTTTCACTTTTCTCTGTAGCCTTACTAGGCATATTCTTGCACCATTTGTAACTAATTCACTTTTATTTCTAAAGGCCTGCTCTTGTTTTATACATATTAGTTATCTCATGTCTACAATTTATATATAAATACAGTACTGGTATGGCTCTTTTTGAACGGCTCATAGTCATGTACGATGCTGTGAAGCTTGACTTTAATTATACCAACCTGCCACCATAACTACAACGTGGCTTAGCTTGCAGGTCTGAATATAGTAACTGAATTCATTTTGGCAATGTATTTGTACAGATTAAAGACTGGTCCATCTCACAGTATTTGTAATAAGAATGTTCAAATTGACAAATTTGAAATTATACATATTAAAATTGTTGCTAAATAACGAGGGGCATTTTTACACATTATTTAAAATTTATGGCCCGGGTGCATGACCCCATACACCCGGGTACATGAATGGGCGTATTCACCGGCTAACTCGACTTGGCTGGTTTATGCTCCCGGTGACAGCTACAAATTCCTTATTGTGTTGACTTCGTCGCCTGCAAAGATTGCTATTATATGACAACAGAGTGCATCACTGTGCAGTATTTTGTTTGAGTATGTGTCTCATTTATGAGTACTAGTCAAACGCGAAATATGCGTTGTAAGATGAGCGAGATATGCCAATAAGATATAAAAGTCGTTGAAGTAGTTCTACCCTTGCTACTTTATCGACTCTGGTATTCTACACACCTTGATATCTGAATAAGCTATAAAAGTCGTTAAAGTAGTTCTACTCTTGCCACTTCATTGACTCTGGTATTCTACACACCTTGACGCATATAAAAAATACTTCATTGTTGGTCAACTCTTGAATCTAGAAAGCAGTGGATCTCGACAACTTAATTCTGTCACAATTTGTATGATATATTTTATGAATATTATCAGTCATTTTATTTTTTTTCTCCAAAACGACTGATCAGAATTGCTTACAAAATCGTAATAATGTGTAAAATCCATGTATACACATTTAGAGAAAATTCCATCCCATTTGGAGAGATTTTATTTTTCAATAAGCCCAGCCAAATCTTATGGGGTTTTTATAAACTTTGCGATGATTTTTCTCAAAATCGGTCCGACCGATTCATTCCAAAAACTATACAGTTCTAAGTTGGATGAGTTTGCGTGTACAAAAAAAGTTTCAAGTTGATCAGTCAACCCTTGCGACATGTGGAGTGCTTACAAAAAAAAAAAAAAAACACAGACAAAGCCCTATAAGAGTGGGATGGAGACTTCGCTACACTCATCAAAAATCGTCGATTCGCTCGTTGTCCGCGCTTAGGTATGGCAATCAGAGCCATGGTGTACATTTCCATTTAATTTCAAGAAGGGTGGAATTGATGAATAAATGCTGCGTTTATGTGGAAATAACTTGCATCCATTATATTCACTTATTGATAACATATAAATCCATGCAAATCAAACAAAAACACATTAATTCATTCCTGAATGTGTATCACCAAACTTCAAACCTTCTTAACCTTTTTCACTTTTTTGGAGTTGGCTGGTTCATGCACCCAGGCCCTCAATTACACTACCATGCTTCCTGTCACGCCGCTTGGAAAAAAGTGTCTGGAGTAACTCGAGAGGCATGATACATCATGTCATTGTTGCCATTGTCAATCATCTATCAAGTGGCACATTGTTCACGTTGTAGTTTGGTTCACATTGCAGACATTGATACCTTTATTTCAACATCCCAGTTATTACGCTATATCAATCATCATACTCTTTGTTATCAAATTCAATTTATTGCAGTTGCAGTTCATTCATGTTATTCATAGTGTTCCTACGTTCAACCTAGACCAGTTCATAATCCTGACCTAACAATGAAAGAAGTGAATTGAAGGTGGACCTACAGGATACAGGTCAATATTGTTGTAAAATAAATGGAAAGACAATTTTGTGAGGTTTCAGATCAGCCACTTGAGCAAGCGATTCTTCTTATATACCGGTACACTGGTAGCAATTTAAGCCCACCTACTTTTTATGTTATGCCTTGGATATGAAGTTATACACAGTAAAATAATGTTGGAAAAATTTATCAATTCAAATATTGTAATAGATAGAAGAAATGAAGATTTAAAAAAAAAGCAGTAGACCTACTAATAATAATATCAAATATTCCCTTTCCCAATCCAAATATTTGTATTGTTCATTGTCCCCTAACACATGTTCATTGTACCTCAAGACGTTTTACTTTTTATCAGATGAGTTGCATTATCATTAATTATTTCTTCTCAAGTTGTAAAATTGCTATGGTGGGGGGCCCCGTTGAGCCAGCTGTCATTTTGGTCACTCGGAACCTTCATCCACCATGGATGTACGTACAGATTTAGTTTATCCTTTTCCTGAATCAGTCCAGTTTATTATTTTCGGACACCTTGTCCCGTGTGTCCCCACAACTTTCAGCCAACCCATATTTTGTGGGAAAAAATGTGTTCTTCTTCTTTTCAGCAGAACAATACAATTTAGTGGAAAATATGTATCGTTGAACCGACAATCCTTAGCGATATCTTTGAACCTGGCCCGCACATGACAAATATCAGCAAATGCTGTGTCTCATGAGCAGAGTTTATAGGGGAAGATCATAAGTTTTCCAACCAATGTAGAACTCAATTGAATTTGTCCTTTCCTTGTCACGTAGTCAGTAGTACTATTTTTTTAAGATTACTTACTAGTGTGGTGTGATTTATTCAGCAATGTAAAGCACAGAAAAAGTATTCATTATTCATCTATCTGTTACATTCTTCAATATCTTCGTAAAAAAGTGCAAACTTTGAGTCAAGCGCATGTCAAACTAGAGACCCCTACCCACCACTAAATTGTGCTCTACAAAGCACTGTTTTTATCACAAAAACGATTGTTAAATATTTGCTGAGATGATTCAAATATTTATTTGCTAATTAGAATAATAAATAATGTAACATAGCAATTAAATTCAATCGGGTAGCCTCTGGTCGAATGCAATTCGTTTCATTTTGTCAACTAGTATCATTTGATTGATGTGTTCCGGAGCACCTCGGCCACCTGATTGCTTTGCCACCAGGAAAGCTTTCTTGACCAAATCTTTACTTGGCTTTGGAAGATACTGTGGAAAGGCAATCTTAAATCTCAAAATGAGGTTCCCTCTGATTTTCGGATCTTCCATTAAAGGCATTCCTTCGCCTTCAACTATTTTTTCATAGTCAACTCTAAAAAACCATTCAAGATTTTAATTAGCAATACATTTCAATCTATAAAAATTGAATTAATCAATGATTTTGTTCATTAGGTTGATATATTTATTGATTTATTATGTAGTAGAATTGTATAGCAGTATAGGGAAAGAGTTCCTGATGATAAGATTTTCATTATATAAGAATTTCCATACCGTAGAGTATGATTGATTGTTTTTAAATATATAAACATCAGGTAAGTTTACATTTGATATAGACTCACAGTGGGGTAGGGATTCAAAAATATACTTGAATATGAGAAAAGAGTTTCAATAGAGAAAAATTAAACGAGAGGAGACATTCCGAGGAACGAAAATTCAGGCAACCCTTTTTAAAGGGAAAGAAATCAGTCATCGCATCAGAAAAAAATTACCATTCCAGTTCAGTTTAACTAGACGCGTTATGTGTTTCTGCATTGATAGATGAGCTAGAACAGTGGTGACCAACCCATGGCCCGCTGAGGAATTGAATGAATTATATTTTTATTTAACATGTGGAAATCAAATGGCCCACAGGCCAAGACGTGGGTGCACACAGAGTGTCAAAGACGAGGTAATTCTCAAGCTAGCCGGTAATAATCAACGTTATGTCGTATAAATCAAAACAAAACAGTGTATGAAAAACAGTACCACATGCAGGACCAAACACGCGCAAATGGCTAGCTCGCTACCACTATACGCTACCGGTGAAATTGGAAATTGAAGCACAAAATCACATTCACAGTGAGTGAGTGAGTCATTGTCCCTTGGTCACTTTTAGTTTTATCATGTGTTGTGACGGCAAGTGTGTTTCGGAGCGAAATTAACATTATGTCAAAGAGCAAAGCAACCAATAATGAATGTCGATCATTTCAGGAAAAGTGGACAAATATGTACTTTTTTACCTGCTTCAAAGGCAAATCGGTGTGTTGTCAGTGATTTTGCATTTAAAAAAATCAAAATACTTTGAGCAAAGGCCTACAATCAAAAACGTAATGTTTTCCTTCTTTTCCCTTGTCTTCTCATCTGAATCCATTCGAACGTTCCATCAAAAGTCAACAAAATACACCTAAAATTATGGTTAAAAAAAAATTCACTGCGGGGCTAAAAATGGGGGGCCTCGCCCCCCAAACCCCTCGCAGGTCACCGGCTTCGCACATACTACCCTGTATGTGCTAATCGTTCTTATCAAGAGTAGCATACCCAGCAAAATAATCACTGCACGCCGCTGTATATATAATACATAATTTTTTTTAGTGAGCATGTGTGGCCCGTGGTGATATTTGGAAAATGTAGATGGCCCCCTGCCCAAAAAGGTTGGTCACCACTGAGCTAGAACATAAACAACATATCTTTGATTGCTTAGATATATCTACCTTGAGATCCAAACAATTACGTCACTGCCCTTCTATTTTATTTTATTCTGATTGTTTACTATAATAATAAAAAAGGCTTGGTTTTGATAATTTTTAATTGATTGGTGACACTTGTTGCTTGGATTTAATTGGTATCTTGATAGCTTTGAGTGAAGTGCTGTAATGGTGAAGTGAAAACATTACATTATATATTTTGTTACATCAAAATGGCTAAACCGATCTAAGTGAAAGTTTGGAATAATGTGTATCATTATTAATTAGTATATTGAAATTCTGTGAATATTTTAATTCTCTTGGAGCACATATTTTTCACACATTTTTTTCTCCGGGTTACTCTTATGGGATTTTTAAAAACTTTGAATTGAGTTTTCTCAAAAGTGGTGCAACCGATTGCACTTCAAAAGTGAGTTAATACAGTATCAAATTAGATGAGGCCAAGTTTATTATTTTGCTTGATATGTATGCCAAGTTTCAACCGAATTTGCTTTTTCGTTTGACCTGTGGAGCGCGAAGAAAACATACTTTTTTCCAAGTATGGTGGAATTGAGTCTTTGCTCCGCTCATCCAATAACTTTGTGGAAATTATGAAAAACCCCAGTCAGAATGGTCGGCCTAGTTGAAATTGAAACTGAATCTCTTGAATAAGGAGACATTGTTAATTTAACTCATAGAGTATTCATATGTATTCATATGTATCCCTTCTCGGGTAGTGAAGAGTAATATAAAATAATGTGTGCTCACGAAATGATGTCCGTAATATTGACTCGTAACTTTCTTCCATCAAGAGTGTCCACTACTATGACGGTGCCGACTAATGCCTCTTTCAGGGTCACAAGGCAAACCATAATCAGGTTGGTACCTTCACGTGAAAACTTTTCATGAGGCCTGTCTTGAATCACAAACTTAATGTCGGCTGAAAAATAATGAGTAGATTATTTCATATATATAATATATATATGAAATATATATATATATATATATATATATATATATATATATATATATATATATATATATATATATATATATATATATATATATATATATATATATATATATATATATTTATAAATAGTATTATTCAAGTTTTTTTTTGTCATATACAAATTTAATTTGTCACAATCCTATATGGGTATCAATCTTATTATTTCAATGATTTTAATATTCTATTTTATATATTGTTTATTATAGTTACTCATTATTATTATTATTATTGTTGAATCTAGACAACTTTTAAGACCTGCTTGTTATGTTAATGATATTAATTATAACTCGTATATAATGGCATGAACAAAAAGCTAATAAATGAAATTAAATTAAATGAAATTATGAAATACGTTAAAGGAAAAACCTTGGATTATTTGACGTTTCGGTTTTAATATTTAAACCTTTCTCAAAGAAATAATTATATACATGCATTATTATATATATCCCATGTGTCTGTTTCATTGGTTTGAATAAATATATAAATGGCATCAATCTTTTTCAACAGGTTGCAGTTACTACCGGCTACAGCTGACTGTAATAGGCCTATAGTTACGTAGTTACATGCTTATATACAGTTATATTACAGGTAATTAATGATATTATAGAGGGCAGAGAGAGTAACTTTTTATTCAAATAAACAAAAATTCTGCTGTCAATCACAGTTGCCACGTGGTCACAGGACGAACTAAGTAATTAATTAGAATAAGTATAGCCTAAAAAATACTATAAACCCAATAGAGTCGATTAGAATATTATATAGTCTCATGTAGGCTGTTACCTGCAATTATAGTGGGACCCTGGTCACCTTCTTCTATAAATTGAAATTCTGTACCAGGTAAAATTCCTGGTTTGATGGGTATTTTCAAAATCTTTTCTTTTAATTCGGTGGTAATCTGGTCATCTCCGGTAAGTATGTAATGCTGAATTTTCAACTTCTTCAGTCCACCTTGGAATACCTTCATTAAGAGAATTCCATTATTGATTCACTCTTCAGAAACAAAATTTAAACATGAATTTCGAGCTTCAAAAATACTATTTTGGAACCATTAACTTTGTCACAATGAGCCTACCTCTTCTAATGTAAGATAAAGGGGTTTAATTAGTGGAGGTTGCTTTCTTTTGACGCCTTTTCCTTCGGGTAAGTCATACAGTGGTAACGGATGAATCAAAACATCTAATAAATCAGCATAAGGGCTGTCTGTTCCGAAGAATTCACTGTGAAAAAAAACATTGATATAATTAATTTTAATAAACAAATTGTACATAATTTTACAGTCTCAATTTGTGTATCGTTATAAATGTGGATCTTAACTCACTTTGATTACTCACTGTTCTAAATGTCATACATTTTTATTGGCACTATAGTCTATTCAAGGGAAACTTCAGACTGAAAAATGTCCCTGTTTTATGAAACACAACCATCCATGAACAATAGCATCAACCGTTGATAGCCTTTTTGTCAGGTTGTAGATATATTTTACATGCACCCCATTTAGAAGATGATTGAACTTAAATTATTGAAAAAACCATCATGAACGGCCGAGGTAAACAACGAGAAACTTCAATCATGATGGCCGAATATGACGATAATTGAACCTCTGTCTCCTGAAAGACAGTTCAACGCGCTAGCGACTGATTCACTCGTCTCAGTAATCAAAGCCTTTATTGCAAGTCTGGAAATCCCTCCTACGGTGTATTTTTTCAGTAACATTGAAAACTCAACACAGAATCATTGTTTAACAATTAAGACTAAGATTTTGTGTCGCAACGCAGCGCGATGCCTCGTTCCGCACCGATTTTTAAAAAATATCGTCATTTTGTGATCTTCGGAGTGATGTAACGACATGTTATACTTGACCAATGTACATTTTATAAATGTCCATGTGATTTTCAGGGTTACTCATATAAGAAGTATTGTGCAAGAACTGACAAGTTATGTTTATTTTATCATGGAACCAAGTATTATACAAAACGGAATGTTTTCATCTTTTTAAACATGATCCATGATGAATTAATTTATATAAGCTAATTGTTTAGATTGTATTTTCAATGTAGAAAAATGTGTTGTGAATTATGAATGCAGATGCAAGAGCAAAATTTGGCAGTTGTGGTAGAGGCGTCGTGATGCCATGTGTTTCACCGTTTTTGAAAAAGTACCATATCATTTTGTTTTCCTTAGATTATGAGAAATCCAACGACATATGACTTGTATTCGCCAATGACCATGTAGATTGGTGAGTAAGACGTATTACGCAAAAACTGATAAGTTCGGTCCATTTTATTATGACACAGAGTATCAAAATCCAAGATTTTTTTTCAATCAATTAACTGCATTATTTGCATGCATTCATATTCAGCTTATTTCATGATTTCATCTCAAATGTGTGAAATATCCATGTGGTTTTTACGAATGCGTAAAAATCATGAAAAAATAGAAAAATGAAGGGAAAAATCGTAAAAATGTAAAATCAGGTCATTGTTCGACTTTGAGGCGGTGCGTCGCCATCTTCCGCACCGAGTTCCAAAAGTACCATACCACCCCAATTTTCTTGGATTTTGAGCAATTTAAAAATATATGATATGTTTATTCACCCCAACTGAGCCAAAAACCTCTTTTTCAGTGTCTGGCTCAAACTCTAATAAGAGGGTAATAACAATTTGATCCGCTTATTCCCTTAATTGGCAATTGTTTATTGAATTCATATAACTCTATACCCACCCAACCTGAATAATAAGTAGGGATTGTATACTAAATATATGCGATTGAATGTGTAGTTGTGGTATGAAAAACTTCTCACCGATAAGTTCTCATAGAATCACCATGAAATACATAAGGTTGAATGTAGTCTTGAGGTCCAGGGACTCCGCTCTTCAGACCTCTTTCCCCATACTGATCATAAACAGCACGCCTGTGGGGGTGACTCAGTACGTCGTAGGCTTCAGCAATTATAGAAAATAATGCTGTCAAGGATTCATCGTTCTGCCGCGCAGGATTGTATTGAAGAATTAAACGTCGAAATCTACAAAAATATTCGAAATCCATATACTTCATAGCAGTAATACGCCTATATATACACTTTTTCAGAATGGAACTATATTTGTGAAGAGAAACAATAATTGTTTCTTCTCACATAATATATTTCATATATTAAATAATAATAATGCTAATAATAATATGTGTATAATATAATAATAATAGTAAAAAAGCTACAATAATGAACGGATGAAATAAAAGAACATAATTCACAGAAAGATGGTATTTAGAAAACGTATTACAACTTGCCTGGTTTTCCGGAGACTGCTCTAACAAGAAGAAATTACGAAATACAGTTTATGTTATAAAAGTAGATTTATATGAACAGCTCAAGGAATGGTGAGTAATTTTATTTTAGATACAGTGAAACCTCTATGTATTGGTTTTAAAGGGACCAGGATAATAAAACTATCCATTCAGGAAAATTATCCATCCAGGAAAATAATATGAGAGCGGGGGAGAGAAAAAATTAATGATACAAGCAGGAAAAAGATGGATCCGGGAACCATTGCATAGAGGTTTCACTGTACTGTTGTAAAAGAAGTGAGTCTCTCAGCTCATCAGCCAGAAAGTCTATCACATAAATAAAACCCATATTTACTTGCAGCTCTTTGAATATGTTTTTTCTTCTATTTTATTTTTCAATATTCTTCTTATTGTCTCCATCTTATTAGTTACGTATTATGTATTTCCCAATTTTGTATCTTGCATTGTTCAAGTTTCATAATCATATTTTATAACTATGAAATCACTCCAGCAAGAACATTTTGCCATTCATGGAGACTGGCGATGTCATTATATTTTGTGAGTTGGTAAGAATTAACCAATGAAGGATTCATTTTAAAGGCGCTAAATGACCTTGCTGTCAATGCGCCTTAAAACCCTAATATTCATTCATTCAGGTAGGCCTACTTTATTGATTTTATTTTATCAAGCTAGATTATTATATAATATAATTTGATGTATTTACAAGTATTTTGCATCAACTGTGCTATAGAGCTTTGGTGTAAGGAAAAGAGATGTTGTACAAACTTTATTTTGAATAATGAAAAACTCTCTTTAACTTACGCTTGCTTAATTTCATAATCGTTGCATTTCTTCTGTAATCCTAAAACTCCATAATAGTCTATTTCCATAATTACTCTGATTCATAAAAACTTGTGCGGTATGAACAACGGTTTGGTTAGGCGAATATATGATATGAGAATGTTATTGTTATCAACACATAATTTAAAAATTTAAATGCATAATACACTTGCACGTTTTCAAGTGGCCGAGAGATGATAGAAGGATGGGCCATCTGGAATTTTTTATGTACATCAAGGTCTAAATATATGTGGTTCCAACCGTCCGCAACTTTTTTCATCTAGAATAAAATTAATGAAAGGGAGTTTTAAATCCCTTGGTTTTGATCAACATATATTGAGGGTTGCGTTGGTCGGCCGCTATCTTGGTTTTTACATTCTGTCATGTTTTCAGTTTGTCTTGGTTTTTGATCGCCCTTCTGGTGCCCCGTTCAAACGATCCTATTTTACATCCTTAGCCTTAATAGCATTAATCACAATTCTATTTTTAGACACATTCGGACAAGAACTGTCCGAAAACGGTCTTCTTGATTATAATATGTCATTAAAATTTACACTAGACAAATGCGTTATGTGTTGCCGCGTTGATGACTGAGCTGGAACATATCACCTTATCTTTGGATTGGTTTTATATATATATACCTTGAGATTCAAACCATTACATCACTGCCATCTTATTTTCCATTATTAATTTCCAAGGTCTGCTCTATCTCCGCCTAGCGGACAGACGGTAAACCGCGCATTGACGGTTCACCGTCTGTCCGCAAGGCGGAGATTAAGCAGACCTTGATTAATTTCTATGATAATAAAGAAGGCTTTATTTTAATCGTTTACATTTGAGAGGTGACACCTGTGGCTTGGATTTAATTGGTATCTTAATAGCTTTGAGTGATTTTAAAAAATTACATTATATATTTTTTTACATAAAAACGGCTGATCCGATTTCAGTGAAAGTTCGGAATAATGTGTATCATTATTATATCAAAATTCCCTGAGAATTTGAAATGTCTAGGATGGAAATTATTTCACGAATATTTTCCTCTGGGTTATTCTAATGAGATTTTTGAAAACTTTAAAATGAGTTTTCTCAGAAGTGATTCAACCGATTGTGCCTCAAAACTATACAGTATCGAATTAGATAATAACACTTGTGTATGCCAAGTTTCAACTGGTTTTGAATTTTCGTTTGACCTGTGGAGCGCGAACAAAAAAAAAACAAAAAAAACAAAAAAAAAGTCACTTTTTTCGGGTATGGCGAAATTGATTCTTCGCTTCGCTCATCCAATTACATAATTTTAAAATTCGATGTGGCTCTGACTTTCGACGTCACAAAGTAGCTAATCGTGATTAATGCTATTGACCACTAGTGAATAGTACCAGTACAGTAGTGCACAGTAGTGTATCGGCAGGCCACCTCATACTTCATGTGGACATTAAGAGATACTCTGATAGGCAATGTCAATTTACCCACATAACAAACAACCCATTTGATTGCATGTTTTGTTTTGTGACGTTTGTGGGCGGGTCAATCACTAGTCGTCAATTGGGGAACAATGATTTTGTATCAAGTTTCGATGTTATTAAAAATTTAAAAAAAAAAAGAAACCTTCCAGATACAGCATTGTTGCACTAATTATTTCATGAAATTTACATTTATGTACCAATAAAGTGTAATATTTTTCAGTATCATTTATATTCAAACAAACAAAATACGTAGGTAGTTGAAATCACTATCAATCAAAAATGAAGTTATTTGTTTCTCAAAAATATGGTTCCTATTCTATTTATGATGCATACAATCATTATTACATATAAGTTCACATATATTCTCAAAATTTTGCCAGATTCATTTCAGATGGTATTTAAAAATAATTAGTATTGTTCTAAAAACGTCACTTCTGCTTTCTTCTCCTTGTTCGGATGCCCTTTCCATTTACCATGGAAAGTTTTTCACTTCAACGACTATTTTTTGTTTGGTCTCCTGAAAAACGTACTGAAGAGGTTCCACTGTGATCAAGATATTAAATTTTGTTCAATTACTTTTTTTTTCATTTGAAAAAAAAAATGCCACCGGATGATTCCATGTACATTTAAGCTATTCAACGATCTCTTTGAAAACCGGCCGGCTAATTATCCACACATAGTACGTATATATAGCATAGCTACGCTATGCTTCCACATCCTATTTTCGCACCTGAAACATGGTGGCAAATTGTTGCATCGTTCAAAATAGTCGGATGAATTGTCCACCACTCGGTGTATTTGGAACAAGTCTGGAGTATTTGTGTGTAGGTTCGAGCCGTACAATAAATGAGATTCGTCTTTATAAGTACCGGTACTGAATTTCACATCAACATTTATTACGTAATATCAAAATGAAGATACAAGTATAATATTATATTGTGAGAACGATTCATCTTATTTCTTTCTAAAGAGATTTTCGTTTATGCTGAGTTAGCTGCAATCCAGTCAGCATAGCTGGCCACACGGGTATAGACGTCAGCAATGCCGGTGGCACAAGAACGACCCCATGAGACGACTCCAACTTGCTTGCCCTCGGACACGAGGGGCCCACCAGAGTCACCCTGCAAAGAAATGAGGATTAATTAGTATTACCATCCAACTGCTATGAATTCTTTTTTTCTTCTTCCCAATGACTGATACAATTTATGTAAAATGTTAAAATATTTCTACCATTCTAGTGCTCACATTCAGTAAAATTGGAATTTCACAAAGGAAATATTTTTCTACATTTTCTCCTAATCCTTGTTTTTTTTTGTAATTTCAAAATTGCTCTTCTCAGAAGTGGTTTGCGCACCAAAACAATCCAGTTTCTAAGTTTAATCGTGACATATATGAGCACATGCCAAGTTTCATCAAAATTAATGTGTTTTTGTTTGAACATAAACAAAATAATAATTTTTTTTCAACTACTGTACGGTGAAATTGAGTCTCCGTTTGCCCTCTTACAAACAAAATCAGTCAAAAAATAATATCATTCATTGCCGGCTTTTAGTGTATCAAGATGAATGTGTCACAAGCAGGGATTCAATGTTGATAGTGGTTCAATTGAACTACTTTTAAAACAGATTGTGAAATTAAAAATTAAAACATCTCAGCTCACTTTTTTGGCTCACTGTGAGAAACTGTTCACTCTCCATAAAAGTTTCACGGGGAAAATCTATTGGGCTATCTGATAATTGAGAAATATATTTTTTATAACAAAGAAAGAGGTGCGATAAAAGATCATATTTTAAATTGTGAATATCCTTGTAACAGTGTCAAAATATTAATTATTGAAGAAAATGCTCATTCTTGCCTCATTCTTTGCATTCATGCTACATTTCATGACCAAACAGTTGAAGATGGCATACGACTGTAATCGCCAATTACAGCTCATGTCAATTGAATTTTTTTTTCTCCAAAGTACTTTTTTCGATCTAATGAGATTTAAAATACGTTTCATCTTAACAATAAACCTACGTTGCACACTCCCTCTCCTCTGATTGTTCCAGCGCAAATTTGAGTAGTGTAGATGTTAATATCATGACTGGCATTGCACTGATCATTTGACACCAATTGCAAATCAAGCTTTTGAAGATTGTTTGGTAGAACAAAGCCTGGGTACTGTAAAACAAAATTAAAACAGTTTAAACATATTGGTATACAATGTAACAATAGAAAATAATTTGAAGAGAACATCCGTTAGAGTTCGCAGGAAAATATTTCGGGGGATGATGGCAAAACTGCCAAGTTAAATTGAGCATTGGGTAATGAGAGAGCTCATAGGAAGTTTTTTATTTTGTTTTGGGAGGTCATAGCTGGCTTTTTATTCAATATTATGGTTTCATTAATGGTTATATGACGATAAATTTGAATATTTTCATTTTATATTGTTACCGTAGTTATTTTCCTCCAAGTTTTAAACATGTTACTATAAAACAGCTGATGTGAATTATAATATTGCAATTAAGAACACAATTGAATTTGAATAGACAATTAAATTAAAATTAAACTCACAATTAGAAACAAAGACTTTTAATATTTTATTTTCGGGAGAGACGAGTGCTTGCCGACACCCATTTACTTGCCAGTAGACCTATTGTATTTTATTGTAATCATTTTTATCCCTGTAGATTTGTACATAACACAGATGTAGGAAATGATAGCTTATTAACTAAGAATTTTCATGGAATTTAGGTCTACAGGTCCGTCACTATTATAGTTCACATCTCGACCATCTTCCCGTATCAACCTATCAACACTATTAGTCTGCCAACTTGGCAGATGATCAATATAGATTTGCAAAAATTATATGCATCATTGGCATACTCAATATTATATTTTAATTTATTATTTAATTTTGTAAGCCCAACAATAATGGCAATCTTCAGACATCAATATGTTTGCAATGTTGCTGCCATTATTGTTATCACTTTCATTATCGTTATCAGTACATTTATACAGTTATCTTACATTTGTGTATCCCCATCCACTGATGCGGCTTGCAGTACCACTATTGTCACCGGAATCCTCGTCTTGGGCGGGAATTTCAATGGCTTTCTCAAGATCAGTGAATACAATGTTTTCTTGCAGCTGTGAAGAAAAATGAATATCAAGTCTGAACCTTCGAATTTAGAGCAACTATTCTCATATTTGTATTGTTATTGTAGATACGAATGTACCATATTATTCTCAACAGCATTTGTGATTAGTTGGATGAAAGAGGTGAAAATCTATCAACTTTTATTCCATGCTAATATTAATGGGAAAGTGTCTGCCTTAAATAATCTAATAATTGAACTAATTAACAAACATGCTCCTCTTAAAAAAAAGCGTTTTTCCAAGCCTCCTGCTCCTTGGATTACTAGTACTATTCTAGAAAACATTAAATCTGAAAATAAGGCATGGACTGGAGTTGAATCATCAAAAGAAGACAAAAATGCGTGGCAGTCCTTTAAAACAATAAGGAGTAAACTGGCAGCAGATATAAGTGAAGCCAAGCACAACCATTTTAATAAACTAAACGGTGTGAATAACCCTGAAATGTGGAAATTTTTGAAAAAAGCAAAGTTGTTGCCACAGAAATGTTACCACCCTCCCTTGCGTTTTTAATGACCCTGACGTGCTAAGTACTTATTCTAACAACATAGGGATGAATCTGGAACTTTTAACTCATGTGCAAGATGAAATAGACTCATTAAATAGTCGAGCGTCAGTAGAACAGTTTCATTTAGAAACAGTCACCGAATCTCTTATTCTTGACATATTGAACACTATTAATAGTAAAGCCACAGGTGCTGATGAAATAAATGCGGATATCATCAATCTAGTGATTCCTTACTGCATTGGTGCAGTCTGTGATATTATAAATTACTCCATCACCTTGTCAACGTTCCCTGATCTCTGGAAAAAAGCGTTGAAAAAAAAAAATACCAAAAATTTTTGGGCTACCAAAAATAGCCCATTCTCCAGATTTGAATAATCTGAGACCCATTAGTATTCTCCCAACCTTCTCAAAAACAATAGAGAAAGTTATTCACAAACTTCCTTTTCTGATAAGCTTTCAATAATCCCTAATGAACAGTCAGGCTTTCGATCTGGACACAGTACATGCAGCTTCATCTCTTATTGACATGACCGACTCGATTAAGAACACATTAAATAAGAAAGGATTATCCCTTCTTGTCCTCCTTGATTACTCCAAGGCTTTTGACTGTGTCAATCATAATCTTCTCCTCGCTAAATTAAGAGTAATAGGCTTCTCCAAGTTAACATTAAAATTTCTCTCTAGTTATATTTATCAAATAGATCTCAAGTTGTACAACTGTGCATAAATAATAAGACTGTTACATCGGACTAATTGTTAAAAGTGGCGTACCACAAGGGTCTGTACTAGGACCACTGCTATTTAACTTGTACATGTATGATATCCCAACCGTAATAGAGCATTGTAAAATAAGTCAATACGCCGATGACATACAGCTTATGATACAATGTCCTGACTTGTGTAATATAGGAGCAGTTCTAGATAAACTTAATGGGGACCTCAGTTCAATAGTAACTTATTCAAAGAAGGAAGATCCAAAAAAATCGGTATTTCTACCTATTGGCAATACTGAGAATTTGACACCCTCACATGTTTCACCAATTAAAATAAATGTTAGTAATATAGACATTGAAGAAGTCGATGCGGTAAAAAATCTCGGTCTCTGGTTCAACACAGATTTATGCTGGACCACACATATCAATAAATAATGTGGCAAAGCGTATGCCACCTTAAAATATCTTTACAACTTCAAACAATATCTCTCAATTGCAACTAAATGTGTACTATGCGAGTCTCTCATCATCTCCTTATTTGACTATTGCGATTGCGATTATACCGGTTTAAATAAAGGATTAGAACACAAAATTCAAAAAATACAAAATGCCCAAGTCAGATTTATCCTCAAAACTGATATAAAAGACCAGATCTCACCACTGCTTATCAAACTTGGTTGGCTAAACATGGCAAACAGGAGAACCTTACATATGGCTATTTTCTTGCACAAACTATTAGCTTATACATCTCCACCACAATTATTTAATAAGCTAATGCTCACAAAAAATCTTCATGGATACAACACTCGTCAAAAGGATAATTTAGACTACAACCACCACAACTCTTTAACCTCCTCATCTTTCTCTATACTATAGGACCTAGAATATGGAATGCACTACCAAACAATATGAAATCTATCAAATCATTGGGACTTTTTAAAGCAGAGTATAAACGCTTCTTACTGTCTAACCAAGAGAATAATATAGTCCTGAAACCAAATACAGACGTCAAACACAACACCATAACTGGACTATTTTTATCATTATTGTCTGTACTATAATATTTGTAATTATAATCAAAAAGGTCCACAAATCCAGGCAAATTTTTTCCACTGTATTACTTTCAGACTAGAGTGTCCCATATAATCTTTATGATTAGATCGTTAATTAATACTCACTATGTCAATTAATCATAGCTAAATTACATGTGGAGTAAATTGTCAATTCATAATCACATCATTATATTATAAATACCGGTAGTTGATATTTCTAATATTTGCAATAGATAGTAGATAGTATAATAATGGTAGATAGTATGGTCACATCTGATCTATTTGAATGCTGTGTTATGCTACAATTTTAATACTCACTAGTCAAACGCGAAATATGCGTTGTAAGATGAGCGAGATATCTGAATAAGGTATAAAAGTCCTTGAAGTAGTTCTACCCTTGCTACTTTATCGACTCTGGTATTCTACACACCTTGATATCTGAATAAGCTATAAAAGTCGTTAAAGTAGTTCTACTCTTGCCACTTCATTGACTCTGGTATTCTATACACCTTGATGTATACAAAAAATACTTCATTGTTGGTCAACTCTTAAATCTAGAAAGCAGTGAATCTCGACAACTTGATTCTGTCACAATTTTTACGATATATTTGATGAATATTATAAGTTATTTTTTTTTTCTTCAAAACGGCTGATTGGAATTGCTTACAAAATCGTGAAAATGTGTAAAATCTATGTATACACATTTAGAGAGAATTTCATCCCATTTGGAGAGATTTTATTTTTCAACTTTTCCGCCCAGTCAAATCTTATAGGGTTTTTAGAAACTTTGAGATGATTTTTCTCAAAATCGGTCCGACCGATTCATTCCAAAAACTATACAGTTCTAAGTTGGATGAGTTTGCGTGTACAAAAAAATTTTCATGTTCATCAGTCGACCCTTGCGACCTGTGGAGTGCTTACAAAAAAAAAAAAAAAAAAAAAAACACACAGACAAAGCCCTATAAGAGTGGGATGGAGACTTTGCTACGCTCATCAACTAGGCTGTGTCAATTGTTTATACCCTAAAGCGGTGGATACACTTGCAAGTCTTTGCAAGTGAAAAGCGCGAGTGAGAAGTGAGAAGTGAAAAGCGCGAGTGAGAAGTGAGAAGTGACAAGTCCATCGCATCTCGTTTGGCGTCACCTATTGGTACAAATGGCTCACTGCAAACTAACTAACAAACTAACTAACTAACTTATAAACAGCAAGAAAGGGAACACAATAATAGCAGTCAAATGTTGAAAGTATTATAATCAACGTCAAATAAATGGACCAATCACGTTCGACTCTTTGGTTTTGCTTGCACTTTTCGCTTTCACTTGTAGAGCAATGCTCGACTTCTGAAAGACTTTTGAAGAGTCTTTCGAGTCGGTCATTTGGTCGCCGTGCACCAATCAGCGACGGTATATGGAGCCGACTTTCACTTCTCACTTCCAAAGACTTGCAAGTGTATCCACCGCTTAACTACATGTTAATTGAATTGTCAATTTATTGTTATATTATTTTTATTATATAAATAAGCCTGTATTTGATATCTCTACTATCTGAAATAGTATTAGTCAACTAAAATGTATGTTCAATATATAGGGTATTGTTACAACTATTCTCAGGAATCAATATGAATTAGTTTTAATTTTAATTACTTACTGTTATTGTTAAGGTTAGGTGGAAGAACGGTGCATTGACCGAACCTCGCCCTTTTGTTGTATTATATGCAAACAAATAAAGACGCTTCTATTCTATTATACTCTATGCTAATTGATTCTCTGTAGAATGGCTGAAGTGATAATCCATTGATCATTATTTTTTCTATAATATACAACATTCAATTGATAATTTTTTGATAATTGCTACAAGGGGGTGCATGCAGGGTGCTCATACAATAGAGAAATTCATCCTTACTATTTTTTACCATGCTTACAAACCAGTGATATTGCATAAAAAAGTATGCCGAGTCCAAGTTGATTTTATGCACTTTAATAAATATGACATTCTATTTTTTGTGAATTCTATCAGTTTCAGGATGATACGTGAATGAATACAGTACCGTACTAAGAATTTGATGACGTAATTGTAGCCTCCAGCAAACATTTAATTATGATTTAATAAATCTAGGTACACAATTAACACTATTACACACGCACACAATGTTAATACAGTACACAATTAATTGAATATATTTGGTACATTGGACTCAAATAACTACATTTGTATCAAGAAGTGTGGTTGTTTCCACATTTCCACTTGCCAGTTAGCATACCTTGATTATAGCAATATCGTTTCTCCAAGAGTCATCTGGATTATAGCTAGCGTGAGTCTTGATGCTCTTAACTGCATGTCTGTTGCCTCCAGCATTCAGTGTGTTAGTTCCAGAAACCACAGTAACCGAGGAAGCAGAAGTTCTGGAAAACAGTCAAATTGCAAATGTATGACTATTTGTGTGGTTCAACCACTGACGGTCGACACCTCTTCTGCAAGACATGTCACACAAAGTTAATTCAACATTGCTCCCCTTTATTAACCTGACTGTTTTGTCTCCACTCCCTCCTAGCGCCTAATCCAGTAAATGTATATCCGACCGCAAATAATCGCTACAATAAGAGTTACAATTATCCATGATTGTGCTGTTGAAGGCCAGCCGGCAGTATGCAGCGACAGTGACTGGGGGCACAACTAGATGCAGACATTGGAGTGGTGACCAAAGTGTAAAACGAAACTGAATATGTATTCAGTACGTAGTCTTGGGAGTAGCACAGTCATGTCAATGGTAATTTCTTGCCATTTCAAGAGACAATTATCCCGGGCATTTGTGCTCTCCAAAGACTATAGGTGTGAAGGAGAAGAATTGAGAGGAGGGGTCTGGGACGTGTAGTACACTAGCTATTCTCAGGAGGATAATTTTTAAAAATTATATGCACGAGAATTATTTGGCCAAATGGCTGTTCCAAGAAAATAATATTTTTACAATTAAGAAAAGAGCTGAACCATGAAAAAGGAATACTTACAAGATATCCTATGAAACCAAATCAAAATAAGTACTCCAGTGAAATTAATAATAACATGATATGAGTGTATGACATATATACCTACATCTATATATATTGTTGTTTCCAGAATACAAGAATTTGGTACCCGGACGATCGCCCACTTTGCCCTCCCCTAAAGAAACAGGCCTTTGCATATCTATCGTCATGATTCGAATCAACGTCTATTAAACCACAAAATATTATTTTGTAAAAAGATGAAAATACAAAGTCTGTTCAGATCAAAGATGAGATTGAACTCATTTTAATTTTTTTCTTTATTCACGGTGTGCATAGCTGCCACCTATATCTATAGTCAACAGGCTGTGGATTACGAAAAAATCAACAAGAAAGTTTGTTGATGAGCTAACAGTGTAGACCAATCTTTTAGGCTACCAAACGAAATGAAATTTCTAATAAATTTGTGAACTTCAAATAAAAAGATTTTTCCTTCTTAAACTCAAACTAACAATAATTAGAGCTTTCAATACGGACATATCAAAACAATTTTAAAATAGAAAACCAAATCATTACGTAGTACATTGAAATTACTGATAAGCTCTGATAAGTTAACTTGACTTACCCAACAACACAGTGGGCAGCTGTTAAGATTATATTGTCAGCAATAATTGATCCACCACAGAAATGACTGCCCGACCGACGAAGAGATACCTGCAAGCAAATATGTAAGGTAAATATTATTGATATATATATTAAACAAACCAAAAAACTGTAAAATTCTGTTCACACGACAGAAATCGAACCCAGGCCAGCTGAGTGAAAGCCAGCTATCCTAGCTCAAATAGACCACATGAAAATGCTGTCGTATTACTGTATATGTACTGAAGTTGCCTACTCAGTTAAAACTTAAAAGTGGATAATTTCAAGTACATATAACTGCATACTTGTTGCTGTAAAATGTGCGAGATTTTTGTCCAAAATGTAGTAAAAATCTAAATACTGTGGTTTTAAAACCCTATTGGCTGAAATAAAAAATGGGAATAGCTACGTACGTATTGAGACGTCATCTCATTGATCATTCACCAACTCCAGTAGGTCTTAGTTATACAGGTTAGAGTGTGTTGTTAAACCCAATATAAGTGAATCTATGCAGTTCATCTATCTATGTAAAATCTTTGTGTAAAATATGATGCAACATATTAAAAAATATTAGTAAAAAATTAACAACTTCAAGTTGGGTGAAAGCTAATCTGTTAATCTTTTTCTTTGTCGTTTGTTATCAGTGGAATATTTTAATATTTTCAGGCCTTACGGTCCATGGGAATTCTCCGGGAAGAGCGTTCTCTCCTCCAAGAACTCTGTTTCCATCAGGGAGAATCTGTGGTGCTCCTGAAAGATGGAAGTTTACAAAATAAAGTAGTACAGTATAGGTAGTATTGCTAAATAAATACTACAATTAAGTTAGAGTAAACATTAGATTATTCTATATCAATACTCTAAATTTGAAAATAATAGGTCTCACACAGTACCAAAGAAGAAAATGTTAATAAATTGGCCTATTGAGATAAGATATTTCGAGATATTGAGTCCTGGTGTCAATGTTCATTGTTTTTTATTTGAAATAATTAAAATGGGGAGGTAAAATCGCCCTTGTGGTGTCCCGTTCAAACGATCCTACTTTCATTCATAGTCTCAATTGGGAAACAATGATTTTGTATCAAGTTTCAGTGTTGATAAAAAAATACATTGAAAGATTATTTTTAAAAGTAAAAGATCAGTATGCCCCAACTTTGTAATATTCAGTGAACTTGACCATGGACACAAAACTTCATGCAGTATTTAAATCGGTAACAGCAGTTATTATTGTACAAGTAACTGGTTTGAACACTTGCAAGATTCACAATTACTAATGAGAAATTGACATGTTGCCCCGTGCTTGAAAATAAATAAAAGTGATCCCCAGAATATTCAGCGAGTTTACAAGTGTAATACCCGTGAAGTTTAATGGAAGACTATGTGTGAAAAGTTGCCTAGCACGAGGTCGTCATCTAGTCAGAATTAAACGAGAGAGAAATTGAGAAAATCTTCAAACCACTCAATTTGTTTGACTCAATTCTGAGTTAATGATAATATTGATCCAAGATGTTTCAAATTTTTAATTCAATCACAAATTGCATTAACATGGCCATAATTGAATATTTTCAAATTTCCTTGATCTTTTCACTACGACGGGAATCGTGCTTTCTTAGTAATATGAATTAAGAGTGTACTTACCCAAAGCACACACTACTAACGTGGCAAACACAAACACAGATACACCCTGCATGATACTAGTTTCAACGACAAGTGGCTGCGATGCTATTTATACTTTTTCTTCTTGTAAAATGATTTAGAATATTAATTAATATTTTCAAGATAATGATGATTGATTGACAACTATATATTGAAATCAGACAATGCTGTTTGCTATCTATAATGATCTAATAGCTGATTAGGACAACTCTTCAATTTGTATAGACATCAGCAGTTGATTGAATCCAATTGATTGATTTCAAACTCAATATCTGGACAATCAAAGGTAAATAGTAATTACCATTCAATGCATTATAGAAATTATTGTGAAGTAAAAATAAACTATTTTCACATTTTGAAAAATGGGAAAATTCCGTTTTCTTTCCACATACATGTTATTGATTATGGACATAATCTCTTCATATCTCAAGTCACAATCACTATCTTTATTGACATACAAAGCAAGTGATTCACTGTTCAGGGTTATTTTTTTTTTTATGATCCAATGTCCTGCCTATAAATAATATCAGATACGGGATCTATATAACGCCATGAAAATACAGGTAGATCATAGTGTGATACTGTAGTTAGAATGATAAGTGGAATGACTAGTGTTTTGTTTTCAATTTCAGGCAGTACCGCAGTAGGCTATAATTTGATAGTAGGTCTACATTTTATGATATATATAATACATATGATTTGGTTATATGTTCTTTTTGATGGCACAATGTCTCGAGTCTTGACCTTGAATAATACCATGGAGATACAGTATCTATATTACTAATGACTAGGAAAACGCGGGATGCGCGTTGTTAGACGAGCTTAGGGGTATAGAAATCTAGAATGAAAAATAATTTGTCAACCCAATCTACATCTACAGACCTTGGATCACTCCAAACGTTCAAAAACCTTACGAGAATCAGTTATGTCACGGCCTTCCTCTTCATTCATTTCAATCGTTTTGAATTAATTGGTGACACTTGTTGCTATAGATTTAATTGGTTCCCGTAATAGCCTAAATTGATGGGAAAATGCTTTATAAATGCGTTTTCTTCGTTATTTCTCATCCGATTGATGCGAAAAATCTCTCAAAATGTGCTTAATAGTTTCCTTTATATTCGGCAAAAATTTGACAGGTCTTGAAAAATTTTGATTTTTCAAGTATTTTCCTCCGGGTTATTCTAATGAGGATTTTTGAAATTTCTAAAATTCATTAAAAAAAAAGTTACCACCCGATAATGCCACAAAACTATACAGATCTAAGTTAGATGAGGAACCATGACGAAAAAAAGTTTGAAGTTGATAGCTGTAGCCGTTTGACCTGTGGAGAACCGACAAAAAAACATAAAAAAAAAAAAAAAAAACAACATAAAAACGAACACCAATTTTTTTCAGTATGTCAAATTGAATCCTCGCTAAAGCTCGTCTGAAAATACTGGCAAAACTTAATGTGATGGTTAGAATGATGAGTAGATTAACTTGCGTTTTGTTTTTAATTTTCAGTTTCATCCACAATTGGATAAGACAGTACGAGTACACTGGAGTAGGGCTATTCTTTCATTTTTTGCACTCGTAGTCTTGCAAGTCATTGCAGAAAATGTAATCATTTACATTGTCACTGCTGTAATTTGAATTTGTAACATTTTATTTCATTATATCATAAAAACTATAGAGCGAATCATTGAAATTGTTTTTGTACGATTGAGCACTGCGTCACAAAGAGCTCTAGCCAGGAAGTCAATTGAGTGTACGGTAATTTTCAGAATGCTTGTGTTTTCAGAACTCTTTTCAATGAAAATGCCCAAGGTAAATGCTACAGGTAGGCTTAACTGTCATTGATTTATTGATTTATCCCATCAAACTTCTTTGTAGGATGATGCGAGGGGCAAGTAAGTTGGGTGTCGTTTCATGGGGTTCTTGTGCTACCGATATTGCTTATCTGCGAGCAGAGCTTTTTGAGTTCAAGCAAGTTTCGAACTAGATTGACTTTTTTCGAGCGAGCTTGATCACAATCTTAGTTCGAGCAAACGAGCTCAAACCCTCATTAATCTGAAATGAAAGAGCCGCCCAAAAAATGATTTCGATTCATAAAAATTTGGATTGACCAAACACATCCTTATCCACGAAAATCATCATTCTTCCCCAGTTAGAATTACGGCAATAGACCGTTTTCATAATTCAATATGCAGCCGCGTATCGCCTCCTAGCGACTGAGATCGCTGGTATTGCATTCTGGGAGTTTTAGTACTGTTGAAAAAGTCAGTTGAATCTAACTTGCTTTATCTCTCATTTTATTCACTCTTGACAGTGTGTGTCTCTCGATCAGTATATAGTAGTAAACATATGAATGATGAAACTACAATCATATTATAGGTTAATACATTCACTGTAACACACAATTATATAAACCAATCGTGCTAAATAGCATTGGCATAGAAACATTTGGCAGCATAGAACTTTCGAGGTTTATTTCGTATTCCATATGAGAGAAAGTTGTGCTACCAGGCGAAATTACTTGATGAGTTGATAGAAACTGTAACAGTTGCCTCAATGAGTGTGTCTCGGCTAGCTTTGCTGATATAAGCCGTGATAGAAACCATTGTCAAGGGCGTGATACACGCCAACTCTGACGACACACAATCATCGGCGCGTTGCCATTGGCGCTCGGCTGTCCTGAGTTGCTTGACAATACGCATTATGACGTTTCGATCTGTCCTTGACAGAGTGTGGATGTGTTCTGGAGAGGGGGTGGAACTGAGGAGAGATGCGTGTGCGTGTCTGGTGGTAACTACGACTCAACAGAAATCTCGCGGTCCAGTGCCACTGACAGTGTGAGATGATGCGCATTGTAATCATTCAGCAAGTTTATATACAAAATCATAGGGAGAAATGCAGAAACAAAACTTTTTCATAAGTTTCAGACATTATATTTAATATAATACCAATCTGATGAATGATAAAAAGATGCCACGTTTATCCTTCCACTCTCACTCGCTCGAAATAGTTCGAGACATGAAGAATTTCGAGACTCAAAATTTCGATCTGGGAAAAATCTTTCCGAGCAAGTTCGAGTCTCAAACTCGACTTGAACTTGCTCGAAAACTTCGAGATCTGCACAGCCCTAATTGCATAAGTATACAACTGTTTGGCCAGCTTTGCTGATGGCGTAACAACAATCTCCACATAATCAATTTCTGATATGAACTAATGAAAGCGAGGGATGAACAACTAGTAAATTTGGTGTACACCTGATATAAGATTTCAAGGGATTTCAGAGAGATTTCACGGGATTTCAAGAGTATTTCAACTTTTCAAGGGATTTCAATGGATTTCAGGAAGATTTCATGACAATTGTGTGCACCCGATTTCAGGAGTTATTAACCCCTCGAATGTAAGATATAATCTTTTCAATTTAATGTAGGTATGATAATTGTGATGAATTGATGATTGTACGATAACTTGAATACAAATGATGGTTGAATAATTTCAATCAGCTAGTAATAATTTTGTATTATTTTGAGTGATGTTCAGTATTACAATGGCTCCAGGCCTATACAAATATGTAAATTATTCAAAGCACATGAAAATATATTGTTTGATAGCAATTATTCAAGTGAATGCCAATAGTCTGATGCTTGAGAATGGACTGTAGGCCTAATAAGACAATACTTGAATTTTCATCAACAAAGTTTTTGCACGATGATGAACCACATATGAAATATAGTCAATGGCATCACCAGCTAGCAGACCTTGTAATAGGCCTACATGTGTTACCAATAGCCTCCATTTTATGTTGAGTGAACAGTTTGTTGAATATAAATCGTGAAGAAAAGAGCAAATTATAATGGCATGTCTATCAAAAAGAGGATATTATCTCAGTTCTCAAAGGTGTTTCATCTCATGTTGAATGTTTCAATAAGAAGCACACAGTAATAGTTAAATATGGTATTGAAAAAGAATATATTTCTTGAATCAAACTTTGAGAAGTGTATCAGCATATTGAAACTCAGGACTGTTCTCATATTCACACATATCTAAAGCTATCACACAACTTTCACTGACAACCTGTTTGGCATCACTAACATATCGATTCAAGACCTCAAGACAATCAGGTGAGGCAATGGCTCCCAAAGCTTCAGCACATTCGTGACGCACCATTTCATTTTCCGCTAAATCTTCTAGTGACGCTTTCAAGTAGGGAATGCTTATGTTCTCCTGTAGTTGACCGAGCACAAATGCAACTTCGTGACGAAAAAGAGCACTTCCTGTCGTAAGACTCTGCGAGAGCGCAATGATACTTTCTTCCGACCTTAAATTTCGCAAAGAAAACATTGCTCGGTATCGATCGAACAGAGACAGGTTTTCGTTGATAAGAATTTGTTTCAATTTTTCAATATCAGTTTCTTGAGCAGGTGGAGCTGGATCAACGGAAGCGAAAGGATTATCGGACAGCTTCTCAATACTGTGATCTGGGTTGGAAAGCCACTTGATTCTATCGAGAGCCAGCTGACAAGTTTCTGCTACTTCCGGAACCGGATCTTGAGCAAATTCTTCAAGAAGACCAAGGACTGTTGATGCACCAATAGCACCCAGAGCTTCTCCTGTAATAATATAATAACCACACTTCAAGTTGGTCATTTTTTTTTCTATAATATAGGCCTTCATAGACTGATATTTGCCACATTCATTTTTTTACAAGTAGTTTGCATTACGTGGCTGGCTAGCTACGCACCATGGGTTACTTTTGATGGCTAGGCCTACTATTGATTTAAGCTTATGTGAAGACTAAATTCCACTGTAGGCCTACCTACCTGAAATAACCAATGAGTTTTGATTCCGTGCTCCACAGGTCAAACAAAACCACAAATTTGTATGAAACTAGATACGCACACATGTCATGATCTAACTTGATTAACTGAAGTTTTGAGGTGCAATCGGTTGAACCACTTTGGAAAATAAATACAATTCAAATTTTGAAATCCCCATGGAGGAAAAGTGAATGACTCAATAAATGAGCTATTTAAATCAAGTAGCCCTGTACAGGCTTAATAGATGTTCTATAGACCCAGTGGTACATAGTAGGCCTACATACAGTGAGAAATGATTCTAATATATTATATCACACCAGTACCTATCATTACAAAAATAAATGTTATAAATTATATAACAACTATTTTTGCAAATTATTCAGGTTTCGTGAAACCTAAATACGTTTTAAAACTACGTAATACCCAGACGTCTAACAAAAAAACGAATTCAGGTAAATTTATGAAAGTTGAGCTGATCTCTTTTAGGTTATGGTTTTGGACATAAAATTTCAGTATGATTGTCTATTCGACATTGCTATAAACATCCCTAAAAATGGGGAAAAATTAAACTAACATATTGCTGAAACAGATCAGCCCAATCCAACGCATCTAATTTCCCCACTTTAATTCAATTATTACAAATGGGACAGGATTGAACCACCGACTTTCAAGATGACAATCCGGCAAACAAACAACATGGCAATTTTTTCGTCAATAAATTAGGTAGTATTCTGCTACGAAGCACGAATGACAACTTGGTGCAGCTAAATTATCTGAACAAAAGTTGTAACTTGCAACTATTTCGTCAGTAACTGACCTACACTGCAGAAGTGACGATTTTACCCTTTTTCATGCATCCTGAATGTAAGACTTCTGTGTGGTTGCTCGAGTTTTAAATTTGGTAGAAATGGAAAAGAACCCAATAGTTATAATTGTCACAGCTAGAGTTACTTTACACTAGTTACTGACAAAATGGGTGCAAGTTGTAATTTTTATTTAGGTAGCGGTAGATAATTTCATTTCTAGTCAATGCAAAAAATAAAAATAGCCTTTCCCATAACCCTGTAACTGAGACATCACAGGTCTGAAAATATATCTTTCTAACAATATAATTGATGATGGTAATTGGAGAACTGACATCTAGGTATATTGTGAGATTCATGAATTGACGATTCATGATATTTGAGCCCCTAGGCCTATCATGAAGATAGCCTACTTAATCAAAAATATTATTTCAGCGGAGGAAATCAAACTGTGAACCTCAAGTATGGGAGTCGACCATGCGAGCCAAAGCGCTGCAATGATTTACGTCGAAACATATGCATTTCTGCAACAATACTATGTACCAGTAGGCCTACAGTAATGCAAGTCGGTGATTGAGACACCTAATGGCGAAGATCGTTCCTCCATTCCTCCTGCATGTAAGATCCTGTGTGGTTCTGGCATTCATATTTTTCAGAGTCTTACACACGGGAGACATGGGGTCACGGCGAAATAGCAAAGTAGTTATACTCTTCGCCAAACTAGGTGTCTCATTCATCATAGCGTTACTAGGCCTGCCGCTGGCAGGCGGAACGGAGCTAATTCATCGGTAACTATTCATTCATCGGTAACTGGTGTCGGGTGCCCTTTAGCAGTGAAAATTACATCTAAACTATTTGTTCAATGTCTACCAGGTGTGAGGCTATTTTTCACAGGGGTGTGGTAGGAACAAGGCACTATACGTGCCACGAGGTATGATTCGTACAGAACTAAATACAGAATCTTACGTATCAAGTTATAACTCTTTATTATTAGATGAGCGTAGCGAAGCTTTCCATTTCACACCCTGAAAAAAAATGGGCTTCGTTTTTATGTTTTTTTTTTTTTTTTTTTTTTGTAATTATGTACGCGGCATACAGGTCAGAGAAATGAATCAATCAACTTGAAACTTTTTCTGAACGTTGGTGTCATACCAGAATAGGTTGGGATTGTTATTCAGAGGAATCGGTCGTAAGATTTTTCCGGAAAATAATCGGAAAGTTTGGAAAATCCTCATAAGAATAACCCGGAGGAAAAATACTTGAAAAACAAGAATTTTTCAAAAGCTCTTAAATTCTCACAGAATATGAAAAATACTATTATACACCTTTTCAGAGATTTTTACAACAATCGAATGAGAAATAATGAAGAAAACGCAATAAACGTGTACATTTTATTGAATATTTGGATCAATTGGTTTTGCAAAGTGTTTATGCAACAGGTTGCAGGTTACTATAAATATCAACAGGTTGCAGGTGAGGTTTCTGAACGTTTGAAGTAAGTCAAGGTTTGTAGATGTAAATTGAGCTGACAAGTTATTTTTCATTCTAGATTGCCATACTTCTAAGCTCATCTCACAACGCGCATCCCGCGTTTTCCTAGTATATTCAATTGATAGTGTTTGTACTACTGATGCCTTCGGATACCCGGGTAGGATCAGGGTATTGGCATACCCGGATATGAATTTTCATACCCGTGGGTATCTATGTTTTTTTAATGCAACACAAGCGTGTGATAAGCGACGCGCGAGAATCAGTCTTCTTGCTTGCTGTCACTAGCTGCAGCAACAGTTTCCTCACCACATATCCACCACTCCTCTCATTAAGCATGACACCCGCGCATTGACGTGTCTTGTCGCTAGCTGCACGTGTTCAGTCGTGTTGAGTCTTTCTTACTCGTCTTTCGAGCTGTACAGTGCTGTTTTGTATTAATTCCAATTTCGTGCTTGCGCTTATTTGCGTGCGAAAATAGTGTGTGTGGTGTATTGTTGTCTGGTGACTAATATTTTGTCATTGTATTTATTTTTCGTTTAGTAGCAAGTGTTAATTTTTGCGTTTATCTAATATTGTGATCTTATTTGCGTACTGGTATAACTTATTCAATTCACAATGCCGAAAAAAAGTTCATTCGCTTGGAAATATTTTGAAGAAGTAGAAGAGGGGAGCAAAGTCGAGTGTACAATAGTCAATAGGATCAATTTTTCTTATATCTAGTAACAATAAACAATGCAAGTCAACAGTAAAATTATCTATAATCTTCTGCTTCCCTATCTCTCAATCCCATCTGTTGAATATCCCATCTCTTGCACCTGACAGCTGACTTTTTTTTTTATTCATCAGTAGAACATAATGTAGTACAGAGTTGTTAGACAAAGTAAAACCAGTTATAGAACATGTCAAGAATTCATTAAATACACCTATAATTATTTTGATAATATGGTTACAAGTGTCCCGTAAAAAATCATATTGTAAATACTTGTTGATGGTGTAAGGGCAGCTGAAGGAGGATACGCTCAAGAGATAGCTTGAGATTATTGTCACTTATTTGTCAAGCTATGGCTGCTCTTTAATTGGCTTGGATGTTAGCCAATAAGCGAGCGTGAAGTAGACTGTCTCTCGCTAGAGCGCGGCAGCGGCGTGAATTTGAACGGGATAGCGTGAATTTTAGTACTGGTATACACTAGAAAACAACGCTTTTTCCGAAATTTTTAATACCCGGGTATACTCGGGTATTTTTGGCGGTTACTTGGTTCCAAAATTTGATACCCGGAGGCATCACTAGTATGTAGCTACATACTAGTGATGCCTGCCTTACCATTTTATTACCGGTATGTAATGTACATAATAGCGCATTGCCGCTAAATAAACGAACATTATTATAAATATTTATCTATCACCGTCCATGGTATGAAGCCAGCCTATTCCCAATTTATTTATACTTGGTTTCAACGACATACACTAATAACTAAGATCTATTGGCATCGGATAAATCATTATGAAATGAGATGAAGATTAATAAGGTCATTACAAATTCAATGATATGGTGAAGATTACTTGGGCCATTGATTTTGTAAGGTTCTACAAATTCAATGCTTAGGCCTAGGTATCGATAATGGAAAGGGTAGTGAGAAGGAAGGGAGGAGGCCTAAGCCTATTTAACCATGGCCATTATCATCGAGTTTATAGTGTTACTACAAACTAAATACGATCACATACCACCACCTTACATAATCCTAAAAATAGTGGGTTTTAGATGAATTTACCCTGTTTAGCAACTGGCGACTGATATCTCAAAGAAGATATCTAGCATCTGCATAAAAGTCATTCTCCGAGTCACACTCTTGTCTTATAGTCATCAAGCAGATAATGTAATTTCGATGCCATTTCGAGGCCTAGGGACCTAGACCTACCTAGCAATGACCTAGCCTACACCATGTGCTTGAAAAGTCTACGACAACGACATAGGCCTACCTGCTTCATGACGAACCATGGGTTCTTGTTTCATGTTCCTCAGAATAGATTCTAAAAGGGGAATAGCATCTTTATCCTGCATCTGTCCAAGGCAATAAGCCAGTTCGTGCTTCAGCAATGCAGATGTATCTCCGAAACAGTCTTCAATGCATTTTATAGCTACTGGACCGCCAATACTTTTCAATGTAAATAATGCCCTGAATCTTTCTTTAAGAGGCCGCTCAGGGTTATTCAGTACACAACCAATTGCCTGAATTTTATTCTCTGCAACAAACACCATCTTACTTTAAAATAATTTCAGGTCTACTTATTACAAATGACGTAAATCTGTTCTAGTGGTGTACACTGTCATTGACTTTACACTGAAACAAAGAAGTAGTTAACAGTGAAATGTAAATGTAATGACAGCCGACAACAAATCAACAAAACGATATCGACACATCCCACATCCCACGTGGTAAGAAAAAAACCACTGCCTTCTCTACAACCGTTCACTCCTCAAAACATAGTATATTGATTATTATACAATGAATTGTGATAAATAACTCCGATTAGGAATGCGAACGAAGATTGAGTAAAATATTGCTATTAACTAAGTTTACTTCTCTATGCTAAGACACAAATGATTGAATACGTCATAAAAAAAAAATAGCAAAAAATGATCAAGATCAAGAGCTTTGGTTCGATCACCGCCTTTCATTTGGTTTGGTGTTGGATTCGAAGATGAAATTTGGCCCCCGCCCTCTAGGTTAAATTTGGTCTTCTCAAATTTGGCGATTAGATTTGGCTCTTTTAATAGTAGTCCCACTTGAAAATGGCAAGCAGCAGACTAGAAAAAATCGGCACGATCTATACAAGGTAGGCCTAGGCCCTAGGCTATTGAGCTTTTGTTGGAGACATTGTCCATCTTGACTTGACCACAAATTAGGGCTAATCAAATCCTTGATAGGCCTACTTCAATGATATTTCAATGATCAGGATACTTCTTTGGCCAGCCCTATTTGCAAAGTAAATTGTGTGAACAAGGACCTAAAACGCTATTCGCTAAGTAAATTGTGCGACAAGCACTCGGCTCCATTCCGCCCACCGGCGGTAAATGCGAGGTTTGGACTCGAACCTAACCTCTAAAACCTAACCTGTTGTCCGCAACCTGGCTTTGTTCACATAATTCGCAGCTTTTAGGCCCTAGACTATTTTGCCATATCCAGCCATTTTTTTACTTTGCGAAAAGCGTTTTAGGTCAAGGTTGGTTAAAAGGTTCTTGTTCGCAAAGTATTCGGCCATTTTTTACTTTGCGAATAGCGTTTTAGGTTTTTGTTTGCAAAGTATTACTGTACGAATAGACACTTCCTACTTCTTTACTCAATGTAGCCTAATGCTTGTATCTAAGCATGTAGGGTTTATGGGTTTTATGGGTTATGGTAGTCATGGGTTTATAACCCGATAATTGTATTCTCCTCGAACACATCTTATATCGAGAGAGCACTGATCACAACTGAATGAAAATGTTTTAAAAATATTTTTACTTACTTACCTTCAGAGTACCCATAACAATAAGATGAGTAAAAATGGAAGTTCTCATACATAAATCAGATAATATTGCCCTATGTTGTCTATTTGAAGAGATCAAGCCGACTCCAGAGACGAACAGAAAATATATAGATCCCGATCTAACTTCTTTCCCATACTGTCGATGATCGTGAATTAGCCTAAACAATCTTTCATAGGCCTAGAAATATTTTGAAACAATTTCTCAGAATGAGAAAATATGTAGGCCTATTCATCTGTGAAAATTATATTGCATGTCAAAAGTATTGATAAATGAATAAAAATCTGCTTAATGATTGATTTTTCATCATTTTGAAACTGGAACCAAATTGATTTGAGTTTCAAGCCAAATTGATTTGACTGAATCGTTTCCTGACAGTGTGTTGAACGTAGTCACTGTTGAGCAAACTGAATTGCAAGTCGCAAATTGGCTTGAAGTATGATAAATGCATCAATCAAAAAGATTCGAGACTTTCAGGCGCAGTACACAACCTTCTAAGTAATGACAATGGTATACTCAGTGGAAAGTGCTCCTTTAAACACAGTTGTAACTTTTATTCTAGGGCCTCAATAGGCCCCTTTCATTTTCTCGCCTCCTTGACATCAAAGAAAGCATCCAATCATACTAGAGATATATACATGGAGAGATGCATCTTTGTGCCAACTTGGTATCCCCCATACATGAACCAAATTACCCTACTTAAAGGTAGTTGTGCTTTACGCTTGCATATTATAACATAGCTGTGGCCTACCCCATGTGAGCTCCTTGAAAATCAATTTCCTGTTTTAATTAATGTACTTCATAATGTTAAAATGTAATTATTGAAGTTTATGTAATAATGCATGTAGCCTATAGGCCCTAATGTATTTCATGTAGGCCTTTATGTTGTTCAGTTTGATGCATTTTAAAAACAAGATTACTCTATTCAAATGTCAAACTATAACTTCTTCACCAATAGATCTTAGTCATCATTACAGTGCGTCGTTAAAACCCAATATAGACAGTTCAAATAACTAGTTCTGGTTTTGTGTAATATGACGTTCATTAATTAGGTCCCCTATTACCAATAATAAAAATGTGTTAATTAAGCTTATTAATTACCAACTGGGGTACAAAAATACCATTGGTAGCCAAGGGTAATAACAACTTAGGCCCAGTATTACCACGGCCAGTTCGTATTTATCTGAGAGTTGGTGAAAACAAATAGCATGGGTAACCATGGTGATAACAAGTTTGAACTGTCAGATAAAGGCTAACTGGACTTGGTAATATCAGGCCTTAATCCACTAATTATTATTATTATTTAAACTCTTGCAATTGCACATAAATGCGTGGTGGCAAGTTCCCTAACGAGGCCTACCCGTATCCCACCACCTCCCAAACCCTCTGACGGAATAACTTTAACCTAATTTCATCCCCTTCAAAAACACTTAGCTACTAAGCCCATTCCAGTCCCTACCTGTCATAATTATCACTCAGTCAACAAATTTACTATTCGTAAAATGGGACCTTAATATATTTAGTTTTATCTCATTTTATTTGCTTCCAATTTCAGAGTGACCGGTCTTCTTCGTTCTGGTGCATTAAAAGAAGTGGACACTCCAATTTGGTACAATGTCTATAAAGCATTTCCACCACAGTATGAACCTAAATACGATAGGCCAGCTCCAAACATTTCTGTTAAAAACATATTCTATCCTGAAGACCAAGCTAGAGCGTAAGACATTTTCATTTTACAATACCATACTGAAGTTCTTCAACATTGTGAGCGAGGGATCAAATAAACAAAACCATCCATGCAGGAAAATGCCTCATTGGTAACTCAGGCTATATGGGAGTCAAGTGGGAAAAAGGAAAATGCAGTAAAACGAAGGGTCCAGGAACGATGATTGAGGCGTCACTGTGTACATATCAGTACTGGCACTACAAATTCAATGATACCGGTAGTGAAAGTGTCACACTTTAGTGAAACGGCTCAGTTGTAAAATCCAAAACCAAAAGATTAAAATAGTGTATCTATTGATCACACACAAATTGGCTTTACTAGTTTCCGTTGGTTCACTGTTTGGTTAGTGCGGCAGAAAAAACTCAATGTTGCAGACTGTAAAAAGTAGCTCTTGAAAATCAATAGTTATTTAACTAATAATAGTTAGTTTGAAAGTCAATAGTTAAAGATTCGATCCCAAACGACTACCATTTGAACAAGATTTACTTACAGTACCATTAACCTAGGTCCTAGATGTCACGTTGCCACTGTTAATCACTATTTGTTGAATTCAGTGACGTAGTATGCCTACACTGACCAACGGTTGTAAAAGGAGGAATGGAAATATTTCCATTCGACCGACCAACCTGACTATGGTGATTTTTGGTCTTAGCACATATGTGGCCGTGAAACCGCGTTGTTGCAAAGGTAGTTGTCAACCATGTTTGATATATGGGCTTGATATTATCTAACGTGCATAGACACAGCTGAAGCTAACAATGAATAAACAATGGAAATAAACACAGCTCACCTTTAAAGGTAAATTGCGTTCTAGGCTTAGCTCAAGTTGATATGTTGAGATTTATAATGTGGAAGCACCACAATAGATTTATGGAGTGTAGGCGTAAATGAAACGTATAACGTTTCACTTTGTTTTCTTGCTATGATTGAACAGATAATCAGGGGAAAAATACTTGCCTATTGAATTTATAGGCCGTAGTGTTCTATAAACTCAATGCATGATGCATGATGCTTTTTCACTTCGCCTTTAGGTAAATGACTGATTCTAAGAACCCTCAAAATTAGGGATGTTGAAAGTATTTTAAACCAATGATTAGGCCTATAATGTTCTTTCATGTTGTCTTTGTTGATGGTTCATCTTACCTACCTACAAACAGTAGGCCTACCGTACGTTTGAATTAGGTAGGGTAGGCCTACACGACTTCTCACTTTTTGTGGGATTTCTCTAATTGATACTGTTTTCATATGAATGATTCCATTCTTTATTTCAAATCATTCATTCACCCCTAGTAAGTGCATTATTTTCTTTTATTATTAACATCGAAATCTTGATATATACAATCATCGTTTCCCAATTGAGGCCAAGGATCAATTAATAAGACCCATGAATGATGAATAAATGTACTATAATGAATAGTAATACAGTAATAATTCTGTAATATGTAACAATATAAATAGATAATAGATGTAGTCATGAACCTTTTTTTCCTGGACTAATTAGCATAATGTCTATCATTAAATATCTCCTGTTACATTCTCTTCTGTGAAATTGACAGCACAATAATTGATCTTTCTTTCACTTTTTTCATTCATACCGTACTACCATATAGGCCTAATTTCAATGATTTAAAACTTGATAGAGGGAGATAAAAAAAAAAGAGAAATATTGCAATTGGCTCTTCGAGTTTATAAGTACGTATGTGGTATACTGTATGTGGTTTATTATTAGTGGATTTTAATTTAATCAAAATATTTTTCTGTCAATTAAGGTGGTTCCAGAAACATAGCAAACGTGTTGGTTCAGTAGCTTTGACAGAATCACAAACACAAACGACAACTCAAAAATTTATCAGCCTTTATAATAAGCTCAAAGAAGAACACGGAGGGCATGTTGCCGACAGCCAACATCTCGAGTCGGCGCTAGAAATGTTGAACATCGAAGGTTTAGAATACACTGAGCGTCAAAGACTATCGCGAATAGAAACCAAAGACAGCACAGCGAGTGGTAGTCTAGCCTCTACCTTCCAAGATGCCCAAAAAGATAAAGTTAATATAAAAGATATTTTTAAAGACTAGTGTCATTGTTTTTTAATTCATAATGAAAGTGATGTAAATGTTTTCTTCAGTTACAGTACTGGAACATGTATTACTCTGTAGCCATCTGTGCATTACTTCATGTTGAATATTAATGTAAATAGAAAAATAAATTCCTTTTAGTGAAATTCTGTTGATGTTCATATCTGATCTAATAGGGCTGACTAGCACTTACTAACTAGTAGATCCTTGATATCTTTTCAGTATAAAGTTCAGACTACTAAGCTATGGTTTAGTGGAATCGGTACAGGCTACAGTTGTTCAAACATTTTCGATTTTGATCCCTCGTAATATGACTATGACCGGCATAGAAGCTGAGTGGTTAGCTCACTTGCTTCGTGTGATCCGGGAGGTGAAGGGACATATCGGATCCGGTTTGATCCCCGCCACCGTCCATCTTTACAGGGGTTTTTCGCGGTTTCCCTCTAGTCTAGGCTAATGCCAGGATGGTTCCCACAATATGGGCCACGGCCGCTTCCTTCCCACTATCTTTCCCACTACCCATAAAAACCTTCATCTCATCATCCCATCATCTCATTAATCATTCATCCGACGCCAATAGATCTTAATAATCATTACAGTGCGTCGTTAAAACCCAATATATAAAAAAAAAAAAAATGACCATGGTATCATTTAATAAAGAATTGGAAGTTTTATTTACATGGGGCAATGGTAAGCCTAGCCTTGGGCCAGATTGATACAACATAACACGTAACAATTTACGTACAATAAATTGTACGTAAATACACGTACATACATACATGACAGTACAACACAACAATTTTGTACCTAAAGCAGATTGTACCTTAAGCAGATTGTGAAATTGTATAATTGTTATGTTGGACCGTCGAAGATTATGTTGTGAGTGATAAATCAGAGCGTATTCATAACATATCACCTTGTTCCCGTGACGAAGCTGATACGAGCATCTTTCTTCGTATCCAGGATGCAATACAGAAACGATTTTCAAAATATATTATTAGAATAAGTGTAGATACAGACGTCGCGGTTTTAGCTGTATCAGCAGTTGCTAAACTTCGTTTAGTTGAGCTGTGGATTGCCTTCGGAACTGGAAAGAATTATAGGTACACTGGTGCATATCTCATTGCTAGCTCTATAGGACCACATCGGTCGACAGCTTTGCCAATGTTCCATTCATTATCTGATTGCGACACTGTTTCATCATTCTTTGGTGTCGGCAAAAAGAAAGCATATGAAGCTTGGAGAGCCCTTCCAGACCTGACTGAAGCTCTGATCAGAAATTCAAATCCTCCACTTACACCAAATGTAATAAAAAAGGGGAAGACTTGCGCATAATTGAAAGATACGTTTTCATCATATATGATCGCACGAGTGACAAACAAACGACAAACGAAGCAAGACTGGAAATTCTTACCAACAAGCTTGGAACTCTTGAAAATATTTCCCCTTAATTGCTGCATTAGGCCAACATCATTATATCATGTGGGCTTCATGCGAAGGAGGTCACGTGTGGGGACAGCTATCTGACAAATCACCAAGTTATCCGAGTCCTGAAGACTGGGGATGGAATAAGTAAGACAATAGTTGGGTGCCGTTTTGGTCAACTTTGCAAGACGCCCGACATTCATTGAGGGAACTAATTAAATGTAATTGCTCGGTAAATTGAAGTGTCTTGAGTCCAACTTGGCATGTACGGCTCTCTGCAAGTACTCAGGAGAATGTGGAAGGGAGGACTAACTTGGTGAGTTTGCTTGTATTGCAATGCACATTGATTGTAATTGGGCCTATCATTTGAAAATGCTCGAAACAAATCGTACGTTATGCTTATGTTTTATTTATATTTTATTCATAATTGGGTTCAACGACGCACTCTACTGATCACTACGATCTATTGGCGTCGGTGAATGAAGATGGTAGGATGGTGAGATGAGAGGTTATTTCATTAGGTGTTTTTGGATAGTGGAAAGGAGTCGGTCGTGGCCTGTCGGTAAGGAACCCTACCTGGTGAGGTTCCTTACAAGGTAAGGAACGACAGGGGGAAACCACGAAAAATCCCTGTCAGGTTGGTCGACCATGGCAAGAATCGAACCCCGATCTCCTGAATGACGGTTCGGTGTATTAACCACTCGGCCACTCGTCTCAGTGTGTTATGCTTATGTACGGAGAAGATTGTGAGAGGGAGGGGGGGAGGGGAGCTGAAATGAGCGGAAGATTATATTTTCAGTTAAAATTGCTGTTTTTTTACATTTCTCGACAATTATCATCATATCATAAAAAAAATTGTGATTGTTCACAAAATCAGCACAGTTTCGACAATCTTAGATTGAATATATGAACAATTATTCATTACCTACGGTGTATGTTAGTGCTACCAATACCAAAAATGTTGATATACTTTTAATTTACTGCTGATTAATCTACTATTAGAGGGTTATTGGTTATTGACTGTAGAACTTAAATTGCTTTCTAAGATCAAATTATCAGCTCTAATTGAGATACATAAATCTAATGGAGACTTAACAAGTGACACATTTTCGTAAAAGTCATAGTATGGAAACATGAAAGTGAAAAATGCAATGTTTTGAATACAATTACTAGGATAAATTTGTATGGCTGAGCGAGACAGCGAGAACACGTATAGCATGGGTTAGACGATAGACGGCAAGGGACGAGCAGCGGGGGACGCGCTCACGGCCGCACTTCAACGTGTTTAATAATCATTTGTGTAACAACTAATCGCGTCAATGCAACATATGATATGTATTATTATGCTAAAATAATGAAGGATACAAATAGTATTTTTTTAAATGATGAGTTATTATTTTTTCAAGTTTTCTTGAGCAAAAACTGAAAATCTGAGATGCAGTAAATTTGTTCAACATTTTTTTTCTCCAACATGGTTGACTTAATCCTCTATAATCATATTTTTTTATGAAGAACTACTCTTCTCCTTTTGTTTAATATTCAACATTTTTCTGTAACACATCCAGTTGATGAGATAATAAATGAAAATCAAGCGCGCGCGTAGTGACAATTGGGGGCGGCGTACCGCCCCCCGGGGGCAGAATCCAGCTGACGTCCATATCCAAAATCATGTTTTTTTATGTCATTAACAAGTCCTGAAAGTTTCATACTTTAGTCACAAAATGCACAATAAAAGCTTTATTACATATACTATAGTAGGTAATGTAGTAAATATAGTAAAATGGGGGTAACATGAGAATTCCAAACAATTTCTGTCTGTTCCTCTCAAATTCAAGTGCTCTCATTTAACATTTATTGTGTGTTTCTCAGCTGTGGCCTCATTAAAAAGACTGAAATTTATCTAGGTTATACTAGCCAAAGACATTGTTCAATTTATTCATAACATTATTTTGTAATGGACCATTTTCATTATTCAATGCGCAGGCGCGTCCCGCCTCCTAGCAGCCGCGATCGCTAGTATTGCATTCTGGGAGTTTTAGTACTGTTCAAAAAGTCTGCCCTCTTATACACAGAGTTAAAGGCGAAACATTAAGATATATAACTTGCATTATCTCTCATCTTACTCACTCTGACAGTGTGTAAATCTCTCGGTATATAGTGAACATATAAATGATGAAACTACTATCATATTATAACTTGATACATTCACTGTAACGCACAATAATTTAAATCAAACGTGCTAAATAGCATTGGCAGCATAGGACTTTCGAACTCGGGTAATAAAATCCTGTTCTAGTTCAAACGATTGCTGCTAGATGGCTCATTCATTTCGGAAATGGTCTATTAAGAATCAATCCAAAATCTGACGGAAAAAACAATCAGCGGGCAGGCCCTCGACACAAACTCCGTATTTGCTAGCCAGACTTAAATAATGAAAGCCAAGAGGGGGTTCCATCAATTCCAACAGCAATGCCTTTTAATTCCCTGGCTCACACTTCCAAGGTATCTTATTCATTTTTAAAAATATAAAATATATTCACTTGGGTTTCTGCTCATGAATTCTTCTTTTTTTTTTTGTTCAACGAATGTTGAAGGTATGAATATTCTACCATCAGAATTTGGTAAAGGAGGAACCTTTCTTTTTTATTTACAAATGGGTAAAAATGTCAAATTGATATCTCAATAATTACGACAGTGGGAGTTCGCAGCATAAAAACTCCTGGGTGTCATGTTACAACTATGTGAACACACGGTCACCTCTGATCTTCTAGTAGATTCAGTCACTATAGAGAGTCCCAGACTTGAATATCTAAGAAATTTCTAATGTTCTCCCCCTATGAAATATATCACATAACTGTGTTTGTTGTTTCTCAAATATCAAGCCATCTGACCTGCTATAACTTGATAGAAATGACCATTGTAGATCGTCCGCCCTCATGATGTCACAAAATATAAAAACCAATCAAGTGGACAGTGAAGCAGCGGAAAATAGGGAAATAACCAATCAAGGCATCTAAAATTTCCCCTGCTTCGTATAAGTCATGCCCATCTACATTGGGCAATTGATTAATTGCATTGATTATCAGGTAAGTTATCTCCAAACTACTCTTAAATCACTACCTCATTTGGAAGATATGTGGCTGAAAATGTCAGATTATCACATTTACCTCAAGAAATTAGCTGATTATTGATGGGTAATTTAGCATACGAAGTATATGTAAGTATGTAAGTATGTATGTAAGTATCATTCACACTTTTGAATAGCACTAAACAGTTTTGATGACATATATACACTCGGGATAACGATATTATTTTCAATCGATTTAATATTTTCGGACTTCGATTCAATATCTAATTGGAATATTCGCTTGATATTGAAACGATGATAAATAATTGAATGAAAAAATGGTGAATTACAATAAGAACCCAAAAATGAATGGAAAAATAATATGTGGACAGTTTATCGTTGCTGTTATTGTGGGGTATGCTGAGTGTGTATATAGGAAAGAGCTCGTAGTATATGTACTTAACGATCAGTATATGATTTCTTTAAGATAACTAACCAGATTGTCGAATACTTTCTCATTTGAGAGTGGAATTGACATTCATAAAAGTAATTATATGTCGCTAGTTTCGGACTGGCGAGGGCGGCTAAAAAATATATAAGTCCGCAATAATACTTGACTTCTGGAAATATTTTAATTAAATTAAAAATACATGGTAAAATCTGATGAAATATTGATTGCCCAAGTCTGGGCCCACCTGTATACGACATTATTGTAGCCTAATTAAAGCGAAATGTGGTGGGAGGTGCACGTGCCCTGTTTTAGTCTGTGCAGCGTAAGCCTAAATTAAGAAATGTTTTTGTATCATATTTTATAGGAAATGAATGCTCGATGTTGTACAAGTTTAAACTTTTCGATCGGCGTCGGCAACGGACATCTGAAAGTGATGAGCAAATTCTGTTATTTCATCTACATTATCCGATGCTTGCTGGCACACGGAGGCCCCTGAATCATTCATGTTCTGCGAACCTTTGCGGTTATTAATAAACAAAATGCAACTGTACAATTTTTGTGCTTCGTAAATAATATCTTAACCTCCCATATTTTGCACTCATTTCCAAGATTGCTAAAATAAAGAATTCAATAGAAATGTTGTGGGGGCCCCCCTTATGTAAGTAAATCAAATCACTATACAATGTCTTTGTATTGCCAGTTTGCACTTTCGACTTCTAATGCGTTGTACTGTTTTATTGTTGAAGTTACACGTGTGGGCGCGTTTTTGTCCTTCTTTTGTTGTTCTTATACATAATATTTTATTATCTACTATCAAATATTAATTTTACTTGACAATTATATTTTGAAGTGAAATCGCCAAAAAAATGGTATATGCGCTTCTCCAATATATTATACTCTTTTAAAAAAAACTAAAGTTGACCTACGAATAAACACACAATAAAATATCATTCCTCAATGATATGAATTTTATCAGTATACACTCTACTACTTCACACTTCCTTTTTTTCTTTTCGATAATGATTTAATTATTAGATTCCAAAATTGCTGTTGAATCGCAAAAATCACTTGAAAAATCATATTTCAAGAAATCACTGCTGGCAATTTTGCTGGGAGAAAAAATAATCGCGAAAATAACTCCGAAGATGTCTACAATGATTATACTATTGAAAACAACTTTGGTAATGTCCATAGTAATTCAATCATAGGACTTCAAAACTGCTTGTAAATATCAAGAAATCACTTGAAAAATGACGTGGGCCTATTTCAAAAAATTCCCCGCAGGGCTTTGCTGGGAGAAATTGCAAAAGTATATCTTCGAAAATGTGATGATTCAATTATGAGACTTCGAAACTAATTGTGAATCGCAAAAATTACTTGAAAAATTTCCATATTCTCAAAAATTACCTGCGGGGCTCTGCTGGGAGACTTCCGTCCCGCAGACCCCTTTTTTGCGAGAAGCTGGTGTCCAGTTGGGCGATCATTTTATTTATGTAACCTGTGCGCCCCACAATACACAAATCCTAACGACGTCCCTGCATAAAATATAGAGTTACAGTACATTATAGAGGTACCACATCAGATGTTCAAGTTCATTGTATATATGCAAGATTCTTTTAATGCTTTCCAATTTATATTTTAAAAGCACTTACTCTTTTCAATGAATAAGAAAAATGCAGCATATCACATACCAATTGCTTTGATTGTTACTCTTTTTCACACAGATATTACTATATCATTGATACAAGTACCTAGTTGTAGCTTATAAGAAAGATCATTTGTCTTAGATAGATTATGTGAATATTCTACTGTCATACAAGGATAGTTAATTAGTTATAATTTTATCGCTTAAAATATGAATATTAGAAAAAAATCTGTCTGGGACTGCGCCTAAGACCCCGTTGTGGCTTGGGCTTCGCCCTCGCTGTAAGAGGCCCTTCTGAATCTCGTTGCCGTCGGGGCCTTTTGGACCCAGTCCGACACTACCTGTACCTGTACACTGGGACTGATGGACCAGTGGCTAACACCCGAAACCATCGTTCAGGAGACAATGGGGTTCAAAATCCTCCGTGGTCGATCAACCTGATTGAGGTTTTTCGTAGTTTCCCTCTGTCATGTATCACGTTAGTGGTAGTAGTACCAGTAGTTGTTTATTGATGACATGTTCATTGATACATCATATAATTTTGTACACTCTACAAGTAAATACAAGAAATTTATAATCAAATCAATGATGTGAAAAAGTAAAAACAAATATTCTTGCCTCAACTCGCAAATACAGAAAAATACACTCGAAGACAGAAAGCTATAGATTCCAAAGGTCTGTGAACTGTACGTATCCCAAATGTGATGAAATAATCATAAATTATATCAATTTAATGCATCCCAATAATTCAATTTCTCATTAACATAAGGCAAAAGGTTTGCTTTTCTAATTACGTAGCTTGGAACATTCTTGCTTATAACTTTGACATAGTATTGTCGTTATTTATAATATCAATTGGTAATCTATCGCTTACTCTCATGCCATTCATAAAGACCAAGTTATTTTGATTCTTTTTGTTACTTGTTCTTTGAATAAAAATACTATTCTTATTTCTCATCTCAAATTATGTTTTCGAAACTACCATATTTTATTAATTTAAATTTGTACACTAAAATAATTGGGATGAAGATCTTTTTGATATTTTACAAATGAAACGAAAGGTATTCAGTGTAATTTGTTGCTGCATTATTCAGCCACAATAATGCTTTGCACTTTTTTCTCATTTTGGATTCAATGTCAATTTTGAAATTAAAATTGAATTGAATTTTAACATAATATGTTGATCCGTATTCAATATCAATGTTTCAACATTGTTTGCAATTTTCATATTGAATGGGAATTATCCTAATATGAGAAAGTAATTTATGTATTTAGGCCTGATATTATTATCACCACCCCAAAACTGAATGGGATATTCAGATAAATCAACATATTTCATTTTTTTATTTCATTTATGTTAAACTTTTATTAAAATATTCTATATACATTGATATTTCATGGATTTGTGAGTGCTACTTTTGTTTCTCCCTTCAAATAAAAAATTACAAGTATTTATATTTTATTGTATTATAATACAATAGCCTATTTGCCTATACATAGCATATCCTATGGTGACGCATCATTTTCATCATTTTAAATATGATTCAAACTTCCATCTAGTTTTCTCACTTCAATCCATTTACAAATCCCATCACTCCCCTCTAGCCTCTACCGAGGGGTTAACAACTCCTGAAATCTGGTGTACACTTGTCATGAAATCTTTCGGAAATTCCTTGAAATCTGAAATTAGGTGTACACTAAATTCACCAGTTGTTCACCCCTCGGCCTCTACCTACAGCTAACTTTAAATTACAAGAAGGAAGTTGGGTTTTATCACTGACCAGCACTACTATTTCAAATCTGATGTAATTTTTGTTTCCTGATAAAAAATAATATTTAGTGGTTTTATATCTGATAATACAACCAGGCGCTAACTAATCTATCTGATGAAACATAGTCTTTTGTATGGGATAGCTGTTTTTATCTGCAAGTGCAAGGCATATGCGGTCATAGCGGTGACCTAATGTATAGTCTGTATACATATTACGTGGACTATGAGCGGTATTTTGTTATTATTATATTTTCACTAGCACACAATCCTTGGTACAAAGCATCATTCTCAAAAAGCAAATGTTGACAAAGTATAACTTTGGTAATTAAATTGTCTCGAGCATTGTGCTAATGGAGATGTTATTTTGCAAGATCCTGCAGAAACAAAAAATATGTATACAATACAGTTGGCGAAATATCAGTTTTTTGTTGATAAATTTTCAACGGTATGAGATATCAAAATGAAAATCCTATTGCTTTTATTCTATTGCTACAAATTTAATATGTTCTAAATGTTGTGAAATGAATTGATTAACCTTGAGTTACAACATTTTCACACGTATGTAGCTAAAATGTGTAACTTCACCTATGTAGGCCTACCTGTGAAAATTGTGCGATTTGATGTTGAAGAGTTAAACCGCCTACTTAAACCGCCTTGTACAGGTATAAACAATATCTATGTGTTTCCCCTGTATTAAAATGTCTATAGGCCTATCCAATACCGTTCAAAAGTTATAAAAATACTGATATTGTGATAATCAATTGTCAATGATCATCGTTTAATTTGTACAGATAGCTGGTTTCTTTAGTACGCTAATATTTGAAAAATCAAACTATTCCAAGCCACCATTTAATTATTAAATCATCACTTTATTTATATTATTATTTTCAGTGTAAGGTGCTTGTTAAAAGAATACTCGCGTATACCGGTACCAACCCTAATCTTTGTTACTGCGTCATTATCAATCAGTCCTGCACGCAACGAGTGCACCGTTTCGCGATAATGCACTACTTTTATCAAGTGATTTGTTTCACAGGAAGCGTGATAAAATTGACAACCTTATCAAACGTATTCACATTATGTTTAATATCCTTTTTTATGGCATTGAAATGTATTTTCCTTGCTAAGTATGAAGTATTACATGAAAAACCGAACTGAGACGTGTGACCGAGTGGTAAATACACTAAACCCTCATTCGGGAGACTGGGGTTCGATTACCGCGCCATGATCGACCATCATGAGATGGGTTTTTCGTGGTTTTCATTCTGCCGTTCAGGTCATTACTGGGATGGTTCTTTAACAACAGGCCACGACTCCTTAGTCCTTCCCACTGTCCAAGAAATACCTAGTAAAATAACCTTTCATCTCATCTTCCCATTCACCGACTCCAACAAAACGTAGTCATCAGTGTCATATCAGTACAGTGGCGACCATGGAGGTTAAATACTAACCTCATTGGTTTAAACCCAATATAAAGTAATGAAAAACTGAAAACGTGTGAAAAATATATTGTTTTTTCATATTGATGGTTGATGAACATTCAACGATGATTAATCAGTTTTCAGTCACGTGATGTCTTGCCATGGCAGGCCCTATTTACAAATAATTAATAAATTATTATTTATTAATCATGTTCTGCGAGATGTTTTGAGTGCCTGTAATAGAGTGTAACACAAAGAAATACACATATTATATAAGCTACTGGTATATTTCGTTATCTTGAACATATTTTTCACAAAAATGCTATCATGATTTTAACGGAATCGTGAATTCCATTGCTCCATGGAATGGAATTATGGAATTTCTGTATGGGGTAGCTCAGAGACAGCTCTGTAAGTAAGTAAGTAATGTCTTTATTTAGCATAAATAGCTCTATGTCAGAACAATAATAATACTAATGATATAATAAGAAATACATAATACAACTAATTCTAACTTAATTAAGTATTCTGCCAGGTCATTATGTTTATCAAATCTATTTACATGTGCCACTATATATTTACTACATTCTCTTTTAAATTCCTTGATGTCTCGAGCATTTTGCACAGATACTGGTAGATTTTCATAGATTTTCATACCATTATGTAGCACTGTATCACTATTTCTCCTATTCTCTTGAAATTCATAATACGTTTTGTGACAATTTCTGGTATTTACGTTCATGTACTTCATATCTCTGTACTACTCTTTCATTGAGATACTCAGGCAGAATTCCCTTCTTTACCTTGAACAAAAATATCAACATATTGAATAATATTCTTTGTCTTACCCTCATAAAATTTAGTACATTTAGCATATCATTAATCCTAGTATATTTATTTACTCTAAGAATTACCTTCATACCCCTGTTTTGGAGTCTTTGCAAACAGTCTTTCTCTTTTCCCCCCATAAACTGCATTATTGTTGGACAATATTCGAAATGCGGTGCAACAATGCACTTATATATTAATAATCTAGTATTCGCTGAAAGTTGAGTGTTTACTCTACCAATAAATACGATCTTCTTACCAATTTTTCCACATATATATTTCGTATGTTTTTTGAAGTTTAATTCCTCGTCTATAATTATTCCTAGGTATTTCATCTCTTTCTCTCTCTCTAATATTTCTCCTTCCATTACAATATCTTGTCCTTCTCTTATTATCTTATTCAGATTATACTTTGAGGCCATTATCATATATTTAGATTTCTTTGTGTTAAGTTTTAGACCATTTTGTTGCAGCCATTGTTCTACATTAGCAAGAATATTGTTCATACTACCGATTATTGACATACAGTCACTACTAGAGAACGACAGTAAGGTTTTCTCCCTACAAACATAATAAATATGCTGTGAGGACCATAAAAACAAAAAGGAGAAGTCATTGTCAGACAATATTCAAAAAAGAAAAGGCCATGCCATTACCTAATGTTTTTATTGAAGAAGTTTTATCGTACGTTTTCAATAATAGACACGTATATAGTATCAACATATACGACATATAGGCCTATATACGATATGCATTAATTGACACTTATGGATATCGAACAAGAAATTGTGGCAAACTGTCAACTCCTATACATAACAGAGCAGCGTATAAAAGAAGTGCTCATTATGTACGCCTAAAATTATACAATCACAGGGAATATTATCAGTAACAAATTCAAGTATATTATCAAAAATACACTTCTAAATCAGGCACTGTATAATGTGAAAGATTTTTATTCCACTATAGGGAAATTGTATTTATTATGACTTTTTTTTTCAGTGTAACATTTTTTGGTATTGTATCTAATAATCTCTCTCTCTTTTAGTAATTTAGATACGTCTAATATCCTGGTAAAAATGTATATTCTTATTTTTTGTGACGTAACAGACAATTGAGTAAATAAATGAATGAATAAAATATATAAGAAACTATGTAAACGTAGAAACTCTGAATTGAGATATTATTTCATGTTATTTCAGATATGGGACTTGTTTTATTCATCTGAGTTAATTCAAGTGATGGATGCCATAATCTCCATTCAAATTCAATTCTCTATACAGTTTTTTGTTATTTATTATTTTGTATTTCTATGTACCGGTACAAAGAGTTAACAACTCCTGGAAGCAGGTGTACGCTTGAAAAAAAACACACACTAGAAAACAACAAAATTGAAAATTGAAAGAAAAATTGAAAAACTTACTTATTTAATGTCTTGGGATTGTTATGTTCCCTTATATTCTACGCCACACATTTTTAATTAGACCCACAATTCTTTCATTGAACCGCTAACAAATCTTATATATAATAGATATTTAAGAGAATTCCATGTAACAACCAGTGTAGACAAACTAAAGTAATTGAAAATGAAATTAATGATGTAGGCCTACTTGTGGGCTTTGACGTCATAGTTACCTAAAAAAAGTACTCCTTGTTGAAAAAGACGCAAATGGTAAATTATTCCAGAAGGCCACACTCATCAATGGATGAATTGATACTGGTCTCAGTTTAGAACATGCAGACAGTGCAGTCTATTCCAGCGATTTCAGCCGTACAGTGTGACATCTGTATAATTCTGACGTATTCAGACTTCATGATAAGTGATCATACTTTTTACGAGATAAACCCTTTCTGAGATAAAAGATACGTACGCTTATATGACAGTTGTATAAGTTATTGGTTCAATGAAAAAGCTGTCATGTAACTTTGTTAATGAATATCGACAGTTGAATTATATAAATAAAAATAATTACGGATCCTAGCACACGAAATGAAACAATTTAGGTCAGTCATAAAATTCTTCACTTGTTAAATGGTTTTAACTCAATGATTTCTCTATAAAGATGAGAGCAGCAAAGGCTTCCGTTAGATTCTATAACGCAGTGAGTATAAGTGACTTAAACAAGTTCATATTCATATTATAGTAATTTTACCATTAGCATAACAGAAAGTCCTCTCCCATGATAGATAGGGTCTATTGTCGTCGGTACCTTTGTAAATAAGTACAAAACCCGATCGAGAAATATGTATTTGAATTTAACAAAATTGAAAAAATTATATATATTTTTCAATTATTTTAAGTTCAATTAGGCTATAACATAGGTTGTTGTTTTCCTTTTTATTGATTGATCGACATGATTCTGACTAAGATTTCGGGTTCTATCCTTTCGTTTCTCTCTCTCTCTCTCTCCATATATATATTTATATACATATATATATATATATATATATATATATATATATATATATACATATATATATATATATATATATATATATATATATATATATTTTTATATATATATATATATTATATATATATATATATATATATATATATATATATATATATGTATATATATATATATATATATATATATATATATATATATATATATATATATATATATATATATATATATATATGAATATATATTTTAAGGGCGGGTTCACGAAATCTTGTTAACTTCAAGGGTTCAGGTTGTTGTTCAACGTTTCCTAAAAAATGAAATGAAGAAACGGAATAGTATCTACACTGTATGTCTATACTTGTGTTGAATTGTATATACTCTTCCATTCATTTTAAATAATTCAAATCACCTGATATAAGTTTTGTATGTTATTTTTTTACTCAACTTGTAATATTTTGTAATATATAGACTGTAGCTTGACTCTATCTCATCAAATATTTATCTCTACATTATTAATCACCATAATTAACTAAAGGAGCTCAAAGAATGTACATTATTCTACAATCACCATGAAGGTAAAATTGAACTATTTGTGAAGTTTCAAGAATTTCTATATGAGATTATATTATTAGTTTATTATCCTATTTTGTTATCCTAAAGTTTAAAATAAATCATCATTCATTATTTTATTATAAGTGAATAGTGATTGTTTGATTTGTTTCATGCCATTAAGAACTACACTGCTCCTGAATCCTGATAGTGGGCCCTATATATACTACTACAATAACTACAATAAACAGCGAATAATTTTATTGACACTTGATTTTGTGACGAGAAAGTTAAAAATCGTGAATATGTATCTTTTATTATTTTTGATGATCTACTATCCTCTTTCGTTGATAAAAAAAGGTGGATCAAGATTTGTTTGGTAAAGCTCTTTTGAGAACCATTTAAAAATGTATTACATTCTCTATGAGTTTATTTTCGAACAGCCCTGTCTACACAATAAAAATCAACTTTTATTCCATTTACTCTTAGTTTTAGGGTAGACCAGGATAAATTAAATTGCTTTGCGTTTGGTTGGTTAGGTTGGTCAGATAAGGGTTTTTATACGTAAAAATAATATAATTTACAAAATAAAAATATTATATTTGCTGCACGATGATTTTCGTACAGTTTGACTAGGCCCTTTTTCCAGACCACTCAGTGTTCTGAGACCTCAAAACTGTTCACAAATTTCACAAATGTTCACAAATGGAAATAGCTCGATTATCTGTGAAAATGTGTAAAAGGCCGCGGAAAGAAAAGGATGCCAACTTTCTTGTGGAAGGCTGTGGCATTAAGGTTTGTCGGGTTGTCGGGAGTGGTTTGTCGTCGTTTGCGTCGGCGTTGACTATAATCACAGTAATTTGTAATGTTTTGGTAGGCCTGAAGTCCTATGCTGTTGCACATCGACGTACACAAATCGACGAATTATTTCAAGTTGTCTTGGCTTACATTGTGTGATTTAGCCACATGTTTGAGCGTGAATATTACACATATTAGGCCTAACCGGTGTATGGTAGGCCTACTTTGCTCGTGATTATTTTAATAATATGGTGGGTTGTACGATGATATTCATGTCATTATAATTTTAGGCGTAGGCCGTAGGCTAAGGCGTAGACCTAGGCCTAGCCAAGGCCCTAGGCTAATGCGTAGGAGGCTAGGCCTAGGCATAGGCATTAAACTCCCTTTACATGATCAATTTTCGTTGCATGAAATGTCACTAATTGCAGAGAAATAATTTTGATGGTGTTGGCCTAAAGGTGCTCGCAATTTCTGTTACGAAATTTTCATTCTAGTAGCGAAACCTGCGGGTAACATATGATGAGTTTTCGAGATTTTGGAATGATTGACTTTCGAGTTGAGCCATTGAGTATATAATGTTGCTGGTTAGGCCATGGTTAGGCCTACAACTTTTCTCGCGCTTCCAGTGTCAATGCACCGTTGCCTACCGCAACTAGCCTAGCACCTAACCTACCGCTAACTCAACTGTAATAACACTCTTAGCTTCATTAGACCATTACTAGGCCTAGATTGGATTTTATCTATAGAAAGACGATCAATAACCAATAACATAACCTACAAATCTAATATCAAATTGGCGATGAACATAATTTCGTTGACCAAGTCTACCCTCTTTTTGTCATGTGTTCATTGGTGAATGACAATGTATGGTTTGTAGATCCTATGGAGTCAACGGAAATGCACGTGACTGCAGGCACGTCACTCATTGGTCAACTAGGCCTAGGTGAAAGATTTCAGTAAAGTTGCATGTAGTTGACGTAGTTGGCATGCAATTGAAATATTTCCAAATTGATGTTCTTATGTGTAGGCTACATAGGAAATGTGGGTATTCTACTTTACTGAAATTAATTTCTGAAATTAATTGATCATGTAATGTGGCTAAATTAGTGTAGGAATATGCCTAGTTTGGTTGTAGGGTCTAGGACCAGGCCAAAGGCTACGTTTATCAGAGTCGGAATCCGTGTATCCAAATTGATTGTGCTTGAAGCCGTTTAAATATGCTGATAAACCCTTTGATTATGAGCAAAAACATTCCAGTTCCAACACGCTTCAAGTTACGATTTGGCACTGTCAAATCGCATCTGAAATATCTGATGAATAGGCCTGGGTTTAAATGGTATGAAGGGCCGAGCCTGGAACTCTAGCTAATAACTATGACTATCAATAATGTGACAGGATAAGCAACATGGCGCTTTCCTTTCGCACCATGCGTATATATCAAAGGGATGCTGCCTCACAAAATGTATGATGATTTGCTGGTATCATTGTATGTTGATCTATACAAGTAATATATGTAATGCAATCTGTGAATCCAGCTCTTTCCAACTGCATTAAGCAATATTGGAATAAATTTCATTTGAATTGGCCAATCTAAATTTGAAATACGTCTAGAAGCATTTAGTCCCCTAGTCAAGAGCCCTACTGCTATATGTACCATTTGATAACTGGATAATTACTCATCATCTACGAGAAAGATCAGAAACAATGCAAGTATACAACTATGTACTATACACTGAAATACGAGCCTAATACGTACGATTTGATTTGAAATTGTGAATCTCACAAATGTACACGAAAGCGCTGACTCCATCATGGTGAAAACGGCCTAATGTTAAAAGTATAGGACTTACGCCATGTTGCTTATCCCGTTACGTTATTGATAGTCATAGCTAATAATAAGACAACGTGTGAATAACCAAATATGGCAGGCATTTTTTCGTTAGGGTATATCCAACCTATTTTGACAAACGATTCAGAGTGCCAGTATCGTGATGAATGCGAAATATTTGAACCGTTTCAGGCCGAAACAATTTGACTTGACCATTTCACAGTGGTGTGATGAACGTGGTCATTTTCAATTGGTCTCTAACCGTAACGTTGCTTAAATGTTGAAGGGGGGCAGTATAGTATATGGCTAGGAGAAGTCCAGGCAAAGCAAGGCAAGGCAATGCCTAGGCATTAAAGTACGGTAATGGTATGGCCAGAGCCCTCTACCTTCTGGCATTATAGTAGGGCCTAGAGCTAGGCTAGCTCAACAATGCCACCGGTACCATAGCTGCTCTTATCTAAATCTAGTTCTCAAGGGAATTCGCTAAACCGCGACAGGTAATCGGGACCTTTGGCTCTGAACTGACCGCAAGAAACCACAAAATGCCTTCCATGTTATTAGTATGAGTTGGAGCACACCTCCTTTATACTTTGATAAAATAGGTTGGTGTCACCACATCGTGTCCATACTATAAATTCATCTAAATTCTCTCTAAATTCTTCTTAAATTGAACTAAATTAAATTCTTAAATTAAATTCAATTAAATTAAATTCAATTGGGCCTAAATTAAATTAAATTGAATTAAATTAATTAAATTAGATTCAGAGATTAATTAAATTCTTTTAATCTTTCTTAATTTCTCTCTAAATTCTATCTCTGGAACGATGAGACTTTTGTTGTCACCAATATGACACTGATGCGCAGTATTTAGCGGCAGTCATCCATGGGGTAGATAGACAACCATTAGGCCTAATGTATGCAATGTGGTCTCCAAATGTTGAAAATATTTACAGATAAGCTTATTTCATGTTTTGATTTTATTTTCAGAATGGGTAGGAGGAGGACTGTGCAGCATTATGTTTTCTTCTGATGCAAAACCAAGGTTCTTAAAGCCAGGTGAGTAATTTATTTAGTTAACTACACCTAGTTGATTACACTCAGAATTTGGCTTTTATCCAAGGACTATCTTGGGCCACACACATTATTGGCGGAGATAAACAATTATTTTGGAGATACGTAAAGGCCTACCAGTTGTCACTGGTGCCTTTGTAAGGCTATAGCCTAGTTCTAAATTCATTCTCTCCAAAATGAAATATTCAATTGAATTTTATGAGAAAATTATTTGCACAAATTATCTGCGGTAGCGTAATTTCATTGTAATTCAAGGTGTAACGTCCAAGAATTCCATTTTACTGAGACGAGTGGCCGAGTGGTTCAGTGTATTAAGGTGTTTGAACCCCACCATGGTCGACTATCCTGACGGGGGTTTTTCGTGGTTTCGCTCTGTGGTTCAGGTCAATACTGGGATGGTTCCTTATCAACAGGCCACGACCGACTCCTCTCCACTATTCAAAAACACCTTATCATCTCATATCATCATCTCATCATTCACCGACGCCAATAAATGATAGATCTCAATAGATCTCAGTAGGCCTGGAGTGCGTCATAAAACTCAATATAAATAAAATAAATGAAGAGAATTACATTTATGTCAGCAGTACAGGTACTTTACAGGCCTACTTGAGTTTTTTCGAGCAATCAAAAAATACAGAGGGTAGATTGCAAAGTAAGAGAGAAATAAGTAAGAAATTCGCAGTCTAAGTAAGAAATTGCATTGCAGCCTCAATGCAATTTATTTCTTGGACGGCGTCTAAGGTAGGCCGGGGTTTAAATTCCATCTTTGCAATCCACCTAGAGATTACATGTTGAAATATAATTCATATACCACCATTTAGTTTGTAGTACCACACTACAAACTCAACCATACCACTAACCTTCAAAAGAGTTTAATATTTGGGCTATAATACCGGTATTCTTCTCTAACTCTTCATTCAATACCGTTCGGCGTAGGCCTAAAGTGGTGGATACATTTGCAAGTCTTCGAAAGTGAAAGCGTGAGTGAGGAGTTGGAAGTGAAAAATCCATCGCTTCTCATTATGGCGTCACCTATTGGTACAAATGGCTAACTGCAGACTAATGACAGTCAGAGCTACAAGGCAGGGTGACAGAAAATTGCCAACAATCCTGCTGATTTATTTACTTTTTGTCAATGCAAACGAACTATCCAAAACTCACGCGCGTGTGCTTTGTGGGTTATCTTTAAATATATTTTTTTACGTGGCTAAAAATTGAATGGAGCGCCCGTGGACTGACGAGGAAATATTAAAGCTATAGGCACCGAGTTTAGCCGGTAAGGGCGTAGCGAACGGTACATTACGCGAAGTCTGGTGGCAGTTTTATGAATTTTTTAACGGATGGAATAATGCTTACAAGATGGACAACCATACACTTTCTAACACATTAATTATCAAATATGGGTTCAAATCAATCACGGCAGGCTAAGAAGGAAGCCAGTCCTTCAAAAAGGAGGAAAAATTGTTTCTGGCGGGACATATGTATTGATGTTAAGTGAATAATGCTCTGCTTTGGCTGATAATTGATCATAAATAGGTTTACTCTAGTCACTCTAGTGTAATAATAATTATGAATAGGCCTAGGCCCCTGTAGGCCTATGTCAAAGTTCTTAGGGATAGATCTTGAAGGCCCCTAAATGTAAATGAAACTTTGAATTTGATTTAGAAGCAAAAGAAGGAAATACTATCATTTTTATCAAAATAGGCGTAAACTGTAGGGTAGTAGGCGATTATATTTTGCCTTGGAAATACATCTCAACCTGACTTATTCCCACATCAATTTCTAACAATAAAATGAATGTTTCAGTGTTTTAAGGAGGGTATTATATCAGGTCGATGGATACTAAGTACTAACAACTGCACTCATTAGCGTTGTCTCTAATGAAGATCTCAACATGCATTATAATGAAAGAGTGCAAGCAATATACCTATTGATTTACACTCAATTAACTCACACCCAGATCCATTTCTCATTTTTCTCCAATTCCCACGAACGTTTACCAGGTAAACAGTAACTAAGAATGTATGCTAAGAAATGTAAGAAATGTATGTAAGAATGTACTATAGAATGTATGTAGAATGCCCAGCTTATTCATTCATTAGAATATATACAAATCATTAGATATATCCATTATTATTCTGAAAAAGTTCAAAGTTCCACATGAATTAGCATTAATATCCCCTATCCCGCCATCTGCGTTCCGTTAAAAAGTGCGAAAGACAGCCACTCGTAGCGCTACGTGTATCAACGCTCGGTGCCTATATGATTTATGGGAATTTAATGGGTTTGCATACTACGTCTTCTCAAATTGAAACATAACCTATAAACAGCAAGAATGGGGATACATAATAGCAGTCAAATATTATAATCAACGTCAAATAAATGGATCAATCGTGTTCGACTCTTTGGTTCCGCTTGCACTTTTCTCTCTCACTTGTTGAGCAATGCTCGACTTCTGAAAGACTTTCAGTTTTGAGTCTTTCGAGTCGATCACATGGTTTGCCGTGCACCAATCAGCGACGGTATTGGAGCCAACTTTCACTTCTCACTTGCAAAGACTTGCAAGTGTATCCACCACTTTTTGAAAAGTTCTTAGAAAGGTTAGTGATGTCTTGGTGTTCAGCCCTACTGAATATTGAATCAAAACCGAAGACACATTTTCCCATCTGACAGAAAAGGTCATAATATAGGCATAATGATGTTCATAAAAGGTTAGGCCTGTTTAACTTTGTATTTGGGTATATCTAAAAATGTGAAAATGTAGGCTATATAGGCCTATTTGATTCAATATTGATGATATGACAATGTTATTGAACCATTAAAAAATGTTTGCTTTAATAGGCATATATTATTTACTTTTCATGATCATGATTTGAGTGTGAAACAGGTTCTGAAGTAGGCCTATGATATAAAATGTATTCAAATTTAAATGATAACTGTACAGATAAATGAATATTTTGAATTAAATTAGCCCCTAGGTTTAATTTATAATATAAGTAGGCCTACCATTATAGGCTACTGGGTAGTAAAGAAGTACCATAGTTGCTTGGTGCTTTGAATCTGACCATCCTGTTAACATAAATGCTGTTATCTCGTGGACTAATGATTCATCTTTACAGGTGATAGCAACAGCACGTGGGAAGAAGACAAGCCTGACGTTGATCCGACGCATTCAACGACTTTCGTTTACAATCCTCATTTGTCGTTGGCATTGGAACAACAGCGCCAAAGGCTACCTATTTTCAATAATCGAAACCACATATTGTATCTGCTGGAGCAATTCCAGACTCTAGTTCTCGTTGGTGAAACTGGAAGCGGAAAGAGTACGCAAGTTCCTCAGGTTAGTTGGTCATGATTGCACACTGATATACTCTTAGAATAAGATGAGCTTGAATGCAGTGGGATGGAACTTGCAGCAGAAAACGAGGAAATTGTTCCCCCTAGTAAACCAAAAAAAATAGTGGCATAACTGGTGACCAGTGGAGAGTGAGGGGGAATGGAATTACTGTCAGTGTTTACAAATGTTTTTACGAAATTCAAGAATGATCTTAAGAGCTGGTTGCACCAACTGATAATTATAGTAATTAGTTGTTCAAGGAACGAAATAACTAAGGTTGTGCAAACAGTTCGAAAACAAACTCAAACTTTTATTGCTTGTTAGAAATTGAACAACATGCCTAGGCTATATATTTAAAAAACAAACTAGTTCAAACTTTCCCACATTTTTCAAATTTTATGTGCGTTTGTTATGATGGCCTCACTGATTAATTACTATTACATGGAAAGCGTGTTAGTAGCAATCTGCCTGTAAGCGAGTGATGCCACCTTAGTGAGCCCGAGAGAGGGTATGGATTCAGCCAGTGAAACCAATCTGTCAGCCATCGTTCAAAACTAGCTACCGGTATTACTTCGCCCACAAGAACCATCCAATGAGCCCCTGCAGATATTATTTTTTCATGCCACTTCAGTTGAAACAGGGAATATAACCAATATTATGTACTAGGAGTTAGCAATAATTACTAGGTCTAAAATACTAGAAATAATCAGCTACTTCAGACTTCGCTGTAGAATTTCTACGGCAAATTGTCATCTGATATCGGCCAGCAGCCTTACTAGGCTTAGCAGCCTTGTGCGCTGATGCAAATGACCAAAGCTATTAGTTATATCTTTGACCAAAGCTCATGGAACTACTGTCAGTTGACAGTAATAGAGATCAGGGCCTGGATTCACAAAGAGTCCTGTCTTTAGGACGTCACAAGTTGGGACCATGAGACTGACCAGTATTGGTTAACTATGATCTCAACTTGAGACCCATGATGGGTCCTAACTTGGTAAAAAGGTCCCAACTTGAGACGTCCTGAAGATGAGACTCTTTGTGAATCCGGACCCTGAAGTCAGTAGGCCTACAACTTCAAGACGGCAGACCTCCTATTTGACTTCACTCGTCTCTTAATACATACGCTATCCATATAATATAGATCAGTGGGTGGCGCTACTGAAGTACCGGTAGGTCTATAATCTCGATGCATTTTAAAGAAACTATAATGTTCGAAGGCTGTGTGCCACTTTGATCGGTCCAAGGTATTGCAGAAATTCTGTGTTGACAATGTTTAATGTATCATTAGGCCTACAGTGAAACGTCTATGCATTGTTCCCGGAACTATCGTTTTCCTGCTTGTACCATTCATTTTTTTCCCACCCCACTCCCATGTAATCAATTGATGTTAAATTTTTTTAGTCAGTAAGAATCCGACACTCCCTGCAATTCAAATGGCGGTGGTCCCATGCAAGATTTCCCCTCCTCACAAAAAAAAAAAAAAAAATTCCTGGATGAATAGTTTTTCTGCATGGATGGTTTTATTTTCCTTGTCCCTTGAAAAACGATGGATAGACGTTTCACTGTATTAGATTTTCAATTAGCGTGACCAGACAGTCCAGTTTTCCCGGGATTGTCTGGGGATTGTTTTGAACTTCTTGTCCCGGCATTGTGAGAAATTCTCTCGGAACCATCAAATATTCCAGTTTTACAAAAGCAAAAAAAATATAATATAACTGGGCATTGTTTAAACATAACATTCTCCTTATGATGCTTTTTATTCTGAATTCTAAAAACTGCTATTCAAATTGAACAAGTTGTTTTGTAGAATAGTTAAATAGGAATTATACCCAATACTGTACCCTAGGCCTACCCTAATAAGTAATTTTAAAGTTTGAGTTTCAAGTTCAAGTTAGACTTGAAAAAACCAAGTTTGCACAACTCTGAAGATAACGTATTATAGGCCTACAGTAAATGTATTTAATGGAGGGTGATAACAAGCTAATTTGCTAATTTCTGGTTGATTTAATAATTGGCAGTAGGTACAACTGGCAATGAATAATAATTTATCACTAGGCCTTTAGGTAAAGTAGAACAATATGTTTCTGATTTTGTGTAGCCTACTTGAAATGTTGGGTTACAGCTAGTGATGGTAAAAATGGTTACCCTGATATGTAGTTCTACAATTAGCTAATAAATACTAGAAAAAACTCCAATGCTTTATGCATTATGCTTCACAACTAATGAAAAGATGTTGGACATTTGCTAACTAGCTGCCAAGCTAGAAGTGTTCTAGCTTGGCAGCATTAGACTTAAGTTTTTCCTTGAGAGCGCATGATAGTCGATTTAGCGAAATATAAGCCTTTTGGTGATGAGTTTTGAGTGGTGAAAGGTTCTAATTCAAAATTCTAATGTGTGGGAAATACAGATCTATTTTAAAGGGGGGGGGGGGATAAGGTGCAAATCTTAATTTTTACCATTGGCCCGTCTCATTATGTCATGACATAAAATGCCCTTCAAAAATAAGTAGGTATTCCAAATATTTACAAAGAAATATTTTGAAAAAATAAGCTGTGTGAGAAATCCAATATTTGCTGAATATGATTTTATTTTGTTCAGTATTGTACAAACGTCTGTCATTTAAGTTTTGACAATCATTGTGAATAAACCAATGTCCTCTTCCCCCCTTCACACACCTACCATCAAACTGTCATAATAGAAATACATTGACTGCTCAAGGTTATTGCTGGGATATTGGTAAAATCAAATCTGCAACAATGAAGCCACACGCCATGCTAGTTATTCAATTGAAATCATATGGCCGAAATAAGTAGCTATGTTATATATATACTATATCAAACGAAAGAAGACATTCGAGCGCAGATATTCTGTAGGAACACTTTTTCTCTACCTATCTTAGTTCTTCTACGTTCCTAGCTCAAAAGAGCGTTACATGTTTTTCCCAAAAGAGAGATTTTCGTTACGCCCGGTCGAAAATTATCGACTTTTCACGTTTTTTTCACCCATGTTGAATGGGGTAAGAATTTTTGCAAGGGCGTTTTATGTCATAACATAATGAGACGGACCAATGGTGAGGATTAAGTTTTGCACCTTACCCCCCCCTTTAATACTGTACCTCCAAGATTATATAATTTGGAACTATTCAACTTTTTTGGCATATTTGCAGAAGTACGGTATACAACTAAAAACACATCTTTCAACTGTAGCCCCATACTTTAAAAAATGGTGTTGATTTCATTCCGCATCATTTGGAGATAATTAAAATATCTGCGATTCTCCCAGAGCACACAGTATTGAAATTTATATATCTCATACTGTTGAAAAGTTATCACCAAAAAACTAATATGCCCATTTTGCTATATCGACTCATGCACGCACACTGCACGAGGAAAGTGTGGAACATTTCAGTTCATTGTACTAGTTCCCTAAATTCTAGTAACCTAGAACCTAAAAACCTAAAACCTGAATTCTAGTAGGCTTTAGGCATTAATCTGCACCACTGAAGTAGCCTTTACTAAGCTTTGTAGTAAAAGTACAGTCTTTTATTTTATAAATAGGCCTACCTAATAAGTTTCATGGCGATACTAAAAAATATTTATTTGCATTTATATCATCAAATACCCATATTTATTTGCTTGCATATAAATTCATACTTTTGGTTGAAATTGTTCTCCTATTTTAAAAAGAAAAGACGGATTTAAACTATAAGTCTTGGATTTTCTTAGTTTCTCCCTTGCTACCGGTATGATTTTCAAAACTGTAATGTGAAGCAATGTCTATTACCGCCTTACAGGTACGATTCTCATTTTGGAGGTTAACTTATTTCATTATTTCTCCTCTCTATTACCTACAGATTGGTTGGCAACTTCCTGCAGAGGCCAAGTTGATTTGTAACGAAGCCTAAGACCAAAACGTTAAACTACCTCCAGCACTTGAAAGTACATTGCAAAAATGGTTGGGCCTTCGTCATTTTTTAGCAAGATTCTTCTTGGTTTTATGTTCTTCGTCCTCCTGTACTTTGTTTACATGGATACAAACCTATACTTCCGAATCCAGCAATTTCCTTTACGCCGCGATGCCGTCAACTCATCAACCATTGATGCCGAATTCTTTGTTTCTTGCGACCTTTCACCGATTTGCGATGTCACTGTGAAATCCATGATGCTCGACCATCCAAACCACTACCTCTTCAGCCCGATGGCTACAATGACTGATAGGCTGCTCGGTATCAGCCAAGCAGAGTATATCACTCCTAATATGATCAGTGCATTCCATGTGCTCGTAGCGATTGCATCTGCAAAGTGCATTGCTTCTGATTCGCTGATATCTCGAAGAATAGGCGTCGGTCTTTTCGAGCTGCGAAGCATGCTCGATGACTTGGATGGGCACGTCGCGAGGGCTCGTAAGCACGTGCACGGAGAGAGTTCGGAGATCGGTTCCGTGGGCTATTTTGTCGACGGAATGTGCGATGCACTGGGCACTGTTGCTCTTGTCGTAGGATGCCTTGTCTTCCTGAAGAATAATCCACCGCGACGCGGCTATATGCACCTTCCGACTACCGCACCGCCGGAGGGTAGCAAGGATGCGACGGTAAATCCAGCAATCAAAGGAAAAGTAACATCGAAAAAAATTGTTCATAAGCTTGGTTGTCTAAGTGCTCAAATGCTTCTTAGCTCGACAGCGTGGAATCGATATATCGCATTATATCAGGATTTACTAGAGAGGCCAAACGTTACCGAATCACATGCGGAGACTCAAATTCGAACGCTTAGATCGTCTCTTATGTGGACCGTGGCTTGGCTCTGGCGATTGTTCAATCCACATGCACTCATCCACGCAATGTTAATTGCTATCTTCTGTGATAAGCTCTGGGAGTTTCTAAGAGCAATGCAATACGTTGGCTTTATTATTCTTTTGGGACTGATTTGCATTACAGAAATGCATGTGCAAGAGGTCCAGACTCTGATCTCAAAGTCTCTAAACAGTACCTCAGTTTAAGTTAACGCCAATACATTATGAATATTTTCTATATGCATAAGTCATACCATATGAACGGCGCTCTATTTTCGTGCTTCAGCATGTATGTTTAATGTTTGAGTCAAGATTACGCATTTTAAACTTTTATATGTAGGCCTATATATCAAATTCCATTCAGGTCCTATGCCTACCCATCACGGTACTTTTCTGTGCAGATGTTCTTCCCAATATCACCATGAGTCTGTTTAAATCTTCCTATATCGCACTTCTTCAACATTGATTCGGTATCCTGGTGAATCTGTTATACATGCGATACCTTGTTAAAGTTTCCAGTTAATTGAACAATCAATATGAATGTTAGTCTGTAACCTTTCATATTTAAGTGGTTTTTACATTTTATTATTGTTACCGGTACAAATATTGAGAAGTCATTTTTGGTTATTCTCAAAATAAAATACCCTTCCCTTTCACACCTTAGTATGATTTACTTACAATGTGAATTACGGTAATTTAGTAAGATCGACTGTACCATGTAAAGTAGTTGAATACTGTAGTTTGTAACATGCGATATGCCAAACATGTAATTGTAAGTACTGTGTGGTCAAGTGATACAGTATGCAAGTCAAGTTGTCAGGAATAAATCATGATGTGCTACTTTAGAGCTTCAACTGCGAGTCATAGTGTTATTTATCTATTTTTTACCATTTCTAACCATTTATGAATGGAATATAATGTGTGTAGCCTATCACATATCTAGTAAGCTCACTATTTTTAAGGTGGTTCTGACACTATTTTCAGCGATCTGCAAATTAATCGATATATTGAGCTTTCAAGACTAACCAATTCTAGGTAGTGCCCATTTTAATTTCCTTCCATTTTTTTGACAATTTTTCTCTCTGGTTGGTCTGTGTTTCTCATCATGTAAACAAACCACTTTGTCCACCTGTGATTTAAAATTGGGAAATTATAGGTCTAAAACTTGCTTTCAAGTTTTGAATGGCATGTTGTGTACTTATCAGTTAAAGTATTACATATTCTAATTCTATGCATTACTTGATCAGATACTTCATTGTTTTAATTTTATTAACATTCAGTAGCTCAAGTTATCTAGCTATCTACTGTAATATTGACATCAGTGTAGAATGAAATAATCAAGTTGAATGAAGTAACTTTACTGTATTTGGTAGAAAGACGTATCGATTGGTTGTGGAAAGTTGAAAATGGTTTCAGAATTTATAAGAGTTTATAAATCAAAAATACATTCAAGTGTCACTGGTAATGTGGTTGGCAGGCCATCTCATTCGCTTGATATATACTGTAATTAGTGAGTAATTGTAATTTTAAGATGCATTAAACCTAGTGTGTGTGACTTGGTGTTATTTAGGTATCCTATGCAGTATGTATTATGTATGAAAATGACGTAGATCATTAATAATATTTGAAAAGTGTACTGTAATTGTGAAGTGAAAATTTATATATACGTATATCTGTAGTCTGTACTATACATACACATAATAGTAGTATTTTTATACTGTAGCTAGAACAGATGGAAAAAATCAACAGTTTTGAATTTTCATGCACTCTAAACTTGATCTAGTCCCCAGTTATGTTTTATTGGATATTTTTGTAATCCCTTCTGTCTTATACCAAAAAGTTGGATTTTGTCGTATTCAACCAATTCGAATTCTACACAAAATCTGTCAACAGATTTCTCTTCAGATACTTTCATTGCAATTTCTCCATAAAATACTGGCAAAGATGACAATCTGTGAAATATTGTGTAATATATATATATATATATATATTCTTAAATTTAAAATTACTTCCCTAAAGAAACCACTTATTACGTCATTGCTTATCGTAATACACAATTACTGATTGTCAACTCCAAACTTAATAGGCGCAAGTACTTGGCTAGTTCTGCTATATGAAGGACAATAGCCTACCAAAACACAGTGTCTGAATGGACCTCTTAAAAAATAGTTTTATTGAATGTACAGGCTCACATGTTACTATTATACGAGTTTGTACTTGTACGTGATATGAAAGAACAGTGAAAGTACATGAAGAAATCTTGTTGGAACATTTTATTTTTTCATAAAATACCAGTATGTAGACTAATTCATTCACAGCAAATAACAATCCAGTCTTACAGTTAGTGATAAGTTGTATAATAGACAGAACTGCATTTACTGTTGAGTACAGTGTGATTAAATGATCCGTTCATTGTAAAGAAAAATATATATTCAATTGTCTAAATAATAGAACTGCATTTATATACTGTAAGAACATTAGCCAAATGACTCTTTGATACTGGTCAACAGAATTGTAAGTGAATAAGTAATATACATTTCATATATTACGGTAGTCTCTTGAATATGACGTATTTTTTCAGCTTTTTTTATTGTAGGCCTATGTTATACGTAATTATGGTGATTATATAAAATATGTCCGAGATTTATATGCAAACAAGAATTATAGGTCTCATTGTTGTTAAATTTCATTGTTCCCACTCAGCCATATATTGTTTATTATATTTATATACTTGCCAATATAAAATGTAAGTGTGCTGTAAGCACTACAATGTGTTATGGAAATGCATAGTCTGATTCGAGCATTACCTTGCTAGCTAATGATTTGTTTTCAATATAAACCTGTAAGTACCTGTAAGTAGGTCTGTTTGTTTGCCTTCATAGAGTGTACCTTGAAATGCAGGTAGTGGACGTCACACTTGATTTATAAACGAAGAAGATGACAGATATACAGTACAGAGAAACGTAGCTTACCTATGTTGTGTCGAAGTGGCAAAAGCACAGCAATAGGGAAACACAAAATAATGAAAATACACAAATGTTCCATTTTAAATTCTATATCTCATTTATTTATTTATCGTTGCAAAGATGTGCACATAATACTATTAGGCCTATAGGAAATATAAAAACTTGAGACTAGAAATAAAAATGAGTAAACAGAAAGAGATCTTGTAGATTGCAACATTTACATGAAATGTCTTGACATTCAAAATTTGGTAAGCTGCCCTTCTCTGTATCCTCTCTTCCCAGTTGTAATCACAATACCTGTTGTCAATTTGTATATACGCACGTTTGATTTGTAAACGCCTGTGATCAGTGAGATTCTTACATGACATTCAGGCGCTTTAAGAGCATCACATCCATGCAGTACATCACAATTATGATTTTTCAAATTTTTAATCAACATTGAAAACTTGACAAAGTCATTGTTCCTCAATTAAAGCTAAGGATGATAAGGTAGCATCGTTTGAACGGGACATCTCAAGGGTGATTTTACCATTGAAATATTATATAATACAGTATAAATATTATTACAAATATCATAATGTAAACCAATTGTACCAAATGAAAAGATACACATTAAGAATACAAACAAATTGGCCTCATTAAAACGAACCAGGCCCAGAAATATGGGCCGTGTGAGTCTATTGAATATTTATGATTAATTGATTGATTATGATGAAAGTGTTGATCATATAGTCTTGTGGTTGAGCAGCCCTTTAGTGTATAGATCGTGAATGTTACATGGTGTAGTTATATCATAAATATTGACAGTAACAAAAGAAATATATATTATTATTTTGTATTTGTATTAAATTATGTAATAAAATGTTCCAATTATTATTAAGCTAGTGTTTCATCAATTGGGTTACCAATCCTTATATCCTTTCCTCTTTTCAGTACTTATTGGAGGCTGGATGGGCCGACGACGGAAAAATTATCGGGATTACGGAACCCAGACGGGTGGCTGCAACAACCCTGGCAACAAGGGTTGCTGATGAGAAAGGATCTCTGCTGGGTCATCAAGTAGGCTACAGCATTCGTTTTGACGATTGCTGGGATCCACTGACAACTAGGATTAAGGTACGTGAAATAATAATAAACAAAATAATTTTTTTTTTCAAATTTTCCAGTGCATGTCATCATGTTGTTTATTTATTTGTTCATTATTATTTATTTTTTATTGACATTTTTTCGAGAAGTAACATGTCTTCCACTCAAGAACCCTTAAAGCCTATTTGGCTTGTCTATGGCATAAACATGATAAATCATAAAACAAAGATGATTGCAAAATAAAATGTCAAATTATACTTAGAAGGAATTGGAACAGGCCTGAAAATGAAAAGTATGTATAGTAATAACTAATGAGATACAGAAAAAAATAATCAAGAATAATAAAATGTATATAGTAAGCGAGTGCAAAAAGAACCCTTTCCCACTTGGTGGATAACGAAATTATCTGAATAGCGAATAAGCTAAAAAACAAGGTGTAAGTGAAACCTCTGCATCGTTCTTGGATCCATCGTTTTCCTGCTTGTATTACGTATTTGTTATTCCTCACCCCACTCCCATAGCTTAAACTTACCTGGATGGATCATTTTCCTACATGGATGATTTTGTTTTCCTGGCCCCTTAAAAAACGATTGATACAGGTTTCACTGTATATGAGATGCACTTAGACAGTGCATTTTTTTTGCATTAGAGGTAATTATGTAGATAGTATTTATATTACTAGGCAAACGCGTTATGTGTTTCCGCGTTGATGGATGAGCTGGAACATATCAACTTATCTTTGGATTGGTTATTATATATATATATACCGTGAGATCCAAACCATTACATCACTGCCATCTTATTTTCCATCAATAATTTATATGATAATCAAGAAGGCTTTGTTTTAATCGTTTACAATCAAGTGCTGACACTTGTTGCTTTGATTTAATGGGTATCTTGATAGCTTTGAATAATTAACACAAATAACATATATTTTTTTACATCGAAACAGCTGATCCGATTTGAGTGAAAGTTTGGAATAATGTGTATCATTATCAGATTGAAATTCTCTGAGAATTTGAATCCTCTCAGATGAAATATTTTTCACGAATGTTTTCCTCTGGGTTATTCTAATGAGATTTTTGAAAACTTTGGAATGAGTTTTCTCAGAAGTGGTTCAACCGATCGCGCCTCAAAACTATACAGCATCAAGTCAGATAGGGGTTCATGTGTGTGCCAAGTTTCATCATGATCTAAATTTCTCTTTGACCTGTAGAGCGCGAACAAAAAGAAAAAAAAAAAACACATTCGATTTTTTAAGTACAGTGAAATTGAGTCTTCGCTACGCTCATCCAATTATGTATAGTATGTAGATGTAGATGTATGTAGACTATGTTCTAGTAGCCATGTTTTAAGCTAGGTCATTTTTAATAATAGAGTATTGTTGAAGGGCTCGTCCATTTTTTGGTATTTGATTAAAATTAAAAGGGATGGCATAACACCGACTTCTTTTCCTGTTACTTGTTATTAACTAGTGGTAATTTATAGTTATTATCTAGTCTGAGTCTAGTGGGAAATGGGTGATCTTTGACGGTTTTGAAATTATTATTGAAACAGTATTTTAAAATGAATCTATACTAACTAATTTCATTTCATTTCATTTCAATTTATTAATCTTGATTGAACATGTACATGTTATAAGAAAAAGTCAGAAAAATAAAAATACAATATATCATAAAAATCAGTATACATATGGTACAAATTAAAAGGCGTGAAAATATAAAAATATACAAATACAGTTCATCAGTCAGTTAAGAATTCTTCAACAGAATAAAAACACTTATACAATAGGTATTGTTTCAGTTCTTTCTTGAAAGATGACCTACCTACATTAAGTTTCAGTGGTGGTGGTAAGGCGTTGAACATCATTATACCAGTATATAGAGGGCCTTTGGTAAACATAGTGAGATTATGAGTAATTATTCTCAAGTCTTTCTTGGTACGGGTATTGTGATCGTGTTTGTCTTTGTTTTGTATAGTAAAATGATCATTTGTCACAATGTACATAATTGTATTTAGGATATATTCACATGGGAGAGTCATTATTTTGAAATGTATAAAAAGCGGTCTACATGAATCTTTATAAAACAATTTGGCAGTAGGATTAAAGCTTGCCCTAGCCAATATACGAATTGCTCGTTTTTGTAGTACAAATATTCTATTTGCACTGCTAGAATGACCCCAAAGTATTATCCCGTACTGTATTATTGAATGGATGTAAGCAAAATACACTAGCTTTGCTGTTTCCAAGTTACAAATATCCATTATCCTTTTTAATAAATAACATCCAGAAGATAACTTGGACGAAATATTATGAATATGTTTATCCCATTTCAGTTGGTTGTCAACGATTATACCTAAGAATTTACTGCATTCTGTAACCTCAATACTTTTCCCTTCAAGATAAACCAAGGGACAGCTATTACAAGATTGTTTGTTGTTTGTATTGAATTCCAACATTACAGTTTTCTTTCTGTTAATACATAATTCGTTTCTAAAACACCATTCTGTGAGTTTCTTAACATCCTGTTTTCCTAAGTCAAGCGCAGTATTATTTTTTCCACACAAAAAGTGTGTGGTGTCATCGGCGAAAAGTGTCAGTGAACTATTTTTAATCAGAGAGGGCAAATCGTTGGTAAATATCAAAAACAAAATAGGTGCCAACGTTGATCCCTGAGGGACACATATATTAATGGTAACCTCATGGGAGTACTTGGGCCCAGCTGAGTCCTTAATTTTGACTACTTGCTTCCTATCAGTCAAAAAAGAATGTATCCAATTGTGGGCAATTCCATCTATTCCCAGTTGTTTCAGTTTATTTAAAAGAAGACGATGATTTACCATATCAAAAGCCTTCGAAAAGTCATAAAATATACCAATGGCTCTATTTTTATTATCCAATGCATTCAGAATCTCATTGATGAAGCTAGAAATGGCAGTGACTGTAGACCTGTTTTTTCTGAAGCCATGTTGATAGTCAGTAATTAGAGAATGCTTTTCTAAAAAATTCACTAGTCTTGTGCAAAATGCATTCTCAAAGATCTTGGAGAATACAGAAAGTATAGTTTGTTTTATATAGTTTTATATAGTATACTTTTATAGTTATAAATCTTGAAAACAGCTTGCTAAAATAATTGTTGAATAGAAAAATTATTGAATAACTTGGATCAGAAAATATGTGTGAGATTAATTAATTTGTAATTCCTACAAGAGAAAAAAAACGCCCAACTCATCTCGGGCCGTTTTTTAGAAAAAGTGTCTCCATGGCAATAAAAAATATAGCTAGGCCTACCTGTTTCAACTTTCAATTTTAAAAACAAATATGCAACCATGTATTTTTTACATTTTTCTGTGGGTAATGTGAGACCATTATGAAAAAATCAACTCAATCGGGTGTAAAATATATAGAACTTAGTAATTGCAGTGGTGAAACTTGTCAATCAGCTCAAAACACCCGGCCGCGCACGGTGTCTCGCAGTGTTCGGATAAGTTCATGCTAGGTGCTGTTCCTTATGCAGTGGGCCGCACAGGCTAATGTCACGCGCTCCCCCCCCTCTCCGCGCGCGATCTTTACCCTCATCCTTCGGCCAGCTATCGGGAACTACGCACTGCAACTGGTGCAGTCCCGAAACGTGTATCAAAGGTTGCCTCCCGCTCGCAGGCAGGCGCTCAGTGGCGTGTAGATATTTTGATGCATTTAAAGCCGCGGGCGTTCAACAATGAATAATTACGTTAATTTTGATAATACTTTTGATGAAGCTGTATTTTTCTTAACAATAATTGCTAGAAAAAAACATTATACGTCATGAAAGAAATTATTTTTCAAGATTAATTTATTTGAAAAATAGCATGAATTTGGAAAATCGTAGGGAGTGCTGCCTTTCAGCAGTACTTACACATGAGCCGCCCCTGGTAACACAGAAATACCATCATCTAATTCGCTTAAACACTATACCAAGATGAATTGAGGGTTGCGTTGGTTTGCTTGCCAAACGCAACCCTCAATGCATCTTGGGTACATCAATCAATCACTTTCTAGTTTATAAATTATATTCTCTTGATCACTTTGTCATTTGTTTTTTCTTTATACTGTATTCTCTTCTCTATAATCTGTAGTAAATCATGTTACTCTGTGAACTTATATGAATACCGTATCATGTCTATTGTACAATTGTATAATTATTGTATTATTACTCGCTTCTGAATCTAAATGACAATATGTGTTTGTTGATTATGATACCCTGAGTGATGAGTGATGATTCTGTTAGTTGCTGCTCATAGTTATTCAATGCTCATATAAATTTTCCATCAACAATTATTTGTACTTACTTCAACGTATGAAAGTATTTATTTTCAGTTATAGGCCTATTTAAGTGAAATGCTCAATATAAATTGTATTGTATCATTCCAGTACATGACTGAGGGTATTTTACTACGTGAAATGATGGCAGACCCACTATTACGGAATTATTCAGTGATCATACTAGATGAAGTGCACGAAAGAACTCTTTACACTGACATTGTTATGGGTCTCCTGAAGAAAATTTTAAGAGTAAGAAAAAGTTATTTCACTACAAAGCATGAACACGTTTTGCTATTTCTACCAGTTGAATTAATATGTTTGAATTAATAACATAACATATATAGGCCTACAGAAATTTATAACTTACAGTAAAGGTTGTCGATTACATTAGGGTAATAATAAGAGTATGTGTCATTCATGTATTTTTAAATTTGGTTATTTAGTAAAATCCAGAATATTACATAATGCCACCTGTAGAATTGGTAAATACCTATTCATGCTTACCACCGCCTATAATTTACTGCAATTTACATTATGAAAGTACAGTAATTGGAAAGGGAGAAAGGAAGATTACCAGCAGCTTACCTTGAAATGTATTATGTGAGGAACAATGGAATTCTATTTCTCGCAATCAAGTGTGTACGGTGGTATTAATTTATGAGATGATATGTTTTTTATGACCTGCCTTTTTTCTGTGAGCTCTGTGGAAAAAATAAAAGTCATTTTGTTTTCTCGTACTTGAGCATTTGAGTACTGAAGCTTTGATATATTGGACTACCAATAAGACTAAACTATATGATCAATTTGAATATGTTCGTTGAAATATAAGAGACTGTCGTATCAAACTTGCAAGTTTTTAGACCCAAAAATTACTATCTGCACTTGTGGCTCAGTCAACGTCTCTGCGTTCGAAACTGAAGTCAAGTCGAGCGTGGGTTCCATTCCCGCATAAGGCATGGGTTTTTGTAAACATCATTTGTGTTTCGCCCGTTGATTCGTACGCCCGGGTTTTTGAGTAAGCAATCATCATTAAAAATTATTTATAGTATGTAAGGCCTACCGGTATTAAAATTTAAAATTTAACCGTGAATTGAGAAGGCTGCCCTAGTTTAGGGTGACCATCCGTCCCGGAAAACCGGGATTGTCCCGGTTTTCTACCTCTTGTCCCGGTGTCCCGAAAGAAGATTTCGGGACACGTAAATGTCCCGGTTTCGTCGCAAGAGTAAAATTGTTCTATTTTTGGCGACAATAAATGTAATTTCAGTATTTACAATGCCATGAAGAATTTGTTTCTTTGAGTGCAAGTGCCGTTCTCTTTGAAAATTTACCGCGCGCTCGGCAGGCTACATTAATAATTCCCCACCCCCTCCCTTCCGATATATTGTGACTACCTTTCACTGCCTATTGTTTACACGTGGTATTGTGCATTATTAATTAGTCTGGCTCTTAGAGAGCAACAGTTCACTTGTGTGTTGGGTTTTGTTTTACAATGCCGAAACGAAAGTGCTCCTATCAGGAGAAGTATTCTGCTGAATGGAAGTTTATCAGAAAAGGAAGATATGAGGATGAGATCAAGTGTCAAGTTTGTAATTGTTTTTTAAACATCGGTCACGGTGGTCGATCGGATATTACAGACCACATAAATTCAAAAAAACATAAATCCCGTATGTGTAGTTCAGTATTCTGATCTGTGTTTCACAAACACAGGATCAAGAAACTGCGCCAACAGCAATCATCACATAAATGTTCACGACACAAGTTTATAACATGATAATAAATAATTCTTGATAAAAACAGTGATAAAACCTATGACTATCAATAACGTAACGTTATAAGCAACATGGCGCTTCCCTTTCGCACCATGCGGATATCAAAGGGATGCCGCCTCACGTTATGATTTGCTGGTATTGTTGTATGTTGATCTATACAAGTAATAGATGTAATGCAATCTGTGAATCCAGCTCTTCCCAACTGCATTAAGCAATATTGGAATAAATTTCATTTGAATTGGCCAATCTGAATTTAAAATACGTCTGTAAAAGCATTTAGTCCCCGAGTCAAGAGCCCTACTGCCATATTCACCATTTGATAACTGGATAATTACTCATCATCTACGAGAAAGGTCAGAAACAATGCAAGTATACAACTATGTACTATACACTGAGATACGAGCCTAATACGTACGATTTCCTTTGAAATTGCGAATCTCACAAATGTACACGAAAGCGCGCTGATTCCATCATGGTGAAAACGGCCTAACGTTGAAAGGATAGGACTTACGTCATGTTGCTTATCCCGTTACGTTATTGATAGTCATAGGTTATTGATAGTCATAGATGAAACACATAAAGGTCTCTACATAAGAAAATGATGATGTATTTATTTTTTATTCACACCGTGCTCCAAAGCAACCAAAACTCATTGAAAAAACGCCCCCAAAAAAAATTCCCTGCGGGGCTGGTGTTGGGGGGCCTTGCCCCCCAAACCCCCCGCGGGTCACCGGCTTCGCAGATACTTCGCTTTCGGATGTTGATTGTCCCGGATTTTATTTCTTACAATCTGGTCACCCTACCCTAGTGAATAATGGTGGAAACACCTCCTGGCCAACTAACTTGGTTATCTGGGTGCAGAAATAATAAAAATATAAATTTAAATATTATGATGAGTTATTAATATTATATAGTTTTCACCATTTCCCCTTAATCAAATACTCTTATTTGAATTCACAGAAACAAAAGAACCTGAAGTTAATAGTCGCATCTGCTACTGTTGATGCCGAACAGCTGAGTAACTTCTTCAACCTAAATTCAAGCAAAGACAGGAAATTCGACTCAACGGTCATCATGAGCGTGGAAGGTCGGTTATATCCGGTAGTTGTGCATTACGTGAAGGAACCCGTACCCGACTACGTACAAGCGGCAGTTGACACTGTCGTGAAAATACACAACACTGAACCGCTAGGTGACGTGTTGGTATTCCTGACTGGCCAAGAAGAAGTGGATCGAACTGTCTCATTACTACTTGAATATTCAATGCAGCTGAAGAAAGATCAGAGTGGGTTTAATTTCTATGTTATTTTATCAATCATAATTACGTTAATTAATGTCATGTGATTTGTGTAAGTAGGCTACTAATCAGAAGAAATGTCACCGATTATTGTTCATCAACCATCATATAATTTAAATCCCTAGTTGACCTGCATCAGTCACGGAACTATAAAAAATGTAACCTAACGAATATTATTAATTTTATTGTTTATTGATGATTTTGAAACTCAGTTGAAAAGTTTGCGTGGTGCAAAATACCTTGCTGCTGGTACACAAAGAACGTAATTGCTCGGAATCGAATGTACGGCATTGTGAATGATATTTATTCAGTGATATTTTTATTTTTATCAGTGTTATTTTGCCAGCTATTTTGCTGAATAATCAAATGATCGATAATCAATCATTTTTTGTTGTTCAAAAAACGGTAGTAGAGCGTCATTTTATTATCATTTTATCATTATTATATCATCATTTTTTGTCATCATTAAAATCCGTATTCAGAAACGGATAAATGTTAACTTGATTAAAAATAATCTAGAAAACATGCCTGACTTTGTTTTAGAATTCAAATTACTAAAACCAGCACAAGTAGTGCAGTTGCTAGCGTGCTTGCACCCTCGGTGCAAGACCTCGGTACAATACCCACCACCGTTCATCTCTGCAGTGTTTTATCGTGGTTTCCCTCTGTAATCCTGGCTGTAATGTCAAGATTGTTCCTACAATGTAGGCCACCACAGGCTTTCTTCCCAATATTTTTTCCATAATCCAAGAAATTCTGAGAATTATCTACGAATTCATCCGACGCCAATAGATCTTAGGTATCATTACTGTGCACTGTTCAACCCGATATTAATTGGAAAAAAAAATCAATAGTTGAAGTGATTCGTTGATCACTATTCATTATGGATCTTATGGTGTGATGACTGCAATCAAAATCTTGCTCCATAAAAAAATTGGGAAATCTCATGTTTTTTTTTCTGTTCCAGATAAATTATTGGTATTACCTATGTATGGGTCATTGCCCAATGCAGATCAGTTGAAAGTATTTCGTTACACCCCCAATGGCTTTCGGAAAGTTGTTGTTGCTACAAATATTGCTGAGACTTCAATCACAATTCCTGGGATAGTTTATGGTACGTTTTATGTAGTGTAGTACATTATTGTTCAAAGAAACCGAATATTTGTTCAGTTGATCTTTCCTGTATCCATTGTTTTCCTGCAACTGTCAGTCATTATTTCCCACCTTACTCCTATAATAACCAATGTCAAATTTTCCTGCATGGACGGTTTCTTTTTCCTGGTATTGTTCAAAACGATTGATTGAGTAAATCTATTACGTATATCACTGTGATGTAAGGTTTATATGGTAGGATATTATAACCTCAACTGTAGTGTATATTTAAAATTAAAATTATCATCTATCAAGTCTTGTACCTGAATGAACATAACTACTGTAACGTATGTACTGACTAGACCTACTAATATCAACATTTCTTTGTTGATTAATCTTTTCCTATTATTTGCAGTAATCGACTGTGGGTTCGTGAAGCTTCGTTGGTTTAACACAGAGACGCACACTGACTCCCTTGTCATCGTTCCTGTCTCTCAGGCATCGTCTGAGCAACGAGCTGGCCGAGCAGGTCGTGTAAGATCAGGAAAAGCCTATCGTTTGTACACAGAGGCTGAGCACTCAAAACTAGCCACTGCTACTCCTCCTGAGGTAAATTGTCTTGTTCGTCGTTTACTCTGTACGCTAATAAACTGTAAGGATATTCAGTTTTAATGGTTCTTTCTATTTAATTTTATGCACTTTCAGATGCAGAGATCAGATCTTTCAATGGCAGTGTTGCAACTGAAAGCTCTCGGGATTGACAATGTGCTACGTTTCAACTTTCCATCTCCACCTCCTGCTAAGAATTTACTCTCTGCATTGGAACTGCTCTATGCGTTGGGAGCGCTAGACAGTCAGGGGCAGCTGACAAAACCACTCGGAGTTACAATGGCCGAGTTTCCCATGAGTCCTCTGTTTTCCAAAACGCTGATTGTATCAGGTTTGTTTTGTTACATGATTTCAATCATTTGTGATGAGATTTTAAATTGTTAATTATGATCACAATAATTATATTTTATCAGCTGTAGCCAACTTTTAATTAGCCTTTTCTGGGTACTTCAGTGGCTCGTGAATTCTTTAAAAAATTACTCTCATATTCAAACCCTAGAGAAACCTGAATAAAAAATAGTCCTGCAAGAAATATACTGGTACATGTTCTGTGATCAAATAAAGCATTCATCAATATCTTTGAAAAATACAACATATTGTCTTCGTTATTAGTTATTAGACTACTAATCATCGTGTTTGCTTTCAGGAGAGTTTGGGTGCTCCGAAGAAATTCTAAGCATCTTGGCACTTTTACAAGTTCAGAATATTTTTACAAAACCCACAAGTGGGCAAGCTTCTATAAAAGCGCGGATAGCTAAGCGGAAGTTTGAAGTAGAAGAGGGGGACCTGATTACATTACTCAACGTTCATACTGCGTATGTCAAGAACAAAATGGCCAAGGATTGGTGCCATACTAACTTTCTCAACTATAAAGGACTCCGCAGAGCACATGAAATAAGAAATCAAATGAGCAAACTATTACAAAAGTTTGATGTTTCATTAACGTCTTGTAACGGTTAGTATGAATGAAAGTCAAAAACTTGAATTTTACTCATTGTATATGCTGACCTGTGTATACATCCATATACGGTATCACATTTTTTATTTGAAAGTCAAGTGTACAATAATAATCACTGGTAGTTTAGTTCACATTATTCAGAAGAGTGCATTTGGAACTTCAGATTACAGAACAGTCGAAAATTGAAACAAAATGGTGTGCCGTAAAACCCACCACTTCATAGCCTCAATAAATCATCAATCAATACAAAATCCGTGTACTCAGTCTAGTCCTAACCTCACATAGTTTTAATCGTAGCCTCACAATTTATTTTCTCCACAGGTAACACTGCAGTAGTATGTCGCTGCCTCACGGCTGGTTTCTTCCCGAATGCTGCTTACCTCCACTACTCGGGTGTGTACAAAACAGTCCGCGGTGACCAAGACTTGTACATTCACCCGACATCCATTTTCTACACCCTTGAGCAACCTCAGTGGTTGCTATTCAGTGAACTCATATACACTAGTAAGGCATATATGAGAGATCTCACCACTGTTAAACCAGCGTGGCTAGAAGAACTAGCACCTCACTTCTACCAGAAAACTACGGAGAGGAATCACTAGAAATTCATCGGAATCTGGAATATAACATTTTCATTTTTTGTCTAGATTTAAAAATAGTGCAATCAGTATGTTGACTATTCATTCATGCTATTCTGGTGGTATGCTTGTATCCATGATGGAAGAAGGTATGAGTAAGGTATATCAGGAGTGGTCTATGCTGTTTTTGTGCCCTGAGCGATATGTATTGACTATTGAGTGATGTTTGAATAGTCGAGCGTGAAGCCCAAGATGGCACAGGGTATGGGACAAAGTCTCTGCTTAGTTTGTCGAAGGCGGAAATTTTTCGGAAAAAAAATACAGATTGAAAGTCATATTTTTTGTTGCAAGTATCATTGAATATTACAATATAATCACTAATCTTTAAAATACAATTATGTATTCTCTGTGCTCAACATTTGTTACCATTACTGGCATTCTACCTAAAATGAATGGGGTCAGGGAAGAACTTGATTGTTTTCACTTTGCACTCTCAAGTGTTGGTGAGCATGAAATTATCGAGAATCATCGCACGAGCACTGGCATTATTTATGGTTCTGGTTTATTTATGGTTTATGGTTTAGGTGCTACAAAGATTAGATTTTATTTCTGTAGAATCAAAACACAGTAAAATATACATTGCGGCAATAAATAGCCGCATACCATAGGTCTACATTGACTGGAGAACTGAATATGGTACCACGCAATAATACTTGCAACAAATTAGAAGTAATTTTAGAAATTTAGATATACACGTAATACGGTAATTTGCGAGTGTAGTTTGCTATCACAGCAAGCCGGAAATATTTAGCCCCACAGGAAATTTTGCATACAGGGCACCTGCTGCCCAAGTAGCCCAGCCCACAGGGTAGCCTTAACCAACATGACAAACATAAAAATTACCGTTATATTTGTATAGCTGGGGCCAAATTCACAAAAGGTCATAACTTTGATCCGGCTCAGAGTTACGACAATTTCCGTATTTTTATCTATTATTTTCAATTTTTCAATTTTAATTTTCAATTAAATCTATCATTATTATCAGTCTATTATTATTATCTTTGAGACAGTATCAAAGTTGATCGGTAATATCTTTGTAGCAACTTTATTCGGGATCAGAGTTGATCCATCAAAGCTATGACCTCTTGTGAATTCGGCCCCTGTTGTATTTCAAGGGTAAAAGATTTTTCAGGATGATATTATGACTCAAAACACATCCAAATCTTTCAATGCTTCGAATTTTCTCTCTTTTACTGAATTTTCACATTTATAATAGTTGTCAGAAGAATTTCTTTTTTTTTGTGTAGGTTCCTGATTGCTTATACATTTATTGTCTGTAAGTGATTTTGTAATTTTATATAGAAAATCACTCTAAATGCAACCTTGCAGTAAAAAAGTACTCGTGTTGCTATTATATAACTGACAACAATTGTCTTCAGTAACAATGATCAGGCCTATCTCCACTCAGTACTTATAAATGTTGGTAAGCTGCAGTTTTTTCTTTCCCTTTTACCCAGTTTATATATTCAGCTTCAGGCTATTCTCCTATACTCAACAGGACATGATACGTGCATATTTACTGATATATTTTAATGTTGATTTAATGTACAGTACCAGTAATACATTTTTTTCTCCAATTTTGTCGTCGTTAATCAGTTCGTTACAGGTTGGTGTTGTACTATGTGCTACTTATTCAATTTCAATTTGATATGCATTTTATTTGCACATAATCCACGACAAACATAATACAAAAATACAAAATACAAAATAGAAATGAACGTTTATATGTGTGAAGCCCACGTAAGGATAATACTTTGTGTGCGGACTAGCTAATGGACAAATAATAAAATAATAAATTCAGCAGACATACATACATATAATAATAATAATAACAATAATAATAATAATATGAGTAACGTACATTTCTTTTAGTAAAATAAAATCTATATCAACGTCATGACCAGTACAGTGAAAACTGAATGAATAATGATGATGATAAACTGATGCATGAACATCCAAATAATTAAGAGTCCACAATATGTGCTATCACATTTTTATACCTTCATTTCCTGTATACCATGTAAAGAACAAATAAAGAATAAAGAATAAAGAATACCTTACATAAATTTACACAAAAATCTCGACCTGAGTGGATAATCCAATTAGTGATATATAATTAGAATTTAAATATATTGTTTAATTTGCGAATTTCAATAGGAACTTGATTGTACATTTTCAATCCTATGTAATCAATGTGTTGTTGTCCAATTAGTTTATTTTTCTGTGAAATGTCTAGATAATAAGTGATATCGAGAGAGCAATTTCTTGTTTTATGTATTGGAGATGATGTAACTAAATTTTGTTCTTTATATAAATTGAAATTTTTGAACACATGATTGAGTGCATTTCTTATGAACAATTGTTCAACGTCTAGCACTTGGGTGCACTGAAATATTGATTCTGAAGAGTACTGCATTGTCTTATTTAACATGATCTTAAGTAATATTTTTTGAATGGTAATTAATGGTAATTATTTACTTCTTATCTCTACTTATTTTTAATTCTGACTTGGCTTATACATGGAATCATGTTTTCATAAAACTGTGAAAAAATACAAATACAAATACAAAATACCAATATTAATGAAGAAAAACTCTTTTACTTGAGCAAAATGTGAATTTTTGTTACCTCTTGTATAGCAATCACCTCTCAAAGCAAGATGGTCTGTTTTCTCGAAAACTGATCATAGTTTTTAAATAATAATTTACTTCATCTAAACATTAGCCTGTTTGATGAAAGTTGATGAACATTCATCAGTTTGATGAAAGCCATAACTAAGCTTCCGTAGGCTATCCTAAACGAAAAGTTTGACACGGCAGACGAACATACACGACGCAAGTATTCTTTTCTCGCAAAATTTTGTATAATTGACCATTGTAGATCGTCCGCCCTCGTGATGTCACAAAATATAAAAACCAATCAAGTGGACAGTAAAGCAGGGGAAATAGGGAAATAACCAATCAAGGTATCTAAAATTTCCCCCGCTTCGTATAAGTCACGCCCATCTACAATGGCCAATTGTTGAAAAAGCTCAATTTAATCACCTATGACTAAATGATGAAGTTCTTGATGAAGTACCAGTTTTGGGTACCATACTACGAAATATTTTTTGTGAGGGCACTGCAACGAATCCATTCTCATTTTGACAGATTTAACACCATTCTCAATATCTTATATTGGCCTCAATGTAGAATGAAAATTCACATGTTCGACTTGTAGAAAATCCAGGCTTGAGTCAATACCAATTTGAATGAAGATGAAAAATATGCTTTTAGCTTAGCATTTCACTAGGTAATGTGCATTGCTACAGTAGGACCTATGCAGTTTCTTCTTTCACTATGAAGAAAACTTTTCTACTGATGATTTGAGCCTGTAACAGGTATATTTAAACCAATATTTTGAATTGAAGGCAAAAGTTTTGAGTTTGACCTTTTAACCCAAAAATGAATTTAAAAAAATTGAATAAAACTGAATATCTTGAGAAATACGCGATAGATTTATTGAAAAAAACAAATGGTTTCCAGGAGTCTCGTACATCAAGGACATTTCAGGTGCCAACCATGTCCTATTTTGTTTTTGATAAATTGATTTCATTTTTAAAATTTAATTAGTGGAAGAAGGGTGCTAGTTATTATGTAAAAATATTATCGTAGTCATACTGAAACAAGAAGATGGAAAATTTCTTGTTAATTTATTTGATAGATAAGAGATTTCAATATAAAACAATGGGTGGCCAAATTACACTTGAACTTTTGATGGAAATTAATCGTGTCGGTTCATAATTTATCACAATTTTATTATGTTGAAACGTAAATTTGCTTGAATAGTCTATGAGAACCTCTGACTTCGAAAATTTCTTTTTTTTCTTGATAGGTTCTAATTATCATGCTTCAACTGTTTTCTCAGTGTGATACTGTGATAATTATGACTAAAGATGATGGGTTGAAAACAGCATCAATTGACCACTAGTGATAGGCGTGGCTTATTGGTTATGTCACCTAGATCTATACTTTATGTGGGCATTTAGAGATACTCTCATAGGTAATTTCAAATTACCCACATAACAAACAGCCCATTTGATTGGATGTTTCGTTTTGTGACGTTTGTGGGCGGGTCAATCACTAGTCGTCAATTGATTAAGTATATGAGAACAAGACTTGATGAACCCATCTACCCACATTTAAACAGCAGTGTAGATCCTTTTCAGACCCTAGGTCAGACTTTGTGAACATATTTTTCATTAAAATGATTAAGAATGTTTTTGTGAAGTTTGTGTAATGAATTTTTTTTTTTTTTTTTTTAAATCTCTGTTGAAAATTTTGTAATATTTCCTAGTCTTTCTGAAATTGATTAGATACAAATTTGATCACATAATTGACCAATGTGGATGCGCGTGACTTATACGAAGCAGGGGAAATTTTAGATACCTTGATTGGTTATTTCCCTATTTTCCCCTGCTTCACTGTCCACTTGATTGGTTTTTATATTTTGTGACATCACGAGGGCGGACGATCTACAATGGTCAATTTTGATGATTTTTTGTATGTTTTAATTAAAAATACTTTCAACAGTTTTTGTTGATTTTACAAAAATTGTGTTGAAACTTTTTTCATTATTATCACATGAAACTTCTTTTATTATTATCACTATTATCACTACACTTTTTATCACTACCACTATTATTATTCATTATTGAAACTTTTCTTGCAATATCAACATATTTCAGTGAAATATTTCCCAAAAATATTTGTTGAGCATGTTCCCACAATTTTTGTTGGTCATTTTCATAAATCTTGGTTGAAACTTCTTCGGAATTTTCAACAAAGTTTGGTTAACATTTGTTCTACATTTTTAGTTGGTAAAATTTTGGTTGACATTTCTCATAAAAATGTAATTCAACATTTTGATTTTTTTTTATTGTTGATAAATAATATTGAGTACAGGGAAGATTTAAAATATCCAAATAATAATTTGATGATAGTTTTGATTATCAGTGTTACAACTACGGTCTGATGAAGTATAGATACAAAAGTTTAGAGTCCTGGACATCAATGAAGTGGAGGAATTCGCATGGGAAGTGTCAATAAAGGGCTGAGGAAAATTAATGAAATATTATGTAGAAACCATAAATGATAAAAGCTAATAGAAGCTAATAAAACAATCAATCAAATACAGTCAATGATTAAGTATCTAATTGGTATGATAGTATAATTAATATAAGTGATATTGTAATTGCTCATACTGATTGGGTTGTATCATGGTATTTTTTACGTAATATAAAATTACCATCTAGTATCCAATTTGTCTACTCTCACCTTCCAACAGTGGCAGTTTTATGCCCCCAAAACCAGTTGAAAATGATGGGGCACCACCCAGACCAGTCCGCCCCTTATTACTTTAATAACACAAGAAAAAATAGTTCTGAAGATGAAGACTGAAAAGGGACTTAATAAACGACAAGACTTGGAATTGGCTCTCACCGAAAAAAACACTGCCTCAAAAGTGATTGTAAATAATCTAGTTCCATTTATTTTCTGTGGGTAATAATATAAAGATGCTTATAGTTCCTCTCACTGTAATGCATTATCCGTAATTACGAATAATTAAAAAATTCATATGTGCCAAATCATATGTGAGGACCAGCAGGGAGATGGATTACCTTCGTTCAGATAGTGGGTACATACATCCATATTAGATATGACGTCCCTGTATAGGAAAATGCGTTCATTTGCACGGCCTGAAATAGATGACGCCATTACATTTAGTTTATTATGTGTTGAACCGCGAAAGAGACGTCACAGCGGTAAGATGGTCGGAGACACGATGCGCAATGGCATACCCTGACCTCAGTCTGCCCTGGTCTACCTTGTCGAAGCCCTGTGTTGAGAAGTTATTATTAAAAAATGAATAGATTCATACATAGTGACCTTAATTAATTTCACAGTATGTAGTCTCTATTTTTGGGCCTGTCAATCAACATTGGTTTTAGAGATGATTTTTTTGAGTTACGCCCAATTTTTCGCATTAGATTATAGGCCCTTTCGCGATATGATGAAAGTGTCTGCATCCATGCGGGCATCAGACTGAAGAATATATAACCCCACATAATATTATGTGGGATGTTAATTTTACAGACTGTCTCTTTGTTGTAGTGAGTCAACCCTCCTCTCTCTCTAATGGTCATTCAGACCATTTGTAATAAATCACATCTAATATGGATGTTTCTTGGTGTATACAACTAATGTTGGGGCGTGAAAACCTTATGGCATTAATGCCATCTTTAACAACATTTTAAATGTACTATGAATGATTGACTTGTAGGTGGTAAGAAGATTGCAGTTCTGCATTCGTTTTGCGGTATCTTGAAAGGGAACGATTAAATTCAGACTAATAATTCGAAGGATATTTTCAATTTTTAAAAAGCTTTATAACGAGGTGGAAAAATCATTCCGTCACGCCGTATGAGACTACATTTGGTGAAAACCCACAAGATACGAGAAAATAATGGTTCATGGTATGGAAACTCTGTCGTTGGTTAATCTTCAATTAGTTATAATTATACTTTTTCAATTTTGCTTTTAGCGAATTGTTGTTGCAATTCGAAATTATTTGTAAAAGAAGTGTAAAGTGTAAAATTATGTAAGTGACTTTAAATGGGATCTATACAATAAAATTTTCATATCTATAACACGTACGATGGGAGTATGTGCGGCTATAACCGCTCACCAGTAACAACGCACCAAAAAATTGATCGTTTTATAAGCTTAGATTCTTCATCATTATATGAAATAACTCAATAATATACGATACGGCACTCGATCTTTACGAGGCTTTCTATTTTACTGAAAAATAAAAATCAGATACTCAATTAATTTTTTTTTAATGCACATCACGCCATAACAATTGAGTTTACAAAACATAACAAAATTACATAGAGATTTCATAATACAGAGTTCAAACAACTTATTGACATAACATAATATACACACTTATCAAAGTTTGACATTTCAGCAAACTAATGTTGTATAAGGAGTCATATAGATCTCATACGCTTTTTAGCAGCGAATTAAAAAGCTTCGCTCAAGTGATAATGAATGTTGGCTATTGCTTGTTTTTTGGTAACCATAGTCACCGAGCTTAATCACCCAAACTCAATGATTCACTGCCATCTAGATATTTGTTGCGCTTCCCAAAAAGAATTCTCAAATAATAGGCTTCTGTCAAGTGACGTCACTCATTGTTGGAAGAGAGAGACAACAATGTCCACCAGTTGGAATTGACCAATCAGAATGTCTGGTAGTCCACCAGTTCGCTATAGCAATACAGCGATACTATTTATATATATAAAGAGCGGTAACGATTGTTTGTCATTTGTTACGTGACAGAAACCTATAGTTTCTCTTCGTATCATTAGTTATAAAATCTGGCAAAAGGTGATGTTCCATATGTATAGATTGGGCCTTGGATAGGTTGTACATCTTGATATTGTATCGCCAAGTATCCAGGATTAATTGGGGCTGGAGCAGCGTTTAGTTGCTGGAATGCTTGTTGGCTACGAGAGGTGGTGTAAGCGACGCGTTGAAGGCGGCCGTCGGGGAGAAGGACGTAGTAGACGCCGTTCTTCTGTTGTTCTGGCTCTCCCAGTTGTTGTGCTCTTGCTGCGTTCACGTCAGAACCGTCTCCACTGATGTCACCCTGCTGAATTAATAAAATAATTTAGATTGAGCAGCCTCTATACATGCTGCCTTAACGTTGTCATGCAGTCTCTTGACCCAAGACGTTATAACAGAAGACAAATCAACTTGGTAACGTATAGTTTTGAAATAATCATCAATATTTAATACGTGATTCGAATTCATAAGCTCAAGTTGTTAATATTTTTTCAACCCTCTCAAAATAATTGTAAAAATTCAACATATGAATTGATAAAATAATTAAGATTAAGGGATGGCCTCTGTATACATGCGGCGTACCGTCGTCATTGCAGCCTTTTGACGAACACGTTCGTTTCCCATTAAAAAAAAACGATTTTCAAGCTAGTGAATAATTTTACTAAACAAAGTTAACAAAGTTGAGGTATACATTCACTGTGATTTCATTTAAAAGAGAATCAGACTTGTCGGGCTAACCATTTTACCCAACGGCCCAATTTGGTGATTTTTCATCATGTGTTTGCCATTCCCCTATAAGTTAACCGATGGAGTCTCAGTGTCAGTGTTCAGTATAACGTACCTTTTCATGTACTGCACTTCGTTCATTCATCAAAACTATTGCAAGTACAAATTATATCGGTATCCTTACAAACCTCAAACGCAAGCCTCGCAGCCGCATGTTATGATTATTCAAAAAAATACAAAATCAGAATGATAAGGAAAAGTTATAGTTGCGTTATGGTGTTCTTTTTCATCAATCAAGTACGTCGTTGAACCAAAACGAATAAAAATGAATATAGATCTTGAACCTAAAATAAAAATATGAAATCAGTTCTGAATACAACTGAAGGTGGCATATAATATTCTGCAATGTACCTCGGACAAAGAACATTCTGCCTACTTCAGTTCACATACGTCTCGCTTATCGGACGAGGTTGCACGACTTCTGTCGTCTTTGTCTTCGGTTAGTGCAACGATCCAAGTTAGGTCATGACCATCTTTTGATGGCACGTTGCGTATTTGTATTTTATTCAACATAAAACGCCCCTGAATATTATTACAGTGCAAGCAATCCTCTACACACGTATTGCATAGGTGAAACGAGCAACAGTTTGTGACTCAGTATACGTGGGACTAATCTTGAAACATATTATTATATATTTTGACACGTGTTATTCAAGTATATCCATTATTTGTTTATATAGAAAGAACAACTTTCATGATATTTGATGACACAAATATTTATCAATATATCAATAGTTTCGATATTATTATCGATAGGCCCCTACAATTGATATCACATATCGATCAATATTGATGAATCAATAATCATTTTCACCGGCGTACGCAGCTTCACCGAACCTCAATTAAAATGTGTGAGGTTAACGGTATAGTTAACTGTTAACTGATCCAGCTGTGAGGATAATTTTAAAAAACTAAATAATACCTCATTATAACACATGCACATAACTTTTCCTTGATAAAAGAGATTCTACTTAATATTAACATATCTGTAATGAACGGATGAAATATTGTTCGAATATAAATTCAACCCTTTCCTCAAAGTAGTTAACATGATAATGAGTCCAATCTTCCGTTGATAAACTTCAATGGAAATGTGTGGAAAAATCTTTCACTACATATGGTTGTTATGTACTTTTTAAATTAAATTTTAGTTTTTCTAAAAAGGGGTCTTCTCAGAAGTTCCAATATACCAAAATAAAATCTAGACTGTTTTATGGCTTATCAAATATGATATGAATCACGTTAAACATGTTCATATGCGTGTGGTATGTGGGGTCTACACACACACACACACACGTGTGCGCACACATACAAAAGAATGCGTCATCCAGTTCATATGAGGGAGATTTCGTCACTTCGTTTACCAATAATGAGCAAAACAAAAGCGTCAATTTGGAGTATCGCAAGAGGTGTTGAGATGATCGTCAAAACTAGCCTATGATGAGAGTTACAATTAATATTATGTATGTCAAGATCAAGTATACAATACATACTTTTTACATATTTTTAATTAGAATCATTATGTACTTCTGAAGATGCTTAAGAGTTCTTCTTGTGGAATGTAAAGGTACAGACTTGGATTATAGCTATCGTCCAAGGTAACGATAATTGCAAGATACAATTAGCAAACCGAATTTCTGGATTTTGTTTTGTTTCAGTCCATACTGTATACAAAAGACATCCTTCAAGAAGTTAAGCAGTATATTCTGATTATTTTATGTTATGGTTTCGCTATTAAATCATTATCAATTCATTATCTTGTTTGGTGAATAGAAATATCCTACCACTATGTTTGCGCGCACTTGAAATAAAAAATAAAAGAATAAAAATGAAAAGATTGAAAAAATAATGAAAAGACTTCCTAATTTTTTACTACGCAAACGCAACATATGCGTTGTAAGATGCGCGAGATATCTGAATAAGGTTTAAAAGCCGTTAAAGTAGTTCTACCCTTGCTACTTTATCGACTCTGGTATTCTACACACCTTGACGTATATGCAAAATCCTTCATTGTTGGATAAATATTGAACCTAGAAAGCAGTGAATCTTGGCAACCTAAATCTGCTTTAATTTCTATAGTAATATTTGATTAGTAAAAACAGTTAATTTAATTTTTCTCTCTGAAACGGTTGGTTCGAATTGCATACAAAATCGTGAAAATGTGTATCATGCGTGTATACACATTCGGAGAGAATTTAATCTCTTTTGGAAAGATTTTATTTTCAGATTTTCTTTCCCAGCCTAATCTTATGGAGTTTTTAGACATTTTGAAATGATATTTCTCAAAATTGCTTCGACCAATTCATTCCAAAAACTATACAGTTCTAAGTTGGATGAGTTCGCGTCTTTAAAAATGTTTCATCTCGATCAGTCAAACCCTACGACCTGTGGAGTGCCCACAAAAAAAAAAACACAGACAAAGCCTTATAAGAGTTGGATAGAATCTTCGCTTACGCTCATCTAATAAAGCCCATTAATTTAATATATACTTGTTTCACGAGATATGAAGGTTCCGAGTGACCGTCTCCCCATCTCACACCAATAGCTCACAGGTTGGTCGCGCTTCCATCTCTCGTGAACACACGTATACTTTATAAAATACTCGAGTTAATAATAATTTAGCCCATGAGAAGATTGATAACATTGGCTATTACCTGAGGTTGTTCCGTGGTCATTGGTTCAGTGGTTTCTTCAGTGGTTGTAGGTTGTTCAGTAGTCATCGGCTGCTCAGTCGACGGTGGTCCATACTCTGCTGGTGGGGTTTGTGGGGTTGTTGCCGGGGGTCCGTACTCTGCTGGTGGGGCTTGTGGGGTTGTTGCCGGGGGTCCGTACTCTGCTGGTGGGGGTGGTGGAGGTGTGGTCGGGGGTCCGTACTTCTCTTTAGGGGGTGCCTTGTATGCGTCTCTTGGAGCTTGTCTAGCAGGTAGTGAGAATTGACGTCCGGACGGTTTCCATCCTGAGGGTGGATAAGGTGCAGCTGGAGCCTCAGTAGCGGGGGCGGGTGCGGGGGCGGCGTAGGCACCACGATATTTTGGTGGTTCGCCATTGACCGTAACCGCGGCGTACATAACAATTGACAGTACAATCAAAACCTTAAAAATAATAGATGACGTTAATTAAGCACATTATTTTGAATTGTACGAAGGTTATTATTTTATTTACGATGACAATTTCTTTAAGATCTCCCGCATTTTCAACGATATAACCGTAACTTATTGAATACAATTTAATTTGGTTCGCATAAAATTCAGAAACATACGTATTAAATAATTGATGCATTGTAGAAAAAAACATTGCGAGTAAGATAGAGTATATAAATCATGTCAAAGCGAACAAAACCAAAAAAATAAATTCAGTAAAGTGTAAACAAAGTGGTATGAAATATTCTAAAGATGTTCATGTCTTGATATCATGTCTATTATACAATGGATGATGTGTTTTATGACAGAAGGAAGTTGATGTAACATTTATGTTACAGTCACGCGAGCACTTCGACTGATACTCGACGGAACCATAATCGTTTTATATGTACATAACTAGACAAACAAACAGAAATGAACACTAAAGATTAATTCGGGACTTTAAAAAAATGTATTTTAGTTTATAGCTCAGTGTGATGCAACATGTATAGACCTACTGATAATCTTTCATTATTCTGTTAGAACAATGGAAAGTTAAAGCAAAGACCTTAGTATCTTAAGACCTTAGTAACGAAGTTAGATACTAAGGTCCTTGGTTAAAGGTCTTGGAATAATATTAATACTCAATTAATAATAATACTAATATTATAATATGGTGAGGATTCATCCCTCAGTATTAACTTGAACGACTGAGGGAAACCAAGAAGTCCTCACGATTGACCACGAGTTATGATGGTTGACCATGGTGGGAATCGAACCCAGACCTTCTGAATGACGGCTCAGCTCACTAAAGCCTCCCGTCTGAGTTACCCAGGCCTTGGATAGATCGCTTGTTATACGCAAATGTTCTTACAATAAGTATATGGTTCTATATAGTACTTGAGTATTCCGAAAAGATAGAATAGATCGATGATGGATGATGATTAAAAAAAAAAATCGATTCTCAAAGTAGATTGAGTTGTTCTTAAGAAATAAAAACTTTTGTGTCAGGGGTACGTATCCCAAACTATATACTTATTATTAGCAAATCCTAGGTGAAAGTAATGATTTAATTCTGGTTTTGATTAAATTGGAAACCAACCAATGTTGTGATAGATTGCAGTGTTTATGATGTCGGCGTAAGTGCATGTTTAGCTGATATAGGTTTACTGTATCTCTTACATGATATATAATTTGCAATTAAAACAGTCATACATCTTTAAAGCTTCATATGCTGCAACTTTCGAGTCACTGATACAATCTTCATGCAAGTTCTTGGTGTAATTTGTGAAGAAATTATAATACTCAGTTTAAGTGCTGTGTATACAATGTATCACACATCCTCTTAATGAATATTTTAATTCTTTACTTTTATCAACTATACCGTTTCTAATCAGGTTTTAGATTGAATATCGTTGTATTTTTATTAATTAATATAATGAGGAGAATTCGCAGATCTTTCAAATAAAAAACAAATTGAATTCGACAGAAATAAAATAATGCGATTCTTAAACATCGCGTAAAAAATAATTACTATGCTGTTGACGCACCTTCAACAATAAATTCATAAACAAAATATTTCAGTGTATGAAAAATCATTGAAATAAATATGTAATGTGTTTGATAATTCAATTTAATATTTCTATCTCCACTTATAATTGAGAGATTAAATTACCTTCATTGTTGTAGAGTAGATAGACTTTTCGATCGATTCGATTGGTGGAACTTATCACAAGCTACTGATACCAAATGATTGATTGTTAACACCTTTTATACTATCATAGTTTTGACGACATCTTTATTGGTCATCATATTATTGACATTGGCCCGTATATTAGAGTGATGTAACGTAAGATTGCTATTGTTTTAGTGCAATGGTCATTCAAGGCATTGACATTATTGAATGTGAAGACGCGTCTTACATAGGTAATGTGTTCATGTCAGTATGTTATTCTCAACCGCGACCATCATAGGCGGCGGAGTCCTAACATTATTGAGGGGTTAAGATTGATCGATTTGTCAAGTTTTTTATAGTTGTTTGATATAATTAGGCCTACGGCATTATTATTGGGGGATCAGACGACCCCCCGGCTCCGCCGCCCCTGGTAACCATGCTACGACCTGGCCAGATTGGCCCTACAAACTAATACCGTATGTTAAATTATTAACTTTCAGTTATTCAGTCAGCTATTCATATTACATTATTCAGAAATATTAAATCATTTCACACGTGATGTGAGCCTCCGGTAACTGAAGAGTATGCGACTTTTGAATATTGTTCAAGATTTTCTTCGTTTCATTTCCTCCAAGAAAATTTGTTACTAAGGCCTGGTTCACAATTGAAATAAGGAATAGTGATTATGAAATAGCAATAGTGTTATAGTGTATAGTGACATAGGTGAGCCACAATAGCCTCTTATTTCAATGGTTCACTGCCACCTAAATCATCATTTTGCCTTGAACGGTTCGAATTTTAGTGGCAGTGGCAACAACCAAAGCCCTCCAGATTATTCTATTATTATTCCATTTTTATTTTAAGATGATATATTAGGCCTTGCAGCAACTGTCAATTGTCATTTTGACATTTATTCCTTGAGAATGTCTGATTTGAGTCTCAGAGAAAAATAAAATGCCCGAAATGCATAACGTTAAGTCACTTGACTACAGTAGTAATATCATCTGATTGGTCAGAATTTGGCTTGTCATGGAGGTTATAAGGAATAAGTCATAAGAATTGGATTTTTTTCATTTCTTATGACTTATGACCTAATCACTATAACCAATTTCTTATTGTGAACGGTTACATGGAAACGCCATAATCCATTTCGCTTAAACACTATACCATATTCCATATTCCATATTCCATAATCACTATTTCAATTGTGAACTGGCAGGGAAGATTGTTTCCAGATACGGATAGCTGTGCCGAGAAAGGGAAACAAATCAACGCAGTTATTGTAAAGTTGAAGGTGTAGCTAAAAAATCTGTGGTCTTTCTTACTCAAATGCCTTGCATTCGCTGTGTGGTTTAAAACGCCCCTCCAAGCAGGTTCTCATGACAGTATCTCATACTTACATATCAGGGATGAACACATTTCATTGTCTTCCCAATCGAGGTTTTCGAAAAAGATTGAAAGAGTCCATATATGTTTCCATTTTTAAGACGAACCTCTTTCTCTGAGCGAAGAAAATACATCCATGATAATTATACAGACATAAATGATCATTAAATGTTAACAGTGTACGACTAAATTGATAAATACTTTATATAAGGTGCAGATAATGAATGACAAAAATGCTGACGAGTCGAGTGTTATAATAACACAAGTGGGAAGATTGAAGGTTTATTATAGAAATACCACATATTTTGTCAATTATTTCATCTCACCACTCATCTTTTCCATCTATAACATGTAATCTGATGTAAATGTTCATTTTTATTATGGGAAGAGACAGCCACCGGGAATATGTGGTGCAGAGAACAATGAAGAGCGATGTCCGGAAATATTCATTTTTGACGAGGACCGGTGGAGAATGGATTAAGCTGAGTAGAAGAGTGTTTGAGCTAGGGCAGAGATTTGACAGCAACGGAATTCAGAAAGAGAATAGACGAAGAGAAGATTGGTAAAACTAAAATGTTGAAATATTGAATTGTAAGTAATAATTTCTCAAATTGGAATCAAATGTTCTGCTACATTGCTGATATTGATATATTGATTTATATTGATTTATATATATATTGTACTGTACTATTACACTTTGTATTGTACGGTGTGCCACCGTGCTGCGCACAATTGCGATGTAACGAAATAAATAAAATAATAATATATCTACAGTATTAAAGAGAATATTTCTCCGAAGATGTGAAATAATTTCATTACAATCCATTCGAACAGGAATATGTTACGTTGACATTGAGAATATCGATGTAGGAAGAAACCCATTGGATGTAAAATATCAAATAATAAAAACTGATCGGTATTTCTCACAACTAGTTACATTCACACTCAACGCCACGGATTGAATGTATTCAGGATTCTTTCCATGTCTTCCATCGTTAACTGCATAATATCGATTAAAAAAATTATGATGGTGGATTAAAATCCATATAATGCATCAAGATGCATTGAGGGTTGCGTTTGTTTGCGGCCGGGTTTGGTTTGTTTGTTCCAACGGACAAAAGCAACCCTTGATGCATCTTGATATGCATATTGTATATTCACTTATGGAGCGTCTTAAAATTAGCTAGTCGTAAGACAGACAACGTTTTGAAATTTTGTTAGAAAATGATTTTGAAGAATCTACTTCAATCTGTCGGTGAGAAAAGAGTCGTATATACAAATGTACAATCAAAAAATGTTATTAAAATTGGTACAGCCGTCATGTAAAGACAATCAAATTCATTACTATTCTCATGTAGTGACAAATACGTACGCTCCTATTTTTATAATTCTTGAATTGAATTAGTTTTTATTATGACTCGTTCTATGAAGTCACAGTATGTGCCCTGTCTGACAAAGATTGAATCAATATCCGTGCGTTCGTCCTTCACCGCATTTCTCTGATTATCATTCTTGACCCAACTCAACACATAATTCTTAAAATATTTTCATAAGCTAATTAAAGTGGTAGGGGGGGGGGTAGGGGGGTAAGGGGGTTAATGGACCTGCTAATTCATCATAATATATCAAAATCTTCATCTTCATTATCATCATCATTCATCAAAAAATCTCATCGGTTGTATGATAGACAGTGATGGAGATAAGAATAAGAGAGAGAGAATAAGAGGTAACAGATGAGTATAAAAGTGAGGAATGAAGATGAAAGAGTAGGTGAATCAATGCTAAAAAATGTCAGATCTCGAGTCTAATTTTCTTTTCTAGAAGGTGGAGAAATTCACACTGTTAACCAAGTTATGCGGGAAAGATTATTAAAACATATACTCCAAATCCGGGGTTTCATAGTTCGTGAACTATTCAGGAATGAGTAGTGTTTTTCTCCTTCCAAAAATATATAACTCTCACTGTGATTTTTTTCACCAAAAACCAATTTCACGAATCTTAGTCAAGTGTTGATCCGCTAACTATTAATTAAGGTACGAAAATAACATGCGTAACCATGGGTATAATAACAAGTTAATCCGCTAGCCGATTGATCCGCTAACTATTAATTAAGGTACGGAAATAACAAGTATAACCATAGGTAATAACAAGTTAATCCGCTAGCCGATTTCACGAATCTTAGGCCCAGTATTACCAAGTCCAGTTAGTATTTATCTGACAGTTGGTGAAAACAAATAGCATGAGTAACCATGGTGATAACAAGTTTGAACTGTCAGATAAAGGCTAACTAGACTTGGTAATACCGTGCCTTAATCAAGTATTAACCCGCTAACTATTAGTCTAAGTACGAAAATAACATGCGTAACGATGGGTGATAGAAACTTAATCCGCTAACAATAGCTGAATCCACTAACAATCGGTTTGTAAAACCAGACCCAAGCACAATTGTGAACTTTTGAATATCGATAGTCATCATCAGCACCACACCCGTGTTGACCACGTGCTCGCAGGCCAAAGTCAACATCCATAGACCATAGGATTGATGCAGATGGTAGGCGTTTGATTTGATTGATTTGACACGTGATTGTATCTAGCGGACAACTCTAACTATAGTGTGCTAACAGTTTTAGCCGGTTCACCCTGCCGATTAGTTAACAACATTACAATTCATGATTCATGATTTCGTTCTCTTATAGCTGCATCCAGTGCGAGAATATTCAATTAATTCATTGTATGCATTTTGTCTTATTGTTATTGTTGTAATTTTTTGTTGTGATTTTTCTTATATAATGTTGGGTTCAATGACGCACTATGATGATGACTAAGATTTATTGATCGATAATGATCGATCATGATGAATGAGATCATCATGATGATGGGATGATGAGATGAAAGGTTACTTATTAGGTGTTTTGGATAGTGGTGGGTATGTCTATTTCGGTTTATCGACAGAGTCAGTTTATTTACAATGAACCACGACCTAGTATCAGCTCTACTGCATTTCATTTCTCGGACTTGGTTTACACATTCTTTGTTAATCGGAATGTGAATGAACACAAATATAAATACAAACACAATTTTAATCACGAACACTGATACAAATACAAACACATATTGATAGGTCTTTAAACATATACGCCACAAACACATAGGTCTGATAGTTCTAAGAACTAAGAACTAAAATAAATAATAAACCAAGTAGTAAACTTAGAACTAAGTTATAGTTCTAGGTCCATGTTGGAATTTTCAACATCAATGTGAACGTGAAAATATCTTAAATTTCACTATACAGTATTCTGATTTTCTAGCATCTGCAAATTCCAGACACAAATGTTAGTATAAGGCATTCCTATATTTTAATGACTTCTCATTTTTCTGCCTCATGCATACCTCTGTGTGAGGTGCTAGCGAATGTGGTTCAGGCCTTATGGCTAGTAGAAGAAGAGATTGATGATCGGAGATGCACGAATATCTGTAATTACGTGAAGCTGAACTGATTAGCCGACCAGATTCTACTCGTGATCGAGCTATGATATAACAGTGCGAGCATTCACAGGCATACAGGTGTGATGAGCGATGCAGTTGGATAATTTTCTGTGAAATTCTTATTATAAAGAAATAATACTCGTTGATGATATTAATTGCGAGTGGTTGTAAATAATAATATATATCGTGATTTCTTTTGATATATTTCGATATTAAAAAGTTTCTTTAAAACTATTAAAATTGATGTTATCCATCAATAGATTGGATAGTATCGTTATGGTTGTATAATTGATTTTCTTCCATATTGTTTATTGCGTATATGTTGTGGAAAAATATAAAGGAGTGTCTATATGAAGTTATTATAATGTGAAAAACAATATAAAATGTACGATGTAACTACTTATCATTCAACACATGGTTACTTTCATTCTTTTATAATCGCTTCATACAATTTAATGTATATTGTGATTATTATCACATGAAATTCGAGAAAACAATAGATTACTGCTGTGGAGAAAATAATTCGAAATGGTGGAAGTATGATAATTGAATAGAACAATTTGAAGAAAGTGAGAGATAAAACGAAAAACGCACCAATTTGTTAATAATGTAGATAAATAGATTAAATCGTAGATGATAATAATAATAATAATAGTCTCCTCAATTTTTGATGTGTCTATGTGGACAATATTATGTATTACACAATTATTTTATATAATATAAAATGGGATTTGAAATTTCAAAGAAAAAATGTAACGCATTAAACTAAAAGCTTAACTCAACTCACACTAATTGGATAAAATATTGTGTCAAAACAAAAACTTTATTTCGACGTGATTCACTTGATGATATTTTATTATTTTTGAAGTGTATTACCGAACTCTAGTTGTGTCCTGATGAAATGCGTGATATTAAAAATGTTCAATTACCAATCACACCATATTCTAATTATAAAAACATAATATATTAACATTTCACTAATGTACTTTTTAATTAAGGTGACCTAATGGATATTAAAGTTCCAATCAAATGGTATTTTTTTGTCTGAGAAGCAAAAGTGTCTGTCCATCCCGTTATAGAGCGACATTCCATTTAAAGTCTCAATTAATCTTTATACCAAATGTAGACAACTTGAGATTATTTGGTGAGAATAAAATATGAGTAAGATTTTCAGAGGAGAATAAACGATCAAAATTATTCAAAATGCTAACCAAGTGATCCTCATTCAATAACTAGATTTTCCAAATAATCTCGTTGTTGGCTAATAATAATGATTGATCGCAGTTTTATAGGACCAATAAGAATAGTATTTACTTGGTCATATTTCTTTCTTTGTTCTTTGTTATTTGTTCAATTAACAGAATTTAAATATTGTAATGAAATGAAATTACGATTATTCATCATAATTAAGAAAAAAAGCTAAAAATGGACTTGACATTATTTCAATCAACCTAGTTACATCACAGACGGCTACATGGCCTAGGTAACTCTTAGTTAGCTCATTTATTGAAAATCTTCTCTTTATCAACAGCTCGCATTCTATACTTATTTTTTATACAATCATTCATTGATTCAAAAAGTTTCATTAAACAATTAGGCTAATTGTTTATCACAAATTAACTAAATTTAGTGTATTCCAAATGAGTACATTTTTACATTCACAGATGTATTCATGTAGTTATACCAAATCAGGTTGTGGTTCATTATTAGTCAAATGTACAAACTGTGACTGTGAGTAACCAATAGTAAAATCAGGAACGCGATAAAAATTCACAAATTATCAGTTTGTGCAACTGATAAATCATAAGTGATGAGTGATAAGTGAAGAAGTTATGAGACATTTTAATAAAAAAAACTTGATTTAGTAAGAACAACCCTTTTTCTCTATTTTCCGTTCATCGTTTTAATGTTTCTATGTTTTTGAAATGTTTATGGTCACCAAGCTTGATCATCCAAACTCTATGATTTACTTTCATCTCGATATTTGTTGCGTTTTCCAATTATCATAAGCAAATTATTGGTATAATTTCTAGAGTAGTTTTTCACAAGAACGGGAAATCTTTTTTTTATTTGAGTCTTCATTCTCCATTTGGTTTCAACGGATTTGTTTGTTTGTGAACAATTCGGGGTTTGCATTGTAGATCCATTTTTTTTCTACAAAACTTGTTCACCTGGCAAATTCGTGTGATAGTATTAAATATTATTTGAAATGAAGTTTCCGAGGAGAGAGGAGATAATTTTGACTCGCTTGCGATGGGTTACACACGTCTAACATAACCCTTTAAATTTACATTGAAAAATACATTTGAGATGAAATTTCCACTCTGAAATACATTATAATCGATTATAGCAAATCTTCAGATAAAGACGCCACTTTTCGATGGAAAACTTTTCAAATGAATTATTGGCAAATGATTCCAAATATATGGACAGAGTATTCAAAATTCCCAGTATAACCTGCAGATCTATTTGATAAAATTTGATTGGAAAAGGAAAATAAAATATTACTCAAATTTTGAAGTGTCCACATGACCTGACATGACATGACCACGCTGTCATTGTCAGAAATATATAGTTCATGCAGTGTATCAGTCTACATAGCTGTATCATTGGTATCGGTACTATGTATTTTGTGCCAACAGAGTCTCTATATAGTCGCTATAAAATGCATACACTTTGGCGTCTCTGTTTCTTTTGTTCCTTCATACAGGTAGTCTGAAAAAAAAACCTTCTACAGCTACACCATTGTACTAATCAGTTATCATCTTTTCATTCATTATACGATGATATTATCCATATCTAGATTGACAAGATTTTATTCGAGTAATATAGAACAGGCAGATAGAGAGAATGCTAACATTTTTATTATCATTTTTTTATATTCCAGAATGCCAGATGCAGCTCCTCCTCCTTCAAAACTAGTTAATCAATCAATAAGTCAAACACCTTGCAGCAATTAAGAGGTGACTAGACTAACGGTATTGGAGTGTTGTAACTCCCACATATAATTATTGAATCACAAATCACCGTGAGTGTGGTATATACTATGTAAACACAGCATGCATATGAGTTCTATTTGATAAGCGAAAATATTTATATGAAATGTTTCGACACATCTTTTATAAGTCTACCTAATTAAGTGTACCTGTTTTATCATTCGAATCGAATTTGGATAGCAGGAAACGACATGTTTATTTTTCTTTTCATTATGGCCAGTTGGATCAATGTGGAAATTCGTGATGAAATTAATTGTAATTGTGTTCAATATTCAGTGAATAATGATAAATTGTTGAAGATTTTCATTTTAGAATTTTCCTCACTGGATCTTTACTTTTTTTTCAATATCTTCAACTGATTAATCTCAAAATATGTTTGATCTATATTGATTATTGTTAGCTTCACGACTCCACCCAGCTACTGTTGTTAGGTGGTTCAATAGATTTTGTTCATAATAAGTTCCAAACTCCAGTTCCAAGTTCCAAATACTCCAATACTTCTAACGTTCCAATACTTCTAACGTTTGGTGTCCGTAAAAAGTATTGTGATGATCATTCAAACCATTCAACATGTTTATGTCTGATACACATGGATAGAGCGTGAAAAAAAAAATACAAAAACGAAGAGTGTGACAAGAATTTCATCGAGGTATTAAAAGCTTATCCATAATAAAACTGTTCTTCTGTTCCCAACGAGTAAAATTCATTTTTTGAAGTCAATTAACCATCTGTAGATTCTACACCCAGATTCCATCACTCAAAGGTATCTGATTGAGCTACTACAGCTTTTGCATGCAACGTTTTCTTCAGAGTAATGCAATAATACCTTTTTTTTTCGCACGCAATGACTATATTATATCTAGAGTATAGTCAATGTTTTTCAGATCTATTTTTAATGCTGTGATTCGATAGTTAATCAGTATTAATTTTGAAATACATTCCTCGAATATCTTAAGAGCCCACCTTGTAGTAAACGCGAAGTCGAACGCTAATATCCCATATCAACCAGTTGTAATTAAAGTGTAAGCCAATATGTGCATCATTATAGTGTTGTACGAATCAGACCTAGTGCTATGGTATGTAATTATTCATTCAGTGTATTATTACGGCTATTTCATCATATTCTATTTTCATTTCACGTTGGAAACATAAATTAAACTGCTGCCACGAAATGTGTGTCTACAATCAGGTCAACCCCCAAAAATTGACATGTGGGTGTTGTGTAACATGAGTAGTAAAATTATTGTACAGCTTATTACACGTGTGATGAGTTTGGCTGTCTTGCATGCATGCACTAGAAGACAAGTTATTTTTACGCGCACACTTTTTACGTGAAACCGTAAAATTACGATTTAACGTAGTTTTACGGTTTGACTTAAGGGTGCACGCAGACAAATGATTTGTCTTCACATGGCAACAAGCTACATTTTTACCATTGCATATTTTCATTCAATTATTCTATAATCATACTGATTACAGTATTCCTCACTTAGATTCAACTATAAGATTTTGACGAGTCATGAAATTAGTTTTTTAAAACAAATACAAAATTATAAAATTACTTGATATCTAAATATCTCTTGACTATATGAGGATTCCAGTAATTTCAATTAATTAATTGAACTCGGAAGTACTCGGATCAACCTTACTTGAATCAGATTTATAAATATGAATATATATATATATATATATATATATATATATATATATATATAAATATAAATATATATATATATATATATATTCATACATATATATATATATATATATATATATATATATATATATATATATATATATATATATATATATATATACACACATATATATATATATATATATATATATATATATATATATATATATATATATATATATATAAATATGTATATATATATATATATATATATATATATATATATATATATATATATATATATATATATATATATATATTTTGTTCACTTCTCTTGCTCTTCCATCAAAATCTAAATCAAGTGTTCGTTGTAATACAACTCAGAAATTTGATTATAATATCTCTTTAGTATGATTTATTAGCAACATCGTAATGATGGTAAGCAATGATGATTTATAATTAATACCTGAACGAATGCATCAGGTTTAGGTATTTAGGAATAACACACGTATTATACGATGGATCATCTATTCTGCTGCTAATTGGGCCAGAGAAAGCGTTCATCGTAGAATTGAAATTACTAGTCTGATAAATTATTACATATCATTATCATGGATGTTACGTATATTACGTCACTGAAATGGGTTCATATATTAATTATCATGATGATGACCATACACACATACATTCCACATGAAACAGGCAAACATGATGATTGCTCTTGTACACAAACCGGTGACATGACGGTAGTATTGAGTTTGCTTTAGTCTAGAGATCAAATTGTATGCATTATTTATACTCATTCATAGCCACATTCATACACGTTCAATGTATTCCATTGAGTCATAAACAGTATTCAACTTTGATTTTCTATATTACTATAGGAAAACGACGTATATTTGTGATAAAATGAGCGAGATATTTGTATACTAAATGTAATCGAAATCTATGCATATTGGTTTTGAAACTATTCAAAACGGGAATAGCATTCGGGGAGCATTCAGTCATAGCTTGTTTGTGAATTTGCTCTATTATTATTAGCATATAGTTTTGAACGTATTCCTTTTGTATTCAAGTTTATGATGTAGGTACATTCTCTAACACTTCCTGATACAAAAGTCCTATACAAAAAAAATGTCACCTAGTTATTATATATAATTTATAAAATGTTCGTATATGTTTTGTCATCATGTTCAAAAAATATAAGCCTCTTTCAAGGAATGATTTCTTTCACACATGCTGTAAATGTGGAACAATGTCCCCCAAGTTATGTTCTCCAATCAGAACTTCAGGATAAGTTTGTCCCCAAATTTTTCAGTCCCCATGGTATCGTGACAAACGCGCCGTCTCTATCATCCCAATTATTGATTTTTAAAAACAATTGATATTGATTTCGTAATTGAAATTAATGGATATATTTTTCTTGTTTGATAAAAAAACTGGTATATCCAGTTGAAGGCAGACATTTTAAAAGAGTATACTTTCTTGAATGTAGTTTTTGGTAATTAAATGATCTAACGCATCTTTTCAGGAACATGTTTTGGAAGATGATATGCAGAAGATGAAAGTAAACAGGTGAGAAGAGATTGCTTTGGTTGGACGTATTACATTTAGTTTGCATTATATATTATATCATCCACAGGTGATTGTTTTGCATCATATTTATACAGCAATAATTATTCGAACTGTCATGTCTCAATCGCATCTATATATATTTTTAGAAAAAAAAAACTAATGTATAAGTCGCCTAATGTTGGTTAAAGATTGACTATTAGATTATCGTCAACACTATCTTTATTGACCAGTTATAAAGTTTTGTTGTACAATATTGTAAGTGGGATATATATATATATATATATATAGGCCTATATATATATATATATATATATATATATATATATATATATATATATATATATATATATATATATTGATTGAAGTATTTGTTGAAAAAATGGTAATACCGGTATATAAAAATCTGATTGTTGAATTGTGTGCAATATTCAAGTAGACAAACATTCATTCTAAATTTTTTCATCAAATTTATTTTTGACTAATTATAGTAGATGAACTGTGACATCTTATTGACGGTAATATTGTGTATTTTCACAATTCAAACTATATTGAATCAGTGCTTTTCTAATTTCCATCTCAGAAAGTGAATAATTTTGAGCTTTGTGTATTTTCACTTCTAAACAAAATAATTATCAACTTGACGCTTTAGTTTCTTTGAAAATCAATAATAAACTAATTGAATTGAAAGGGTTTGAATTTTTTTCTCATAACATGTTTTTTTTTCCACAGAGTGTGACGAACTCTTCTCAAACTGATGAATGAACTTGGAAATAGTGTTAACAATATTTCATTCATCATTATACTCGTTTTCATACACTTAAAATTATGAATGAGAAAAGTAATTGAAATCTGGGTTTAAACTTGATACACTGAAGGTGACTTCAATATTCTGTGATGTTTCTACTGGAACGTTTTTCAATTTACATAATGAATCGTCGGGTAATTATTTTGAGAAACACAAGTTTGAATTTTATGGGTTCAAACATAGAATGGTTTAATCTTGAAGTTGACATGAATCGTTGATGATTGAATCGGTCGTGTCATTTTGGAGCGAAAGTACCCAATTGATTATTCTTATTATTATTCATTCTATTACTAATTTATTATCATACCTTTGATATCTGTAACCTGCTGACATATATATATATATATATCATCTGTTATTCATAAGCTGCTGTATATCTATTATCTATTATTTATATTTATTAGTTGCTTATCCATTATCCATTATCCGTTATCCATTTTCCATTATCCACCATCTATTCTCTATCATGCATTATTCATAATTCATTAATTTATCTGTGTTGTCAATTAACTATTAACGATGATCCATGAGCTGTTATCTGTTATCCGTTATCTATCATCTATTAACTGTTATCTATTGCTTATCCATAGTAACGTTTTTGTACACACTGATAACCAAGCGGTTGAATGCCTCTAGTCGACACAATAACTAACTAATTTCCTATTTGAATTTATCTCTCCGTCTTGCAAATAATCATTGATAACTTTCCACTCAAAATGAAGGCTGCTATCCTCCACACAAGTTTTGGCTTTTTTATTCACATAATTATTCAATTAATAATTCACATAATTATTATTTCAAGTGTTATCAATAATTGCTCATTCATAATCTTGATGTTGAACGACAGTTTCGCCTATTGTGTGCCAAATTTGAAACTATTCTGAAATTAAATTATGATAATGTTAATGACTCATTTTATTCCGTTTAGCCCATTTTTCACTGTTTTGAGAGTGTTGGTGAAATATTAATATTCAATAGATAAAATGTATAGATACGGTAGGCCTATATATATATATATATATATGTATATATATATATATATATATATATATATATATATATATATACATATATATATATATATATACATATATATATATATATATATATATATATATATATATATATATATATATATATATATATATATATATATATATATATATATGAATATATATATATATATATATATATATATATATATATATATATATATATAAATATATATATATATATATATATATATATATATATATATATATATATATATATATATATATATATGAAAATCATGAATATATCAGGGTGCAATCGCTCATATTATAAATATATGTATTTATTCAAAGAATACATCTATTAGATGAGCGTAGCGATGTCTCCATCCCACTCTTATAGGTCTGTGTGTTTTTTTTTTGTTCTCGTTTTTTTTTTTTGTATGTTTGTTTGTATGCGCCCCACAGGTCGCAGGGTTTGACTGATCGACATGAAACTTTTTTGTACACGCGAACTCATCTTACTTGGAACTGTACAGTTTTTGGAATGAATCGGCTGGACCGATTTTGAGAAATATCATCTCAAAGTTTCTAAAACCCCCATAAGATTTGGCTGGGCGGAAAATGTCTAAAAATAAAATCTCTCCAAACGAAATGAAATTTTCTCTGAATGTGTATACATAAATAATACACATTATCACCATTTTGTATGCAATTTCAATCAGTTGTTTTGAATAAAAAAATTATGATAACTGGTTTTATTTATCAAATATATCATAAAAAAAAATAATGACAGAATTGAGTTGCCGAGATTTACTGCTTTCTAGATTCGATATTTGCCCAACAATGAAGTATTTTTCTTATGTGTCAAGATGTGTAGAACAACAAAGTCAATTAAGTAGGAAAGGTAGGACTATTTTAACGATTATTATACTTTATTTAGATATCTCGCTCATCTTACAACGCTTATATTGCGTTTGGCTAGTTTATAATATAAACGGTTTCACCCTGAAATATTTATTAATTTTGAATATTAGGACCGTCGAATCAACATTTCGTTCACATAGTAATATATATATATATATATATATATATATATATATATATATATATATATATATATATATATATATTTAAAATGGTTCCTTATGAGAAATGTAGGCCTATAGCCGATTCAGCCAACAAAGCTATACAGATCACGTCCGTTTGATTCCCTGGAACACATGTTCTTTCTCAACATTCTAGCATAATATTATATCTTCATAACACATAGGGATGTGTGACAAATAGGCAATCTCTATTCATAGAACGTAATATGATACTTCGAGAGAATTTACATATTCACATACAAAGTTACATAGTATTACATTTTGTACGTCTGTACAATACTATTGAGTCATATTGAATATCGTTTATTGTGAAAATGTCAATAGGTCTTATGATATTATTTTGGTATAGGATGACCCATTCTTTCATATACATGTAGCCTTATTAATTCTTCATAAACTGTATTTATTATCTAACAATACAAAATTATTGACTCGTTTCTTTCAAATTACAATATGAATCGTGTTTTATCAAATTAAATTCTCTCTCAGACAGTGAAATCAAACAGAAATGAAGTGTGGATTCAAACGCCATTTTTTTGTTCAGCAATTTTTGTCCGTTTTGGAATGATGACTATCAATTGTCGTGTTGTATTCAGTTACCAGTGAGTCAGTGAACTTGAGATGATCTAAAGACAAAATAATCATTTCAGAACTAAATCATTTCTTTAAAATTTAAAAAATTTTCTCTCTCTCAGTTAATAAATGAACACAGGTAGAATATCAAAAGCGTCTGAATCTGGAATGACTTCCAACTATTCTTTCAATAATTTCTCGAAGTTGCTTCTTCAGGATCTTTATGGATTCGTATAACACAGCCTTGATTTTTGATTATTTCTCTCGAGAGATAGATCGGAGAAATTTCCAGTAAAGAGTTGAGATTACCGGTACTAAAAAATAGGCGGTGTATTCTGGTTTTGAAAAGAGCAAAATACATATGAAAATATTAATGTGTAAAAACAAAATTGTATTCACTCTTTTTGAATTTATGTAGACAGTTAGTCAATGAGATTCAAGATTTTCATTGATTACAATGCTATAAATAGAGATTCTGTCATATTTTCTCTCAATATATAGGTCCAATAAAAAGTGAACACACAATAATTTCAAAATCATTTCTTTTCAATTTATTACTGTATCTGGAGTAGGCCTATGATGTTAGATTGTATCAAGTTCAGTTCAGAATTCATTCACCGGTACAGTAGCTGAGTGGTTAGCGCACTTGCTTCGTGTGACCAGGGAGGTGAAGGGACATATCGGACCCGGTTCGATCCCCGCCACCGTCCATCTTAACAGGGTTTTTTTGTGGTTTCCCTCTGTATTCTAGACTAATGCCGGGATGGTACCCACAATATAGGCCACGACCGCTTCCTTCCCACTATCCTTCCCATTACCCATAAAATCTTTATCTCATCATCCCATCATCTCATTAATCATTCATCCGACGCCAATAGATCTAAGTCATCAATACAGTGCGTCGTTAAAACCCAATATAGAAAAAAAAAAGTTCAGAATTCAGATTATGCAAGAGCTACACTATTTGTTTTCAAATATGGATTTGAATATAGTTCAAAAGAACAGAATTATTATTGAAACTCTGATAAAATATCAACTCCATCAAGTCACGAAACCTGGCATTGGTTAATGTTAATAACAATCATCTCAACACACAATTGTACTTTAACGTCTTCTTTAGCATTCTTACAAAGTCGTTCGTATCATACCTATAAATTATCCCCAACTATCAGTAGTACGTTAGTGATTATAATATAAATTGATGATAATTATCATTGCGATTCATGATAATTATCATACCGTCTGTCAGTAGTCGTCACTATTCACATATATCTTGTTATCGTGTACAGTTATTCGATTAATAATATATAATTATTGTTATTATTAGAAATATGCTAATACCACCCATTTTCAAAGTTTCACGATTAGACAATTATACCATATTTTTATGAATACATCTCACACCAAAGCGAGTGGTGTGAAAAAATGATGGAATACGTTAATGAGGTCGTCGTATAAATTTAAATCTGTAACATTCTCGTTTATGATTCATAGAATGTGGATTAGCTTTACCTAAATGTGGGATTTGGCAACAATAAGTGTAGTAGTAAGTTTTTACAACCATCTACTAGGTTTTAGATGAAATTGATCGTCGTGCCAGGTTGAAAAATTGAAAGAAATTATATGAATTAGGTGTGAATTAGATTGTAAAAGTTGGTAAAATAATATTTTTTTAATAATAGGTGGAATATGAAATGTATACAATATACCGTATACTTCGAAAGTGTTCAACCTACTCCTAGCCAGAATGTATCTGAAATTTCATACTATTCAATAAGTAAATTTTGTGATGGTGAAACTAAAATTAGAATATTCTCGTATTTCTATACGTTAATGAACTTAGACGCAAATTTTATGCAAAAGTGTGATAATTTTGCTGTTGACAATTCTAGTTGGATCAACACAAATAAACGTTAATCCCACATTTTGTCATAAGTACGGAATTAGTACCGTATAACTCTGAAATCAAATATCGTTTATATGATAATATCAAATGTTATTGCTAGAATCATATATTCCATGCACTCTCGAAACACTGAGTATAATATAGCATCGTATTTACATACACAGAGCACATACATGCAATCCAATGTTGAAACTTATAGTCATTGCTACGATTATGAGCGTATTCATTATAATTGTTATTCAATTCCAAATCACTACACTGACATTTAACACAAAATCATTAGGTTGGTATATACAATGAAATTTCATCGCAGAGAGAGAGTATTCTGAGTCAAGTAGAGGACACAAAAATAAAAAAAAACAGATGGATATATGCAACAAATGAATTTGATGGAATGTCATCAAATTTTAGACTTCATTTAAATCTCAAAATAGCATTTTGTTAGTTGTGCCCCAATAGGTTCAGGTGATATAGTACTCGCTGTCAATTATTTAAAGTTTCATATACTCTCATTATGAGATAATCTTGAAACATTGCAGTCAAGATCATTTCATTCTTATCTAACCTCTATTGTACTTATTTACTTATTGATTGAAAACTACATGTGTACATGCAGTTTTTATTATGGTGCTAATTTTCTACTTCGATATTCCAGTTTAGTTACTTGGAAGGTATAATATATTCAACGGTGTGAATGTGTAACGAATCAACAGAAAATCACCGGGTCCCAAAATCTTACTCAAAATTTCTTTGGAGTGTTCATGTTCATCAAATATTAATCATGTTGAATATATCATAATTTGATATAATATATTAAATATTATCAATGCTCATCAAATATATTAATACTCTCACGGTGACAAAAAGTTTTTGTTCAATTTTCTCATAGATTATTAAAAAATCAACATTCTGTATTTTGTATATAGCCTAGTAGTCAAAACTATTGACTGTTGAGTGTTTCTATTATTAGTGGATAAAACCATGTTTTTAAAATTTGAATGTAATGCAGAATTATTCGAGGACTGATTTTATTTATAATAATGGTTTTTCGAACATGACCTCTGATCCTGAAGATTTTCTATCATTTTGAATATTCAAAATTGCCTAATAATCGATCGCGTGATTCAAGATAATAATATACCACATGCATGACCATACACTTGTATGCATCTTCTCAGCCAGGATGCAATTATTTAGGAGAGATGGCGTGCAAGGTTATCAGAGGGGAACATATCAAAATGAACGTTTATATTTTAATTAAAAAATTTATTCACTATAACTTATATAAAAGCAAGCTATTACATGAGAGAAGAAGAATATATAATAATATTATGCAATTCATAATAATATGAGATTTATGAATTTCAACAAATCCAATCTATTCACACAGCAATATGTACAATAATATAAATACAAGTAGGAATGTTATAAGGCATCATTCCTATGATACTGGCCACAGTTCTATGCTATTAATTGAATATTATAATATCATTATTTTCTGAATTTAATGTACATTTTAGATGATATCTAATGAAAAATTACCGTACCTGAAATATTATCGAAATCATCGTTTGCCCGTGGACAAATTCTATAATTAAAATAAATAATATCCAAATCATTCACTAGTGGCTGTCATTATGACTCAAGTATGTTTGAAATCAACAATTTTCTGAAATGAAGTGAAATTCAAAAATTGAAATATACATTTTTAGAAACCATTATCTACAATCTAGCCAAATAAATAAGAATTACATCAATGACTTGAAAGTAATATGACGTGTTTGTACAGAGTTGCAGTTTTTTTTGCAGCTGGTAATCTCCGGCCCAGACTTTTATTCGTATGAACTTTTTATACGAAAATGAAAATTAATTGCCTACTTCAATAAGAATATATTTAAAAGCAACTCAAAACTTGATTCTTGTATTTTGTAGGTTTATTGCTATGAATTCTTTTAGGTCATAAAAACAGAGATTTTTCAATCGAAATAACATGCATTTAAAACATTTTGAGAAGTACTGTGAAGAAAGAATTCAAGATCATTATGGCAAACCTCACATTTGTCGGAAAGATTTCATTAAATCTCATCTAATTAAAGCTTATTCATGCTTATTTATACTTTCTTATGTAATAACAGTATATGATAGTCGGCGTAGAATTATCATAATCCAATACATTAGGAAAACGTTGGCCTATTTACAAAGCGTGGAGCGTATATACGTTATCCGAATCGGCAAACGATTAATATTTTAATCGTAGCAAGTTGGCAACATGGATATTTTCCAATCAGTTTCACCTCTTGAACAAATTAGATGTTCAGCCTTCCCACATTTATTGTCCAATTATGAATCTAATAATTTATAGTCAAGATGTTTTCAGAATATAGGCTATATGATATGTTTTAAATACTTCTAATACATTCACGTTTTGAAACGATGATTTGATTTTTGAAATTTTGAACAACTTTTTTGTCTTATTAGTTCCTTCCAGTGAGAAGAAACTGTAATTTCGAGGTAAAACAGACTGAAAAATTGAATTATCATATTAGTTTAGTAAGGTCCTCCGGAGTTTTTTGCTGAAGGGTAGTTGTAACCACCTTGTGGCTCCTCGTAACGGATCGTGGGACGGTATCCATCGGCATCGGCTTCGTAGTCAACGATTTGTTTACGACCGTCGGGAAGTACGACCTCGTAGGAACCCTTCGTGAAGTCACCATTACGGGACTCACGATGTCCGAACTCACCTCCCTCAGGAGCTGCCATCACGTTGTAGGAGAACTCGTAGTTGGCTGGCTCCTGAAATAAACAACAACAGAAGTTGAAGTGATGATTATTCGACACGAAAAGTAACAATAGTATGCTCTTCTGAACCTCAATATCGCCGACGAATGGTTACAAAAGTTAAGTCAATAATGTAATATTCCAATCGATGTCATTGTTGAAAATATGCGCGCACTTTATTTTGTGACTTTTCTCTAGTTCCACTTTTCAACACTAACAGCGTACCTGCGACTTTTTCTGGCGGATTGATATCGCCAACAATTTGGAGGTGAGAATGAGCGGATGATGAATGCATGAAGTTCGTGACCTATGCGGGACTTGAACCAACGTCAAAGCAGTTTTTGAAGCAGTACTAAAGCTCACTGGTGGCTTGATTATTAATTTCGTAATCTATTGTAGTTTATATAGATCTCTGCAGAACTAATCTCATTAGTGAATAGGTCATTTTAGTCTGTACTTTATTGGAATGATGGTAAGAATAGAGTCGTGACCTAATATTGAGAAATCATCTCAACGATCAGGGAAACCACGCAGAAATCAACTTAGTAACCTCAATCTCTTGGTCTCTGGAAGGAGATTTCAGTGCTTAAGCGACTGCTCCACCCTTCTCAGTGCGACTCTATTGTTGTCTTTGAAGCAAGTGACATAATTAACGATTAACGGTTAATTAACGATCAACGATGCAACGATTTTTTTTCAACTAGAAATTTGGAAATATTCATAAGTATAAATAATAAGTAGAGAATTATCAGTGATATTTATTATTGTTGGTGACTCATAAGTTTTTGTAGATGCTTCCTAATTGTTCAGTGCAATTATAAAACATGATCACATATCACACTTGGAATTATTTAGCTCATTCGTACCCCATATAATTTATCTGTTGGTGGTGTCGTGAAGCAAACCATATTCATAATTGATTGTCATCATCAGAATGTTTACATGCGTTGATGATTCACAGTGACACCAGATGTATAAGAAATGTATCGATATATTGGCAATAGAGCTAATAAGAATAATATAAGTATATATATATATAGGCCTATATATATATATATATATATATATATATATATATATATATATATATATATATATATATATATATATATTCAATGAATGTATTTATTCATTTAGATTTCTTAAGACTTACATTCAATGCCCCGTAAGTGACATAGCTTTTTGATAGTTAAAAGTTCCATGAATAGTATGAGAAATTTAGATTAACAATGGTTAGAAATTCTACTAGCGTTCGATATTGGGAAAACATTTCTTCATACTCTCCGTCAATTCTATGTCAGTCAGAAATATCAAAATAAAATATTTTCAATTGAAATTTTCATTCAAAACCTTGACGTTTTCATCCGAAATACTTGAAAATAGTGATTACTCGAATGAGAAATGGGAAGCCATTTCATTTCGTTCATAAAGAGAAGCTTCCAAACAAGGTAGGCCTATATTATAGTTCCATTTCATTTGGCGTTTAGTTTAATTTACGCGTGATTTCAGTAGGTGACCATGGCTTGGCAATGGGTGTAAGTCTTTGTAATACCTGATTAGAGACGACATACTTAGAAGAAAACCCAACACTTCTCATGAAAGTATAAAATTGCGTACATATATTCTATAATACAATCAATTTGCGACAGCAAAAAATGTATGTGTAGGAGTGGATTTCGTCAGAATTAAAAGAAGAAAAAAACGAGTTAAGAAAGAGATGGCAAAAACGTGACGTTGACTGTTGGTGTTCGTGAACTCTTTTTCACTTGTTCGCGTCGCTACATGTCAAAAGTTTACTTCACACACACCAATAATAGTTCGCTACGGTCCGATAAATCTCCGATATACTTTCATCGAACCGAATATCGTAATCAAACGATTCGCATTTACACGACTCATAGTCGCATGATACCGTTTATGACAGCTTTTATTGGTACAGGATTTCAACAGGTTGAGCAACATCAAAACAAATTTGGTGTTCATTAACGATAAATAATTGATGTAATAAATTATCATTTCGGTTGAACGAAATTAGTTTTTTCAGTTCAAGATGGTCGTTTTATATTCTGGTTATGTGTCTTATGTGTGATTTTCGGAGTCGTAAAACTGCCTAACTGGCCATCGAATATGAAAAGTATCACACTTTAAAAATGAAGTTGTATACTCTTCGGTTTTTCAACTGTTTTTTGAAATTACCATATCGATAATTCAATATCAAAATGATTGAGCGAGAGAGTGAAAATGACCAAATTCAATATATATTTATTGTAAATTGAATTATGAGTAACTTAAACACACCATACACGAGCAACATTTACCTGTCAACATCTTGACTCAACATATTGACAGCTAGTAGATAACCCGTATTTCTGATCTTGCCCATACACGACGTAAATATGTTGATGGCTGCCGTCAACATATTGACGAGAATTGAACATGCTCTATTACCTCATCAATATGTTGATATTGATCAACATGTAATGTTGATCGTGTATGCCGTGTTTTAATGTAAAATGAATGCATCCATACAAAAATTGAAATCATACAAATGAATGAATATAATTTGTTGTTGTTGTTGATGGAATGAAAATGATCCATGTTTGGAGTAATTCTTGTAATTCAGATGATATATCATGCCCAATCACTTACCGATAGGTCATCTTCAGCATTGTTCTTGGCATAAGCGTAACCAGTCGAGGGTGCGCCGTAGTTGGAAGAAGGTGCGGGTGCACCATAGTTGGAAGAAGGAGCAGAGTACTGGGCAGCAGGCTGGGCACTATGGAAGACAGCAGCTGTCTGGGCAGGGGCACCGTAGCTTCGGGCAGGAGCCGAAGAAGAACCGAACCTGGAGGATGATTGTGACTGTCCTCGGCTGGAAGAACGGGAGTTGGAGTTGGATGAACGGGAAGGAGCACCATACTGACTAGAAGGAGCAGAGTACTGGTTGGAAGGAGCAGAGTACTGGTTAGAAGGAGCTCCGTATTGACTTGAAGGAGCAGTGTATTGGTTCCTTGCAGATTCAACTGAGATTGAGTTTGAGGATTGATCGTAATCCTGGGGAGGAGGAGCGAAACTATCTTGCTGGGTTGTTGAATATCCAGGAGGAAGGTACTGATTGACTGGAGGTTCAGGACGAGCGTTCACCAACGCCACCATAAGTAGAACTGCCGCAACAAACAACTAAACAAACAATAAACACAAATTAATCCTAGTATCGTTCATTGAAATAAACTGGTTTGCAAATCACGACATTCTTATCATGGTCACTTAATGAAACTGGTCTCGAAGTTGTAAGCACTATAATAAGTACGTTCATCGTTGGAGCAATAAAATCTTGGCAAAAATGTATAACACAATAATTAGATGTTGCATTACTGCTTGAGGTTTGTATTATTATTATTGTCAATGAGATCTTGATTAATGTATGCATTAAGCGTACTTGTAATGGTATTTATGTGCCTTTGCATTGTGTTCCGAGATGGCTTCTTTAGATGCTGTTCTGTGATGTTATAAAACGCATTTGAAACGATTTTTATAGTTTCGTGATTTTATTTATACATATTGTTATAAAACAATATTGTGAATTCATTGTTATAGTTTCGTCCTTATTCATAACTGTTATGAAACGTTTGTTAATAGTATATACTCTATTAGTTAAATTTAAATATTTATGATTTTCAATTTATGAATTGTTAATGAATTTCAGTTGACACGATTTTCTCAAGTATAGTTAGTGCCATGGAGTCACATTGATTAAGGTAGTTGTTCGTGAACTTTGAACTAGCTCCCCCCTAATATACAAATTCCCTTATTGACTACTATTCTAATATTCAGTGAATGGTATCTTATCTGCTCGCTCATCCACCGCGTGAGTGTAGTACAACGTTTTCCCTTTCTGTTAGTAAGAATAGTCTAGTTATTTCATTTTAAAAAATGAATATCAAGTATCTGTAAAGTGGAGATATAAGTTTAGGTGTGTTTCAGATATTTTCCCCAACGAGACTTGTTATTGTGAATTCAAAATTACAGTTCGTCAGTTATTTGAGTGATAGATTTTGAAAAAAATCTCGGAAAAAGTTATTGGGGAAAATCAATTGATATCAATATATCCATGTTTCTGGTGGAAAAACTTGATAATTTTCCAATGTATCCCAGTTCCAATGAACTGTTTAATTCACAATGAAATCGATAGAATCAAACTATAATATTTCATACCTTCATATTTAATGATGAAATAGTGTTCCTTAGATGATGATCTGGAGCACTGAGATGATTCTGATGCAGTTGAGAATCTGCTAGCATCTTATATACATTGCATCTTTCCGCTCCCCCCACTATCAAGAATCAGTGTATTACGACTACTATAATGTGTAACAAGAGCAATACAAAGGATTAAAAACATGATAGAAGGTTGTTGAATTAGTTTGATGATGGGTGTGGAATTGGGGCGTTTGCTATGGTGGCCGATTGGATTGGAGAATGGAAATCGCAATCCGCTGATGATCACGCCTGTAGCCTTGTGTCAGCGCGTGGATATCTTGGGGTAGGGTAGGTTGGTACTATTGAACGAGATGCTACTCAATCATCATGATGTTAGTTATAGTATACCTGGGAGCTATTTACTCTAGATGCTCCACATATGTCTGTCAATCTTGTCTCTCAGTGTACGAGCACGCATATAGTGTAATATTGTTGTTATATAGTTACTTGTACTGTGTACACAGTTATAAACTGACGAGTTGTTCTCATGACTATCAAATAAATTGTAACGTATAAAAATAATCGTGATTACAAGTTATGCCATAGGTTTGGATATGTAAGGAAAGAGATTTGGTGGTGAAAAGTTAGTATTGGAATTGCATGAGTGTCGATTTAAAAAATAGCGGTCTTTTAATAATAAAATTTTTAAAGATTCATGTAGACCACTATTCATTTATTTTAAAATAATGATTCTACCATGCTTATATATGTACAACATTATATTATTTTGTTATTGAGAACAAACATTTATCAATGGAAGGCAATGCTGTTCATGTGCACGGCACGAGAACGAATAGTAATTTGAGAGCACTGAACACTATTCAGAACACCAGCCCGATATCGGCTGGGGTTGAACTGTTCAATAACTTCCCGAATTATATCAAACTTTTGAAAGGTCAGAAAGATTTCAAGACACATTTGAAACAGTACATTGTGAGAAAATGTTTTTACTCCGTAACATAATTTATGAATAACATGGATTTTGCTTTTCCTCTTCTGATCTGAAAGTCTGTGTTGTATTTGTTACATATTATTGTTTGTGTGAATAAAATAAATAAATAATATCGTACTGACTGTCGTCGTATATCTTGTATATGTGATATTGATGAAAACAATGAATTGCTATTATTATTGTTATTATTATCATCATTTTTAGAATAGTATGAGATATACAATTTTAATCACACACATATTTAAAGAACCTATCAAACGGTATGAATGGATGAACAGTATGAACGGTTTGAGCCGTGAACTCATCTTTATCATATTTGTTATTTATACATAACCTTGAATACAGATTTGATACTAACCTGAATCATATCTATAAACAAAATTATACTTCATGTATAATAGTGAAATATAACATTCATTTGAAAAAAATTATACTCATGAAATTGAAATAAAATAAAATGAATGAATATATATATATATATACATATATATATATATATATATATATATATATATATATATATATATATATATATATATATATATAAATATATATATATTATATAATATATAATATATATATATATATATATATATATATATATATATATATATATATAAATATATATATATATATATATATATATATATATATGTATATATATATATATATATATATATATATATATATATATATATATATATATATATATATGTATATATGTATATATATGTGTATATATATATATATATATATATATATATATATATATATATATATATATATATATATGTATATAATATATATATATATATATATATATATATATATATATATATATATATATATATATATATATATATATATATATATTTGCCTCGCTCGGTAGCTCGGTCAGCTGAGGCACCGCTTCAGGAACTGAAGTCACCGTTGGGCGTGGGTTCGAATCCCGCATAAGGCATGGGTTTTTGTAAATGTCCTCTCACTGATCATCACTTCATACATTCATAATCACCAGCTCATTCGTACCCCCGTATAACCCAGCTGTTGGTGGGGTCGTTAAGCAAACAATAATCAATCAATCAATTATATATATATATATATATATATATATATATATATATATATATATATATATATATTGATACATCTCGTGTATCAGATGTATCGAATGTAGTACCTGATAGTGGTATCTCAAAGAACCTGATCATCTTCAAGAATTGAATCAGTCTTTTCATGTCTGTAAATTAAGTCGTACCGAATCTCATCAGTCCTTATTTGAGTCCACTACGAATTGAAAGGAAGAAGTCGTCTACCGACATTGTGAACAAAAATAACACTGCTTTGTTAGCTTTGATATTAGTATCTCATAAATAGGTTGTTACGATCGTTTGAGACACGGTTCATGATAATAAACGTAACTACATCTTTGGAAAGTGTTCCATTTCTTAAGTTGTAACGAGATTATACTGAATTACCGATAATTTCTGTAAGTTATGCCAAGTAAATTGCTATTCTATAATAATTTCTATAACCCAATCATTTAGTTTGATGGATGACAATTTTCCTGTCTTGGATATATGTATATCAAACAAAAGATCGAATGTATGCGTAAATATTATGAGATAAGAATAAGAATATAGAACAGAGCTAACTGAAGAAGAAGAAATTGTTTCGAACAAATCTTCTACTCGTCTTAGGTATAAATATTTGCATGTCCTATACACAGGTGTTTTCATATTTTCCAATGTATCTCATCGGTTTCATAATGTTATGTCATAGGATAAAGGCGGTATAAAAATTCAATTTTTCTGTGGTTGTACGCAATTCAACGATTTAATTCCTTGCGGAGCAAACTGCAAACTGCGAGTATTAATTTGCCTTCACCGTCACCAATTATTTTAATTTCTCAATACCACTTAATCCAAGTTCTACGATGAGTTAGACGGCTATAAAAACCATAGTTGTTTTAATACCTCATCACTAGGATAGTATTTAAATACATTCATTACATCTTATATGTTGTGATCTCACACAAATATATCACTTGAAGTCTTGAACAATCTAATGTGTATAATATTTGAAGGTGTTTTGAAAAGCATGATAATGATTAGACCTATCAATAGTGAATATTGTGCAGAATCATATAACTGAAGAAACAGTCTCAATAATCAATTACATAATGGGTTTATTTGTTCAACCTAATTTGCTATATGCATTATGTTATTTATATACGCAGTTGGTGTTTCCATTCTTATTTTAATTGATGTTTAATCCTCAGATAAGCCTTGTTTCAAGCTTTGTGGATGATGTGAACTTGATTTGTTCTATGTGAATGTGTGAAAAAATAAACAACCATTATTATTATCATCATTATATTTCATTATATTTTAATGTGGTTGTTATTTTCCGTTTCTGTTTTCTCCGGTTCCATGTAATCCTTATGAAATAGTGACCAGCAATGGCCACAGTTACTTACCCTTCGCAAAAATATAAATGTGATGAATCATATAATTATAATGCTTCAATTAATTATTATTAATTCGGTTTCCGAAAAATTATATTCTATTTGGTACTAAAATAACGGAGACACCCTTTCGGTTACCCGAACCGCCAACCGTATCACTGGCACTGTATCAATCATTCTAGGACCGTTTTCTGTTTGGTCAAACCAATGTTCATCCTTATACATATTTTATTTCTATTACTGCCGATTCTATATCTTGATTCTGTTCAGTACTTTTTTTTGTTACTACTTACTTTTAATGGTCAACCTGTGTGAACTTGTGGTGCCACGTTCATTGACTACCTACTTCAGTAAAATACTCACTTTTCAATTTTAAGTACATACATTTATTGTGCAGATTGGAAATCTCAATGTTTTTAGTGTACACCTTTTTCAATATTCATGTTATAAAATACGTTGTTCATGCATTTCGTTAACTCTACTAAAAATTAAAGTTTTCCATTGAAGTGTGTTATTCGCAAATGTAAGACTGTTGTGATTAATTCATATTGAAAGATTATGATTATATCAAGATTAGGACAAGGATCAAGATTAAGTTTGAGATACGCACGATATTCAAAGTTCTCTATATTGACGAACTTCATCAATAGATATTTTATCATATTGAACTTATTTCAGACATCAACCAGATACGCTCTTTTTATGAATAACCTTGTATGTGTATTCTGAAATAGACTATGTAAAATTACTTCTGAAATAAGATCATTGAATTATGGTAATTAACAAATTGATGATCATTTGTCTAAGACCTTCAAATGTTCATTTTTTCTCCTTCATTATTCTATTTATTTAATAATAAGTTCCTTTCAATTAACCTTGGTCATATAGTGATACACAAAAAGTTTCTTCCGGAGATCTTTAATCAGCTAGACACTCATTTGAATGTTTTCCTCATGATCTTACAGAATTTATCCTATATTAACTCTTCTATATAAACTATCAACTCTTCAGTGCAATCAATCCAATTATATAACCCACGAGAATCAAATCAGTATCCTAATAAGAAATAGTTATACCTATATGCCACGTACGTTTCACATGCATGGCTATGAAAATGAGTATTTGTATAACTATAGTAGCTTATGAATTTATTATAGTAGACGGGATTACAACAATAATGAGTGATATATCATTAAAATGGTAGGCTAATATATCATTACACACGATTCGACTCCAAGGTATGATGGAGGTATATTACTTTCGAGAGGTTTATTGATACTTCTTGAGCGGAGATGTCGTAGAGATTAATCTTTGTTACAACATCTTTAATATATTTATTAATTTAATTCATTAATATAATATATCCTGTTTCGCAAAGATTCATCTTATTTTTGTTGCTCTATTATCAACACAATGGAACACATGGATTTTTTTTTCATCATGAGCAAACTAATCATATTTTTTTGAGTAATATTATGATTCAGTCGAGCAAAAATGAAATTATCCGAATTTTTCTTAAAAAAAAAAAAACGGTCCTAATGGAATTATAAAATGATAGAAAACCATGAATAAAAGTGCTCTTTGTTGGATTATTCTGATGGTGTGAGTCATGTGATTGAGACGTATGGATGTTGAAAAATCTCACTAGAGTAAATAACCCCTATAACCAACGAATGTGTCAGATATGAATGTAAGACTGGCAGCCGTGTCCTATAATGACTATAGTATCGCACTCTTCATTTGAACTACTGAGGAAAACTTCTTTCTCAGGAATAATAACGAGTCAACTGATACCCGATTCCTCATACAAAAATGTCATTGTTATGCATATGAGAGATAAGAATGGTAACATTCGTCCAATAGTCGGTTGTAAGATTTTATCAATCAGGTATTAATTAGCCAATTGATTGCGGTTATTTGACATAGAATTATTATGACCGAGGGTTAACCCTTGATCATTATAATTATTACACGTTGTTCCGCCAATTATTGCTCAATCCATTAATCGTTATCAGTTCATAATGATCATTTCATCATTAATTCATTATATATTGTTTTTGGGCCTATAATTGAAACATTATTTTACTTCTCTAAGTGACATTTTTATAATTCATATTTTATCTGCAAATACATTTTTTTTGTATGTTCGCAAGTAAGATTTTCCTAATGTAACAAATAATTTGCGTTCGTGATGAAAAAGACGAACATTTATCACGACAATTTTATTGTACAATATAGATAGATAGATCTTTCTTATTTCACGCTGTGAAAGTCTGACCGGTAGTATTACACATAGAACTATTTCTTATGAATGCAACAAAGCGTTGTTGCCGGTACTGTATAATTGTATGATAGATACATACGTTTGAGTCTAGTTAACCACGTTAAATAATTGAATTAATAATTCAACGTATACACCGTTCGAATTTGTAATGTTCATGACAGGATAGTGTCACGAGTTACAAACTATTACTATTCGCTATAAATTGTACGAAATACATGAATAATATATTTTTTATCACATTGATAATCAAGATGTGATCAAATTGTTCATTCTTATAACCTCACCAATTCGATCAACACGTTACCAGATTATTTTTTGTGCTCATATACATATACAATTATACGATTGTGTAAAATGTAATATTTTTCCCAATGTAGGCGTAGTTTAATGTGCTTAAATTCACGTTCAAATGATGCATATTGACACGAAAATATCATATATATATATATATATATATATATATATATATATATATATATATATATATATATATATATATATATATATTATTCATCATTTATTCACCAAATATTCGAATGTATCAGTCAAATAATCACATATATATATATATATATATATATATATATATATATATATATATATTTATATATGATATATTTTCTTGTCAAATATGCATCATTCAAACTTATATTCAACGCCTACATCGGGAAAAAGATTATATTCTACACAATAATTGTATATTGTATATGACCAAACAATGATTCGGTGACGTCCCAACCAAATTAACGAGGCTATGTGAATAAACAATTTGATAACATATGTTGACCATCGATGTAATAAAGAATATTCTATCTATGTATTCCGTACAACTTATAGCGAACAGTAATGGTTTAAAAACACGCGTCTGGCAAATTGTCCTCCCCCTGGAATATATCGAACTGTGCCTGGCAAATTGTCTTCCCCAAATTTTGAATGGCAAATTGTCCCTCCCCCACGATCTAGCCTGGCCAAATTGTCCTCTCCCCCTAAAACAGGTGCCTGGCAAATTGTCTTTCCCTGGAATATATCGAACTGTGCCTAGCAAATTGTCTTCCCCCAAAATTTGACTTGTAAATTGTCCCTTCCCCCACGATCTAGCCTGGCCAAATTGTCCTCTCCCCCTATAACAGGTGCCTGGAAAATTGTCCGTACACAGTAGGCATGCAATTCAAGACATACTTTTGAAATTATATTTCCAAGTTTCGAGAGTCTGTATAGTTATTCAGTTTACTCGCTCATTACTTGATGCTGAAAATTGTTCTAATCCTACGTATGATTGTGTATAATACACACTACACGAGTAACACGACAGCATTTTATTAATGTGTTTTCTTAACATACTTGTAATTCTTCTTGTAGGGATGGTGAAAGACTGAAAGTGATATTTTTCCATTTGGAAGAAAAAAACATCGGTTAGTTCATTCAAATATATATATATATATATATAAATATATATATATATATATATATATATATATATATATATATATATATATTTTTGTTGTTGTTGAAAAACATCGAAACTTGATAAAAAATCATTGTTTCCCAATTGAGGCTATGGATGAAAGGTAAGCTCGTTTGGACGGGGCACCACAAGGGCGATCTTACCACCCCATTAATATAGTTAAAATAAAGTTAAAAATTTTGAATATGATTTTTATTTCACCTCTGTCATTTTATAATGATCCATTTATGTATACTTCTCATATTCGGCAAAGGAGAATTAAAAATATTGTAGAGTGTATAAATGAAAAGTGTTCGTGATTGACCTGATTGACCTGAGGTCGGATTTTTCAAAGTCCCAATGTGAGGTCAAGTGATAAACCCAAGGTTGGCTGAAAAAATGCATTGATATTCAAGCTGATCAACAACTTAATCAGAACTGTAGCTAATCCAAGAATAATAAAACCGATATTATGTGCCGAAATACCTACGTGAGAACTAACTGGCAGTTTGAAGTAGAGTTACACATGCTATATTGTTTTCATCATTTCTCAGATGAAGGCTAACTGGACTTGATCTAAGGGCCCAAATTAAGAATTTTAATTATATTTTATTTTATTTTTGTTATTAGCATTTGATCATTGCTATTCACAGTTTTTTTTCTCAACGTTTGTGTCATCAATGCATACAGTTCGTGTAATAACTGACCATAAATGTACTGATTAAATTTGTTCTCACAAATACCGCTAATTCATTCCACTTCAACTCACTCACTTGTTGAAATAATTGCAATTTGTTTTTACATTGCTATAATTATCCTCCATCAGACGCAGATCACTTATTTGGGCGGACTCAGGCGTGATCTACTGTATAAACCATACCTGATTGAACTGAAACAAAATGACTAATTACAAATTGGCCATTCGGTTTACACAATCCTATTTATTGCAACGTAACGATAAGTCAAATGATCTACTGATCACAATCAAGATTAGAATTGTATATCCTTTCATCAACATCTTCTTTTTCATAAACTTCAATGGGAAATTTAAAATTGGGAAAGAGACGGTTCAATACGAATCAATTATAGGTTTGAACATTTCTTTCGCTGCACATCTCTTTCAATTCTTGTATCACCCGTAATATATTTGGACCATTTTTTGTATTTATATACCGGTCTATTGGCGACGTTCACCAAACTGTTTTCATATAATTCTTAGTTTTCGTTCATCTTTTATCATAAGTTTGTTTGTACATTTAGAATATACACAAATATATACACACACACATATATATATATATATATATATATATATATATATATATATATATATATATATATATATATAAATATATATATATATATATATATATATATATATTTTATATATAATATAATATAATAATAATGATTATAATTTAATATTATATGATATAAATATATATATATATATATATATATATATATATATATATATATATATATATATATATATATATATATTTCTTCACATTGAAACTTGATACCAAATCACTGTCCCTAATTGGAGCAATGAATGATAAATAGGATCATTTTACGGGCACCATTTTAACGGGGCACCCCAAAGGTGATCTTACCACCCCATTACTGATGAATATTGCAAAGCTGAATAATGAAATTGGCATTCATCATTGGTGCATTAAATTAGGCCTACACTGTTTTTTTCTCGAATAACAGAAAACAATGGGTGATAAGCATTCATTATTTTATATATATATATATATATATATATATATATATATATATATATTTATATGAACGTTTTTGCCGAATCATAAAAATATGACCACTCAGGGACTATCAGGGAATATCGGTGATGGATCGCATCCATGAGGAATTGTTGTTCAATATATATATATATATATTTATATATATATATATATATATATATATATATATATATACATATATATATATATATATATATATATATATATATATATATATAAATATATATATTTATATATATATATATATATATATATATATATATATATATATATATATGTATATATATATATATATATATATATATATATATATATATATATATATATATATATATACATATATATATATATACAACATTTTTATCGTGATATAACGATAATAATTGTTTATATCATATTGAGGAAAGAGTTTTGGCGGCAGTCCATACTATCTTCTCACTCGATATATCCTTGCAGCTCATATTTTGCCTCTCATTTTGTAATGTTCTAGTTTTTCAGAATTAATTTATTGTGTTGAACCCATAATGAATGTCCTCACTCTCATTGCACAGTCCGGTCCAGATCTATACTTACCGTTTGTGCATCAGATGCTCGCGTACCGTATACGTGCATTGATCTCTCCGTGCGCGTTGCACTTCTGCGTGCTTTATTATTATAATCTAAGGGCGCATTCCATGCAGTTAGTCATTAACTTGCGTCATTTTGCATTTCCTTCATCTATAATTCGTCATTAATGCATATATGGCGTAAGTATGATGCGCAGTATGTGTTATGCATATAACAGTGATCAATATCAAGAATGATGAAACAGAACGGTCGATTTTATTAATTATAAATTTGCCATTTTCGATTTCATGACGATTGTTTTTGCTCTACATTACGATATTGAATCATTTTCTTGATGTAAGTTTTATTATTATTGCTTTGTGTAGAACCTGAAAGTTTAGTTTATCAATTCCATCCTTTTATGGAGGTATGTGATAATGGCATGAAAACAATAAAAATTCATAATCGAGGATAACAAAACTTACCTTTCAGAGTTTAATGCTAGTAATGAGTTCGAATAGTTTAAGTATAATTTGATATTTCGAAATAGCAAACGGTTTCTTCAGACATGTGTTGAGAATATTTCATTCAAATTAGGGTGATTATCTTCTTCCTGATGTAGAAATAAGGTAATATGGGATCTTATTGAAAAAGTGAATGATTGGGATATCCACCGATCATAATGATCAGAATAGTAAACCCTATATTATAATCAATTATAAAACGTACGAGTCCTTCAATTAAATTATCGTAATTAAAATATGACCATTTGGTATCGTTTCTCATGAGAGTTGTCATGCTCTTTTTTGGAAAAATTCAAATTCAAGAAAGAGAATGTATAAAACGTGTGCAAGTATATGCTATAAGATGTATAATCATTATTTCATCCATATTATTTTAATTCCATACGCTCATCAATTTCCCATCTATATTTAAATATAGAATAATAATATGCCAAATTTATGCTCGATTAATTGAGTTAATATCAGTTTATAGAATCTTATGGGAATTTGATATACCAAATTAGTTCTCAATATCATGGGAAATTATATGTGTAATAAGTTAATCTCGTTATATACGTGTATCATGAGACGTAAATAATTAACCGCCCATCCATGCAATTACAATCTCAGTATAGTTGCATCTAATAAAACACCATTGTTTTTGAGCAGCCGGGTAGCATAGCAACGGTGGGCAGATTGCACGTTACGTCATCTAATGACAGACAACGTTCATCACCCTCACCTATACCCGCGCGGAGTGCCCCAATTATTTTTTATGAAAAGACGAAACGAATCAGCCTTGAAGAAGATCACGATCGTCCGACCAAGTTGTGTGGATGCCCAGTCAACGTCAGCCGTACACAAGTATTTCATTTACACAATCTTGATACACATATATATTGACTTTCTTTTCATACTTTGTTTGGTTATGACCCTGTAATGTACTCACAAATCCTATTCCTGGCCGAAGTCATAATCGCCCACTGACCACTTGATCTTTGAATGCACACAACTAACGTTTCGGGTTCAATTAGCGGCACGATTGTCGGAATGTTCGTGAGTCGGGAAGAATAATGTGGTATATGGTTATAGCTTCTGGGTATAAAAGCGCATCATCATAATCAGATATTAAACAATAGTCATACTCTTGAGTCTTGACCAAGGTATATCAAGTCCCCTTGACTTGCGGCAGACATGAAAACTTTTAATGTAAAAACTGAGTGCATTTGAGATTGGAATGCCGAGACTGACGAGAATTATTAGGGGAAAGTAGTTTGGCCCTTTAGAGAAGCTTCACCACAATATAGTTGCAACAATTGCTGTTTTATTGCGTGCTAATCTATCTCAGAGAACAATCACATTGTTCTAAAGACGAAGAATGTTGAACGCGGAATCTGGAAATCACTTTTTCAAATTAAATTTTGTATACATCAAATTACCACATATGAATGGACTTGAGTAACGTAGGACTACTCTGAAATTGAAATATAAAAAAAAAAAAACGTCTGGACGGAAGAAAATGATTTGAGAGAATTTTATGGATGCAATAAGGATTCTAATTCATTTCAGGCTATCTCATGAAAATCCCTCAAAAAATGAAAATACAAAAAAACTGAAAATCAATGCAAAATTCATTTGGAATGAGGTACGTACGATTCGTAAGATATGTACGAAAACTACGTATGAGGTGAAAAAAACTTATCATCTGAAATTTGAGATAGGTGCTATTTTCAATTTGAGCTTCTTGGGTTCTTGGATGAAAATGGTTATGCAAATTTTATGGCCTGACGAAACAAAATGTGTTCTCTGATACTGATTCCGATTTTTATTGTGATTGATGAAATGAATAACATATTTACCTTGGCATTTTCTTACAGTTTCAGTTTATCTGGTATTTAACAACATAGCTAATTAATTTCTGTGAATCAATCAATAAACCAGAAGGATTTTAACTAGAAAGGATTGTGTAATAAGCAATTATTTGTAAAATTTCGAACAATGAGATGTACAAATTGTAACAAATAATAAAGAAAACACGATGAAGTAGTATTTTTAAGTGAAGTTTGCGTTTGATTATATATTTTATAGGCCATAAGTAGGCCTACTTAGTTTTAAGGTTGATTTCAGGTACTTGGTTTGTAGATATGGAGTGTCATTTTCACAATCGTACATTATTCAGGTTATTTCATTATTATGATGTGATTCTTTGAAATTGTCATCTGCTTGAACGGAAATAACCAAAATGACCAAATAATCCTAAAACCCAGATAGCCAAAACTACCTAGCTGAAAGTTGGGTCGTCAAGAAAACAATAAGAGAGATGAATATGCATTCAATTTATTGGTTATGATACATAAATTAAGATGAAAAGAGTGTCAGAATACTAAGTAGGCCTACACATGATACATTCATGGATGATGGTAGGAAAGCAGGAGGAAACCAGAAGGAAGAATGTCAAAATAATGAAAAATCTAATCAAAAACATGAATTTGGATGACCAAGAATTCGGATCAATGTAAGCATTATTATTTCTCGTTAACATTCCAATATTCCAAGGTATTGCTGAAGTGATTCTTTCTAATATATTTGATTCTTCAATCTTCGCCAGTGGATAAGTGAAGATAAGACCAGTGGATAAGATGGAGTGAAGTTTATAGTATTGTAAATGGAGTCGACATTCTGGACTACGACAATTTTTGTGTATTTTCAGATTCGAGGATATAGCTTATCTGGTCTTATGGCTTTGATGATATAGCAAAACATTCAGCAAAACAATGTATAATCGAAAAAATTAAATGGTATTTGTACGAAAAAATGAAAAATATAAAACTCAAAAGATACCAATAGAACATAGAATATAAAATATAAAATACATTGATGAAATGAATATATTATGATCATTACAGTGCGTCGTTAACCCCCCCCCCCCAAAAAAAATCTATATAAACATGAAATATATTAGTATACCCTATTAGTATTATATTCACTGAGTCAGGCAGATCAGTAGCTAGCGTACTGAACCGTCACTCAGGAAAATGAGTTCTTCCCTCAAAATAGTAACTCGGTTGCTGAACTGAAGTGAATACTGAGATGGTTCCTCACGAACAGGCCACGACAGCTTCCTTCCCACGATTCAAAACACTCAATAAACTTAAGTAACCTTTCATCTCATTTCTCAATTTCTCATCATCTCATCCATTATTCACCGACGCCAATAGGTCTCAGTTATCATTAGAGTGCTTAGTTGAATCCTACATAGATAAATATATAGAATACATACCATACATGGATATTACAGTTTTATTAAACGCTCAGTACAATATAAATGCATGTGAGATATAATTTGATGCATAATAAGAGTTGTGGACGTTATTTGTGAAATCTTGACTTCATATATATATATATATATATTCGTATCGTTAAAATCTTTTAATGAGATCTACTTATGGTACCGTCTTTTGTGTCGTATTACATCATTCATGTTGTAATTTGCTGGTACAAATCGTGAACAAAACCCAAGTCATCTTAATAAGCTAATGTATGACTTTTCTGGCAACAATCCCAGACTCATTATACCGCTGGTTGCTTATGCAGTCGGACTAGAAGTAACCTATTCAAACTACAGCAAACATAATGTGGGTTGGTGGAGGAGTAAAAAGGTGTGGACGTATTCTGGAAGTTCAAAACGAAAACGAACAACAGAATGGGCTTCTAAATTTATTATGACCGATAAATGGCTACAAAAACTGTCAACAATGTGATATTATTAATAAATGACATTGCAATATGCGTGATGTGCTTTATTATTTAGTTACACTGTTTATAACTAACAGCGTACACACAGCTGCATCCTAGATTTCCGCATTTTAACATTTATTTACAGGTACAGTAAGACTTTGATATGTGAGTAATCTATAAATATTCATTTCAACACATTTTTCATAAAAGCGTAGGTTTGTAGGCTTATTATTTCATTTTGGATTATATCATTGTTTTTCTGTAATAGAGACCTATGAATTCCTTTCCTTCCCATTACGGTTAACACCACTTCACGATGAGGTTTTAATCGACATCTTCGACTCTTGACTATAGGGAAAATGAGCGAAAAGAAAATTCACGAGAAGCTGAGATAAAATATTGGTGAATTCAGAATATTATTTAGAATTTTTGAAATATAACTGCAAAATTTAGATGAGTGACAAATAAAAAAAAACATCATCACTTTCTACAGGATACTATTCATATCATTGTTGAATATGGTTTTGATACCGTACTAGAATTTTATACTAGAATAGAGAATTTGATACTATTTGCTACTGATACTAATGACTCTTCATTACTATATATCATCATTATTATTTCGTTTATATTTTATTAGTATTTTGTATCTCTATATGTGTGTATATGAAGAAGCAAGAATAAAATGATTTGAAATTGAATTGAATTGATTGAATTTATAGCCCTTTTTCCAGTGATGTCACATTTCATTGTAATAAGTGATTTCCTTAAATTGTGATCTCTAATAGTAACTTCAGTATTATTTTGTTTGTGGTACCAAACTTGCCATGTTGAACCTGACAAACATGGTTTACATGCAAACATGGCTCTAGGAGTCTTCTCACACCTACGCCCTGATTGTTGACAGACATTGTCCCGTCAAGTATAGGCTGTGAATAAATACATCTGTACAACAGTCAAGGGTTGAAAAATGGCCAACATCAAAGTTCATCAGTGGATATTAACCAATCACAATCCTTGATAGTTCATCAGTTCGGTGTATTGATGTGGAATCCATTACCACTAATTTTTTAATTGACATATATAAAAATAACGGGAATATTTTCTCTTGTTACGTTGGTGGAAATTTGTCTACTCTAGTGAATACAAATATAACTAAATAACTATTACCTTCCTTTTATAATCAATAATAATAACTCGAACAGTTAATTGGTTCTCCTCATATCCTATACCTCAAGTATAACATTAACGCTTTAGTTAAATGTACAGAGTATAAGTACGTGTTCAAGTCACTGACATGAGTGCATCAAAGCATTTAATTCAGTGCTTTAAGAGTTTGATAGTTGTCCTTTCCCCGGGCTATCACGTGCTACAAGAACCTCTATTGTAAAAGCCTTACAAGGTGGGCTTTAGCCCGCATTAGTGCATACGTGTTGTTGAACACATTAGATGAATAATATGAGAAAAAAACGTCCCAATAGCATTTACGAGTCCATTAAAACATTGACTATGATTAAATTGATAAAAGGTGAAGTTCAAAGTTAGTGTTCAACACGAGCGTTTATTTATAAACCTAATGATGCGTTTAAAAGTAGCTTCAGGTTACACTAGAAATAATTTGAATATGGAAGGAATGACTCTCAATATGCATTCAAATATACAATATTACGCAACGTGATAATGTTGCTTGACTATAATCTTGAACACAACGTAGATATTATGAACAGTGTGATACACAATACATGTCTAGCCTGATTATGAACGATATCATCACCAGCTGGGTTGATTATCTGGGGGTAGTTGGAGGAGTGGGAGGGGATTGAATCGAGCTGATGATAGATACATGATTAATCACAAAAATCCTTGCCATATGTGGGACTCGAAGCCATGATCTACCTTATTTTTATAGTGTTGTGTTCTATTTCATAGAGCTATCATCAAATTTGCATATATATTGAAATATTTACGTTCATTCAACCTATTTTCAAATATTACAACATTGTTCGTTCAAAACTATACACGCTTAACTATGATTCAATATTTGAATCCTCTTATTTACTATTCATTATTGCAAAACATATTTTATCTCACACATTGCAACATGAGGGGCGAATTTGATTTATATATTTATATCAAAGGTGGAATAAAAATGTAGTTCATTATTAAAATTTCATGGTTCATGCCAAATATATCACGCTGTATATTTGCCAAGGCTGAAGCATTAAGTAATTCAAACTATTTTGTCATCCTCCTCTTATATGTCTCATGGGAAACCACGAACGTTTCAAATTGTGGGTGGTTAACTTGGTATGACACTATACTATGTTGTCTACTATTCACTAATCACAGTTTCACTCTTTTATGCATCGAGGTGTAAACTGTCAGTCTCAGAAACCGTCTAGTCCGACACAAACGAATCGAGCAGATGATTTATGAGTGGAATGTAAACCACCAAGTTGCATCATTGTTAGTAATTATATGTTCGTCTGCAAATCAAGTTATATATATATATATATATATATATATATATATATATATATATACATATATATATATATATATATATATATATATATATATATATATATATATATATATATATATATATACATATCTGTGTGTGTGTGTATGTGTGAGTGTGTATACTGCAAGTGATGTACCGTACGTATCATTATGAATGAAAAGTAAATGCATGCCTGGAAGGTTAATGAAATCTTCTTAATCTTCTTCTCAAATTCAAAGCATGATGCAATGGAATAATTGACGCAATCTTTGAAGACGTTTGTTGTTTATGGAGTGATCAATATATTCTAGAACTGTTCTATGATCAAATGAATATGACAATTGTATCAGAAGAAATCAATTGTGACAGTCAAATTAGGTATTCCTACCGATTGATTCCACATTGGAATTCTTAAACTTCATTTTCTGCTTTGTGTTAATTATTCGATGTTTGTTGGAGAATGGGAATAAATTCACTACAATATTTAGTTATGAATGAAATGATATTTGATCATGCTTGATTTCTTGTCTTCTTATAATTGTACTTCTACTTATTATTGCACACGACTTGAATACAAGATTGCTTTGCACTTGTCATTTTTGACAGAAATATTGAAATGATTGAAATAAATTCAAAACTATCGAGAAAGATAATGGAGGGTTGATTCGAGTGAAAAGAGCTCCGAATACAAATGGTGGAGGGAGAAAATTTTCGAAGGTACAAAACAATGCAAGGAACATAATATTATCATTCAAGGCATCATTTATTCTCAGAATAAATTATTAAAAATATATACATTTCGGTACATGACATAACCAAACACATATTTACAGTATATCACAAGTACTTGAACTTTCATAAAAATATATCAGATCATAATGTTATCAATTATAACATATTTGTAATGAGATATTTTTAATACGGTTTTCAAAGTTCGCTTATCCATATCACGGTTCTAGTATCTATAGCCGCCTTGACCTCCCTGATTTCCTCGAGATCCTGATGCAGGATAGCCACCATTTCCAGACTGTCCCTGGGGCTCCTCATAACGGATGGTTGGCATGTATCCTTCTTCGTTGGCCACATAGTCCACGATCTGTGTACGACCATCGGGAAGGAGAACGTGGTAAGATCCACGGGCCTCTTCACCTTCACGGCTCTCCTGGTGGCCGAAGTTGTTACCAGATTCATCATCCTGGACCTCGTACGAGAACTCGTAGTTAGCGGGTTCCTGTGACATGGAAATAGATACCAGTTATAACATGATACATAATTTTTACAACTTTAATATTCTCCATTACTGTGTATATAGCATGATATTTTAATGATCACTCACGGAAAGAGGATCTTCCTGGTTGTTGGCGTTGCTGCGAGAGTCGGCGTATCCGTTGAATTGTCCGTTTTGACCGGATGGAGCATACTGTTGAGCAGCATCATTGAATCTACCGGAAGCTGAAGACTGTCCTCCAAACTGGCTACCACTATTGGCGGGAGCTCCATATTCTGCCGATGGTGCAACAGATCGGCTTGATCCAGAAGATTGTCCTCCAAATCGGCTGGCTCCATTGGAGGGAACGCCATATTGGGCCGATGGTGCAACAGATCGGCTTGATCCAGAAGACTGTCCTCCGAATCGGCTAGCTCCATTGGCTGGAGCTCCGTATTGGCTTGACGGTTGCTGACTGCGGCTGGAATACCTATTTCCGTTCTGCTCTTGTCCCGGAGGAAGGTAACGTGCTCCTTGAGGTTGAGCGGCAACACCAACAATGGCAACTACGACCAGGAGGCATAGTTTCTGTGAATGAGATGAATATTGATAGATTAAGAACAGTGCTTTCACAAGGTATAAGCAATCTTATCGGTTTCTGTGTCATTTTCACGTCACTTTTGATAATATAGAGGTAAACGACACTCACAATAATTTAGTTACATCAAGATTGATGAGTAGTTGAATATAAACTGAATATGACACAATTTGAAATATTCAGTAAAGTCAAATATTCATAAGCCACTATTCCAATGGATGGTTTCATGCCCTAAGGAAGTCATTTCCACAATCAAATTACGTTCTTTAGTGAGGTCTTATGGGGTTCAAATATACCCGTTTTTCAATTTTGTTGATATTCTCCGATGAATGATGGAAATAACATATTCCTTGAGCAAACACTCATGTACGAATACAATTGTACCATAAGCTATGTTGCGTAGGAGCGTATGTTGAATTTGTAAAAACTGATCCTAAAATAAACTGTCGTTTTTCGGACAGTTTATTTTTTGGGCAGTTGGTGCCAAGCAGTGAGCGTTATCAAAAATCTTCATGCTATTTTTATGGAAATGTATATATATATATATATTTTATATTTTGTGCCCTGCAAAGATCGAACGGTGTGAGTGATTTGAATATAGAACTTTTCATGAACTCGGAGATTTATCCAACTCAGAATTGTATAGTTTTGGGGCACATTTCCCAAAATAAACCAAAAACCATTACGAAATTTGGGAAACACTTCATATTAAATTTTGGAAAATAAATTCTAGCAAACAAAATTTACAGAATGTAAACACAAGAATGATAAAATTCACGACACATTCTCACCTGGATCGGAATAACAGTTCTGAAGAATACAATTAAAAAATGATTTTTCACATCAAAAGCTAAAAAAAAAAATGAACAGTCTGTGTGACAATATTCAGAATCAAGACAATGTACTTAATGACATTTTATACTCAATAGCTTCCAAGTTATTGTATGTGTTGGTTTTGAGTACATTCACAACAAATATCTCGCTCACCATAACACGTCGAGTTCACTCTGCGTTTTCCTAAAGTATTCAACAACTTGAAACAAACGTTTATTTAACTTTTGTTACTATTGTGACAACTTACAATTCTTGTAAGAAATGTATGACGAAACCATACTATAGGCCTACACAAGTAGGGTCGATCTTATCTATTTCAATATGAAATATTAACGGTAGAGTTACAGTGAATCTATCCACCGTCGTGGAATTTACCAATTCACTTCACTAACGTTTCATATACGATGATATTGCAATATCTTTCAATTTCAGAAGTTGAATCCTGCTATGACTATTGCTTTCATCATTTTTCATCAGAATTGAATGAAAAAACTTGAGAGATGAAAAATATTGTGATTTTGTGATTTATTCCAAATATACTTACCGCGTTCATTTTATTTAGTCCTGAGAAGGTATGTTGTACGATGAAATGATGTACAGATGACTGATGCTCCTTTCAGAGATGCTGCTATTATTTATAGTAGAAGCGCAGTGGCTATTATTTAGAACAAGTTCATTCACTGATTAGAGAATGTATTATACTTGAGGGGAGAGATGATCGAGATCTTTTCGCATTTGTTATGTGGTCAGATTATTATATCACGACTTACTCTCATATGTGCATCTCCACTTGTTAGATTATATAAGTGCTGTCATAAAATCGCATGTTTTTAAAACCTTTCCCAAGCGACCTTGCTCTATAACTGATCATAAATCAATGTATTGAAAGAAGAAGTGATATTAATTTACTAATTTTTTGTTATTTTAATATTGTAATTCATCACAATCGTATGGCGCACAGTAATTTTCACATCACACAATAGGCGACCAAGTATAATGTTGATCACGAAGTCTTACAATTCGGGTGATTTGCAGATGGAGCTGCAACGTCAATACATCATACTTTGATAACATATTTTCTCGTTTCATTAATAAATTGCATTAAAAGAGAATTACGTCATATTTCGTGTATTTCGCACTTGTTCATTTATGTATTTATTGATGAATTACTTTTTGTAGATGATTTGCTGAAAGAAAGAATTTTTGATCATAATGATATCTATAGATTGAAACTCAAAATTCAAAATTCAAGTAGCATGTTGTTAAATGCACATGCCATAATTGTTTATTACGGCTTAGTTTCTCATTATTTGGTACAATTTCATAATTCGTTTCTGAATAATATATGATTATGTGAAGTTTAATTATCACTCGATATATAAAATATATTTTGATGAGCACACTAGACATAATTGGGATCAATATAATTATCTTGACCTCCACTACATCTACAAAGAGAAATACAGCCATTTTATGCACGTTATTTAGCTAAGAACCCGTTCTACCAAACCTTAAAATGTGTGGAATAATCTAATAATTATTAATCAAGTTTCATAAATATCATTAGTATTTTGGAGTGATGCAAAATTGACTAACTGATTATTATTTCGTAAAACTGGTTTCGAATATCGATTGTTTGAACTGACAATTAGTAATTGAGCAAAATTAGCGAATACAATTGTTATCATCTCTGCTTATTCATGTGTCATTTTGGTACCTTTGAAAACGATAATCCAATCAATACTTATAATAAACAAGTGGTACAGACGCATCCAGCATTTATTCACATCTTTATCAGCTTGATTACTCAAATCACTCTTCTTCTACAATGACAGCTAGTTCTCGAAGAGATACCCGGCCCTTCCACCAACGGTAAATGAACCGCATCAAGTATCGACATGCGTTCTACTCAATATCGATATGAAAACTATATCTCGAATCTTATTGTATACTATATGCAAAATATATTCATTGTCATTGTATATAGTCATTGTATTTCTATTGAATAGTTTGCGATTCATTTTTGAAAGAATGAGTTTCACCAACTCCCCATTATATTTTCACATAACAAATTGATCACTTTCTTTCAAAATTCGACAATTTTGTTGGATTATTTGAACTGAAATTTATCAATTAGTCCAAATACACGGAATTTGCTCATTGTGTTCTTCGAAGTGATATGTAGAATATATTTTGTGATGCTTCAAATAATGTAATGTACCAATATCAGCAACTGAAACTATTCCTCAAATCAAATTCAGACATAAATTGGAGAAAAAACAAACACAAAATTACCGTGAATTGATTTATTAAACTCATTTATTGAAACATCATGAATCACAAGAGTAATTATTAATTAAAGATTGTTCATAACATTCTGAGCAGGAGACAGGAATAAAACGAATTTGAAGTTGAAGCTGGAATTTTCTTTCATTGCTTCCCAATATAAGTTCATGACACGTTCACAAAATGTCCACAAAGCCTGATACAAGCTTGTCTTTGGTTTTACATAAAGAAAATAGAATGATGGATATATTGAAGAATAGTGAAAAATAAACAAGTTTATTTGACAATGAAGTGGAAAATATTGAATGATGCATTTTAAGATATCTGAGTTCAGGAGAATGAAAGTATAATAAATGATATTTGTCTAGGGTCCAATATTACCAAGTCTAGTTAGCAGTTATCTGACAGTTGGTGAAAACAAATATCCCAGGTAACCATGCTGATAACAACTTTTATCAGCCAGTTTGAGCTACTGCCACGTTGGTAATATCGGGCCCAGCAAGAGCAATACATTATAATGATATGTGAAATAAATGTAAAATGAAACTTGATTTCTGTAAAGATAACAAAATTATTCAAAACTTGAAGAAATACAAAAATGATACAACACAAATAATAATAATGATAATAATAATGTAATTTCAAAATTATATCATACTAATGACCATAACATGAACACAATAATATTGAAAATATTATTTATATGAAGATTTCTACTTTCAGCAATATCGAGTCAATAAAATAATATAAGCAAGTCATGAGCGAGTAATGTGAATCTGAGTAATATCAAGGCTGATCCAATTTGTCACAATTTGTCCAACACTACTATTTTTAATTTCAAATTTATATATGATTTCGAATCTATATGAAATCAATGATTGTAAAAAGCAACTTTGGGTATGGCGTAAGTAGGACGAGTTAATAAAAGAGGTAAAATAAAATGTACAGCTTTTCAAACAGTTTTTTTGGTTGAAAATAGGTGAAAATCATAAAAATCGAACGAATGTGAAGGATATGAGAAATGTCAGAAATTAAACTAAACTGCACTAAGGCCCGGTTTTACGAAACTGGATTAGGCAATAAATAGTGGATTAACTTGTTGTCACCATTGGTTACATATGTTATTTGCTCACCTTTAATCAATAGTTAGTGGATTAGCACTCTAACTAAGATTGGTAAAACCGAACCTAAAATGAATTAATGATCGGCAGCCTAGACTTCCTTACAGTAAAAATCGGATTGCTTTTTTTTTGTGCGTGCTCCACAGATCACTGGGCGAAACCGATCCATATGAAACTTTTCTTGACATTTTTAATCTTCCAACTTGGAACTGATGATAACCGGTCGAAAAATGTTCAAGATTTCTTTGTTCGAAATTTTTAAAATGACCTCACGAGTATCATGAGGCATAAACACGTGGAATATTGGAATTCAAATCAGGAAATGTTTCAAGGACTACAATAAAGATATGTCGAGAAAGTTTTTTGAAAAGCACATGTAATAATAAGATCAGAGAGTGAATCTCAAGTTTTGGTGATCACAAGATCGGTGACTTTGGTGACCATCATGAAACAATCAATAGCCAACTCCCAGTATCATCTAACCCCCCCCCCCAAAAAAAATGTTATCAAGATACTAGAATGGTTATAGAAGCTCTACGATTTGGTAAGTTGTTCAAATCCAGCTGATTAGATTTCCAAGACATTCATGACAGTAATGTTATTCCACACCAATGTTCAATGTCTGTGAGACAAAAAAGATTGATACCTAACCTTCATGAAAATCAGTGTGATTTTCTGTAATTGAATAATCATTTGAACCAAAAAAAAATATCTTTGTTCTAAAAGGATTTGCAGTCACTGATGAGTTCAGCAGGTCGTCATCAAAATGGAAGAGTGAATAATTATTATGAATTGAAATTAAAATAAGATAAAAAGATGTGAATGTTGAATGAGTATTAGTAATCACTGTGAATATATTGCTATCGACATTGAAGACACGATAGATTGTTGAGATATTCATTCATTCATTTGTTCATCCATTTTCCCTTTCAAACTTCACATATTTCAATACTCATAAAGTTACATAAAACCGATGAGAATCAGTAATGAAAAAAGAAATGATAATAGTGGCACGAATTAAAGTGAGAGTGTGAAAAAAGAAAATCTTATGTTTGCACGGTTATCTTCTTTTGCTTTTAGCCACTATTGCTTGTTTCACATCTCATTATCTGATGGCTTTCATGATGCTATTTTATGACTAAGACGTGTAACCGAGTGGTTAATACACTGAACCGTCATTCAGGAGACCAGAGTTCGATTCTCCCATGGTCGACCATCCTGAAAGGGGTTTTAAGAGATTTCCCTCTGTCTTTCAGGCCAATACTGGCATCGTTTTGTAACAACAGGCCACGATCGACTCTTTCCCACTATAAAAAACGCCTAGTAAAATAACCTTTCATCTCATTTTCTCATTATCTCATATATCATTCATCGACGCCAATATATCATAGTCATCAGTAGAGTGCGTCGATAAACGCAATATAAATAAAATGAAGTGAATGAATCCAAATATTATATGACATCAGAACTGAGATTATCATTATATTTTCAGTTGAGAACAGAGCATAGTTGTATCGTGTGATTTCAATGTCAATTTATTAGGTTGAAGCAAAAATAAAATATGTCATTCAGATTCATAACGTTCGCTTGTTTAAATAGAAATGTCAGTCCGTTACGCAATGAGAAAAGTATGAAGTCATCCAACAATATTTCCACTGATATAACTACATCTGACATTCACTAAAAATATGGATATTGGGAACATGTTAGAACAGTGTAATCAATGTGAAGATGAGACAAATAGTATTTTAATCGAATGGTAGCTATTGTTTGTAACTGATTCAAAACGTAGTGAAAAACGCACAAAATTCAATATATAATCATAATGATTAGGTACTGAGTGATTGAACATATTTCCATTTCAGCATTATGAATTTTCAACCATTCTTGAAATGTGAGTTCAGTTGTTTGAATGGATGACTCGTTGATGTTGTATTTCTATTCACTCTCGGAAGTCAAAGAGAAAAATAATTCTAGACAAGGAGTCAACAATATGTTTGAATGATGGGATAGAATATAAGTGTACGAATCATGAGAAATGTTTGCAGAATGTTATGGGCATATCATATCAAACAAAGTATTCATTTTCCATCATTGCTTTAATATTTGAATAAATTATCATAGCTACTATAATATACAACACTATGTTCTATAATCTATATTTACAATATTTAAATATATTTGCCAAGTTAGAAAATCAAATTGAATGATTATGAGAAAAATTAGAGTGTCAATCTATTCATGGTTGATAAAATCACATTCGATTGGTTAGAATTTTAAAATCACATAATGCTATTATTTAATACTTTTCTAGTATTCCAAAACCTAATCATGGTGGGTTTGCGATAGTACATGTATGTCCAGTCGTAGGCTTAGTACTTGTAGCCAGCGTCACCTCCCTGGTTTCCCCTCGATCCAGAGTATCCTCCCTGATTTCCTCGAGATCCTGATGCAGCATAGCCTCCCTGTCCTCCCTGTCCACCCTGGCCCTGGTTGTTTCCTTGCGACTCCTCATAACGGATGGTTGGCATGTATCCTTCTTCGTTGGCCACATAGTCCACGATCTGTGTACGACCATCGGGAAGAAGAACATGGTATGATCCCTTAGCCTCTTCACCTTCACGGCTCTCCTGGTGGCCGAAGTCGTTGCCAGATTCATCATCCTGGACCTCGTACGAGAACTCGTAGTTAGCAGGCTCCTGGAAAAGTTTGACATAGTCATAGGTTGATACGTGTTCCCTAATGAGTTCATTTTCAGATATTGATAAAACTGATGGTTCAAAGTTAATTCCAGTAGCTATATTCAAGTAAATAATTGGGTGAATATCAGGATTTGGTGACGCTTCATGAACGTAATCAATGTTAACTTACGGCAAGAGGATCTTCCTGGTTGTTGGCGTTGCTGCGAGAGTCTGAGTATCCGTTGAACTGTCCGTTTTGTCCTGAGGGAGCATATTGACTAGTAGCACCATTGAATCTGCCGGATGCTGACGACTGACCATTGAATCGGCTAGCTCCATTGGAGGGAACTCCATACTGGGCCGATGGGGCGGCAGATCGGCTTGATCCAGAAGATTGACCACCGGATCGGCTGTTACCGTTGGAGGGAACGCCATATTGGGTCGATGGAGCAGCAGATCGGCTTGATCCAGAAGTTTGACCTCCGAATCGGCTGTTACCATTGGAGGGAACGCCATATTGAGTCGATGGGGCAGCAAATCGGCTTGATCCAGAAGATTGACCCCCGAATCGGCTGTTGTCATTGGAGGGAACGCCATATTGGGTCGATAGAGCACCAGATTGGCTTGATCCAGAAGATTGACCCCCAAATCGGCTGTTGCCATTGGAGGGAACACCATATTGGGTCGATGGGGCAGCAGATCGGCTTGATCCAGAAGATTGACCGCCGAATCGGCTGTTACCATTGGAGGGAACACCATATTGGGTCGATGGGGCAGCAGATCGGCTTGATCCAGAAGATTGACCCCCGAATCGGCTGTTACCATTGGAGGGAACACCATATTGGGTCGATGGAGCACCAGATCGGCTTGATCCAGAAGATTGTCCATTTAATCGACCAGCACCGTTTGTAGGAGCTCCGTATTGACTTGAAGGTTGTTGATTGGAATATCTATTCCCGTTTAGCTCCTGTCCTGGAGGAAGATAACGAGCTCCTTGGGGTTCAGCGAGAACGCCAACAACGGCAACCACGACCAGAAGACACAGTTTCTGTTAAAATAGAGGCGAGCTGTTACTTCATAACACTGTTCGTATTATATCAGGTATCATGGTGGAATAAGATTGGTATAATACTTACTGCGTGCATCTTATTTATGAATGTATGTTGTACGGTGATATGATGTACAGATGACTGATGCTTCTCTCGAAGATGCTGCCATTATTTATACTAGAAGTTTAGTAGCTATTATTTAGAACAAGTTCAGATTCTAATTAGAGAATGTATTAAACTTGAGGAAGATGATCGGGATCTCTTCGCATTTGTTATGTGGTCAGATAGTTTCGTCACGACAATCATATGCACATCTTGGTGCATTATAATTTTCCAAGTTTTATGTAATCAAAGCGTGCTCATACATTCTATTTTTATCTGTCCTTGTTATTCCATCATATTGAATATATTAAATTATATTACTCTATTTACATCAATCATAGTAGTAAACCGTTTCTATGATATTAATTGAAAATATATCACAACTTGTTTCAATTACCGTAGTCACTCATGGTCATCGTTGTCTTTTTCGTTTTAGGCACATGTACTTGACGTACGTTGTCCATTTGAACATATATTTTTACGTGGTTCGATATACACATATATATATATATATATATATATATATATATATATATATATATATATATATATAATACATATATATATATATATATATGTATATATATATATATATATATATATATATATATATATATATATACATATATATATATATATATATATATATATATATATATATGAATATATATATATATATATATATATATATATATATATATATATATATATATATAAATATATATAAAATATATATGAATATATATATATATATATATATATATATATATATATATATATATATATATATATATATATATACGATTGTTCTTTGTAACTTTCTGTCAACTTGTCAACTTGTCCTGTTTTGAAGTATTCGATAGCAATTAATCATATCGATAAATGGCGAATAAAAGTGAGCATTATTAGAGGTTGTTGAATGCCAATTACAAATAGACATGGAGATGTTCAAAGTTCATTCTTTTTTCATCTTCTTGAATCTTGATTTTTTCAATAATTCGTTCTTGTAGTTGAAATTAGTTGATAATAGTCATTGGGTGTAATGCAGTAAAACAAGTCGATTGTGCCAGTGAGAATGATGTGTTATATATGTGCTGAGAATATAAATGCTTCATAGGCCACACCTCAGATATTGTAAATATATATATATATATATATATATATATATATATATATATATAAATAAATATATATATGTATATATATATATATATATATATATATATATATATATGAATATATATATATATATATATATATATATATATATATATATATACATATATATATATATATATATATATATATATATATATATATATATATATATATATATATATATATATATATATATCTGTATCTCGTAGGCTTTCATAGAGAGGATTCCTGATGAAATGATTTGCGGAATACATGTTGATTAATGTTTAGTCTCAACGTTTCGAGTTTATTACAGCATTCATCATCAAGAGATTATAAACACGAATTAAAAATTTCAAAATTACAAAACCAATTCCCAATGAATGTATGAATATTAGGGTTTTAAGGCGCATCGACAGCGAGGGCATTTAGCGCCTGCAATTCCTAATCTAAAATACGATGTTAACGGGTCGAATCATATAACATAAGTGAAAATGAAAACAGAAGAATAAATATAAGAATAGTTTTTATTTTTTAATCTCTTGATACATTCAAACGTTGAACTGAACATTATTTAAAATGGATTCCGCAATTCATTTCATCACACACACACACACACATATATATATATATATATATATATATATATATATATATATATATATATATATATATATATATATATATGTATATTGATGATGAAGTTTGAAAGACCGTCAGGTAGCCAACAGTGAATTCAAATTGAAATTTCACCACACGTCGTTTCTCCATACAAATATGTCACATCGAAAATGGGTTAAAAGTAAAAATTAGAAAATAATAATAATAATTGTTTTAGTTTGTTTTTGGGATAAAATTGGTGTCGATTTCATCGTAGAGAACAATACTTCTTCTTCATTATCATTGTTCCAACACAAAGTTCTATCGTGACTAGTCAAGTAAGTACTAGACAGTTGAATGATTCGTCATTTAATTATGCTGGCGGGGATCCTCTCGCCGTCACTTTCCGTCACAAATGCACATTTACGTTGATTGGTCATAAAAGTGATGAGCGTGATAGATTATTAAATAACCGACCGAGAAAAACCTTGATGTCTTACTAAACTCTCCTTAACTCCATTCGTCACATTCTTCATTGTCACATAACTTATCTTGAATGAGATACCCCAAATGGGTTCAGCATATCTTTAGTGTCAGAAACAAGAAGGAACGTGATGAAGTATAATAAATCATGAGAAGTTTAATGAAAATTTCGGAGCTATGAAGTGAAAATAATAATAATAATAATAATAATAATAATAATTTTTTATTCACTGTATACATTGTAAATGTTAAGTTTCGTCAACAAAATATCGAAACAATGTGTTTATAACGAGATACAAGTTTAAATCAGTTTGGTATAAAAATCGCTTACACAGTATGGTTCTTTGTTTACAAGATAACGTTTAACAGTCTTATTAAAATTCTGAATACGGTTGACACTGCGAATATCTCTTGGTAATAGATTATAGAATTTAACACCATTATGGTTTAGTCCGGTTTCATACACAGCAGTTCGGTGTGTCTCTACTACTGGAAGGTTTTTACCTCTTGTGTCGTGTGAATGGTTCAATTCTTTTCCGGATAAAGCAGTATTTGATTTGACAAAGCAAACGGATTCATGTATGTAAATAGCTGCTAAAGTTAAAATACCAAGAGTTTTAAATAATCCTCTGCAGCTGTCACCTTTTCTTTGATTGGATAAGATTCGTACAGCATACTTCTGTAGTTTAAAAATCCTGTCAATATTATTTTTAGCAGCTCCACCCCAGAACACGATGCCATAACGCAAAATTGATATTATCAATAGATAATAAATAAAAATTGATATTATCAATAGATATAAATAGATCGAAATTGGATCGAGAATTTACATATTGATGCAATATATTCTCAGCACAAGCGATATATGCACTGTATTTATAATTTCTGTGTTATGGTCGAAATATGGTATGATGCTTCAAAATGAATAATAAATGAATACATCCAATAAACTACAGATTACAAGCTGAAAAATCAATTGAACAAGGTTCTTCGTGAATGATCGATCACGGAAAAGGTTCCTCTGAAAGGACTAAAACACCGCCAAATTCTTCACCAAGGGATAAGATAAAAACAAAAATATACAATTCGATCACGAGATCAATACAATTGGGTGAACAAATTTGCTTTGAGTGAAATGAATGTGATATTTGAATTAGAGCTAAATATTCTCCTGATAAATGGTCTGTCCTATATTAGTTGTTCCAATCATTGAAAATTAATTGAGTTAATATCAAGCTACGAAGCTACGAAGCTACAAAGTGTTACAAAGTGTATATGACAATTATTTTGGACTATTCTTAGCTATTTTGCCTATCAATAAACTCATTTTCACTAGCATTGTTCTCAAAATATCTTTATTCAAGCGAACAGGGTGAGATACTATTAACAATTCTGAATCTAATCCAATATGTACGGTATTCTTTCAAGCAGTCATTTTTCATTGAAGATACGCACACAATGTTTCTTGTAGCAACTACACGAGCTATGATAGTAAAAAATAAGATCGAAATTGGATCGAGAATTTACATTTTACAAATGTTTTTCTTCAGTATTCAACATGTTTAATAGATGAGTACATTGAACAGAAAGTACTATTACTCCAGATGGTTCATCTTTGGGTTGAGTATATCATAAAAAAATAATTCAATCAACATATATGTTTAATATTTTGTTGAAAAATGAATTTGAATCATTGTTGTGCCTCAATACATATATGAAATCATATAGGAGCATGTAAGGCATTATGAATATTATAAGCGGAATATAGTTTCACAATTTTCCTACAATAACAATACATAAATTGAACGAGGTATACAAAGTAAGTGAGTATGATATAACATCATCATTAATGATTCTATTTTAACTAATACGTGATTAATTTACCACTAGTTCTTCATTATAATGAACATAATTACTCGAAATTAGGAGCAACAGTTGTAAAAAATTATTAGTTGACATGAGAAATTATGTATTACATTTATATTCAACAGATCAAACCAGGTACATCAATAAGGGGTTAAAAGATTTAGTAGGTATGGATTTACAGATATTATTAAAATCATTCTATTTCAACGTCTATTTCTATTTTCATTATTTCAAATAATGATCTGAATGTGATCACATTTAAAGAAAATCTCATATCATACAAGGATGTTCATTAATATCTTGATTCAAATTCATCCTCGAAGTATTATCTTATGACTTATGAGCCGATGTGAGCGAAGTAAACGGATGTGCTTAACAACTCAAAGTACTAGTACATGGTATAATTTATTGAGATTGTTGAAGTTACATTTTATCCTGAACGAAATCATTTATACAATGTGAAATCTTTCGATTCAAATTACATATAATGTTATTGCAGTATTGAAAATAAATCTTCGGTGAAGCCAGAATGAAGCTTTTTATGGGCCTATATAAAATGTATCAACAGAAGTTTTTACATTGTCTTCATCATCATAATAATTCAAGAGCCTTCGCGAATTTCTTAATGATGTTTTGATTGATTGAGCGTGAACTGAGTAGAATATTCTTGTATTGTCGAGTTGCGTAAAAACCTAATGACATCCGAAATAGCTTTGTGAAATATTTAAAATATGGTAAAGGTCTGAAATTGGTCTTATTCTGAGAACAAAGTGAGAAGAAATAGCATGAGTGAAAATTGAAACGACCTTTAACTGCCAGTTGGATAAATTTCCAAGTTGATGATTACGGTACACAGAGATAAATGAATTTGAAATTGAAAATGGAACAAATAGTGTCGCAAAAACAACAGACGTTCTTCGCGAGAAACTAGAAAATAAGGGAATGACGTTGTGATTGTTCTAATTGATATTCTCTATTGTTTTGTTTTGATTTTTTTGGATCATATTTTCAATATTTCGAAGATATCTGCGGAATGGGGAAAAAATTGATTGATTGAAATGAATAATAATTAAGGGAATATAGGGCTATTAGGATTGAAATTCTTCGATTGAGAACTGAGTTGAAGAGATCCGATACATTATTAAATTGATAGCAATTCCGGATACTGCCTGTTGATGCACACATTCCAATGCCAAACATTTAAATATCTGGCACTGACGTGACTCATGTGAATATAACTAATTGATATAATTATCATGTATGCTATAAGTAATTCTAACCTCTATCGTCTATCAGTATCTTGCGATTACAAACAGTCAGAATGTATCACTTTTAGATCACTTTTTCATTTTGGAAGGTAGTTTTAATAATACTAATTATAAATAAAATAATAAGTTTCAGCTGATATATCCAAGGTATCAATGGAGTACTTCGTTGAAACCATCATTGATAACTATAGATATAACAATCGAGAATAATAATAGAGTTGACGAATTCATTATTTATCATTGCTTTAATGTTAAAATAAATTATTATCACTATGTACATTTGTATTCTTGAAACTAAAAATTATTATACATTCACTATCATATTTTCTAGCTTATCATAGCTTTTATTTCAGTTTCATATGTTAATCGTGGAAGGTTAGGGTAGCACTTATCCTTCGACCATAGTTGTCTTAGTATTTGTAACCAGAGTCACCTCCTTGGTTTCCCCTCGATCCTCCCTGACTTCCTCGAGATCCTGATGCAGGATAGCCACCCTGTCCTCCCTGTCCAAATTGTCCTTGGGCATCTCCTTGAGGCTCCTCATAACGGATCGTTGGCATGTATCCTTCTTCGTTGGCCACATAGTCCACGATCTGTGTACGACCATCGGGAAGGAGAACGTGGTAAGATCCACGGGCCTCTTCACCTTCACGGCTCTCCTGGTGGCCGAAGTTGTTGCCAGATTCATCATCCTGGACCTCGTACGAGAACTCGTAGTTAGCGGGTTCCTGTGAAATGGAGAGAAACACCAGTTATGACATGATGCAAATCTATTTCAATCCTAATATTCTCTATTCTCTATTCTCTATATATCATGATATTTTAATAATCACTCACGGAAAGAGGATCTTCCTGGTTGTTGGCGTTGCTGCGAGAGTCGGCGTACCCGTTGAACTGTCCGTTTTGACCGGAGGGAGCATACTGTTGAGCAGCACCATTGAATCTACCGGAAGCTGAAGACTGTCCTCCAAACTGGCTGGCACCATTGGAGGGGACGCCATATTGGGCCGATGGTGCGGCAGATCGGCTTGATCCAGAAGATTGTTCTCCAAATCGGCTGGCTCCATTGGAGGGAACGCCATATTGGGCCGATGGTGCGGCAGATCGGCTTGATCCAGAAGATTGTTCTCCAAATCGGCTGGCTCCATTGGAGGGAACGCCATATTGGGCCGATGGTGCGGCAGATCGGCTTGATCCAGAAGATTGTCCTCCAAATCGGCTGGCTCCATTGGAGGGGACGCCATATTGGGCCGATGGTGCGGCAGATCGGCTTGATCCAGAAGACTGTCCTCCAAACTGGTTGGCTCCATTGGAAGGAACGCCATATTGGGCCGATGGTGCGGCAGATCGGCTTGATCCAGAAGATTGTCCTCCAAATCGGCTGGCTCCATTGGCTGGAGGTCCGTATTGGCTTGACGGTTGCTGACTGCGGCTGGAATACCTATTTCCGTTCTGCTCTTGTCCCGGAGGAAGGTAACGTGCTCCTTGAGGTTGAGCAGCAACACCAACAACGGCAATCACGACCAGGAGGCATAGTTTCTGGGAATGTGAAGAAGTATGGTTATGGTGCATCGTGTGATGTTAAAATCCTACGATCCCTATGTGCCACTGTCTTGGAAATGAATTGATTAGAGAATGATACCATCAACATATAAATATTTTATAGTCGTCGATTTGATCCAGTATATATATTCCACATATAAAGGAATCCATAACGATGAAAATGTTCAATTTTTGACCGAAAATCCTATTTCCATTTTGGATTCATTTATTTTAATCTTTCCTTTTTGTGCATGCAAACAGTTCAATTTCACTTCAAATTCCATTTTTACTCATTATTATACCTCCTAACGTACATGTATCTATGTCAAATGGTATATTTCTTTGAGATTGCAATTAATCAATTATTAATATTATTTTCATTATGAAATTCGTTGGTTTTGTTAATTTACTTGTTTGTCATAGATTTTATCGACATTTAGTTCCAGCATTGCAAAACTGACAATATTGAAATCGATTATCTATTGCAATATTAAATTGAACTAGATCGTTGAAAATAAAACAATTTAATTCTATTAATAGCTTACAGCGTTCATATTGCCTTCAGTGACTCTCTTGATGATGAATAAGAAGATGAACTGATGCTCTTTTCTAAGCTGCTTCTATTATTTATACTCAAACTAGCAGCGAGAAATATTGCAGTCAAGTTCAAATTCTAATTAGAGAATGTAATACGTACTTGTTCAACTATCGAGGGAGGAGGTGATTCCGATCTTTGCTTAGTACTGTAACGTGGTCAGAGCAATCGTTACAGATGATGTTTCATCATCTTTTATATATTCACGGGTTTCATCTTATTAGATAATCCTCTCTGTAGAATAAATAATTGTCTCGAAATAAAAGCTGAATCTTCTGCTGATAATGATGCGTGCTGTATAGATTATCACAATGATTGATTGTGGAGCGATTTCAAAATCAGCTACGAAGAGTGGGCTGTATATTCTGAAAATATTCTGGATGTCACTCTGCTCATTCAATAATATATTCTTCTATTTCCACTGACATTTTTCTCCGAAACATCTCCATCCAAATGATCTGTGTAAAATACTAGTAACAATCGGAAATATGATCTATCTTGTTGATTCCTTTCAAGCAGCTATAGTTGATTGAATTCACACACATAATGTTTCTTGTAAAAACTACGCAAGTCATGACAGCAGAGAATGAGATCGAAATTGAAGCAAGAATTGATTTTTCAAAAATGTTTTCTTAGTATTAAATATGCTCAGCACATGTTCCATCATCATGGAATCATCATGTGTGCCACAGCAAGTCTCCAAAGTGAGGTGTTTCTGGTCGATAAAATATTGATGGTAAGGAGTGTGGGGTGAGGGCTAGGGGTAGGTGGGTTATAGACTAAACAAGAAGTCCGAATAAGCCCAAATGGGTGTATCTGTGGGATGAGTACATCATGGAAAAATCATTTGATGAACATACGTATGACATATGTTAGTTAGTAATGAATTTGATTAATTGTTGTACCTATCAATACTTACAGTGAATCATATGGAAGCATGTGGAGCGATTGAATTATTTTTTCATTTCATTACTGGAAAAGTTCCACTTTTGTCCGCAATAGCAATGAATGAATTGAATCATACATTAGAAGTAAGTATTATTCAAATGTTTATTAATGATGCTAAAGCAATTGATTCATAATTCATTCACTTTTTACTATTGAAAGCAGAATCAATCGATTTTATTCATTCATATTATTTATATTGGGTTTAACGACGCCTCTATTGGCGTCGGTGAATAAAATGTGAGATGGTGAGATGGTGAGATGATGAGATGGTGAGATGAAAGCTTATTTTATAGGGTGTTTTTAGATTGTGGCAAAGAGTCGGTCATGATCTGTTTGTGGGGAACCATCCCAGTATTGACCTAAACGACAGAGGTAAACCACAAACAACCGATGTCAGGATGGTCGACCATGGCGAGAATCGAACCCCGGCCCAGTCTCCTGATTGATGGTCAAGTGTTAACGGTTGAGTGGCTAAGTTATTAACCACTCGGCCACACGTCTCAGTTAATTGATCGGAAATTGGGAGACAAATTCGTAACAAATTATCATCAGAGATGATACATTATCCAATCGAACCACGTATGGTACAATTATTCATCTTTTTTTGAACAATTTATTAGGTCTGGATTTTCAGATTGTATTAAAGTTGAAAGAAAATTTATATTCGTTCAGACGCCTCTCTCCATTTGCATTATTTCAAATAGCAATCGGAACGTGATTACATTCATAGCAAATCTCATATTATATCAGGATGTTCATTACTATCTAAATTCGTATTAATCAAAAAATGAGAAAACATAAAAGGCCAACCAAAATTAAAACCAAAGTTAACGAGTATATATTATAGCAACTTGTAGTAAGAGTACATGAAACAATTTATTCAGAGATCACAGTCGAATTTTATTGCCTTTTGAACGCAACCATTCACACTATCATGAATTCTTATGATTCAGAGATCATATTTTATATTTTTTTCTATAAAATAAAAACTGCTTCAAGAATTGAACTATGGACCGCGATATGCATAGATGATGCATGGCAACCATGGATAAAAACAGCACGATGTAGTGATACCAACCTATTTCATCATAATATAAAGAAGGTGCTCCAACTCCCATACTGATAACATGGAAGGCATTTGTGGTTTCTTGCGGTGATTTCAGAGCCAATCGTCCCGATTGCCTGTCGCGATTCAGCGGATCCCCTTGTGAACTAGATGTAAATACGAGTAGCTACGGTACCGGTGGCATTGTTGATCATGGTTGAATTCTATCTTTCTCGTAATCTACTGGGCCGTGTATAGCATTGTTGAGCATTGTTGTTATATTGTTGCATTTGTTGAAATAGTTCGATATAAAAGCGAGAGTTGCGCTACAGGCAATCAGAACGATTGACTCAGATTCTGAAATTTTTCATTTTCAAGACCCGAGTTGGGTCACCTTCTTTATATTATGATAACACTACATCTCGTGACAAAAGTTTTTGAAAACTCAATAAATAATGTTTCAAAGTATTCAAAGTGAACCAATTTTTGTTCTGTGAAATCAACATGATCCCCGAGCAAAAGTATCATTAGTGATGATACAAGTGAGCTTGAAGGAAAGCAATAGTATCAGTTATTTTATGAAATATTCAAGATAGAAAATGTTGTCCAATGTTGTAGCTAGAAGGAAGGCTGACATTCAGCTAATTTGATATTTATTGATCAGACATTTTTTTACTATTTGAGAATGTGGTTTCGATATTCGTGTTTGAATATATTGTGTTTTAGAGGATTTTTTTTCTCAGAATTTTCTAGAAACTTGCGTTCCAAAAGTTTATAAATCCTTTGCATTAGATTAACAGGAATCTTGGCAGAAACATTTTGTGCACGGACATAGGGATGTCATCAACTTCAAGAGGGTCATGGAGAGACAAGACATTTCACTGGCACTTGATGACTCTTGCATTTATGTCCTTACTACTATCAAGGTTTCGAAGAAGAGAAGAGAATAAGGTTTGAATCGTGAAAATGTTAGATCGAAGAGTAATACAAATTTCAATATATTCAAACATTCCAAGGTGAGAAAACAAAAGAGAATAAGTTGAAAGAAAAAGAAGACGATGTATAATTCAAGATCAACAAACTTTTCTTTCATCAATACTGTCGTTATTTTTTTCTTAGTTTCCCACAGTCCTCGGAGCAAATGTCTGGATGAAGTAGGCCTACTAATTGGTCACGATATTTGATCAGTATACTGGCGTCACAGCCTACTCCATTAGAGAAGACGTCTCATTAAAGATCTGATTTATCTGATTTATAAATATCTGATTTCTATGATATCTGATATATGATAATATGATCTGACAAAGATATCTAACTTATGTGATATATTAATGATCTGATTGAAGAAGGTTGTCAGTGGCGTAAAGATACTTTTTTTTGGTCAATGACTTGTTTTCACCCTTTGTAAAGGGTGATAAACTTTGATAAACTTGACATCAGCTGTTATTGGAAGAAGTGAACGTTGCCTGCGAGACTTGACTCAAAGTGAAAAATATCAATATTTGTGTATTTGGTTCTCTCTCAATACCAATGTCGGTAATGTTCGAACATATCACAGGAACGGTTCACATACTGATAATGTGTTCGGGCTTTTGAAAAACTGAAGACTTTTATCCGCGGCAAATAAGTATGGTCACACACAGCGAAGTCCTGGTGTCAAAGTCCACTGTTTTTGAATTTGAAATAATTAAAATGGGTGGTAAGATTGCCCTGTGATGTCTTGTCCAAACGATCTCACATTCATCTGTAGCCTTAATTGGGGATCAACTATTTTGTATGAGACTTCGATGTTATTGAAGAAATCATATATATTATTACAGTGATTCAAAATGAAGCATCGTGAGCCTGATTGAATATAAGACAAATCAACAAAAGTGTTCACATTATTTTCATCACAATAGCAAATTGAAACTTCTTTCACATTTCTTGATTACGTTCTAATTGTTTGATTTATTGAACGAAGTCGAATATGCTTGTATTTTAGAGTTGCTTGAAAACATAGTAACAAATGAAATTGCTTCGTAGAATATTTGAGTCAAAGTTTTGAAATTAGTCTCATTCTGAAAACAGATTGAGAACAAAAAGCACGGAAAATAAAAGTCATAGCGACATTTAATTGCCAGTTAGAGATATTTCCTTCTTGATCATTACGGTTCACAGAAATGAGTGAATTTGGTAGTATAAGAAAAATCGAACATGAATATAAATAACATAATACTGCACGTTCATTAGGACAAACTATTGAATAGAAGGATGTCGAAATGATTGGTTTAATTGACAATTCGAATGTTATACGCAGGGAAGAAAAACTGTTTTCAAAAATTTTGTCAAGAGTCCGAAGGTTTATGCGAAATAAAAATATATATTTATGGATTGAAATAGAATATAACTGAGAGAGTATGAGAACTATTGAAATCATTCATTGGTCGGAAGATGACTTATATATTACCACTAGGAAAACGCGGGATGCGCGTTGTGAGATAAGCTTAGAAGTATGGAAATCTAGAATGAAAAATAACTTATCAGCTCAATTTACATCTACGAACTTCGAATTACTTCAAACGTTCAAAAACCTCACCTGCAACTTGTTAATATTATAGTGCTGCAATCTGTCGCATATACACTTCGTAAAACCAACTGATCCAAATATTCAATAAAATGTATACTTTTGTTGCGTTTTCTTAGTTATTTTTCATCCGATTGTTGCAAAAATCTCTGGAAACGTGTAAAAGTGTTGTTCATATTCGGTGGAAATTTGAAAGCTTTTGAAGAATTCTTGTGTTTCAAGTATTTTCCATCCGTGTTATTCTTATGAGGATTTCTCAAAATTTCGATTTTTTCTCGGAAAAATCTCCCGACCGATTTTTTTGAAAAACAATACCAGCCTATTCTGGTATGACAGAATTGTGTGGAAAAAGTTTCAAGTTGATGGGTATTTTTTCCTGACCTGTAAGCCGCGTACAGAATTTAAAAAAAAAACAACAACATAAAAACCAAGCCCATTTTTTTTCGGTATGTGAGATGGAATCTTCGCTACGCTCATCTAAAAATGGTAGCAATCCCGGATACTGCCTGTTACGCACACATTCCGATGCCAAACAACCGAATATCTGGCATTGACGTGACTCGTGTGAACATATTATACTGATTGATTTAATCATCATGTGCCACGCTATATGTAATTTTATACACTTTCATCTATTAGGATATTGCAATCAATGTACAGTCGGAATAGATCATATTTTTGGATAACCTTTTTATTAGAAAAAGTTAATAACACTGATTATAAGTGAAATAAAGACAATTTTCCGCTAATAGATACAAGTTATCAATGGAGTACGTCTTCGAACCCATCATTGATAACTAAATATGATCATTGAGAATAATAATGAAGTTGACTAATTAATAATTATTCATCAATGTTTTGATGTACGAATAAATCATTATTACTATATTTACATTTGTATTTATGACATTCAAAATTAATATACATTCATCATCACATTTCCTAGCTTATCATAGCTTTTATTTCAGTTTCTTATGTTAATCGTGGGAGGTTAGGGTAGCACTTGTTCTTCGTCCACAGTTGTCTTAGTATTTGTAACCCGAGTCACCTCCTTGGTTTCCCCTCGATCCTCCCTGACTTCCTCGAGATGCAGGATAGCCACCCTGTCCTCCCTGTCCAAATTGTCCTTGGGCATCTCCTTGAGGCTCCTCATAACGGATCGTTGGCATGTATCCTTCTTCGTTGGCCACATAGTCCACGATCTGTGTACGACCATCGGGAAGAAGAACGTGGTAAGATCCACGGGCCTCTTCACCTTCACGGCTCTCCTGGTGGCCGAAGTTGTTGCCAGATTCATCATCCTGGACCTCGTACGAGAACTCGTAGTTAGCGGGTTCCTGTGAAATGGAGAGACACACCAGTTATGACATGATGCAAATCTATTTCAATCCTAATATTCTCTATTACTGTTACTGATATATCATGATATTTTGATGATCACTCACGGAAAGAGGATCTTCCTGGTTGTTGGCGTTGCTGCGAGAGTCTGAGTATCCGTTGAACTGTCCGTTTTGACCGGAGGGAGCATACTGTTGAGCAGCACCATTGAATCTACCGGAAGCTGAAGACTGTCCTCCAAACTGGCTGGCACCATTGGAGGGGACGCCATATTGGGCCAATGGTGCGGTAGATCGGCTTGATTCAGAAGATTGTCCTCCAAATCGGCTGGCTCCATTGGAGGGAACGCCATATTGGGCCGATGGTGCGGCAGATCGGCTTGATCCAGAAGACTGTCCTCCAAACTGGTTGACTCCATTGGAGGGAACGCCATATTGGGCCGATGGTGCGGCAGATCGGCTTGATCCAGAAGATTGTCCTCCAAATCGGCTGGCTCCATTGGCTGGAGCTCCGTATTGGCTTGACGGTTGCTGACTGCGGCTGGAATACCTATTTCCGTTCTGCTCTTGTCCCGGAGGAAGGTAACGTGCTCCTTGAGGTTGAGCGGCAACACCAACAACGGCAATCACGACCAGGAGACAAAGTTTCTGGGAATGTAAAAAAGTATGGTCATGGTGCATCGTGTGATGTTAAAATCTACGATCCCGATGTGCCACTGTCTTGGAAATAGATTGATCAGAGAGTATCACCATCAATATATAAATATTTTATAGTCGTCGATTTGATCCAGTATATATATTCCACATATGGAGAAAGCTATAACGATGAGAATGTTTGTTTTTTGACCGAAAATATAATTTTCATTCCGTTTTTTTTTTCTTTCCTTTTTGTCCATTCAAACAGTTCGATTTCATTTCAAATTCCATTTATTCTCATTATTATACCTCCTGATGTACATGTATGTATGCCAAATGATATATTTGTTTGAGATTACAATTAATCAATTATTAATTTTATTTTTATTATGAAATTCGATGATTTCCATATGTTTCGATGGTTTCACTTGTTTGTCATAGATTTTATCGACATTTAGTTCCGGCATTGCAAAATTGACAATATTGAAATCGATTATATATTGCAATATCAAATTGAACTACATGGTTTAAAATGAAAGAATTTAATTCTATTAATAGCTTACAGCGTTCATATTGCCTTCAGTGACTCTCTTGATGATGAATAAGAAGATGAACTGATGCTCTTTTCTAAGCTGCTACTATTATTTATACTCAAACTAGCAGCGAGAAATATTGCAGTCAAGTTCAAATTCTAATTAGAGAATGTAATCCGTACTTGTTCAACTATCGAGGGAGGAGGTGATTCCGATCTCCGCACATTACTGTAACGTGGTCATAGCAATTGTTACAGATGATGTTTCATCATCTTTCATATTCACGGGTTTCATCTTATTAGATAATCATCTCTGTAGAATAAATGATTGTCTCGAAATAAAAGCTGAATCTTCTGCTGATAATGATATGTGCTGTATAGATTATCACAATGATTGATTAAAAACTGATTTCAAAATAAGCTACGAAGAGTGGGCTGTATATTTTCAAAAATATTTTGGATGACACTCCACTCGATTTTACCAAATTCTTCGATATTCACTGATATTTTTCTTTGAAATATCTCCATTCAAATGATCAGGGTAGAAGACTCGGTACAATTGAGACCATGATCTGTCTTGTTTGATTTTTTCAGACAGCCATATATCATTGAAGAGCTATAGTGCCTCTCAGACTGAATCCTTGAAGTTTTGGCCGAAGATAAGTTGGTTAAATCAACGTCATGGTTTAAAGAAAACTGTCTGGTATTAAATGAGAAGAAAAACGAATTCATACAGTTTCAAACGAGTGAGCTCCAGAATAAATTCGTAATTCATCAAGTCATTAAACAACAATATAAATTTTGAATACATGAATCAAGAAGATTACATTTTTTGGGTGTGAATAACATCAGATCATAAACTAAATTGGCATCAACATATCCAAATTCTTAAAAAAAAACTGAATGCAGGATGTTTTGCTATAAAATCGATTAGAACTATCACAGATGGATCTGAAGCCAAAATGGTATATTATGCACGATTTGAATCATAATTCAGGTATGGAATTGAGTTTTGGGGAGCTTCAAACTACTGCAAGAAACTTTTTACGATTCAGAAACGGGCGGTACGTTATATAATGAGAGCGAAGCCAAAAGCTCACTGTAGGCAGTTATTCATCCATTCGGGAATTCCAACATTATTCAGCTCATATATTTTCAAAGTTATCATTATTGTTGAGAGAAACATTCATAATATCAAAACATCCGATCAAATTCACACTCACGACACTGGAAAAAATTGGGACTTATTTTCACACAAATGCTCGTTGAAACTTACCCAGGTGAACTCTAATTATTTAAAATTCAAAATCCATGATAAACTACCATAAGCTATGGCAAATTTTGAATCACCGTCAAAATTTAAAATTGGATGAGCCATGAATTGAGCGTGAATTAACCGTCAAAATTTAAAATTGAATTGAACAAATTTTTAATAGCCAAAGTTATTATTCTTCAAATGAATATATGTCAACATGATGACGTGAGTCTAGTATGTCTTTTAGCATTCACTCAAGTAATCCTCTTTCAAATGTAGGCCTACTGGCTTCTTTTAATCAAGATTAAACTTATTTTAATTATTCATTGTTTTAAATGTTAATTGAATGTCTGAACATCTTGAACAACGTCTGAATTCAATGTTTTCCATGTTGTATTGTATGTGGATCAAATAGAGACAATACATATGAATAAAAAAGATACACACACAATGTTTCTTGTAACAACTACGCGAGTCATGACAGCAGAAAATGAAATCGAAATTGAAGCAAGAATTGATTTTTTCAAAAATGTTTCTTCAGTATTTAACATGTTCAGAAGATCTTCCATCATCATGGATTCATCGTGTGTGCTACAGAAGGTCTCTAAGGTGAGGTGTCTAAGTAAGTTAGTAAGTCTAAGTGAAGGTAAGGTGTATGCATGGGTTATAGACTGAACAAGAAGTCTGAATTAGCCCAAATGGGTGCATCTGTGGAATGAGTACATCATGGAAAAATCATTTGATGAACAGACGTATGACATATGTTGTATAATAATAAATTTGATTGATTGCTGTACCTCAATACACATATCAAATCATACAGAAGCATGTGGAGCTAATTGCATTACTGAAATAGTTCGACTTTTTTCCACAATACCAATAAATGAATTGAACTAAATATGAGAAGTAGTCCAAGTGTGATATACTATTTTAATAATGATGATACATCAATTAATTTTCAATTCATTTACTACTACGACTTCATTATTTGAAGTAGAATCAGTATATCATGTTTATTAATAATATTTGTGTTTGGTTCAACGACGCACTTTACTGATGAAATGTGAAAATGTGAGATGATGAGATTAAAGGTTATTTTATTAGGTGTTTTTCAATTGTGGCAAAGAGTCGGTCATGGCCTGATTTTGGGAACTATCTCAGTATTGACTTGAACGACAGAGGAAAACCACGAGAAAACCCTGTCAGGATGGTCTATCATGGTGGGAATCGAACCCCGGCCTAGTCTCCTGAATGACGGTTAAGTGTATTAACCACTCGGCCACACGTCTTAGTTGATTAATAGGAAATTAGGAGACAAATTCGAAATAATTATCGTCAGAGATGATAAATTTCTCATTACATTATTCGATAGAACCACAATACAAATACGATACAATTATGAGTGAAGTACAATTATAAATTTATTTTTTCTACAATTCATCAGGTCTATGGATTTGTTTATGGATTGATTGTATTAGAATTGAAAGACAATTTTTCACATCCGCTCATACATCCCTTCCCATTTATATTATTCCAAATAGTGATCAGAACCTGATGACATTTGAAGTGAATCTCATATTATATCAGTATGTTCAATAATATCTAAATTCGTATCAATCTAAAAATGAGAAAACATTATGACTTATGATCCGATATGAGCAAAGTACACGAGTATATATAGCAACTTGTATTAAGAGTACATGGAACAATTTGATCAAAGTTCACAGTCGAATTTACATTCCGTTCTGAACGCAACCATTTACACTTTTGTGAATTCTTATGATTCAGATTACATAATATTTTACTTTTCTTCTGTGGAAAAAAAGTTCCTGCTCCAAGAATCGAACTATGGACCGCGAAATGCATAGATATTGTATGGCAACCATGGATAACAACAGTTTGTGAAAATTCAATATATAATGTTTCAAAGTATTCAAATTGAACCCATTTTTTTCCCCGAGCAACATACTGGTAAAATATACTAGTATACTAGTACAATATACTGGTACTAGTATAGTAGTACCCTTCAAGTGAACCTGAAGGGAAGCAATAGTATTAGTTATTCTGTGAAATATTCAAGATACAAGATGTTAACTAATGTTTTAGCTAGAAAAAAGGCTGATATTCACTTAATTCGATATTTAGTGATCAGACATATTTTTCAATATTTCGGAATGTGGTTTCGATATTTGTGTCCAAATATTTTGGAATATTTTAATGTGAGAAAATTTTTTTTCAGAGTTTTCTAGATACTTGGGTTCCAAAGTTTGTGAATCGTTCATTATATATTGTATTGAAAATAATGATAATTGATAAATGAGTAATGAACGATACAATCCCTAACGGAAAAAAAATACAGAAATCTTGGGAGAAACATTTTGTGCACGGACATCAGGATGTCATCAATTTCAAGATAGTGGAACAAGACATTTCACTGGCACTTGGTGGCCCTTGCATGCACGTCCTGACAACTTTCAGGGTTCAAAGAAGAGAAGAGATTAAGGTTTGAATCGAGAAAATATTCGATATTTCAAGATCTTCAAATTTCAAGATGACGAGTACAAAAGAGAAAACATCGAAAGAAAAAGAAGATAATGTAATTCAAGATCAACAAACACTTCTTTCATCCATCCTGACGTGATTTTTTTTCTTAATTTCCCACAATCCTCGGAGCAAATGCCTGGATGAAGTACTAATTGTTCACAACATTTGATCAGTATAGTGGCGTCACAGTTTCTATTAGAGAAGAGATCTGATTTATCTGATTTATCAATATCTTCTTTCTGTGGTGATATCTAACAAAGATATCTAATTCATCCGATTCATCAATGATATGATTAAAGAGGGCTGTGAGTGGCGTAATCATACTTTCTTTTTGGTCTGCGACTCGTTTTCCCCCTTAATATGATGATGAACTTCACGTCTGCTGATATCGGAAGAATTGAACATTGCCTAAGAACTTGGTTCGAAGTGAAAAATATCAATATTTGTGTGTTTGGTTCACTCTTAATACCAATGTCGATAATGTCTGGATATATATCACAGAAACGGTTCAAACTAATGTGTTCGGGCTTTTGTAAACTGAAGACTTTTATCTACGGCGAATAAGTATGGTTACAGACAGCGAAGTATAACTGAGAGAGTATAAGAACCATTGGAATTATTCATTGATGAATAGGTCGAAAGATGACAATATATTTCCAAAATGGTAGCAATCCCGGATACTGCCTCTTTACGCACACATTACAATGCCAAACAAGCGAATATCTGGCATTGGCGTGACTCGTGTGAACATATCATATTGATTGATAATTATAATTATCATGTACGTTATATGTAATTTCAGTCACTAACATCTATTAGGATCTTGTAATCAATGTACAGTCGGAATAGATCATTTTTTGGATCACAGCTCTTTCCTGGAGGAAGTTAATAATACTGATTATAAATGAAATAATGACAATTTTTCGCTAATAGATACAAGTTTCAATGAAGTACTTCGTTGAAACCATCATTGATAACTACAGATATGATAATTGGGAATAATGATAAAATTGATGAATTCATAATTTATCAATGTTTTAATGTTCAAATAAATTATTATTACTATGTACATTTGTATTCATAGAACTAAAAATTAATATAATTCAATATCACATTTCCTTGCTCATCATAGCTCTTAAATGAGTTACTTATGAGTTTCTTATCGTGGAAGGTTAGGGTAGCACTTGTTCTTCGTCCATAGTTGTCTTAGTATTTGTAACCAGAGTCACCTCCTTGGTTTCCCCTCGATCCTCCCTGACTTCCTCGAGATCCTGATGCAGGATAGCCACCCTGTCCTCCCTGTCCAAATTGTCCTTGGGCATCTCCTTGAGGCTCCTCATAACGGATCGTTGGCATGTATCCTTCTTCGTTGGCCACATAGTCCACGATCTGTGTACGACCATCGGGAAGAAGAACGTGGTAAGATCCACGGGCCTCTTCACCTTCACGGCTCTCCTGGTGGCCGAAGTTGTTACCAGATTCATCATCCTGGACCTCGTACGAGAACTCGTAGTTAGCGGGTTCCTTTGAAATGGAGAGAGACACCAGTTATGACATGATGCAAATCTATTTCAATCTTAATATTCTCTATTACTGTGACTTATATTTCATGATATTTTAATGATCACTCACGGAAAGAGGATCTTCCTGGTTGTTGGCGTTGCTGCGAGAGTCGGCGTATCCGTTGAACTGTCCGTTTTGACCGGAGGGAGCATACTGTTGAGCAGCTCCATTGAATCTACCGGAAGCTGAAGACTGTCCTCCAAACTGGCTGGCACCATTGGAGGGGACGCCATATTGGGCCGATGGTGCGGCAGATCGGCTTGATCCAGAAGACTGTCCACCAAATCGGCTGGCTCCATTGGAGGGAACGCCATATTGGGTCGATGGTGCGGCAGATCGGCTTGATCCAGAAGACTGTCCTCCAAACTGGCTGGCACTATTGGAGGGGACGCCATATTGGGCCGATGGTGCGGCAGATCGGCTTGATTCAGAAGACTGTCCACCAAATCGGCTGGCTCCATTGGAGGGAACGCCATATTGGGCCGATGGTGCGGCAGATCGTCTTGATCCAGAAGATTGTCCTCCAAATCGGCTTGCTCCATTGGCTGGAGCTCCGTATTGACCTGAAGGTTGCTGACTGCGGCTGGAATACCTATTTCCGTTTTGTTCCTGTCCCGGAGGAAGGTAACGTGCTCCTTGAGGTTGAGCGGCAACACCGACAATGGCAACTACGACCAGGAAGCACAGTTTCTGGGAATATAAAAGTATAGTTATCACATCGTGTGATGGTGAACTCCGAGATCTCAATGTGGCATGCTTTTGGAATAAAATCAATCAGAGGGTGATATCCAAGTTTCATCAATATATTATCACTCAGTACTTTTTGATTTTTTTCAATAAATATACACACACATATGAATAATTGTTTGTCAATTACAATAATCAATTTTCGATTAAAAATCCATTTTTGATTTTGAATCCTTTTTTCATGTAATTTGATGCTTTTGTTAATTTCCTTTGGCGTCAAACATTTTCTTGCCGGATAAAACTTGTATTGCAAAGTTGACAATAATTAAATTACAATTCAATTGCAATCTTGAAATGAGCTTCATAGTTCAAAATAAAACAAATGATTCCAATAATAACTTACAGCGTTCATATTGCCTTCAGTGACGCTCCAATGGATAAATAAGAAGATGAGCAGGCGATGACTGATGCTCTTTTCGAAGCTGCTACTATTATTTATACTCAAACCAGCAGCGAGAAATATTGCAGTCAAGTTCAAATTGTAATTAGAGAATGTAATACGTACTTGTTCAACTATCGAGGGAGGAGGTGATTCCGATCTTCGCACATTACTGTAACGTGGTCAGAGTAATTGTTACAGATGATGTTGCATCATCTTCCATATTCACGGGAATCATCTTCTTAGATAATCCTCTCTGGTCTTCTGCCTACTTGCTCAAGTTTTATGTAATCAATCTGATGTATCATTTTAATTTTATCTTGTTGAAAAATTGTTCGTTTCCGAAATTGTTAAATGATTGTGCTTTGACACGCAATACGTTTAGTCTATTTCAAATATATCCATACCAATCAGAGTTTTCATCAAATAAGAATTTCTGTTACGGATAGTATTTTTTATCAAACCAAATAATTATAGCCCTGTATTTAAAAAAATAATTATATATATTATATCATAAGTTCAATCATTGATTCAATCATGAATATATATCAGGCAATTGGAGAGAAGAATCACTTATTATGCGTCATCCGAGACTTTGACCAATCTTTGACGTCTCATTCAGTATTTTATATATGAATATAATCAAATTGTTTATTCATATTGTTATTGTTTATGATGTATGTTTTGATTATTCTTGTTTTTGTCCAACTGGTTCATACCCAACTTCTCACGACATCAACATTTGATTCTGTTGAACATGTAAAGATGAAATCCGTTTTCCTGAGAATGATCTCATTCCTGAAAAATGCGTTTTGGTCAAGAGTATGGGAGTTGCTTTAGCGTGATTCCCGTTTTGTAGTAGGCCCACAAGATTGTGAACGGTTCGAAAGATGACAATTATAATATTATCGAAATAAAACTTCTTCAAAAAATCACAAATTGAAAAACTCAAATTGAAAATAAAAAATAAATTTCAAAATTAAAAACTTGAAAACTATTGAAATTTTTTTGGATACTGAAAATTATTTGTCTCAGTTGAAAAATCATGTTTTCAGCCGTATCCCTAGGAAATTATACGATAAACTTCTGATAATTGTTTCGTTTTCATCTCTCAAGTATTAATTCGATATGCGTTTTCAAAAGTATCGGAAATTTAATACCGCATACCGTTGGAAAATTTCAACTACGGAACTGAAATTCCATCCATTGAGATATTTCATATCGATCCTGCGTGATATTTCATATTCATCTCTTATTTTCCAAGTTATATTATTATTGTACGTGACACGATATTTCACGTATTTTTCCAATGTTTACATGATAATTGTTTTATGTATAATTGTGTTAAAGTGGTACATTTATATTTGCATATACATAATCAACTGTCACATATTGTGAGAACGTACCTTCATGGAAAAAACTATTTGGATTAATAAAATATTATAAATGTTGTAGATTATCACAACACGTTTTTACATGATCAATAATATCAAAATTGTGAGCCACATCGTAGGACACATCTTGCTGTTGAATACAATTTCATTCACAAATATATTTCGTGAACAGCTTGGGTACTGTATGCTTCATACATTATTGAACACATATTCTGACAGTTATATAAAATGACCCATTGCGACAATATATGCACTCTAATGGTGAATAATTGGATTTTATAATAAGATTCGAAGTTGGTGAAACAAATATATACACTCGACATGAACTATCAAAGAGGTTAGCATACATACATAATGCATAATTTGTAGAAATGGGTTCGAATCTCGAAATGTGTAGCTATAGTCTCTAATTATTATAATTTATTGCTACCACATTATTTATAGCCTTCATAAATGGTGAAGTTGTTGTTTCTGATGGTTTGATTGATTGACGTTTTGATGAGATAATTGATATCCAACTCATATATATATATATATATATATATATATATATATATATATATATATATATATATATATGTATATATATATATATATATATATATATATATATATATATATATATATATATATATATATATATATATATATGGGTCGTAGTTTTTGTCTCATCATTCCACGTTGTTTAGTGAGCCAATGATATGAAATGTTACTTTCATATTTATTATTGCTATATTTGAACTTGTTAATTGAATACTTTTCAACGCATCGTGAAAACTATTATCATGAGCATTATATAAATGAAGTGTAATGGTTTATTGCTATCTTATCATGGTACAATCATCATCATAATGATGAATTAACACTCTCAATCAATCATACAAATTGCAACAAATTCAAATATATAGAGAATATATATTAACTGAATTTGAATTTTTCTCATATTTATGTCATTCATAATGTAATTTTCAATTATTCATGATTTCAGATATTATGTTTACTTGTATTCTTTCAAATCGTGACAAGAAATTGTTTGATTCAGGATCATCAAATTATGAATCTGATATATATTTTTTGTGGGAGGAAGTGGTAGACAAGAGATGGTGGGAGAATAGAGAACGGTGGAGGGAACTAGTAAAAAGAGAAGTAGAAACAGAGGATACTGTGACATAAACATGATAAATCATAAAACAAACGTGATCATAAAATAAAATATCGAATTATGTTTAGAATATCTATAATGTGTTCCGGACTTTCGGAAACTGAAAGGCGGCGGAAAATCATGGTGACGGACAGCGCAGTCCTGGTGTTGAAGTTCATTGGCTTTAAATAATTGAAATGGGGTGGTAAGATCGCCCTTGTGGTGCCCCGTCCAAACGATCCTATCTCTCATCCATAGCTTTAATTGGGGAGCAATGATTTTGTACCAAGTTTCGATATTATTAGAAAAAATGTTTTGTTTTTTTAATAACATCGAAACATGATACAGATTCATAGTACCCCGACTAAGGCTATGGATGAAAGGTGAGATAGTCTGGAGGAGGCACCACCTCCGAAAGAGATCTTATCACCCCATTTTAATTATTCGAAACCAATTAGCTTCAGCACCAGAACTGCGCTGTCTGTGATCATAATATTCACCTCAGATCTTTCAGTCTTTCAGTCTCTCAGTTTCCGAAAGTCCGGAACACATTATAAGTAAAAACCGTATCTGTGATACATATCCGGACATTACCAGCATTGGTATTAAGAGTAAGCAGAACACACGAATGTTGATATCTCCCACTTTGAACTAAGTCTCTTGGCAATAAACACTTCTTTCCATCAACAGCAGATCATAATACAATAAGTTTATCATAATACAAAATGGAAAACAAATGAGTGATAGGTATACAATGTTATGATCAGGCCTATCACTCAACTAATTTAAAGTCGTGGCCAATTAGTACTTTATGCAAGCATTTGCTTTGAGGACTGTGGGAAACCACGGAAAACCAAGTCACGATGGATCAAAAGTGGTGTTTGTTGGTCTTCTTTTACTTTCAACTTCTTTTCTGCTCTTCTTCTATTCTAGTGATCTTTGATTTTCTTGAAATTATTATTTGTCGTGAATTAGACACATCCATGGTTCCAAAATGATTCTCTTCTTATCTTGAAACCTTGAAAGTTGTTATTACATGCATCCAAGAATCACAACTGGCAGTGAAATGTCTTGTTCCTTCATAACCCTCTTGACGTTGATAACAACCTGTCATTAGGATGAGGATGGGGCATTGCTTAATTTGACAACATCCAGCCGGGATTAATGTTCTGGAATTCAACATATGCAATTGCAACACAAATGAAAAGCAAACACTAAACCATATTTCAATTTCAATTCAATTCAATTTGATATGTATTTTATTCACACACACACACATAACGCATAGAAAAACATAATACAGAAATGAAAATACAAAATGTCTACATATGTAATATAATGTCTACAATGTCTTAACTATAAGAACTCGAGAACAGGTCCAATAAGAACCCTTCAGGTCAATCAAGTACCAGCACCATATGGTGTAATTTCTTGGGTGTCCAACCCTACCACGTCTATGGTCAGAATAATTTCAAATTTTTTAATAGGGTCTCAAATTAGGATTTAAATACAAATAGCATATAGCCATATATGGGTATTGACGAGAGTATATTCACGGCCCCAAATATGTGTAGTGTTCTGTACAATTTAATACAGTCAAATACAGTTAATGATATTTGAATACGTCGGATAATAATAGTTCAATACTCCATCTTGGCTGTCAAGGACTTGTTTTCTGAGCCATTAAAAAATTTGAGAAGAAAAAGAAGAACCTGATAGCCATGTTTCCGCATTGTATTGAGTGATTTTCAGACTTTCAGGATTCAAGTATCTTGAAAAAATAAAAAATGTGCTTACATAAATCTATTCCAAAATACAATATATTGAAACAAAAAAGTCAGAACTACACCTCAAGTCTCAAGTCACTGGATTTCATATCAGCTGGATGTCAGCCTTTTTTTTTTATTGAGTTTTAACGACGCTCTGTAATGATTACTGAGATCTATGAATAATATTCGGATGAATAATTAATGAGATGATGGGATGATGAGATGAAGGTTTTTATAGGTAGTGGGAAGGATAGTGGGAAGGAAGCGGTCGTGGCCTATATTGTGGGAACCATCCCGGCATTAGCCTAGACTACAGAGGGAAACCACGAAAAACCCCTGTAAAGATGGACGGTGGCGGGGATCGAACCGGGTCCGATATGTCCCTTCACCTTCCGGATCACACGAAGCAAGTGCGCTAACCACTCAGCTACGATGTCAGCCTTCCTTCTGGCTAGACCAGAAGGTAAAATTTTGAATCGTAATTATTCCACAAAATAATTGAAAATATTACTTCCTTTTATGTTCGCTCCTTTTATGTTTTTTTATGTTGCTCGAAGATCATGTTAACATCACCGAAAATATAATTTAATCACTTGAATTCAAAACATCATGTTTATAAGGACAGATAAATCTCGGAAACTGATGTTATCCATGGTTGCCATGGGCCCTCAAAGAAACTCAATCTAAATCTAAATATGATAATCTCAATCTAATTGATATACATGAAAAAAAGCCGCTCCAAAATTATCATTAATATAACTGATGAAGAACAAATCGATGAAAGAGCAATGACTATCATCGGAAGGGAATGAACACTCGTATTACAATTGGATATATTGATGATAGTTCCCATTTTTAAAGTGAGAAAAGGCCAAATAGTTCTGAAAACATACTTTACAAATTTGTAGATAAAAATTATGATAAATGATAAGTTTCATATACGCTATAAAATATACATTAAACTCTTCCAATATCGGACGAAAAGTAAAATACACATAGCACTAATTAAATGAACAACAGATTTAATGAAAAGTCCACTATTCGTTGATCATAATCTTGCCTACTAAAGACGAGCCCGAAAAACCGTATCATATTAGGGTAATTGGATTTTTCATGAAATTTATTCAGTAGTTTATGAAAGCGTAATATTGTTGCATTCTAGCTGTATATTATATTAATATTATCGGTGGGAGGCGAAGGTAATTCACCATTGTAACGTTCTAAACCCCACTTTATTATGAAACAAGATCATCTTTATCTCAATAAATCGTGATTGAATGTGCCTTCTTGTTATGGATCGAACCTGAGGGTCTTCAAATATAATCGTGCTGTTCCATAATAAATAGAAATTGTATATGGTTATACATAATTATTACAACCTGCTATAAAATATTATTGCAGACAGTATAGGACGGTATAATATTTGTTGAGTATGCACGGTCACAGGATTTTTTGTTAACATGCTTCTATACAAATATCACTTTAATGGTGAGAGACTAACGGTTGGGTTTGTACTGATTGAATTTAATGTTCTGTTGAGTACATGGACAATGTAGACTTGTAGTCATCCAATGCTCGTACTCGATTCCTGTTTTTTTTTCATTTGAACGAGACAAGTTTTTTCATTCTGGATTTTTTTTTCGTTTTCATTTTATTTCATTCTGCATAATATAATAGGATATACATATTATAAGTGAGGATTATAAAATTAACAGAAGTCCGCGTAAGAACACAAATTCTTGAGTGCGGGCTGTCAAAAGGAAAACATTTATAAATATTGTAGCTCGTAGCAGAGACGGAATAAATAGATGATATTTGATAATTAAGAGAAGACAGACAGAAAAAAAAAATATTATAAATTACCAACACTAATTTGTTGTGGAGAAATTGATTTGTCTAGATTAAAGTATCTTAAATAGCATAATGATATTATATAGTAATATATATTTAATTACGTGGTAGATTCGATTACATTGTCAATATATGGTAATAGCGTATGGTAAATGGTATCGTATAGTAATATATGGTACTGAGACAGGGTGAGAATAGTGATATATCTAATTAATGTGGCTGAATTTATTATTTAAATTAAAAAACTCATCCGATTTTTGTATCAGCTCGTGATTGGTAGATGATTTCAAAAGTAATACTGATTAAATCAATTTGGCAATATGTAGATTTATGATAAGCTGAATATGTTGACATATTCACACAAAAACTCGGTGTTTGAATTCAGATTTTGAATCATTGTTCAATTTCCCATTTAAAAATTTACTGACCTAAAAAGTGTCAATAAAAAAGTAAAAATCCGTAAAAATGATCAATAATGCATATATTTATAAAATAATATATTCATAGAATAACAACGGAGACCGAAACAGGCTTATCTGTGGGTTCATACAAAGTATATGTATATGTGAATAATACAAATTATATAGAATACAATATCAGAAATGTATCATGAATGATAAACATGAACAGTTCGATAATATTCTAATAATCAAATGCAGTGTTCGTGCTCAAAAATATTGGGTTCAGGTTATAATGATAATTGAGAAAATACACAGGATTAAGTTGAATTGTTGTTGGATATGGTTAATTGTAGACCAATAGATGATTTCCCAATATTCGAATTGAATCCTTTGGGGCAGACATTCCAATCTGACATCTAAAAGAATTAACTTGAACAAAACGTTTAAAGAAATCACTAAAATATTTCGTGATTGTTCCTCGAGCACCAAAACAGCCCAATTACCTCAACCTCTTCAAGGTTGTACTATTCATTATAATAAGTGATAGTCGGCTAATAGATTTATTTATTTCGTCGATTACTTCTTTCGATTGATTCGCATCCTTTATGATCATCGGTCGGATTTATAGTTCAGAGTGAAAAAATGTCTCAAAAAAAAAACATATTTCCTTCTTCGCGAATTTTTCCTCTTCTATTATTTGACCAAAATATTAGAAGAGTTTTAGAAAATTATCTCATTTATATTTTATCTGTGTCATTTGAAGATTTTGTCATTTAAATATTCACTCACCGTTTATTTCATTACGAATTGGGACAAGCTAGATTTTTTATCGATACGATAAGAAGAGGATTGTATTAAAATTTAAAAAAATTGAAATTATCAGGCCAATGAATCATGAAAATCAAAATCATACAGAAATTTGACATTTTTCAATTGACTGCATTTCATTGATCAGGATATTTTTCACTATTTGTGAAAATTATCATTAAAAAATGATATAATTTATAACATAATATTATAATAGTTCACTCAATCCAGAGTTATACAAACTTCATTTCAGCTGTGAACAATAATTGTGGCTGACCAATGAGATCCAGCCCAGCTATCAATATAAGATACTATACAATACAAAAATGATCAAATTTTTATCTTATATATAGATTCAAAAAATGACGGCAAAAAGGTGAATATTATTCAGAGACAAAAATACAAATAATGATAATTAAGATCGAAGAAAAAATAGTTGAGGAACATATTTATTCTGATCATAAATGTATAAATTCATGATATTCTGATATATTCTGATATATTCTGATATAAATTCTGATACATAAATGTATTGTGTATCAAATAAATAATAATAATAATAATAATAATAATAAAAATGAAGTTGTACAACTTATAAAATATATTCTATGGATGTGATTATGCTGGTGAATAAATTATTCGGGACAAGATGAAGATGAAAAAGTGAATATTGGAAAGGATGTGGTAAATAATCCATCATCTTTTCACTCATTTAGTTCAAGCATAATAATTATAATGATGTGCTGAACAACTTATCAAAATTTATAATCTATATAAAGTTCACAGTTCTATACTATGACTCCAAAACTTCACATTTAACCATTTCCATTCTATTCATTCCAACCATGAGGATATTACGGATTCTCATTCCGATTTCACATGTAACTTCACTATTCATTATTCTATAAATAAATATGAAGATTTTCACATCGATAGTTACCATACCATACAACATACAACCATAGTTGAGCGTGAAAATTCAGATTTCTCTAAAGTTATCCTAAAGTTCAATCCTACAGTGACGGAACAATTCACAGTTTTTGATTCAAATTAGAATGGTAATTCTAATACATTTGAATTCATTGAATCAATCATCATATTCTCTCGATGAATCAGTATTTGATAATCATTCTTATTATTATTATTCTTTCTTCTTTTTTAATTTTCATAATAAATAAGTGAGTAAAACTTGAAGACGTAGTTCTCGATTGTTCTAATTATATTTTGAAACATTTTTCAATCAAGTGCTAGATATGTAATGATATGTATGGACGAATTGAGAATTCTGATACACGTTTGGAGGTAAAACATTCACTTGAGATTTTCCTAAAAGCAATAAGAATAGCATCCTGTGATCATAGATATATATATTACCGTGATATATTACTCAACGTTGAGAAGGGGTGCATATTTGTGTTTCAGCAGTAGCTTCACACTGCTTTGCAAATGGGAATGTTTCCACCATATTCACATTATTAGTGACGATATAGAATGCCTAGCATAGATTCTATTTTTGAATGTCTAGTATGGCCGCCGAGATTGGAACGAGCATATGTTGCTGTGGGTTGTAGGAGTAATGCATCTCTATAAGGTAATATATATTATCTATGGTGTGATTTGCTGGTTTGATGAATATAGTTACTCGAGTTCTTGACCAGCTGTATGAGTATGATTTCGGGATTGGAAAAAGTGAGTGAGATGAAATATAATAGATGAAACGATTGTTTGTGATGTAAAATCATTTATTTCACAATAAATATATAGATATATCATACAATATTATATTACAAAAATGTATAAAAGATATAAGCACTGATTTAAACTATCATACGAGAGAATATTCTTGAGAAAACTTCATAAATGCACATTGAGTGTTGATACTGTATAAAATTCGTACAATATCGACTGTTGAGTGGAGACAATATTATTATGACAATGTCTAGAAATCTTGAAAAGTAAAATACATACACGACAATTTTTTTTACTCGTGACTGTAAGTTTTTAAGAACGGATTTAATAAATTTTTCATTTGTGAAACTTGTTGAATATCAAACGATGAATATCCAAAATATTTTAATAGCTCATAAATGAAAATAAAATGGGAAGCGATCCACATATTTTTGAATTTGTAAAACAAATAAGTTTGTGAATGCATTTTGTCATTACTCTTCAGGTTGCTAAATAACACTGTCCGCAATATAAAATTATCTTCTGTTTTCAATATTGTGCTCTTCCTTATTATTATCAGTTTGCTTAGTATCACATTATAAATTAAAATTAAAGTTTTTCCGGTAACTTTCGATCATAGACTATTTAATCCAAGCTTATACATAATAAGTACTGAACATTTCTGTATAATGCCTTTGTTTTCGCCATAACTTATTCGAATCAACCATCAAATGATTAATAAGGTCCCTGTGGTCCCTGTTGTCCCTGTTGTCCCTGGTTTCCCCTTGATCCAGAGTCAGCATATCCTCCCTGACCCTGGCTGCCGGATGATGCATAACCTCCCTGTCCTTGACCGTTCTGGGACTCTTCATAACGGATCGTTGGCATGTATCCCTCGGCGTTGGCGACGTAGTCGACGACCTGTTTGCGACCATCGGGAAGAAGAACGTAGTAAGATCCTTTAGCTTCATCACCTTCACGGCTCTCCTTGTGGCCGAAGTCGTTGCCAGATTCGTCATCCTTAACCTCGTACGAGAACTCGTAGTTAGCGGGCTCCTGGAATTATAGAATGAAATATATATTCCCTGCATGATTCATTTTATTTTTATAAGATCCATTGAATGTGTTCATCTTCTCATTTTGAGTAGCTACACCATTTAGAAGAGATGCCATTATTATTACTGAGATGCCATTATAATGGTCCTCCTATATTGAATGATATTGCATGCTTCTGGGTAAACGTTGAGCTGCTCTTCGCAGTATCTTAAATGTGGTTAATAAATGTGAAATAATATACCTATAGTTCATGATGTGAGGTATAAATATATGTATGCTGTTTCAGATAAGTTATAACACTGGAAGTTGAATTGATGTGGACCGTGTTTTACTTTAGCTTGCGATCACGGGACTTTTGGGCGAAGTGATATGATGATTATCAAACTGAATGTGATTACTGAAATATTATGAGTTTGTGATTTGAATATATTTCACTTACCGAAAGAGAATCGTCTTGGTTACCATTTCCTCCACGAGCAGCTTCATAACCTTCGAAAGTACCGGAAGAAGCACCGTTGCGGTTAGCGGAGGCAGATGGAGCACCATATTGAGAGCTGGGAGCGTTGTTACCGTTGGAACGGCTTGGAGCACCATATTGAGAGCTGGGAGCGTTGTTACCGTTGGAACGGCTTGGGGCACCATATTGAGAGCTGGGAGCGTTGTTACCGTTGGAACGGCTTGGGGCACCATATTGAGAGCTGGGAGCGTTGTTACCGTTGGAACGGCTTGGGGCACCATATTGAGAGCTGGGAGCGTTGTTCCCATTGGAACGGCTTGGGGCACCATATTGAGAGCTGGGAGCGTTGTTTCCGTTGGAACGGCTTGGGGCACCATATTGAGAGCTGGGAGCGTTGTTACCGTTTGAGCGGCTCGGGGCACCATATTGAGAGCTGGGAGCGTTGTTTCCATTGGAACGGCTTGGGGCACCATATTGAGAGCTGGGAGCGTTGTTTCCGTTGGAGCTGCTTGGGGCACCATATTGAGAGCTGGGAGCGTTGTTTCCATTGGAACGGCTTGGGACACCATATTGAGAGCTGGGAGCGTTGTTACCGTTGGAACGGCTTGGGGCACCATATTGAGAGCTGGGAGCGTTGTTACCGTTGGAGCGGCTTGGAGCACCATATTGAGAGCTGGGAGCGTTGTTTCCGTTGGAACGGCTTGGGGCACCATATTGAGAGCTGGGAGCGTTGTTACCGTTGGAACGGCTTGGGGCACCATATTGAGAGCTGGGAGCGTTGTTTCCATTGGAGCTGCTTGGGGCACCATATTGAGAACTGGGAGCGTTGTTACCATTGGAACGGCTTGGAGCACCATACTGAGAGCTGGGAGCGTTGTTTCCGTTGGAACGGCTTGGGGCACCGTATTGAGAGCTGGGAGCGTTGTTACCGTTGGAACGGCTTGGGGCACCATATTCACTGGCAGGTGCATTGGAACTGGCGACCGAAGGAGTGCCGTATTTGTTGCTGGGAGCTTGACGGTCGAAGTCCGATGGAGTGCCGTACTGGTTGCTAGGGGCCTGGTTATCGAAGTCTGAAGGTGTGCCATATGACTGGCTAGGAGCTTGGCCAGCATTCTGGTCGTCTCTGGGTGGAAGATATTGACGTTCTGGGGGTGGCTCGGCGGTAGCTCCAAGGATGGCCATGGCCACAAATATAAGACATATCTGTAATGGAAATGAAGATAACTATTAGACATAAGTTACCAATCATTCGAAAAATATATCATCGTACATGATAAGTAGAATAGAATATTTTTTGTGTTAATACTTAAAGAAGCCAAATTAAATTTTCCATTGATATTTTCAGAAAAATGTTTTTCGAACAACATCATTTTGTTCACAGATATATATTTCCAAGTGATGCAAATTTGGTTTAGGTCTATAAATCGATAAAATAAAATTTATATCTAATGAATTGATTCAGAAAATCGTTAAAGTTCTGGGTAAATATTAGAGTGGTGTGAGACCCATCATGCTACATCGACGTTATTAAGACAAAAATCGAAATATTTAACAAGAAAATTAACATCAGCTATGAATTGAAGTCGTTTCTCATGAAATGAAATTCGAACTTAATTGACTGCTCTCTTTGATGAATTTAAATATGAGGTGTAACTCTATTTGTAAAAAATCGATGAATAAAGATCGGATCCAAACAGAAAATCCTCAAATTTGTATAAATGCACACACTTTTTAGTCAGTAAAAATACTGATATTTTAAATAACATTGATGATTATAAAATTTTGAATAATGCACTGATTTTAAAAATTGATCAAACCCTCAATTTAATACCAAACTCAAACGTTTAGATATAATATACTGAAATGAATTTGAACTTCACTGAGAACTGAAATTGTAATATAAAAATATTCTACCTTTGCCATGATGCTACTGATATAATATATATAATAATATATTATATAAACTGAACTAACTGACTTGAGATGACAGCTTCAACTGATGATTATACTGAAGATGCTCTAGGTATTTATACTCGATAGTTGTTATAAGCATGACCCTGCGTAGTATTGCACGAACGTGAACTAGTGTAATATTATTCTGCGCCGGATTAGAATGTATAGTGGTGGGATTTGCACCCAAATGATGAGCGAGTTACGTCACTCGTATCAGTAAATTGTATCAGTGTTTGAGTATAGAATCTATGCAAATGAGTGTATTTCATGTCCTTGTTTTAATTTGCTGTCCTCGAGTGAATATTGTGATTGAATTTTCATGAAAAATCATCGAAAAGAATGAGAAATTTTGAAATTTAGGATAACTACAGGTTTGTTTTTTCAAAGATTATTCGTATTTCATCATTTCAACATCTTTTGAATTCTGATTCAGAAAGTAGAAGTCTATGGTGTTACACATGTTACACGTGAGTATACACTTCATGTGAACACTATAAAACGTAGATCTTGTTTGTGAAAATTTTGATGAAATAATCTCTATAGGCTATGTGTTGAATAGCTATTCAGATTTTGTAAATCTGAAATGTGAATAGAATCAGAATTTTGAAAATTGTATTTTTTATTTGAATATGGTTTGTATTCTATATACTTTATTCAAATCGTTTGACATTGAAATTTTGGTGAGGTATACACATTCTAATGATAAAACTCTTCTATTCAATCCTAAAATTCCATCACATACTCTGAATGTTGGGATGTCGTAATCCTTCTGTACTGATGAGAGTGCTTGAGGTAAGGAATATACATTACTTAATTATTTAAAAAAAATATATATGGCCAACAATTTAATTGCTCGTAAAATCAAGTAATTTATTGACGCAATAGATTATGTGTGTGTGTTACGAATACACATAATATAATTTGAGGAATCTGATATATAAATATATATATATATATATATATATATATATATATATATATATAAATATATATATATATATATATATATATATATATATATGTATATATATATATATATATATATATATATATATATATATATATATATATATATGTATATATATATATATATATATATATATATGTATATATATATATATATATATATATATATATATATATATATATATATATATATAAACATAAATATAAATATATAAAAATATATATAGAATATTTGCATATATTCATATATATATATATATATATATATATATATATATATATATATATATATATATATGGGCTATATATATATATATATATATATATATATATATATATATATATATATATATATATGAATATATGCAAATATTCCATATATATTTTTATATATTTATATTTATGTATATATATATATATATATATATATATATAAATATATATATATATATATATATATATATATATATATATATATATTTCCCCCCAAGAAAAAAAAAATATATATTCAAATGATATATATATATATATATATATATATATATATATATATATATATATATATATATGTGTGTGTGTGTGTGTGTTTTATCAATAATTCTTCAATGCTTGTCATAGTTCTTTCGATTCAATTGGAAAATACTTGATTTCGAAAATCGTGAGGGCCGTCCATTGTTGTGGCATATATAACTTCCCTAATGTGTACTCTGTATAGATTTCAATATTGGGAAACTTGGTTTGCTTTTAGAAGGTGACTCACATTCATTTTGAATTTGTGAACATCATCTAGGCTGGATCACGGTTTGAACAACATTTTCATGATCGAATCGTATAAATGCACTGTTGTGCAATTTTTAAAATCGATTTTCCTTTTTCTTTTATGAGGTGTACGATAGACGAACACACTAACTTACAGGTTTTTATTCGGTCCAAGATGAGGATTATATATTTCTTACGTTCTCATTAAAGTAAATAACGTGCTCAAACTTCTTTATAAATTCAATACATGTAAGAAGATAAACCAAACTATGTTCAAAGGTTTCACCGAAATATCGTTATCGTATTTAATGCATTATAAGTACTTCATCATCTGGTCATAACATAAAAACAAGTAATTGAATAATAAAATCCACTCGCTGTTCTTTTTCTTGCTCAATCATAAAAGTATTTATTGATCAATAATGGAAAAAATATCAACTATTTCTGTGAACGTTTCTAAACGATACATTATCTTAAATCTGTATCATATTTTCATTGCGTATTTTGAACCAGTTATGGGCGATCACACTTCTTACTGTATGGTAAAAATCTCTGGTTATTGATGTTTGTACAATTTACCATCGTGATCATTTCAACGCAGTGCGATGAATAATTCCATTTCTTCTCGTTATGTCACGACTTGACTTCGACGTTTCGCATTCGACGCATTCGGCTTGATCACTTTGTTCAATTTTCATCATGATGCGCGGTCGACGTTATTTCATTGTCTTGCTGATATTGTCACAATTGCTATACAGAACAATGTGAAAAAGTCTACCTCTGTCGGTACAATGAAAATGTATTCGATCAAAAGTAATTTATTGAGCTCGTTCCAGAAGAGAGTATGATTGTAATTATGTTTATATTATCGATCATTCGTTGTTTTTTCGGTTGTTACTATATCATAACTATAAGTATCAACCAATATTATTATAACCAGTGATAAAGTTAAATGATGTGTCAATCATATTTCGTAACCGACAATATATCTCATACAAACGTCACTAAACACAGCGTGTTTTAATTTTTTATTATTATACTGCATATTTTATCATGATATCATATTTTTAATATTTTTGGCGAGCAATAGTTGCTTCTTTTGATGTTATTTGCATTGTCATAGAATAATGTCTATGAATCATTTTAATTAGTATATTTATCATTAGATAATTATAGCGTCTCACGACTTATCTGACTTTTTGTTGTATGAAATATATAATCCTTCGAGGATTATGAATTTATTTCTATTCAAGGTATAATGAAAAGAAGTGAATTATTTTTACATCTGTTAATCTAATGGAATTACATGAGGTGTGTAAACATTGGAGTCAGATACCTGAAGGTTTTCTTGCCTTTAACATGTATTTGTAATTTTATGTTCTTCATTAGTTTGATGAATGAAGTTTTAGTTTCTAACTTTGTGCTATGAATATATGGAACTATAATATATGATATAAAATACCGTAATTTGTATGTGGTAGTATTTTGACGCTCCAAGGCATTAATCGAGGAATTGGGTACAGTTAATATGTATTCATATCATTTGGGTTGTAAGATCGACCTTGTGGTGCTCCGTCTTTACGACCCTACCTTCTATTCCAAGCATTGATTGGGAAACAAAATCTTTCATCAATTTCGGATATCAATCACGAAAAAAATCATTTTGATCGATATTCATGAAAAATATATCATCCATGTTTACTTGATGAATTGAAGTAATGTCCAATGAGTACATACCCATAGTTTATCGAGCAATAATGTGACAAGTCAATCAACAAAAGACGAACAGTCCGAAAAAAACGTATCACAAATAATTTAAACCCATTCATCATATCATTCATTTGTGTATCAATTCAACTTCAATTATTTGAGGTAAGTTTATCCTTGTGGTGACCTATTCGAACGATGTGAACGATCCTACATATCACTCGTAGCCTCACAGAAGCAATAGTGATGCGTGTGAAGCTAGTGTACGACGTTATTTCATTTACAATTCCAATTCACTAACAACAACAATAACTCAATCGTATTATTTTCAGGCTATCCACATTCCGTGAAATTAATCAATATTGAGCCAGGGGGGAGGGGGATTCGAAATCATATCTGGGACACTAGTATTTGAAGTCGAAACTCGCCTCTTTTGCTTTTTCCACGTTCCCTTCCACATCTGGATTACCATTCGCTTCTCGTCTCCCAACAAATTTATCATATTTTTCCCAACATCACCCATCTTCTAATTTTGTCAAATTCTGTCATTTCCCTCGACTTCCTATATTCGCTATATTTCGGGTGTACGTCTAACCCCTC
>OZ023328.1:21237717-21325217 GCA_964007535.1 Brachyptera risi
CCGGATGAGAAAAAACATGATGGAATGATGTGAACACATAATTATATCATTGCAATACGATTTTGGCTGACTTTTTTGGGGGCATGCAAATTGTGCAAAAATGTGGTCATTTTCATATCGAATAAAAAAAAAATTGCATGACAGTGAGACATAATATTTGAATGATTATTATCACCTGCACTGAGCCATTCAATAGGAACATGCTCACTTCAAAGTAAGTTCAAATCCAAATAGAACTAATTGAATTTTTCACAGTTCCAATGATATGGCAGCAAAAATAAAGAATGCATGAAACGTATGAAAAATACTGAAACCACGTAATTAATTCGATCAAAACACGTGCTTTTTGAGAGGGTTTATGATGATCTCATCGATATAAATATCATGTTCCATTAGATTTAAGCAGGAATACACTGCTGCCTTATAACCAAGTTGTACTAAGAAGATGCAGCGACCGACCAACGTAATCAACTCTCAATGCATCTTGCTCGTAACTTATCAAGACTTTTAGTATACTATTCCATGCAAAACCAAGTCATGACCATTTCAAAATGGAGTCCATCTTCAATAATTTCTTCAGCAATTTATTTCCATCGAAACTTTAAGAAAGAAAATGTTCAACTGATATTTATTTTCCTGATTACTATCTATACAAGATGATAAAATGTTTTTGTTTGTGTTGCCCATTATATATATATATATATATATATATATATATATATATATATATATATATATATATATATATATATATATATATATATATATATATATATATATATATATATATATATATCAGAATGTGTATTCGCCTGTACATGTTGGAGTTTTGCCCGCAGCGGAGAATCGATGAAGCTGTAAGAAGGTCTCGCGAGCACGTGGATCGTATTTGTTATGACCACATTTCGTGTACCGCTCTGTGAAAGCTGAAATACTCAACGGAATTCTTTTTCGTTGTTTCCCCAAGGATGAGATTTTTTGCTCTTAATAACAATACAAAACTATAAAACTTTTTTTCTAATTGGAGCTTCGTTCAATTTGTCGTTATCAGCAGTAACCATGCAGCATGAACTTACACTGCTTATCGATGGTCATACCATTCGCCATTACTTGTAAACACGTGGTCATCAAGTGGTCGATCAAGTCACATTAAAATGCATTCCGAAGGAACTTTACTCATATTAAACGTTCTGAAACTGGCAGACAGTATATATATATATATATATATATATATATATATATATATATATATATATATATATATATATATATATTCATAAATATATATATATATATATATATATATATATATATATATATATACATATAACTAATATATATATATATATATATATATATATATTTATGAATATATATACATATATATATATATATATATATATATATATATATATATATATATATATATAGGCACTCCATGTAACCTTTCATGTCATCATCTCATCATTTCATTCATCATCCACCGACGCCAATAGATCGTCGCCATCAGTTTAGTGCGTCGTTAAAACCCAATATGATAATAATAATAATAATGAAATCAAGACCCGTGTTAATTGAAAATCACAAATTAGCATTCAAATGTGCATAGATTGTATTTGAATATGATTCAAAATTTTGAAAATGATCATTTTATGTGAGCGCTAGTATCCGTATTCTCGAGAGATGAGAATTGATATCCCGGCCCTATCCCACAGCACTAGTGCACGGGTGTTTCAAGTCTTCGTCTCTCGTGGATACAAGCATAGCACGGATAGCATCGGTTTGCCAATCATTATGTGTTGATCGGTTGAGCCACCGTTAAGAAAATATGGTCGTCCTTCCTATAATTACTTTCATTGCGAGTTTTCATCTAGTTGTGAAAGCGAATACGACTTTAGTCTAGTATTCATCACAAAAAAAATCTTATAAAAATTCAATTGCTCGAAGATATAATTGTTTGGCCAATGAATTTCTTCGCATCAAATCTGTACATCAAATCAAAGTATGATACAAAATTTCCCGGATAAAATATATTTATCGTTACAAGTACCAAGTGAGATTAAATTAAAAACGTTTTCCATCTGTATTAGGACATCATTTGAAAACATAAATATGACAATGCATCAATCTATGTCTAGGTCATGAAGTGTCTCATTCCTTAAAATTAGATCGGAAGGCAATGTATGTAGCTGAATTTTTACGTATTCAATGTTCTCATTGTTCTTTGAGCACTTGCCGATGACTATAATTACAATAATTGTACACTGAATTTGTGTATGAAAGATATGCATACGCGTTGAATCATCACTCATAAACGTAGTGTTTAGGACAGTGACGACCCCCTCCTCCCCCTCCCTCCCCCTGCTAACACGTACTGTCCTTGTGTGGGGTCGCACCCTGAAGATGCCTAGGGTGTTGTCGAAGATTTTGACCTCAATGTGAGCGCAGCTACAATTGCATCACTCATTATGTCACTTGTATCTAGTATATACTTCATCATTAACATATTAACTATTGTAGATTATTAGTGCAGAAAGTGAAAGGATATCATACACTCAACTTGAATTTGATTTCTATATATGAATCCCTATTTGAAATTGTGTCTATTAGTATAATTATGGTGAGATGCATTTCTGATGTGAGGCTATTGAGAGATTTTTCCTTTATTTTTACTCTCGATTTTATAGTTACAATGTTTGACCTTGTCAGTCTACCTTATGCACGAAGAAGCTTTCGGATCAAGTGCCGTAATCATCAATATGAGAATGGTTAACTGGAAGTTAACATTGGTAATCATCATGATTAACCATGTTATTTGTTCTCACCAACTCTCGAAATAAGTTTGACTAGACTTATCAATACTTGTAAAAAATCATTCCAGCTGGATAGAATTAATTGGGAAACTTAATTGCGTATGATTTATTGTTTCAAGTTGATCTTCTCCATAATCAATGATAATATTTCGTAATTTTCTTGTTTAAATAAGATCAAGCGTCGTAAAATATGGTATATTAATTTCACGATTAATTTTTATCATAAAGTCCAAATTTGTAAACAACTATTTTATCATTCTAAATATATTTATTAGTGCCTTATATCATGATTTGCAGACTGTCCTGTTTATACGTCTATAAATATCAATACGATATTCATAATGAGGGTTTATAACAAAAATGATGATTGAATATACTTTAATCATGCTTTTAACAAACACTGAGAATACATTTTACGAAAACATTCTAATTATCTATGTAACTATATTTTTAAAGTCGCACTTCACCCAATTATGAGAATATACGTGACCTGGTCTCTACCCACAGTTGAGGTGAATATTGTCTGCTAAACTACCTCACCAACAGGCATGTCATTTGGGTTACAAATGAGCGTATGCTAGATGAATGACGTTCAAAAAAACGCTTACTTTACCTTTTGGGGGACTCAAACCCACGCCCGAATCGACTTCAATTTTTAAACCCATGCTTTATAGCTGCACGAGCCACGGAGGCAGTAGTATAGGAAGTAAGGACAACTTTTCGTACCATTGAATTGTTATGTCAAAATTTCATAATGTTATTCAGTGAACCACTCGTACATTATCCACATAGAGACCCATTATTTGTAGATTCTATTGTATTGTTTGATAAATGCCAGTTTGACAATTTGAAAGAGTTGACAGGTGATAAAATACGATTATTAGCCAATACTGAACTCATCTGAACTCAAGTTCCCCATCTTTCCAATTGCTCATTTTCTTCTTTATCCCTTGTGGGCGGTATTGTGTAACATCTTTATGGAATAATCATGACGTACGGTCACGTGATTCTCGCACCCCGCTGACTGACGTAATGATCTTCGCACTCTAATCTACACTTTAAGACAATAACGTCTAATTGATGTGCAATTGCGCGATACACGAGAGATGGATACGCGCGAAAGCGATCTCTCTCTCTCTCGCTATCTCTCTCTTTTTTTTTCTTACTTTTATTTTCATGTTCTCTCTCTCTCTCTCTCTCTCTCTCTCTATCTCTCTTCTTCCTTTTGATAATTTGGTTCTAGTATCTCCAAGTGTAATAATGTGATTAATGATGATAAGGTCACAAAGTATCGTTGAAATAACTTATCAGTTTGTATAATTACAAATTAATTCCTACTTTGAAATGCAGATTTGATGATGATTAAGCTGCATCATTCCTTTAGATAATATTGTTTCTGTTGTTGGTGCACATGCAATTTCACTTGTATTCTGGAAATAAATTAGCGTACTGCGAATGTTTTTATCCTTTATGTGGTTCACTAATTTTATGGGTATAATAAACCAACATTATGATAACCACTCTCCAGAGGTCTAATTGAGAATAGGCCTGATGAAATCTATATTTCCAAGTTTTAAGCTCTGTAGTGAACAAATGTACATTAAAGTATCTTAGATTAAGTGAAAATGTATAGATAATTAAACTCAAGTGGATCTTGGATAAGTTGAGAAAACACATTTTCCAGAGTTTTATCCAGATTACCTGCACATTTTCGAGAGTATAGTTCAGATGAACCGCTCCTTTGTATGGTGAATATATTACCATATACAAAGTATGGTAAAAGACAGCCCAGTCCTAATGTCAAACTTCGTTGTTTTGAATGAATGAATATTAGGGTTTTAAGGCGCATCGACAGCGAGGTCATTTAGCGCCTGTTCGTTGTTTTTTATTTAAAATATTTTTTATTTAAAATAATCAAAATGAGGTGGTAAGATCACCCTTGTGGTGCCCCGTCCAAACGATTTTATTTTCACTCATAGTCTTCATTGGGGAACAAAGATTTCGTACCAAGATTCGATGTTATTAAAAAAACATATATATGACTACACATTTTCTAACGTATTGTCCAGATGAAGTGTACATTTTCCAAAGTACATTCCAGATGTACTGACTACAATCATTTTTTACAAACGAGTCTTCAGGATGAAATAATCAAGATTAGGAATACTGAATTGAAAAAAAAATATGTTCTGAATTTCAAGGTACGGTAATTATAATGAAATCAAATATGACAAATTCCTAATATTCCAAACATAACAAACACATCCAAAATATTAGATATCCCGTTTACTGCTCATTGAAATTTTAAAATGACTTGATGAAAAATGAAAATATACCGAAATATGACATGCATTGAAACAGTTTCGAAACCAGCACAACCCAACTTTATTTTTCACCAATTCAACTTCATACTGCGATATATTCCTGGAAAATATAGTACGAATAGTTAAAATACTGAGAAATTTGAAGTTTTTCACAATTCCTCTTTCATTGAATGAGGAAAGTAAAGACTCAATGTCAATTTTCTCGAAAAAAAGGAATATGTACATTTTTGCGCTCTACATGTGAAAACAAAGTACAAATTCGGTTAAAATTTGGCGTAAACAAGTGTCATAATCTAATTTGAAGTAATAATTTGAGTAATTTGAATTTAATTCAATGTAAGTATAGTTAGTTTTGAGGTGCAATAAGTTGTACCACTTCTGAGAGAACTCAAATCGAAGTCATTAAAACCTCATGAGAATAACTCGAGATTAATATTTGGAAAACATATTCTCTTCGAATAAATTCAAATTTTTACGGAGCTTTAATATAATAATGATACAAATCATTCTGGAATTCCACATAAATCGAATCAGCAGTACTGAAAAAAACAAAATTCAATGTATTTTTTCACAATGATCAAAGCTAATGAGGAACCCATTAAGAATTTGAGCAACAGGTATGAACAATTAGATTCTATAACGATTGAAATGAGTAATGGAAAGACAGGAAGGCTGTGACAGCATTGCTTCGAACTCGAGGTGCATATATATTTTTTCATTACCCTGCATGTATACATGTGCCCATATCGCTCATCCAACAACATACACGTTGCGTTATCCCAGTGCACATGTGCCCATATCGCTCATCCAACAACACACATGTTGCGTTATCCCAGTGCACATGTGCCCATATCGCTCATCCAACAACACACATGTTGTGTTATCTTAGTGCCCAGAAGCCAATCAACAGAACTCTCTCATCGGAATTGGAATGCATTTTTTGTGTGTGGAATAGGATAGACATATTCAGGAAATGATGGACTTTAATTCATAAAGTGATGATTTCATAGTGTTGGAATAATAATCATGAGAAATTCTTTATAAATAATGATTATTTATTATCATCACATAGTTTGCACATTGTATTTTCATCGAGTGAAAATCTTAAATAGATAAATACGTTATTGGTTTGAAGAGGTTAATTGTTGTCTAATATTGTCTATTATAATCATTCAATAATAAATACATATTCCGGAGGGTTCGTCAAATATATTTTCAGTTTTCTTCATAAATAACTTTAGTATTTATAACCCTCATCAGCACCGCCGGGTTGTGGGTAGTTGTACCCTTCGGCACCTCCACCTCCACCTCCACTTCCACCTCGTCCTCCACCTCCTCGGCCGCCACTTCCACCACGACCACTTCCTGATGTAGCGGATTTAGCTTTGCCTTCATATTTGATCTGGGGTTTGAAACCTTCTTTGTCAGCAACATAATCAACGGTCAACTGCCTGCCATCAGCTAAGAGGACGTGGTACGAGCCCTTGGCGTCGTCTCCCATTCGACTTTCTTTATGACCGAAGTCGTTGCCAGATTCGGGATCCTGGACTTCGTAGGAGAACTCGTAGTTTGCCGGGGCCTGTTGGATTCAAGCGAACATGTCCAGAGTTAATATCAATTCTTATGCTGCTTGAAATTCTGATTGATGACGTTCCGTGCAACATATCGTGATGAAAAATGATAGTCATAATAACAATATTGGTGATGATTTATTCACAGTATATTCATTTAAAAGTTATGTTCCGTCAGGGTAATGCAAATGTCTAAAAGTGATAGAAAAGTTCGTCAATATTATAAAATTCTTTATCTAACAGATAACGTTTCACATTGATTTTGAAAATATTGAAAGATTCCATCCTTGCCAATTGTTACCGTCTCCATGAACATACATTTTTCAGCAAAATAATCATCAATGTTCAGTGAGCGCTTTGAAATTAAGTTCAAAGTGGTGGTATTTTTCTGAATCTTTCAAGATGATATCCAGAATTCAACACAATTATATCCGTATCCAATGTTTCTAACGTTTTTGTGTTCAATGTAGTGAGCATATTGGAATTGAAACTAGAAAAATTGAAGCAAATATATATTCATTATTATCTCATTGAAAAATGAAACAGACTGTATAGTCTGAGCATTGTAGTCCATCTAACCAAAGGCCTGACTTACGACTCTAAAATCTCAGCATGGTGAAATGTATTCCTATTTGTATTTTTTGGCAGTTGATTCACACGGCAATAATTTATAAACCATGACAAAAATCAAAACCAGGTAAAGTCCCCATACGAATAATACGTTTTTAATTGTTTCAGAACATCTATGATTGCCATTTTATTCGTGAGGGTATATGCAGCGCACTTATTGATAATAAATTATGGATTTATTATTTGATATTTATTATGGATTCATTAGCGTCGATGGATGGTGAGTGAGAATATGGAAAATGGGACGTGATGCTTTTGGGACAGTGAGAAAGAAACAGTATTAACCTACTCCATACGAATTCTATCTGAGAAATCACTTTAAAAGCAGAGGGAAACCTAACCTCTGACAGCATGACGACCATGACGGAAATTGATTAAAATAATATCGATACGGAATGACTGATTTAGACCTTGCATTATCATCGATCAGAAATAATGAAACATTTGGTAAATTCAATTTATAATTCGAAAAAACTATTCAAAGCAATGATCTCATTCCATTTATATTAGTGATAGCTAATTGTGCTCTCTCTGTATATCCATAACTTTCATGAATTTAATTTCATGGTAAAATTCAGCTTCCAGCTTGTGGATAGTGGGCAAGCAAGATGTATTATAAAGCATATTTGCATCACAGATTAAATTGAAATCACTACAGATGAATGTGCGAATCCCCCGCGCGCTAGTGGCGTGGTGTAGAGGAGATTGCCGATCGGGGCAACATCTTTCGTGGATAATAAGTGAAGTAATTTGATTCAAATGAGAATACAAGTAAGATAGTTGGAGCAAGCTCTTCTTGTAAACGCTTTGGGGGAGGATTCAACATGAAGGATAAAACCTGTTCTTGAAGCAGATAATTTTCAACTAATTTTTGTGCTTGCTGTCTGCCTGTCTGAGATACTCTAGAAAAGCTCAATCACTCACTTTTATGCAATGGTGTTTTAATTAAAGTTTCGCGATGTACCAACGATGTGGGTCTACATACAATGAAGATGGTTATTCATTCAATAATGTTACGTGATTATCAAGAGTGCGATTTTAATATGTAATATTATGATACGTGATGAGTGTAACTTATTTTAAAATTAAGTTCCAATTAGAGTTCGCTATAATTAAGAGCTGGGATGATGTTGAAATATATAATTCAAATCTTTTGTAATTATCAGTCATTTTGGATTGAGGAAGATCTCTCTAGTTGAACAATAGAACTTTAATCGAAGTTTTCTGATGTTTATACATTATCAGTGTTGAAATGATATGATATTTGTAATAAGTTTGTTTTTCATATAATATATGGAGATCTGTTTCAAATAAGATTCCAATAATTGAACAGTACATGTAATGTAAATACATGTATATATATATATATATATATATATATATATATATATATATATATATATATATATATATATATATATATATACATGTACATATATACGTGTACGTACATGTATATAATTACCACTTAACAAAGAGATAATCATAATATTATGATTCATTTTCTTGATACAAGAAAGGTGACCTCTGGTGTCTTTAGAAACTAATTTGTATCTCGCGTATAGGCCAAATATAAATACAACTTGGTAATAACATATGGTTATTAATGTGGTCGTCTCTTATGACCTTTGTGTCCAAAAATAGTGAATGTACGTTTATGTTAAATTTCAACTCACCGACGGGCCGTCATCTCCACCCCCGCTTTGAGGAGCACCGTACGATGCCCGTCCACCTCCACCTCCACCCCCACGACTAGGGGGCAGGTAGGACGTGTCTTGGGCTTGCGAGACGACGATGAGCACTGACGCAACACACATTACCAGTGAAAGCTGAGAAAGAAAAAAATGTGATAAGACGTTGAGAAATATGAAGGGTTATCAGAGAAGAACAAACAAATCTCGGACTTTGTGGGGGGGGGGGGGGGGGGGGGGTATTGATATACCCCAAATTAAAATTCAACTTTCGATAAATTAGATATATAGAAACGATGATGGATATCAATTATTGAAAAATTGAAAATTGCAATATTCAAAAGCAATGTGAATAACAGAAATAATTCGTTACGGTTGTTTCGTATTGTGTGACAGAACGTTTTGTTTAGTTTATTATATATAATTATCACGAATTCATCATTTTAAATTGAACCTCTAGACAGTGGTTGATATTCTGTGAGTATTTTAGTACAAATAGAAGATAATCAGTGGTATAAAAGTGTTGACATATTTGAATTTATATCTAAGTTCTGTTATGGGTTCATATAAATACAGCAGTTACTTTGTATCCAACTATCATCAATCAGGAATATAATTATATCAACAAATCATGGAAAACAGATTGATTGATAATTCTGGCACCAGATACTTACGTTTCAGGTACTACTTAAATACCGTGGCATCACCTTATTTTAAAACCTAATATTGCAGTCTTTTCATTTGAATTTTTCGATCGATTGAAAATTGAGATAAATAGTGATAATTTTTCGATAATCAATGTATTTCTTATACATATAGTTTAGTTTCAGTCTATATTATGTTGATTTTTATGTTTATTTTCGACGTGCCGTATATTTTATAATGAACTTTTTTCAAAATGTAAAAATCAACTTGGCAATTAAAGCACTGAATCGATTTGGATCGAACTGAACAAATTTCACTCATCGTTCGCAGTTTTTCTATCGAATGGTAACACTGACGCTTTCAAGTGGAGAACAGTGTCATAATTGTAAAAGTATCCGGAAGTTCACTATAGATTCATGTAATTTTAAAAAATATTTGAATTTTTTGTAATACTTTTGACTTGAATATTTCATTTTTACTACATTCAAATTCGTAATGAAAATGAATTGAAATGATATTCCTAAGACTTCTCAATCGAGCGTCGACTTGGCGTGCTTCTCAAATCACGGCCAGTTGGGGTTTTCTTTCAACATCTTTCCATGTCTTACAACGTCCTTGTACCAATATTTAGAGTTACACATTTGAGAAGAAACATTTGCACACAATTTGTATACAAAATGAACTATGAATAAAATTATTCTGAAGCAAATAATGTGAATTTGAGTTGATCACTTTGAATTTTTTGTATATAATCAATTTTATGATTTAATAAATTCTGCAATAGCGGAAATCTTCGTTCAAGTTTCCCATTTCTTCAGAATTCTATCACTTGAATTCTCCTTCCACCACTTCTACTACTTCTACCACTCCTACTATTCTTCTACTTCTATCTGCTTTGAAACACAAACTACATGTCTGTCACATTTCGGTATTATCATTATGGAATTCAATGTTTGATCATGTTTGATTTTTTTCGTATTTTCGGTATTCATGTTAGATATTTCAGAATGAAATTATATTGATTCAACATTTCTGATACACTGAATTCTTATCTTACCCTGCCAAATTATAAGTAATTTCTCACAATCACGAAAAAATAATCCATACCAGCAATATTTAGATTTGTTCTTCAGCTTGCGCAAAGTGTAAATAATTGTCAATCGTTTTGAAATTCTTTATTATTCAGCAGGAATGTATACTAGATGTGTTTTGTAACGCACAATGATGGAGTGTTAGGTACGATCTAAATTTCATTTTTGAAAAATAACATCACCATCACAAAAAAAAACAAATTTCACACCAATGACTAATGTTTGAGATTTCAATGTTGGATAAAAAATATGTATTACTGTCTCTATTTTCATTGTTAAACATCACGCCGCAATAATAAATCAATCGGTTACGGAACAATTCTGAATAACCAGATTGGTTTGAAAGAGTATATAAATTTAACAAAATGATGAATATATACCATCGTGCCGATGACAACGATTCATCGATGAATTCATGATACAATAGTTATCACAATAAATTAGATGACATAAAAATGAAATTATATTTTATCACATTACCTTCATATTTATATTGTGTTGGATGTTCTTGCAGATATAACAAACTATTGGAGATGATTGTTGATACTGAAGTTGTCATCTGTCGAGTTGCTATTTATATGCTTCTCAGTTTCCAAATTATCGTCATTTTTCCAGTAAATATAATTATTTATATGCATTATAAGTAAAATATACAACACTTAACCGATAAACGTTGTTGTAAAAACAAATTAGGACTTCTAAATAGTTATGTCACTTTAATAAAACTTAGCTTCGCGATAACCAACTTTCTTTGATGATTTGTATTTGATAAATTTTTCAATTTCCATCCGAATGTTTTCTGAATGAGTATATATTCATAATCACAAGCAGAGATAGTCGTGATCATTTTAGCATTAGTATTTGAGGAAAGAATATAATAGTTATTACTTCAAATGGAATAACTGAATTAAGCTTGTCTATTACATGTAATATCATCTTTCTTGAGTGGAAACAACAGAAATCTTGTAAAATAAGTGTGGAAATTGTTGCTAATATTCTATGCTATAGTGATTGGTAATACGGTGCTTTATTCAAACTGTTTCTACAAAAATACGTGATTTGAAACTGAATTTTGTAACAGAAACATATTGATAAAGTAAATGTAGATTTAAAAAATTGATTCGAAATAAATCGTGTGTGAAATAATAATGTGCAAATATTTCTCTTGGTAGTCGATGGTGAGAATAGGAGATGGTAGAAGAATGTTGCATAAGTTAGACTATATGCACTTTTATTTGGAAATAGTCATCAATAGTTATATATGTAATAGGAAAATATGCTTTTTCTGTATGCAATACACGAATTTTATTTTCAATTGTTGAAATTCTCCTCCGTCAGTAGCACGATTTTGAAATTACCCATATTTCATGTATAATCGGTAATAATATTGCATCTTGTGATGTGAGGGGGAGGATGAAAAAAATCTGCAATGTTGGAATATTTAATTGAAGGCTGAAATTTTTTAGTAAGATTGGATACGTTTCGTCAAATTTTTTCCTAACAGTCAAATGGTATATAAGTCTGTAGTTCAGGTCTATATACATCGAACAAGACATATTTATATCGGTTTAATCAACTTATTTATGAATAATTATACTCATTTATAGCTTGCAATCGTGTCTGTTCATTTTGTCATAATAGTATGATCAAGTTTATGAGTACTTATGATAGTACGATAAATTTATAACGCTAGAAGAGTGAATATTTCCACCGTGATTCCTAGTTTAAAATATGATCCATCCATTATAACTAATTTCATGGCACCAAAAGTAATATCTATCTCGGTGATGGGATTGCGTTAAAGGTATCTTGGACCTTTCATCAAGGAACCTTGTTTCCATCCGAACGCATAAAGGATTAGGTCATTAATTAGTATTCGAGTGGCATACATTTTTTTTTCAAACTACACTTCAAATCCAAACTTTTTGTACACCTTAAAAGGAGCCAACCTCAACATATTTTATAAATACTCATCGATGTACTTTACACACTATAATACATGCATTCTTTTTTTTCACATCAAAATAAATAATACTGTGTATATCTAGTGTCATGACATAATGTCCCGCAATCATCCTCTATTCTTCATACGAACAACAGGTTTTCGAGTAGAATGAAGAGTAAATACACAGCATGCTTGAACACCAATTACTCGAGATCTCATCACTCTTCTGTTATGTCTTTTACCGCGATGGCCTCCAGCTATTAGCTGAGTGATGCTGCTGCTCCAGATTCACTTTCATTCATCGTCTCGCTCAGTCGTGACGTCCTTGAAGTTCAGAGGAATCAATTAACGCCGAGCAAAATGCGTGAGGTGGATGAGAACAACGAAATCAGTGAATATAGGACGCATCACTTTTCAAGGCCCTTTACTCTGTTCAGTATTTATAATATTGAGTGATTAGAAAATTATATTACACTTTTTTTAAATTGAATTATCTCATAAAAAGCAAACACGTTTAGGTATATGATATACGAGGATAAAAATGTTTCAAAATGTTTTGTAAGCGTATTCATGTTTTGGAGGCGTTATCAAGATTGGAGAATTAACATTGTAACTGATGTTTCATGATCTATATTGTGAGTTGCAAGGAGATGCGAGTTTCGTATTACACTGGTTTGGCCCACTTGTTAACTTTTTGCATGGTATTGTGATCATGCAGTCAGGATCATGTGTATGATTATTCATTTATTCGATTGACGATAGGATTTTTGTTATTCAACATTCACCTGAAGTCATTCGAGCGAGAAGTGAAGCGACAAGGAAATGGCATATTCAACACGTATAGGAAAATAGCGTATAGATAAGTCGCAAATGAGCGATTTAATCAAACGGGGACTAATAAATAACGGAAATGATGTTTTTTCTCGAAAAAAGGGCATCTTATTCGAATGTGCATAGAATTTTTACTACTTATTTACTATAATCAAATAATTACAGAATATATATTATTTCATGAACGGAATGAAAATTTTGGATACGGAATTTGCATATCATATTACATTCATTTGTGTATCTTGCTGTACACTTCTCACATACCAGACAAATTGACTGGTCTGAATCTTTTTTTTCAAATTAGAATAGACAAAACTTTCATATGATCAAGTCGGTACAACAATAAATTTATAATACATGTATCCATATATATTTTTTTTAATAACATCGAAACTTGATACAATATCATTGTTTCCCAATTGAGTCCATGGATGAAAAGTAGGATCGTTTGAACGGGGCACCTCAAGGGCAATCTTACCACCCCATTTTAATAATTTAAAACCAATGAACTTCAACATCAGGACTGCGCTGTTGGTGACCATAACTTTCCGTCGCAGATAAAAGTCTTTCAGTTTCCGAAAGTCCGGAACACATTATAAGTAGAAACCGTTTCTGTGATATATATCTGGACATTACCAGCATTGGTATTAAGAGTAAACAAAACACACGAATGTTGATATTTTCCACTTTGATCTAAGTCTCTTCCATTAACAGCAGATGTAAAGTTTATCATTATACAAAATTAACAGAAAAATGAGTGATATGCCTATATTGTCATGATTGGGCCTGTGATCGGTATTTGAGTGAGGAGAGATTGGAGAGATGGGTTATGAAGTATGAACAGATTAATTGAAATTTTGTCATAATATAATGCAATCAATCAGATGATAAACCACTGAGGTTTTTCACTGGGTAGTTTCGTAGGAAACCACTGGATGTGGACTCCACTGGGTACTTCTATGAGCTCCAACTGAATATCCTCATGAGCAATCCAACTGATCATAGCTCAAAACATTTCTATTCTAGGAGATACTTTGTAATCAGCAAAACAAAAAATTGTAAAATATTCAAGTAATTGGATGGCTCTTAAGATTGACCTGTGGAGCACGCACATAAAACTTACTTCTTCCAGTACAGTAAGTGCAACTGTATTTGTGCTTCCGCTCAACTGTGATAACTATAGGTTCTACTCAATTTAAAAAAAGATAATTGATAGGTGGGTATATGGGGGAGGGGGGAGAGGCGGAAGGGTAGACATCTATGAGCTGAAATTGAGCTTTTAATGAAGATTGTGGTATATCGTCTATATGTATTCAAATATAATAAATGACGACAATATACTGACACCTACCATGAGCATATTCTAAAATAAGACTTGAATTTATAGATTTTCGCATGTCATTTTTTCTAACTTTCAATTCCATAATTTCATTTCGTTTCACATTGGAATATTGAGATATTTTTTATTCACTTCACTGTTCCGAATCATGTCACGAGCTTAGCGAAGTATTATGGTTTCATGGTGATTGTTTTCGAACAGTGTTTATCAAAATTATAATACCACACAAATACAGCTTTTTGAAGAATGTTTCCACGGTATATTATGTGGTGAAACTTTCACAGGTATGTAGCTGAAAATAAATTTTCTCTTCATTTCAGATTTAACGACGTTGTATAATGTGAACTCAGATCTATTGGCTTCGGATGAATGATTAATGAGATGATGGAATGATGAGGTGAAGGTTTCTTAGGTGATGTGATGGAAGGTGGGAAGCAAGCGGCCGTGATCAATATTGTAAAAACTACCCTGGCATCAGCCTAGACTGCAGAGGGAAAATACACACACAAAAAAAACTGTAAATATGGACGGTGGCGGGATCGAAGCAGGTCCGATATTCCCCTCACCTATCGGATCACATGAAACGAGCGCGCTATAACCACTGCGTGCTTGTGCTGGTTGCTGACTCAAATTGGTTGAGCACTATAAAGTAGAATACAAACAGATTAATTGTCATTAATATCATTTCAATTATAATGGACATATTCACGTTGCTATGAAATTTAAATTTTTGTCTCATACCGTTCAAGAGTTTTCACTAAAAAACTAAAGATTCGATAAATCAACTATACAATGAGCTCTTTAAAAACAAAAATACTCGCCTATTATGTTAACAGTTATCAAACGAAAAACATCATAGTAGATAAGATCCTAGGTCATTGTTTATAGCTCAATCAGTAATAAGAGTGCGATAATTACGAATCACATTGCATGGTCTCATTGCTAATATCCTTGTGCAATAAATACGTGCAAAGATTCTGCATTAAATACAACATTGGTCGTACATCAAGCGGCATTCATATCTTTTCTATAATGCACTTTATTATTAACCCAACCAAAAAATGATGATGGTGCAAAATAGGGATATTCAGACACATCAAAATATTGCACACATGACCTCCTTATGATAAAACCTCGCTTATTATTATTACTGAAGCCATGGCCGAGGGCTATATGAGCATGAGTTTCAGTGGTTCAGAACTAAACGAATGAATATTGTGAAGTTAAGCATGCTTAAAGATAATTCGAGCGTGTTTCTGACATTAGTGAAGTAGAAAAATATTAACTTAAAATCACGATTATAAGCTTAGCAAATATATGTAAACACACACACACACACATATATATATATATATATATATATATATATATATATATATATATATATATATATATATATATATATATATATATACATCTTTTGAATAGATCAGCAAGGTATGTATTTTAGAACCACTACGACGATACTATTTAGTCAAATGAAGTTCGTAGTTCATGATGACCAGTTGTGATTTTTCTGAATACTGGATGCAATGTGTATGAGTGCATATTATATACTTCTCCATAGTGTAATCTTCATATAATTCTTCCGTATTCTTGAAATAAATACAAGGATATGATATATGGATGAATGGATTAATGGGTATACGTGCTCGAATGTCCTTATGCATCAAATTAATCTGTTGAACATATAACTCATAACACTGCACATCATTTATAATAACACTTCTATTTATTATCATTTATGAAAGCTAAGCACAAATCGCACATAAGTATTTGTTTAAAATATATTTGCAGAACTAAACAAGTAGTAAATGATCTAATACAACATGCAAATACTGGTAGTAATAAATAACAGGGAAATCATCAACTCTGAAAATCAACATACAATTAAACTTTTAACTAAATATAAAGACAATAATGTATGGTGGTTCAATTCCTCATTAGGATAAATGACCGTATAATAATGATTGTGACCTGAATGGAAATCATAATTTTAATCAGAATGTTGAAACTAATGAAGATGAAATTTCATAGTGTATTCTTGAGCATTGCATCATATCGCTGATTCTAGATTATGCGTAACCACCATTGCTAGCATATTGTTGACCGTTTTGTGCTCCTCCATTTCCTCCTGAAGAATTTCCTCCGTTACCGGAACCATTACCGATACCATTTCCGGACGAAAATTCGTTATTATTCTGTGGACGTCCGGAGGAATAACCACCATTTCCGGATCCATTTCCATTTCCAGAACCGTTCCCGGATCCGTTCCCGGAACCGTTCCCGTTTCCGGAACCGTTGCCAAGACCGTTTCCTGAACCACTTCCAGAATTGTTGCTAGAATCATATCCATTTCCGTTTCCAGACGAGAATCCGTTACCATCCTCAGCACCTCCAGAAGGATAACCGTTTTCTCCAGAACCTCCTGTAAGATTCACAATAGAAACTCAGTGTGAATTAAAACTTATTTTGACCTTGTTGATCACGCCTTTAGTGAACTGGAGTTAGTTTTGGAAATAACATATTTTATATTTTGATTTCGAGATATAATGAATAATTGATGGCTCACTGATATAGGTAAATGACAATTATTAGAACACAGCTTACTGAAATTGTAAGTTCAATTCATGAAAAGATGTTGCTCATATACTTATTGGTGGTGGAGCTATCAATATCAGAATTATATGGAATGTTTACATTTTAAATAAGTCATAATATGGCATTAATAGATGTTCGATCATTATCAGAAGAATTATTGTCTAGTTATGTGTATACTCTTGAATATTACAATAGCATGTATTGAAGTGATCAAGCAAAATCAAAATCAAAAAAGCAAAATCAAATATAGCTCGAATAATGGAAGATTAGCCCAATTTAGTTGTGGAAAGAAGATTATTGGCACAAAAGTAGGGAAAGAAAGAGCATTGAAGTCGTGTGAAAACGTGATACATTGTGACTCATTTTTTCTACATCGGTGAACGAATTGGAAAAGTTTTCATGTCGCTATGGGGGGGGGGGGGGAGGGGGGAGAATTGAAACTTTGATAGCATTCTTAAAACGTTTTTGTTGATGTAGTTGTATACAATAATCGAGATAGCATATAGAACCACAAATAATTACCGCAATAGTATTATGTGAAAACTCACGAAACCATTTTGTGTAATTAGTTCCATATTATAGTTCCGTTTGTTCTTATCAAAACATATTCAGCATCATTATCAACATAATATATTTGATGATTCAATATTCTTTCAATCAAAATAATGAACCAGAGAAAACACCACTGAGAGAGACGATGAACATATTGTGATTTTCTGTTGTGATACCGGTTCGTTTTGAGTATAATTTAGAGAAGGAAATTATAAGAGATATCATGATTCGAATCTGATACGTACATGACGTCTTAAGAATTACTGTGAATAGATCAAATACTAATCATAATCTCAAATTTGAAACAGCTTATTCTCTCTCTAGTTATATCATGACAACCAAGTTATATCACGTGGTGGTTGGAAGAGGTTGGACTGTCTATATTTACAATCATTGAGTGAAAAGGGGTGGGAAGAGATAGGAGGGAGGGTAGATAGCCTCACAAAGAGGAAAAATATATCTCGGTTTTCGTAATTTCATTTTTCATCCATGAGTGTAAGATCAATGTACTATACCAAATGATTTTTGATTTCATAAATTGCTGGGCTTATTCATTTTTAATTCCAAGTCAGGAAATGGTGGACGGAAGAGCATTTCATTCACCAGTCTTTTGTCAAGAATTTTGTAAATTAAAATAATGATCTGAATACTAGAATAATGTTTAAATTTTTTTTTATTGCATTCCATGAAAAATATACTTCATTTTTTTTGGAGGAATATTCTAACCAAACTGTATTTTTGCGGTAATTTGGTAAGCCATAACTTCTCTTCAGAGGGACTCACCTCCCTCCAACCAACCATTAAATAATCAATAAAGGACAGAAAAACAAAGAAGATGTCACAAACCATTGCCAGAACCCCCTTGACCACCTCCACCTCCTCTGCCAGTTTCCTCGTATCTGATTTCCGGCTTGAAGCCGTTCTCGTTAGCCTGATACTCGACAATCTGCTTCCGGCCGTCCGGTAACAGCACTTGGTACGAACCCTCAGCGTTGTCGCCATCTCGCGTCTCCTCGTGGCTGAACTCGGCTCCGGATTCGGCGTCATTCACTTCGTACTTGAACTCGTACTTGGCAGGAGTCTGGAAATCGATCAATGCGACAAATTAATTTTCGGGGAATCGAAATTGTCTTACAAAATATATTTGTAACACTTGTATCCTAAAAATTATTATTGACAGTAAAAATGTATTGAACATTATCAAGTATCATGAATAATTGATATGTGATCATTTGGCGTGGAAAAATCGCACTTCAGGTTCCCCGTCGGAATTTAAAAATGCATCATAAAAAGTATTAGTAATTGAAGTAAGTAGTATGAAAATGATTATGAGCACCACAAATGTATTGAAAATATAGTATAAAGTATTATAATTAATTATTAATGAATGATTATTTGATGTTGAAACAATATCACTTTTTTGGTTCCCAGTTTGAGCGATTTTATACTTCTGATGCATATCCCTAATCGGGGAGCAACGATTTTGTATCAAGTTATGATGCTAATAAAACAAAGTAGTTATTATTAATTATGAATTGTTGATTATGATCGAATATGAAAAAAATATGATGCAGCAAGACACATGTTTTAATTATAGACATTTAAAAGTAGAAACTTTCTTCCGAAATATTTATCAATTATTAATAATTATGAATTTTGGATTAACGTTGAACGACCCCACCAACATCTAGGTTACGTGGATGTACTAAACATCGGGTGATCGGATAAGCAATGTTCCAATTCAAAGCCTCAAGCGGGACTAGAACCCACACCTGAATTGACTTCAACTTCAAAGGCAGAGCTATAGCACACAGCCAGATTGATAGCTATATATTGTAATAGCGTACGTTAGAAGATACTTATTTGACGTTTGTATTATAACTTACAGATGGTCCGTCGGCGTTACCACCATGTCCGCTACCTCCTGACGAATATCCTTGGTTGCCATCTTGCTGACCTTGAGAGTCACCTCCCGAAGAGTATCCTCCATTTCCACCCTGATTGTTTCCTTGACTACCATGTCCTTGACCAGGACCTCCCGAAGAATAACCTCCATTTCCATCTCCCTGACTTGAACCACTCGAAGAATAACCTCCGTCTCCACCTCCATTACCACTCTGTCCATTTCCACTTTGACGACCTCCTTGGCTTGGACCACCTGAAGGATAACCTCCATTTCCACCTCCATTTCCACCTCCATTACCACTCTGTCCATTTCCACTTTGACGACCTCCTTGGCTGGGACCACCCGAAGGATAACCTCCATTTCCACCTCCATTACCATTCTGTCCATTTCCACTTTGATGACCTCCTTGGCTGGGACCACCTGAAGGATAGCCTCCATTTCCACCTCCATTACCACTCTGTCCATTTCCACTCTGACGACCTCCTTGGCTTGGACCACCTGAAGAATAACCTCCATTTCCACCTCCATTACCACTCTGTCCATTTCCACTTTGACGACCTCCTTGGCTGGGACCACCCGATGGATAGCCTCCATTTCCACCTCCATTACTACTCTGTCCATTTCCACTTTGACGACCTCCTTGGCTTGGACCACCTGAAGGATAACCTCCATTTCCAACTCCATTACCACTCTGTCCATTTCCACTTTGACGACCTCCTTGGCTGGGACCACCCGATGGATAGCCTCCATTTCCACCTCCATTACCACTCTGTCCATTTCCACTTTGACGACCTCCTTGGCTTGGACCACCTGAAGGATAACCTCCATTTCCACCTCCATTACCACTCTGTCCATTTCCACTTTGACGACCTCCTTGGCTTGGACCACCTGAAGAATAACCTCCATTTCCACCTCCATTACCACTCTGTCCATTTCCACTTTGACGACCTCCTTGGCTTGGACCACCTGAAGAATAACCTCCATTTCCACCTGCATTCCCATGTACATTACCTCCCTGTTGACTGCCTTGACGACCACCTTGGCTGGAAGCACCTGAAGAGTAACCTCCATTTCCACCTGCGTTCCCATGTCCATTACCTCCCTGTTGACCGCCTTGACGACCACCCTGACCAGGACCTCCCGAAGGATAACCTCCATCACCATTTCCATTTCCTCCTTGACGACCATTCTGGCTGGAACCACCTGCATTTCCACCTCTATTTTGCTGACTCTGATAATTGTTGTCTGAGCCTGGAGCTGTTAGAGAAGTAGATGGAGATCGTCCTCCATTATTATTGTCAGAAGAGTGATGATTGGCCGAACTTCCACCGCCATTGTTTCCAAGAGAATTACTGTGACTTCCAGAAGAGCTTGATGAATCACTATTTGGAGATCCATATAAACCAGAGGGTGCTTCGTTCGACGATCCTTGATCAAATGAATTGAGTGAACCACCGTTCTTATTTTGAGAACCACTGTTGCCGCTGAACGAGTTTGATGAGCCACCATTCGGTGCTCCGTATGAGTCAGAAGGTACTCCATTCGATGCTCCAGAACCAAATGCATTGGGAGTACCATATGTATTTGAAGGAGAACCACTACCACCTCCACCAGGTGCTCCGTAACTGTTTGACGGCTCCTGGAGCCCACCACCACCTCCATTATTGCCACCCCCAGGTGAAGGAGGTAAGTACGAGTTGACGGGTGGTTCTGGGCGGGCCAGGGCCATCGCCGCGAGTGTAAGCACTACGCATAGCTGAAACAAAATTACGTGATCGTAATGACAGTGCACTCTTTGTATGCATACATATAAACTCAAGAAGAGTCATGTATTCATGACTCTTTCAAGACGCGAACATGTAGGCAAACAACTACTTCATCGATTAAAAACTATTAGAGCCTTTCTCCTTCTTAAACTTTGTAAGATGACAGTGGTTTCATTACTGTAACAATTATTGCGATCGAACAACAAATGGAACAATGTCAACAATGAAAAGCTCAGTGGTGCTATCTATCGACACTCTTCACATCGAAGCACACAGGCCATCTCACAGGCATGCATTGTACACTTTTTTCGATTTAAATCTGAAAATGTTCAAAGCTCATGGCTCAAGGGCTGAAATACCAAAACAGAAATAGATCAAACTGGCAGTTAAGTATTTTTAATCATTATCGCATGATAACTATCATATTTAATATCTATTATCTGTATATTAGAAGCAACTTTCAGAGCTAACCACTTTCATAAAAAATGCCAACTTGACTTTGCAATACCGGACCTACTTGTGTTTTGTCATTTCGAATCGAAATTGACATCGTTATGACAAAAATCATGGAATAATAGAATATTTCAGAATAATTTCATATCAAACTATTTGCAGAAAACTTCCATCACTTTACCTTATTCATCACGCGTCAGCCTATTGTGATCTACTTGTAGATTTTCTTCTTCCTGCAATGCTTTAAATTGCAATGAAATCCTCAAGAACTGTATGTCCCTCAGCTCTCAGTGTGTGAGTGACTCCTAACCAAGTATCAATTCCTTTTATATCCTTTATGTTTGATACATTTTATACCATATGAATCTATATTAGTGATCAGTTCGTGAATCATGGGTTACCTACGTTATAGACTTCACGATCATAGTTCCGTGCAAACATACCAGTAACCTCTAAAATAAAGATGCTGTAATTTTTATATTTTTAAATTTAAATTTTGTATACACGCCGGAAGATGTATATAATTTATGCATTCATATCCATGAAAGAGAAACACAGAAACTATAACGTGGACTGTCATTGATGTTTTATTACATCATTATTTTAAATATTAGTCTCTTGTACTATATGTATTAGGAGTATGGGTTAAGACCAGGAACTGTAGTCTGGTTAAGATGATGTCGTGATCATCTCAGGTAACTTTGCGAATATTGGCAATCACGATTACTACAAATAGACGTGCCGAGTGATGTGCTAGCAGGGATGAAATAACTAAACGATCTCACTGTTTAATTGGTGTATTATGTTGCGAGCGTGTTGTAAATATGTGTAATTTGAATACATTTAGTGTTATATATGTATTGGAAAACCTTCACTGATGAAGGTCAATTTTCGAAATCGAATTTGGTATTACTAATATTAAATTAGGTAATTTATGAGTTCATGCGGATCTGATAGAATGGTTTAACATGAATTGTGATGAGGGAGCTTTGATCTGACAAAATTTGAATTCACAAACAGACACAGAAATGTAACTAGAAACCTACAACTAATCAAACACAGCGGTGCACACTGTCACAAAACTCGCAGAGCCGGAAACCTGCATCTTGAAATCATCAACACAACAAGACTTGGAATGATCTTTCCGAATGATCCTTCCAAATTCAAATACATCTTTAAAAAACCACATCCTTGAAACTAACATCCCCCTTTGTTTTTCTTGCCCTTGTAATGCCCGACCTTATCCACCAAACTGTGCCCTTTTACTCACATTCCTGCTAATGTGAACCCAGACCCTCACCTAACAGATGTACTTTATCAGGGAGTCGTTGTTAATTTGCACACTGAGACTATATTTACTTTTGCTTTCTCACTAAATTATTATTTCTTTTCTTATCAACCTTGATGTTCTTTATACCTCATATACCTTTATACCTTATAGGTTATTCGGACCCAATAAGCAATACTGTCAAGAGTTGTATTATCCCACTGTCTTTCCAAGAAATTCATGGATAAATAAATGAATAAATAATATGTAGTTAGTATATCTACCACACCTAGTAGTAATCAGTGAAGATAGGGGAGAAATACACTGAAACTATTATCATGCATGCATACATGATATAAAAAAAGATTCAAATATGCACTGAAACATATATACAGTGGGCCAACTCGGGATAAATTAGTGGTTCCAAAAAATTGGAAAAAGTACGTGTAGTCGTGTACCATCTTTCTTGTCAATGTGCATATAGATTCGTATGTGGACATTGCCAGTAGACCTGCACAAGTGGCGACATGAAGTACTGAAGCCTACTTAAATGTGGTCTTCATCATTTTCATTCGTATTACAAAAAAATATTGAAAGAGTGAAAAAAAACGACATGCACTGAAACGTTCAGGTGTGCACTAACTTTTAAAAAATCACAAACATGCACAATGCGTATGTTTACAGGGAAGGCTTCAAATATACAAAATACGAAACATGAAGTAAATATCCTTACAATTATGGTGGGAGGTATGGGTGAGGTATATTCAACTATACATCACTCATATACAACAACTGATATCGAACATGACAAATATTCCTTCGCATAACCACCCTGGAAGAAAAAATAATTCATTCAACTTCAAAATGTCTGCTCATCTTAACGATAAATGATCAAGACGGTTCAGCTCACTTTATAGAGTTGGAATACTCAACTTGTATGTTATTCACCATACAAATTTTTATGCAAAATTGAAGAAACTTTTACATTAGAGTTTCACCTTTCCATTATTGAACATTAAATTTATTGGAGGGGATGTAATTTGATATGTAACTCCAGGAAATTGAAAAAATATATGAGTCTGAATATTATATAATTGTCTGATTATCTGTACTAATAAGTAAGTATAGGCCCATAACAGGACAATATAGGCCAGACCAACAATGTATCGATGACTTATTTTGAGGTGAATAATGTGTAAAAATATGAACTAATTTCATAATAACTGATAGTATGAATGTATGTTGGTTATACTAGGCAAACGCGTTATGTGTTTCCGCGTTGATGGATGAGCTGGAACATATCAACTTATCTTTGGATTGGTTATTATATATATATACACCTTGAGATCCAAACCATTACATCACTGCCATCTTATTTTACATTAATAATTTTTGGATGAGCGAAGCGAAGACTCAATTACACTATACCGAAAAAAAAGTGTCTGTTTTTTTTTTTTTTTTTTTTTTTTTTTTTTTTTTTTTTTTTTTTTGTTTTTTTGTTCGCGCTCCACAGGTCAGACAAAAATTCAAAATCAGTTGAAACTTGGCACACACATGAACCCCTATCTGACTTGATGCTGTATAGTTTTGAGGCACGATCGGTTGAACAACTTCTGAGAAAACTCATTCCAAAGTTTTCAAAAATCCCATTACAATAACCCAGAGGAAAACATTCGTGAAAAATATTTCATCTGAGAGGATTCAAATTCTCAGAGAATTTCAATCTGATAATGATACACATTATTCCGAACTCTCACTTGAATCGGGTCAGCGGTTTCGATGTAAAAAAATATATAATGTTATTTGTGTCAATTATTCAAAGCTATTAAGATACCTATTAAATCAAAGCAACAAGTGTCACCACTTGATTGTAAACGATTAAAACAAAGCCTTCTTTATTATCATATAAATTATTAATGAAAAATAAGATGGCAGTGATGTAATGGTTTGGATCTCAAGGTGTATATATATATATATAATAACCAATCCAAAGATAAGTTGATATGTTCCAGCTCATCCATCAACGCGGAAACACATAACGCGTTTGCCTAGTATAATAATAAAGAAGGCTTTGTTTTAATCGTTTACAATCAAGTGGTGACACTTGTTGCTTTGATTTGATAGGTATCTTAATAGCTTTGAATAATTGACACAAATAACATTATATATTTTTTTACATCGAAACGGCTGATCCGATTTGAGTAAAAGTTCGGAATAATGTGTATCATTATCAGATTGAAATTCCCTGCGAGTTTGAATCCTCTCAAATGAAATATTTTTCACGAATGTTTTCCTCCGGCTTATTCTAATGGGATTTTTGAAAACTTTGGAATGAGTTTTCTCAGAAGTTGTAAAACCGATCGCGCCTCAAAACTATACAGCATCAAGTCAGATAGGGGTTCATGTGTGTGCCAAGTTTCAACTGATTTTGAATTTTTGTCTGACCTGTGGAGCGCGAACAAAAAAACAAAAAAAAAAAGGCACTTTTTTTTCGGTATAGTGTAATTGAGTCTTCGCTTCGCTCATCCAATTATAATCCATGAATAGTAGATTTCTTCTGTGTTTGACACAAAATAATCAAATTGTGAGAACTAAAAATTCATATAAGTATCTAGGAATTAATTTGGCGAATTGATTTTACATGACCACATATCAAAATATGGAAATATTGAATTATGGAAGTAACACGAAATTAGTTTCAATAATTTGATTCAGAATTAATCTGTGTTGCTTTCAATAATTCAATTCATTTTATGGAATACTTACTTTTCCAACACCACTGTTTTCTTGATTAATAATACTTCTGAATATAATATTGAGCTTTCCGTATAACAGCTTTCCAGGCTCCAAATCCCAATTTGTTCATACAGGGTCCGAGATTTTTTTTTCAACTCAGAACATAATTTGCATATTGTCTCTCAATGTTCTAAGATGCTTCTGAAAGATATACTGATGACCTCGCGAAACGTAGTGGAATTTCTGAAGGTATACTGGGACATTATAGGACTTCTTCTATTCCCAAATTGGTTCAATAATTTCATAAAATCATACAATATATCTTGAATCACTCATCCATGAAATAGTCTCTACGACCTCACACACATCTTCTCATAGTTCTCATAACCATCTGAGTAGCGCCTCTCAAATCAACTGTAAATCCAATTCCAATTCATCATTACTACTAATGTTTTTTATTTTGTCACCATAACTTGTTTACTCATTTTTACGTTTGACGATTGCATGGATCTCAACATAGAGATCAAAACGACGAGTGTCAATTCAACTCACAAGACGCGACGGAACAATTCCCAATATCTAATACCATAGTCAACCATCCTGACAGGGGTTTTTCGTGGTTTTCCTCTGTCGTTCAGGTGAATACTGGGATGGTTCCTTATCAATAGGCCACGACCGACTCCTTCCCACCATCCAAAACACCTAATAAGATGATCTCATTAACCCATCATTTCATTCATCATCCACCGACGCCAATAGATCTTAGCCAGTATAGTGCATCGTTAAAACCCAATATATAAAAAAACCTCAACATACAAATTATCTATTTTGATATATTCCAATGAATCCATTATTAAAATATGCGTAGAATCAATATATAAATGAGACCTACATATTTTCACAAGAATGAGTTTCCATTTCTATCATGATAACAATGAAACAGGCTATAAATGGCTTCTAGTTTCAACTGAATGTTTTCATTTACTTCAACGATGATACGTCGCCGGAGGAGTAGCTGAAGATTGCCGATCGATATGTTGAGATGTTCAAGATAAGTGTCTCCTCGATATGATCTGGTAATTGATATATAATTGAGCTTCAACTACACTTCAACTACAAGCGACGATATTGCGTAGGTGGAGGACAAAATGACGATGTAATGACTCATAGAACCAATTATTGTCACAGATGAAGTGCTCGCTCAGAAGTTTCAGTGGGGCTCTTCTTATTTCACCCAGATGCGCCTATACCAACAATGTTGAATTAGTAAACTTCTTGACCACTTTTCAAGAGAATGGCTCACTTAATTGACATGAAACTTCTTACTCACAATAATATATTCCACACACACATTATGAATGGCAAATTCCTCTGAATATTTTTTTTCCCACACATTTTTTGATAATACCAAATATTTTGCTACATTTTTAGCTAGTTGAAGAATTATTTGTTCCTTTTCAAAAATGTATATGTTCTTTCTGTTTCGTTCAGAATGTGAGAAACAAGTGCACAAATCACAGCCTTCTCCATTTATTCTCAATTTCGTTTAATAATCTGATTAAAGAAGGCTGTGGCACAAATATGCTGCGAAAATTTCAACTTATTTGCTGTATTGGGAAGAAAGTGGTGAAACGTAGGAAAAACATGAGTTTTGAGATGATTACAGTTGCAGTTGCAGGACTAACTTCATTATCTGGCATATATTGGGATGCAAAAATTGGAAACATCGGACTGAATAATTAATTGTGAAGTTTTTATTTATTGGAGAGTATATGTGAACATATGTGTGATATCGTAGCTACAACGGTAAATTTGCCTCTTTCGTGATTGTTTTGCGATTCAACTATGTTTCGGGTACACTTCAGTTTCAAGCGACGCCCTTTCTTGTGGTGAGTTGGCCACAAATAAAGACGCTGCCCAAAGATGGATACTACAATGAAGCTGAAATGTCGCGAGATGAGAAGGCCCGCTGGACCGCAAAGTAATCATTTTATTCTCATATGGACAAATTAGGATTGACTCTTTGCTCTTGGTCAAAATTGATGTGGTAATTCATATTTCAGGAATTAAAATGAGTATTATGAAAAAGAGAGTGTGTTCACCATTACTCAACAACACGTTTTGACAAGATTGCACTTATCGTCCTCAGGGCTGGATCTGTCTGTGGTGACTACATGGCTAGTGCAATCTTGTCGAAACGCGTTGGTGAATGATGGTGAATATATTATTCATTTTTCAAAATACTTGGTTCCATTCCTGAAATATGAATGCGCGGATTTAAAATATATATATATATATATATATATATATATATATATATATATATATATATATATATATATATATATATATATACATATACATATATATATATATATATATATATATATATATATATATATATATATATATATATATATATATATATATATATACATAAATATATATATATATATATATATATATATATATATATATATGTATATATATATATATATATATATATATATATATATATATATATAAATATATATATATATATATATATATATATATATATATATATATATATATATATTGTTTTTTGAACGCTCATTTCTTGGTCAATATAATTCTGGGAATAATATCAAGTACTATGATGAATGAAATATGAATATTCTTATTATTTTCATTCATTATTCATTCATTATTCTAATTTTTAAAAAATATCGATACTTTTCTCACCTCAATACTTGATTATTCCTGAATCATCATGAATCACTCTCTTTCCCTGTAATAATAATAATATTTATATTTCACCCATCATAGTACCGGTACTTGATATTATTCCCAAAACTCTATCGATATACCGGTAAATATATATGTATATATATATATATATATATATATATATATATATATATATATACATATATATATATATATATATATATATATATATGTATATATATATATGAATATATATATATATATATATATATATATATATATATATATATACATATATATATATATATATATATATATATATGTATATATATATATATATATATATATATATATATATTATTATATATATATATATATATATATATATATATATATATATATATATATATATATATATACATATATATATATATATATATATATATATATATATATATATATATATATATATATTTATATATATATATATATATATATATATATATATATATATATATATATATATTTATTTCATTTAATTTCATTCCATTTATTTATTAATCCATGTTGATCTTTGCATATAAATGTGCGAACAATATATGGCAAGTCATTAAAATACAGCATTCTGAGAATGATTGCAGAGTAAGTGTTATTTTTTATAAATACCTAACACATACACATTGTCCAATAAATAAAAATTACAATAATAAGATAAAATAATTAACTATACATGAAAAAGCTCAAGACCAACAAACACCTTTTTTATCCATCCTGACGTGTTTTTTCGTGGTTTCCCACAGTCCTCGAAGCAAATGCTTGGATGAAGTACTAATTGGCCACGACCAATAATTAGTAGAGCGATAGGCACTAATTTGATTTGTGCATTTTGTATAATGATCAATTTTACATCTGCTGTCAAGGGAAAGAAGTAATCATTGCCCAAGAGACTTAGTTCAAAGTGGAAGATATCAACATTCGTGTGTTTATACTGAAAGACTTTTATCTACGGCGAAAAATTATGGTCACAGACAGCGCAGTCCTGGTGTTGAAGACCATTAGTTTTAAATAATCAAAATGGGGTGGTAAGATCACCCTTGTGGTGCCCCGTCCAAACGATCCTATCTTTCATCCATAGCCTTAATTGGGGAACAATGATTTTGTATCAAGTTTCGATGTTATTAAAAAAAAAAAAAAAAAAAATACATGAATATGAATATAAAAATACTGGAGATTCAATAGTGTTATTAGTAGTGAACTCAAATATATATACATATATGTATATACATATATATATATATATATATATATATATATATATATATATATATATATATATATATATATATTAGTGAGACTTGAATGGAATCAGTTATTCATTTCACTATTCATCAGTTCAAATTTTCAAGATACAGATTTTGCCCTCATCACTGCGATCTTTATTATTCTGTATGGAAACTGACAATGTTACGCTGTGAGTTTGTTGCCCTAAATAACAAATTTTCGATGATAATGAAATGAAGAGAATGAATGTTTTTTGATGATATATTGAATTTTCCAGTAACGGTGAATGATGATTGAGATGATTCAAAAATTACATGTCTTTTGGTAGATGTATTTTAGATGTATTAGATATGTATTTTAACATGTATTTTGGAAGAGTGGTTCAAGACCTATTTCTGAAGAACCATCGTGATATTCACCTTGAAGACTGCGGCAAACTACACAAACTTATTGTCATGATGGTTAATCATGAGGAAATCATATCTTTGTCTTCTGCATAAGTCTTGCTGACGACTGATCCACACATCTCATACCAGTTACTACTAGTCAAACGCGAAATATGCGTTGTAAGATAAGCGAGATATCCGAATAAGGTATAAAAGTCGTTGAAGTAGTTCTACCCTTGCTACTTTATCGACTCTGGTATTCTACACACCTTGATGTCTGAATAAGCTATAAGAGTCGTTTAAGTAGTTCTACCCTTGTCACTTCATTGACTCTGGTATTCTACACACCTTGATGCATATACAATTACTTCATTGTTGGGCAAATATTGAATCTAGAAGGCAGTGAATCTCGGCAACCTAATTCTGTCATCATTTTTATGATATATTTGATGAATATATGAAAACAAAATATATTGCCAGCAGCGAGATTTGATCTTGCGACCTTGTGAACCAAAAGCGAACGCCTAAACCACTTGGCTATGTAGACAACAGACATGCTATGTTACTGCACGACATTTGACCATAATTTGCACGCAGTGCACTTGTGCTGTGTCCATAACGAAAAAACTAGAGAATATCTAATTATATTTTCGTCGGTATGTGTGACAACCCGAAAGTAAAGGTACAATAATCTGAAGAAGTATCTTCCTGCAGTTCGATCAGTGTGAACATCATCTTCTACGTCATGTCGTTTGCCGGTCATAAGCCGAGCGAGCGTCGCAGCAGCCAACTTTGTATTTACGGTTCTCCCATGTCTTTCCAAGTCTATAACAGAATACAGACAGTGAACTTGTGATAACAACAGTCTACTCATAGCATACAGTTCACGTAGAATTAAACCTGGATTCCATCACCATCATTTGAAATGATAATGTAATTCCAGGCCTTTGCGGAACTATTCGGAGGAGGGATTTGAAACCACCTAACTGCAAACCACCGCTTACTGAAAAGCGCACACTGTCGCCTTGAAATCACTTTTCGAATTTCAAGATTACCATTTTGACACCCACTGAAACCACTAACGATTCCACGGCGTGGTTTGATCTCACATCGCTAGTGAAATCACCTGGCTCAAGACTTGGCCTCCTTTTAAGAAGAGGGGATTTTGCCGATTCGGCGCTATCCCCCTGGGGAAAATCCAAAATTTTTGCAGAGTCCATTGTCAGTACGGAGATAGTTTGGCACCTGGGAATGATGTTGTGCACAAGGTGTGCCCCCCACCGCGACAAGGCGATCTCCACCGGGGACACCTAACCCAACCCAACCCAACCCAACCTAACCAAACCTAACCTAACCTAACCTAACCTAACCTAACCTAACGTAACGTAACGTAACGTAACGTAACGTCACGTAACGTAACGTAACGTAACGTAACGTAACGTAAGGGAACGTAAAGTAACCTAACCTAACGTAATGTAACGTAACGTAACCTAACCTAACCTAACCTAACCTAACCTAACCTAACCTAACCCAACCGAACCGAACCCAACCGAACCCAACCGAACCCAACCTAACCTAACCTAACCTAACCTAACCCAACCTAACCTAACCTAACCTAACCTAACCTAACCTAACCTAACCCAACCCAACCTAACCTAACCTAACCTAACCTAACCTAACCTAACCTAACCTAACCTAACCTAACCTAACCTAACCTAACCTAACCTAACCTAACCCAACCTAACCTAACCTAACCTAACCTAACCTAACCTAACCTAACCTAACCCAACCTAACCTAACCTAACCTTTAACCTAACCTAACCTAACCTAACCTAACCTAACCTAACCTAACCTAACCTAACCCAACCGAACCAAACCCAACCGAACCCAACCGAACCCAACCTAACCTAACCCAACCTGACCTAACCTTTTTTTTTTTTTTTTTTTTTTTTTATAGATGGAGAACGCATTTACGCGCACTGAGATGGCGGCCGTTAGCACGTTAGCACATCTCAGTAGTGTGGGACTCACGGATACCGTCATACCCACTAAACTCCATCTTTGCTCTCCCGTCCTCGGAACCGCCGGTCAAGGCATTACTTCAAAGACGGGGAGGTCCTTCTAGGCGACCTTCAAGGGTGCCTTGACTGGTAGTAGCAGTTGGGGAACTGCTGCGTCGCGTCCATTGCGATGCGACCATGCGCCATCACGTAGTCTCGATAGAGGCTCTCCCTGTCTAGAGATTCGCCCCTCCTCTCGTACGCCTTCATCACTAAGGCCTCCAGTTCTTCGGGATCAGTGGGCAGATTTGCGCATCTCAGCTGCAATCTATCCACCGCCTCCGGGACCGGGAAGCAGATCTTATTCCCTTTCGGGTGCTGCAGCCTAGTGATGTGTCTCAGGGCTGTGGTCAAGTTCCCCACCTCCTCGATTCGAGACAGTTTATAGGTCTCTTCGAGGCCCTTGTAGGTCGCCGTAATGTCATTCGCTGATGCCGGCTCACCAGCATCCGCGGCTGTATCCTGCTCTTTGGTGCCCTCCTTGGTCTTTTTCCTGAAAAGCGTGGATCCCCTTATCCACAGCTTCCTGGTCCAAGTGCATGAGGTCTCGGATGATGGGCCGGCCGCCTCTTCCTCCTTCTCTTCCCTCCTTCGCTCCCTCCACTCATTCGCCCTATCGGCATCGTGTTGGGCTCGCTTGGGGGTCTTCCTCCTCTTCTTCCTGGTGTCTGGTACATTTAGGTCAGGGTGTTCTGACATTGTTGATTAATTCCTGGTCTTCTCTCTCTCTTAGTGTCAGGACAGCTCGGACGTACCCATGCACATTCTGCCACCCGGCTTCTGATCCCAGCATCAGGGGGAACCTAACCTAACCTAACCTAACCTAACCTAACCTAACCTAACCTAACCCAACCCAACCTAACCTAACCTAACCTAACCTAACCTAACCTAACCTAACCTAACCTAACCTAACCCAACCTAACCTAACCTAACCTAACCTAACCTAACCTAACCTAACCTAACCTAACCTAACCTAACCTAACCTAACCTAACCTAACCTAACCTAACCCAACCTAACCTAACCTAACCTAACCCAACCTAGCCTATCCTAACCTAACCTAACCTAACCTAACCTAACCTAACCTAACCCAACCCAACCTAACCTAACCTAACCCAACCTAACCTAACCTAACCTAACCTAACCCAACCGAACCCAACCGAACCCAACCTAACCCAACCTAACCCAACCCAACTCAACCCAACCCGACTCAACCCAACCCAACCCAACCCAACCCAACCCAACCCAACCCAACCCAACCCAACTCAACCCAACCCAACCCAACCCAACCCAACCCAACCCAACCCAACCCAACCCAACCCAACCCAACCCAACCCAACCCAACCCTTTCCAACCCAACCCAACTCAACCCAACCCAACCCAACCCAACCCAACCCACCCAACCCAACCCACCCAACCCAACCCACTCAACCCAACCCAACCCAATTCAACCCAACCCAACCCAACCCAACCCAACCCAACCCAACCCAACCCAACCCAACCCAACTCAACCCAACCCAACCCAACCCAACCCTTTCCAACCCAACCCAACTCAACCCAACCCAACTCAACCCAACCCAACCCACCCAACCCAACCCAACCCACCCAACCCACCCAACCCATCCCAACCCAACCCAACCCAACCCAACCCAACCCAACCCAACCCAACCCAACCCAACCCATCCCAACCCAACCCAACCCAACCCAACCCAACCCAACCCAACCTAACCCAACCCAACCCAATCCAACCCAACCCAACCCAACCCAACCCAACCCAACCCAACCCAACCCACCCAACCCACCCAACTCAACCCAACTCAACCCAACCCAACCCAACCCAACCCAACCCAACCCTTTCCAACCCAACCCAACTCAACCCTACCCAACCCAACCCAACCTAACCTCACCTGACCTGACTTGACCTGACCCGACCTGACCTCACCCGACCTATCCTTTTTTTTTTAATAGATGGAGAACGCATTCACGCGCACTGAGATGGCGGCGTTAGCACGCACGGCGTCGTCCACTCGCTGTCGGTGTCAGCTCGCGAACCGGCCTTAGCTCGCACATCTCAGTAGTGTGGGACTCACGGATACCGTCATACCCACTAAACTCCATCTTTGCTCTCCCGTCCTCGGAACCGCCGGTCAAGGCATTACTTCAAAGACGTGGAGGTCCTTCTAGGCGACCTTCAAGGGTGCCTTGATTAGTATTAGCAGTTGGGGAACTGCTGCGTCGCGTCCATTGCGATGCGACCATGCGCCATCACGTAGTCTCGATACAGGCTCTCCCTGTCTAGAGATTCGCCCCTCCTCTCGTACGCCTTCATCACTAAGGCCTCCAGTTGTTCGAGGTCAGTGGGCAGATTTGCGCATCTCAGCTGCAATCTATCCACCGCCTCCGGGACCGGGAAGCAGATCTTATTCCCTTTCGGATGCTGCAGCTTAGTGATGTGTCTGAGGGTTGTGGTCAAGTTCCCCACCTTCTCGATTCGAGACAGTTTATAGGTCTCTTCAAGGCCCTTGTAGGTCGCCGTAATATCATTCGCTGAGGCCGGCTTACCAGCATCCGAGGCTGTATCCTGCTCTTTGGTGCCCTCCTTGGTTTTTTTCCTGAAAAGCGTGGATCCCCTTATCCACAGCTTCCTGGTCCAAGTGCATGAGGTCTCGGATGATGGGCCGGCCGCCTCTTCCTCCTTCTCTTCCCTCATTCGCTTCCTCCACTCATTCGCCCTATCGGCGTCGTGTTGGGCTCGCTTGGGGGTCTTCCTCCTCTTCTTCCTGGTGTCTGGTTCATTTAGGTCAGGTTGTTCTGACATTGTTTTTTAATTCCTGGTCTTCTCTCTCTCTTAGTGTCAGGACAGCTCGGACGTACCCATCCACATTCTGCCACCCGGCTTCTGATCCCAGCATCAGGGGGATCACCGACTCGGGTGTTAGCTCCTGCCCCATGATCCGCTCTGTGTCCTCTCGAAGGTCTCTCCACCTGGGGCACTGGAGAACCGCGTGTCCCGGGTCATCCACTTCCCCGCAGTGGTCGCAGGTGTTGCTGTCGGCCTTACCAATGCGGGATAGGTATGTCCTGAAGTTTCCATGGCCGGTCAGGAACTGGGTGAGATAATACTCCGTTTCTCCAGTATTCCTTTCCAGCCATGCCCTGATGTTAGGGATCAGTTGTTTGGTCCATTGACCCATCGGGGACTCCTCCCAGTATCTCTGCCATCGGTCCATTATCTCCGCGTCGATACGCTCTTTATTCCGCGCGCCCTCTCGGTATACCCTGCACCGGCTCTCTATCATGAGCCTCATCGGTGGGTATCCTGCTAGGACGCATAGAGCGTCCGAGGACATAGTGCGGTAGGCCTGGGTAACCCTGATGTTGATTGCCCGCTGGACATTAGACAACTTGGCCAGATGACAGGCGCGATCAGCCGTCTTCTCCCACGCCGGACTGGCGTACAAGATGACGGAATATACCGCGCTGGCCAAGACCCGGCCGTCTGGCTTTATGCTCCGGACCTCTCTTGTTCGGCATCAGGCTCATGAGTTTCCCCATGATCCGTGTAGCCTTCGCCGCCGTCTGTTGGACGTGCGGCGTCATCGAGAGATTCCTGTTGAGGATCACGCCCAGATACTTTAGGTCCTCCTTCGTTGTGACCCGGGTCTCGCCTGTCCTGAAGCTAGCCGAAGTCACCTTCCTCCTGCCTCTAGCGACTATGGCTTCCGTCTTATGAGCTGCGATGGTAATACCCATTCTGTCGGCCTTCCTGAGGATCCTCCTGAGTGCCCGACTGCCTCGCTTCTCTAGGGATCTCTGACTCTTCGCCGTGATTACTGCGATCAGATCATCCGCGTATCCCACCAGGTTGGTGTGTGGGATCTGAGTCCTGAGCATCCTGTCATAGAAGCAGTTCGATACCCGTCCTGACCTGACCTGACCTAACCCAACCTAACCCAACCTAACCTAACTTAACTTGACCTAACCTAACCTACCCTAACTTAACTTGACCTAACCTAACCTAACCCAACCCAACCTAACCTGACCTGACCCAACCTAACCTCACCCAACCTAACCTAACCTAACTTTTTTTTTATCGGATTCTCCGCAATCCAGTAATTTCTTCAATAATTTAATCCTGCCCTAATTTTGTTGGTATCCGCCTTCTTATACAACCAGACCTCCTTATGTACCTTTACTTCATTTTTTCTTTCAGTATTTCATCTTCTAGTTCAAAAGTATGAATTTCAAAAGTGGAAATATTGATTTTGAATATTTAATTCTGAGTATTGATCAAGTTCGTGTATGTGTGTGAACTAGTTATTAGTGATGTACAAAGTGATTTTCAGTGGTATCAAATATAATTGATCATTCACATATTGTCATGTTTAAATGATTGAGAATTTCATCAACAATGTGATCGGAGAATCGTGTGGTGATAGACAGATGTTTTTTGATAAAATTGAATTTTTGTGCCATTTAATTTTTTTCTCCAAAACAGCTGATTAGAATTGCATACAAAATTGTGATAATGTGTATAATCTATGTGTACACATTCAGAGACAATTTCATCTCGTTTGGAGAGATTTTATTTCTCAACATTTTCCGCTCAGCCAAATCTTATGAGGTTTTTAGAAACTTTGAGATAATTTTTCTCAAAATCGGTCCGACCGATTCATTCCAAAAACTATACAGTTCCAAGTTGGATGAGTTTCCGTATACAAAAAAAGTTTCATGTTAATCTTTCAAACCTTGCAACCTGTGGAGTGCTTACAAAAAAAAAAAAAACACAAACAAACCCCTATAAGAGTGGGATGGAGACTTCGCTACGCTCATCTAACTAGTCAAATGCGATAAATGCGTTGTAAGATGAGCAAGATATCCTAAGGTATAGAAGTCGTTGAAGTAGTTCTATCCTTGCTACTTTATCGACTCCGGTATTCTACACACCTTGATATCTGAATAAGCTATAAAAGTCGTTAAAGTAGTTCTAATCTTGTCACTTTATTGACTCTGGTATTCTACACACCTTTACGCATATACAAAATACTTCATTGTTGGTCAACTCTTGAATCTAGAAAGCAGTGAATCTCAACAACTTGATTCTGTCACAATTTGTATGATATATTTGATGAATATTATCAGTTATTTTTATTTTTTTCTGCAAAACGACTAATCAGAATTGCATAAAAATCGTAATAATGTGTAAAATTTATTTATACACATTTAGAGAAAATTTCATCCTATTTGGAGAGATTTTATTTCTCAACATTTTCCGCCCAGCCAAATCTTATGAGGTTTTTAGAAACTTTGAGATGATTTTTCTCAAAATCGGTCTGACCGATTCATTCCAAAACCTATACAGTTCTAAGTTGGATGAGTTTGCGTGTACGAAAAAAGTTTCATGTCGATCAGTCAACCCTTGCGACCTGTGGAGTGCTTACAAAAAAAAAAACACACAGACAAAGCTCTATAAGAGTGGGATGGAGACTTCGCTACGCTCATCAATTAGTTGCTCTCATGAATCTCATGTTATTTGAACCATTCGAGATTTTTTATATTGGGTTTTTACGACGCACCATAATGATAAGTAAGATCCATTGGCGTTGAATGAATGATTGATGAGATGATGGAATGATGAGATGAGGGTTTCTTAGGTATTGGGAAGGATAGTGGGAAATAAGTGGTCGTGGTCTATATTGTGGGAACCATTCCGGCATCAGCCTAGGCTACAGAGGGAACCCACGAAAAAACCTTGTTTAGATGGACGGTGGCGGGGATTGAACCAAGTCCGATATGCCACTTTACCTCCCGGATCACATGAAGTGAGTGCTTTAACCACTGATATGCTTATAGTTCATTAATAAATTCAATAATATGCTCTCCATAGTAGAGCAGATGCAAGCATGATATGATGCGGATATGAAATTAAAATAATGACAGATAATTGAAAGTATGGAAGATATAAAATACACAAACTAAATATATACGAAACAAAAATTGAAAAACAAGAGTATTACGCAGTGACATATATATTCGAGATATAGTATTTAATTGTCTCAACTTCATCAAAAGTTCAATTTTTTAATGTGGGTTCCATGCATTCCAATTTCTAAAAATGATGACAAAAAATTGATCAAGGTGATCTCCATTTACACAACAAATTTTTCAAATCTAAAACATGAACACAACACCTAATTAGAACGGTAATACGTATTGCTTTGGGCTACATCCTGGTGCATTAAAACTCGCGTAGCATTGTGCATTACCTATTCGCCAAGGTGAGTGAAGGCGTATCACAGTTGCACCACTATACTGCCCATACTCATCAAACTAGAGATGTGTAGCATCTCTTGATGCTGTAGGTGTTACTAATGACGACCTCGAGCACATATGCTATTATCCTCTTATGCCCCACTAAACAATTTTTTCGCGAGCACCGCACTATTTACTTTCACTATAACACATGTGAAGTGTTGTTTGAGAATTATACTCTGTTTTTGTCAGTGCAAATTTGTTGCTTGAAGTTGAATATTGACTGCGAATGATAGTACTGTTGGCAATTCAAACCGGTAAACGTAATTCCGTATTGCATAGGTTCCATAAGACTGAACCAAAATCAACCAAGAGAACAAAAAAGAGCCAAAAGAGTCAGAATATTGGTTTGACCCATGCCTTGGTGCAGGAGTCAAACCTATGTCCGAATTTACTTCAGTTTTCGAAGCAATGCCCTGGTCAAGTCAGCCATGCTCGACGATATTGCAATATAACTAGCTGTTCTTCGTTTTCGTCAAATACGAGCGACTATTGTCGTACAATGAAGATGTAAACCTCATAACAATTTGTATTACCTCACGTTTATGCATCACATTTCTGAATTTCAGTTTTTATGATATTTTGTATTCATTTTTTCAATTTGATTTTTCTCATTGTGATATTTCCATTTATTCATCCCATGGAATTTTATGTTTTTTTTTATTACTCAGAATTATGAGGTAATATGAATTTTGGGTATTTGAATAAATCAAACATTTGCTCACAGATGTACGACTCGTGAGTATATTCATCAATTTTGTGCATCATAGTGGACATGCATCATACTTGAAAAGAATCTAAGGAAAACAAAAATTCGAGATGGTAATTTGTAGATGGAATCGAAATCCGACATCCTGAACCCTTGTTTGAGATATCGTAGTTGTTATACTCACCATGAATACTAGCTAGCCTATAATTCTAGGAGAGCATTTTATTGACAAGCGATATAAATAATGACATCTATATTAATATATATATATATATATATATATATATATATATATATATATATATATATATATATATATAAACATATATATATATATATATATATATATATATATATATACATATGAATATAGATATCATTATTCATACCGATATGAATACCGATGATATGTCGGTATGAAATAGATTTTTGAATGAAAACAGAAAAAGACATTCCAAGAAGTAACTACTGGGGGAATCAAAATTGTGAGTGGAGAACATAATTTGTGGGACATTCTTTTCTTCTTTCACTCATTACAACAAGGTGTGACATCACTTGAAAGAAGCCTATACAATCGATCGTGAAAAGACAGAGGACATATCCACTTTCATCACCCAATAACTCATTCGAAATAGCTAATAAAGAAATGAAGACAAATATGTAATCATATCATCTCCTCTTAATGTCTTCCGAAGTTATTACTTACGCAAATAATGTGCATCAGAGGTGCATTTAATAGGGATTTCTAAATGAGCTAAAGTGCTTTAAGATTTATTCAACATAATTCTAATCGATACATATTTACTCAAATGGAAGTATGGAATCAAAACACAGAAAAATAATGAAATGATAATGAAAAAAAAGGCGGAGCATGCACTCAGATAAGTCTGTTGGTCAAGGTTTCATATAATATAAAACTATTGCTCCATGTATGATAACTACGGAGATGCACGTTGAAATGGGTGATAATAATATCACCAAATTACTTTTTGACGTATACATTATTACCTGCAGACCAGAACGTGTGGGGTCCAATCATCAGCAATGCTGAATGAAACGTCAGGAACATTATTATTAAATCTGTTCAATTGAAAATCATGATTTTCGTCGTGTTCATGAAGATATATGTCATCAGATACATTTGAGTTGTTGAAGGTGGCATCACTCTCTCTTCTACCCAAAAGTATTATGATCGATGAATGTATGAAATGCTCAACATTGAAAATTTGAGAATTGATATCAGGTTTCATTAATATATAGTTCCGAAGAAGGTGCTTGAATCATGGATCTTATTTTAGTCGTGAGTGAACAATGATAAGACGATATATATATATATATATATATATATATATATATATATATATATATATATATATGAATATATATATATATATATATATATATATATAATAATATATTTATATATATTTATATATATATATATATATATATATATATATATATACATAAATATATATATATATATATATATATATATATATATATTAATATATATATATATATATATATATATATATATATATATATATATATATATATATATATATATATATGTTTGACTTTAAGCTTTCACAACTCATTATGTGCTATAAATTGAATATTTTTGGATGTAGTTGTGTAATGATGATAAAATGAAACAAACTCTTTCAATTTTATATTTAAAATAATTAGTTTTATTCTAGAAAGCTCAACGTTTCATGACCTTTATCGGTCACCTCTTCAGGAGCAATGACAAGAATTAAAAATATTAGAAAAACAACAATTACAAAACAATCAAGAAAAACATTCATATAAACACAAGTGGCTGTGGTTTACTAATCACGGCTTCTCAGATTGTAGAGGTGACGGCTTCTCAGATTGTAGAGGTGACCGATAAAGGTCATGAAACGTTGAGCTTTCGAGAATAAAACTAACTAGGCAAACGCGTTATGTGTTTCCGCGTTGATGGATGAGCTGGAACATATCAACTTATCTTTGGATTGGTTATTATATATATATACACCTTGAGATCCAAACCATTACATCACTGCCATCTTATTTTCCATTAATAATTGGATGAGCGAAGCGAAGACTCAATTACACTATACCGAGAAAAAAGTGCCTGTTTTTTTTTTTTTTTTTTTTTTTTTTTTTTTTTTGTTCGCGCTCCACAGGTCAGACAAAGATACAAAATCAGTTGAAACTTGGCACACACATGAACCCCTATCTGACTTGATGCTGTATAGTTTTGAGGCACGATCGGTTGAACAACTTCTGAGAAAACTCATTCCAAAGTTTTCAAAAATCCCATTAGAATAAGCCAGAGGAAAACATTCGTGAAAAATATTTCATCTGAGAGGATTCAAATTCTCAGAGAATTTCAATCTGATAATGATACACATTATTCCGAACTTTTACCCAAATCGGATCAGCCGTTTCGATGTAAAAAAATATATAATGTTATTTGTGTCAATTATTCAAAGCTATTAAGATACCTATTAAATCAAAGCAACAAGTGTCACCACTTGATTGTAAACGATTAAAACAAAGCCTTCTTTATCATCATATGAATCAATAATGGAAAATAAGATGGCAGTGATGTAATGGTTTGGATCTCAAGGTGTATATATATATAATAACCAATCCAAAGATAAGTTGATATGTTCCAGCTCATCCATCAACGCGGAAACACATAACGCGTTTGCCTAGTTTATATGATAATAAAGAAGGCTTTGTTTTGATCGTTTACAGTCAAGTGGTGACACTTGTTGCTTTGATTTAATAGGTATCTTAATAGCTTTGAATAATTGACACAAATAACATTATATATTTTTTTACATCGAAACGGCTGATCCGATTTGAGTAAAAGTTCGGAATAATGTGTATCATTATCAGATTGAAGTTCTCTGAAAATTTGAATCCTCTCAGATGAAATATTTTTCACGAATGTTTTCCTCTGGCTTATTCTAATGGGATTTTTGAAAACTTTGGAATGAGTTTTCTCAGAAGTTGTTAAACCGATCGTGCCTCAAAACTATACAGCATCAAGTAAGATAGGGGTTCATGTGTGTGCCAAGTTTCAACTGATTTTGAATTTTTGTCTGACCTGTGGAACAACAAAAAAACAAAAAAAAAAAAAGGAAAAAAAAAAAAAAAAAACACAGGCACTTTTTTTTCGGTATAGTGTAATTGAGTCTTCGCTTCGCTCATCCAATTATTTCAAATATAAAATTAAAAGAATTTGTTTTATTTTATCATCATTACACAACTACATCCAAAAATATTCAATTTATAGCATATATATATATATATATATATATATATATATATATATATATATATATATATATATATATATATATATATATATATATATATAATAATGATATATATTTAATGGGAAGATTAAAGTCGTGTATGAAATTGTGAAATATTTTTAATATCTCTACGTTTCAACCATTATGTTATCAAATATATCATTAATATTGAATATATTTATATATGAATATATAAATATATGAATAAATTCAGTTCGATAATTCTCTTGAAAAAGGCCATAACATCAAATATATTATCAACTGTGTCAATTATCAATTCCAGTTAATGATATATTTGATAACATAATGGTTGAAACGTAGAGATATTAAAAATATTTCACAATTTCATACACGACTTTAATCTTCCTATTAAATATATATCATTATTATAAAATGAGTCGTGAAAGTTTGAAGGTTTAATATATATATATATATATATATATATATATATATATATATATATATATATATATATATATATATATATACATATATATAGATATATATATATATATATATATATATATAAATATATATATATATATATATATATATATATATATATATATATAAACATATATATATATATATAAATATATATATATATATATATATATATATATATATATATATATATATATATATATATATATATATATATACATAAATATATATATATATATATATATATTTATATATATATATATATATATATATATATATATATATATATATATATATATATATATATATATATATATATATATATATATATATATATAAATATACATATATATATATATATATATATATATATATATATATATATATATATATATATATATATATATATATATATATATATATATATATATGGGAGTCGATTTAGCGAAATATCATCATTTGGTGATACATTTTGGACGGCATGTGATACAAAAATTCCAATACGGAAAAATACAGAAAATTTATTTCAATACGGTCAAAATGATGTGAAATCAAATTTGAATACTGATACTGTCGCGGGTATGAAGCTAGAAAAACTGTCTCTCAGCTGTATCAGTGAAAATTATGCAATATTAAATTGGACATTTTTTATTGAAGAAAATATCAAAAGATACATTACAAATATCTGTGTTTCTCCCATATCGAGTTCGTCAAATTTTGCATCGAGAAATCGAATCTAATGCGCACTTGGAGATGAAATTTGTGGTTTTCGATGTTGGTTGGACCTTGCACTTTTTTGATGAGGATATGATCAATGAACAGTCAAAGAAACAATCTAAAAAGACTTATCTCATAATTGATCTAGATAATCAATCTGCAATATTGAAATCTTAAGTTGCGTATCAAAAAACTTCCCATGCTGTGGAGTTTTTCTCTATGCAGTATCCATGGAATTTTTCAACGATTCTCCTATCGTATTTAAAATGTAGACTTCAAATTATTTATAACATGAATGAACAATGAGTTATATGAATACAATCTATACATTAATAACGCAATTATTATTTTCAAAGCATATCATTTTCTGCCTCCAGTATTTTCCAACTGTGTATTACCACATCGGATCAAATACACGTAGACCGTAATTAATTCCTCCATTACGTACATTTCAAAGTGAATCGATAAGTATATCATTCACTGTTGAAGTAATATTCATGATTTTGTAAGTTTCGTCACATTTTTATAGTTCGATTTAAATAAACATAATTCAAAGCTTTACATTTTGTCTTGTGTAATGTACAGTTGGTTTTCGCTTTGCGTGTTTTAGTATGAGCAATATCTCAATATGGTAGTGTGCGTGTGAGATGATGGCACTAACCACCCGTGCGCTAGTGGTGTGGAATAGGGAAGACGGTCAATTTCAACATTCATATCTAGTGGTCAAAAGAAGTGGTAGTGTGCGTGAGCGATGAAATTACTGAAAGATTTCATTTAAGAATTTCAAAACCATTCAGATGTTTTGTTGTGTTTCTAAGATCAATTGTAGAAGTTTTCTTTCTTCCCAGCAATGCCATCGCATGATGTGTTAAAATTATGCTAATATTACTAATGTATTATCATTCATGAAGCACTAGACATAACAAAACTGAATTTCAATTTCATACATATATGTAACAGTTTAGAATCGTACAAATACATGTGTACATTTCTGAAGGTTTACCAGTCGCGACTCATGCAGGTAATAATTAATGTGAATTAATTTTTGTATTGCCTCATTTATATTTTTCAACTCGCAATCACACATAAACATCAATTTCTAGATTTGCAAAGCCACAACAGAAACAACAGAGCTAATAAAATAACATTATCTAGTCACGTTGAATCATAATTCACAAATTAAAAATACAAATAATAAATAAAGAGAGTCATGCAAATAAAATTATATTAAACTAACACGTGATATCACGTGAAATCCCATAATTTACCGATTAAAAATGCTTGAAAATAATAACAGACTTTGATCCCATCAACATTATGGGAGAATGTATGAGGAAACCAGACAGATCAACTGAAAGTGAGGAACTATAGGATGGGCATCGCTGGAGGAAAGAAGGATATCAGATAGAATAGAATGAGTAAGTTTTATAGGGTATTGCACAGTTAATTGGGTGGAAGGAAATGAACAAACCGTAGTGAAAGATACCGTGCATTAAAATTAGAGAGGGTCATCGTGAGAATTTCAAGATCAATAGATTTTTAAAAGATGAAGTCAATGTTCTGTCATCAATATGAAATGACTGATATAGAATTGGTGACTCATACAAAATAAAAGTGAAGCATAAACATGGATTCAATGTTTCCATCACATGTGAAGAAACTGAATATATGTATTCTATTTATGGCCTATTTCAACAGTATCAGATACTAATCCTGACTAATGGTGTTAAATCTATTGTAAAATTGTGTTCAATAGTATAAAGTTTGTCAGTTATTTGAAAGAACTGATTAATCATCGCATAATATTTCTCGCTTGTCTGATCAAGAATGAACTGTTAATCGCCTAATTAGGCTTGATTTTCATCGACTGCCAAATTGAGTAACATTTTAGACACGGGCTTTACTCTTTATAAATGATTTTTAATTGAACTTTACGGTCTAATGTGAGAAACTTGTATCCACCACAACGAGCCGAAATGCATTTCCAAGAACATGCAATCTATAAACTATCAATCATCGATAATATGTTTCTCAGAAATATGACCAGCACTTTCTAGATGAAAAAACTTCAGATCAGATCTAGTTCGATGTACAGTATCTAATTTACATCGAAAATTAGACGTGAAGTCTTTGTAATCAAATAAGGTGGAGGATAACAAGATAGTCATTTGGACGGGACATTACAAGGGTTTCAACCTCCCAAAGTGAACTATCTGCGTATAAAAAGTAATCATACTTTACTCACACACAGTTGAACCATATATTTTTTAGATGAATTTATACCTTCGAGACTGTATTAAATTATAATACGATGAGAATATTCCAATTGTAATTTTCAAATTCTACAACAGTTTTACAATCATTAATCAATCAATAATAATGAGCTTCAATTATGCATTAAAAGTACATTCCTACCTATCATTGTTTGTTGTACGACTAACTATCAAGTAGAATCAGATACCAACCGGTTTGCCCACCGGTTCTTATTAAACAGAAGCCTGATTCGCATACGTTGACACTAATAAATACATCACTTACCTACCGCAATCCTACATATCTTTGATAATTCGATGAACACTTCATATCACTGTATATGTTTACAATTAAAAACATTCCATTCATACAATTTTTATAAAAACCTGTTTTCACTCCAATAGCGTCACGTACATATTGAAGACGCTGAAAGTGATATCTTCAACAATTTCATTTTATTATATCATTTCAAAAATAAGAGTTAATTATACGTTTATGCTAGTTTTAAGTTATGTCACACATTTTTGTGATAAGTGAGCGACAATAAACTTTGAATTTTGTTCTGTCACAAATTCAATATCATGTTGTTGCCAAATATCAAGTTGCCAAAGTTTTCTGTTTTCTGACAAACATGCAACCTCTTTATATGATCGCTTTAAGAGATGTCATCCATATTTGTTATGGGTAGACAACAATGTCACAAAATGTACAACAATGACGTGTGTTCATTGCTCGAACGTTTCTGGGTACTTTAAAAACTCTTAAATATACCGTCTCTCTATGAATTCATATTCGAATACGTTTGTGAAACTTAATTCTTTATAGATTATTAATTAATGGAATAACTATCACTCATGACGATCTGTGATATTTATTATGTGTACATGTCTATCGCTATACTGGGTTCTTACATAGCATTCATGTAATACTAAAACTTCTATACTCCGGTCAGACGTAATAAAATCTATAGCCTACAGTAAAGACTTGTAAAAACTACACATTGTTATAACAAAATCCTTTGAAAGTAACTGCACTGAACTAACACTTATCCTTTGATCATACTATATTATTATGCCAGATATTCACTACATAGCCTTATATAGATGTAGAACCATTAAATTGCTATGGCATAATAATGAACATATTATGATTATTGTTATACATTTCAAGTCCAGTTTCATTGGCTTTCTCAGTGAATCTTCACTTTTGTCAAGTCATGATCGCCAAGTCCGAAGATTTTATTATGCTATTCTGGTACAATAATATACCAGAATCCACTGTATAATCAAGTGTTAACACATAATTTGAGTTAATTATTTTTGATGATATTCAGTTACAAATTTGATATATTTTCTGAATCTAAATTTCTCAGAATGATGATGCTGGCAAAAATGAATCTCTATAAAGACTCCCACAATTGAATTAAAAGATGAACCGCGTAGTCTCGTAGTTCATTCCTTTCCTATTTTAATATTGGCCGGATCTCTACACGTGTATTTCGAAGTCATATTCAACATTCTTCCGACCATTCCTCCTGAAGAAATTAATATATCACGAAATACGAATTATAGTCGCCATTAATTGTGTCCACGTTGTATTTGATTTCTATATTGACTAGTGAAGGTTGTGTTGGAACTACTTGATAGTACAGTAACGGGGTAGGGCTAAATATCAATGTGAATAGCAATTATAGGAACGTTTCTTTCATACGAAAATAGGAATGGGGGAGAAAAAATAGTAGCACTAAAATATCATAACTGCATTTTATTCTCTCTGATATGATGAGGGATGATGATATATGAATATATATATATATATATATATATATATATATATATATATATATATATATATATATATATATATATATATATATATATATATATATATTTTATATATATATATATATATATATATATATATATATATATATATATATATATATATATATTTTATATATATATATATATATATATATATATATATATATATATATATATATATATATATATATATATATCACTAGGAAGACGCAACATATTTGCGTGGTTGGATGGTCGATATGGGCATATTTATATTGAATATTCATATTGAAGTACCTCGAATTCCAAACATTATGTCAGTGCCTTTCTGTTTCATTCAACACTCATTTTAATCAGATCGAATCAATTTGTGACACTTGCTGCTTAGATTCCTAATACATTTCCCAATAATTTTAATTTAATTTAATTCAATAATTTCAATAATTCTTTTCGATCAAAATGGCTCATCCGATTCATGTGAAAATTTGAGATAACGTGTATCATTATCATGATAGAATTCCGTGAAAATATGAATCCATTCGGAGGAAATATTTTCCACGAATTTCCTCGTATGGGTTATTCTCATGAGATTTCTAAAAACTTCGAGATGGGTTTTCTCTGAAGTGGTGCAATCTATTGTCGCTGAAAACTAGGGCGTATCGGATTAGATAAGGAATCTTGTGTATACCAAGTTTCAAATGAATTATCAGTTTTGTTTGACCTGTGAAGGGTGAACAAAAATCACAAAAAACAAACAAAAAACATGTTCTCTTCATTAAAGTACGGTGAATCGCGGGGGTATACGCTTCACTCATTCAATCATATGACGTTATTCTTCAATTCATCTTAAAAACACTCATTGCAGTGGTTTTCCTACAGTTTCATTTTAGACTATTGCGCACAATGTTTCCATATGTACAAATATATAAAAATCACGACTCATAAAGAATATTTGAAACCATTTGTAATGAAGTATTCATATTCTTCAAATATTATTACACTCCAGATTTTTTTTTGCTAGAAATTGAAATGTCAAAACTCATCTATTATCATTCTCAAATTTACATTAAAATTTCATCGTGTATCTTACCATACTGCATACATAAATCTCAAAAAAAAAATCAGCCTATAGTTGTGCTAAGTTGCACATCACGACGTGTATGGCTTATATAGCGAGAGAGATACATGATCCACTTTCGCTCGAGTATCGAGTATAGAACATCAAGTCTCGACTGGGTGATTTATACCTGCACATGGATGAGCACACAATGGAATACAAACAGACCGATCTCACACTAATCGATGATATTATAGTAATATATAAACAAAATCGCATCGTTATAATAGTGGATTTGCTGAACGGATTAGCACACTTTAATGATGGTTATGGAGGAATTATATACGTTGTGCAAGATGTAAATGTATTGTTGGATTTATCTGTTCATTCGATAAGCGTTTCCAATCAGAAAATGTGTGATTTTCCATTTATTGTACTGTAAAATATAAGAATACAGAAATTTTATATATTTTTAGTTTGCATACGTGTGAAAGAAATTTAGATACATACTTATCAAAAATTGACTGATCTGTCATCGCAGAATAATACACTGCAGAAACGACCACATTTTACAAATGCTTTCCATATTATAATCTATGGCTCTAATTTCGTGATTTGAGGCATCAGATCATATTATCATTTATGTGACTCGTATGTGTTATGATGTACTTTTACTAGCAAAACTCAGCATATGCTTTTCGAGGTGAGTGAGAAATTCACATAATCCGTAACGGAAAAAGCTATACACACACTGAGATTTTAAAATTATCAAGTCCCTGCATTCCTGTTTTACCTGTTTATCATTTCAATGGTTTCATGATCTGATTGATTTCACCTGTTGATATTTTCATTGGATTTTTAATCGATGTGAAACGTTCACATCATTTTTAGATTCAGCAGCTCTGATTCATGTGGAACTGTTCAAATAATACGAATCATTTGTGTGCCTAAATTTTGTGAAATTTTCAATCCAATTGAATAAAAATTATTCTTAAATTTAACTTCGGGTTGTTATTATTATTATGATTTTCAACACATACAGTTTCTCTTGAACGAAAGTGACTCTCTTGACCTACTGTGTCCCAAAACTTCACAGTATGGAGTCGGATGATGAAATATGCGCATGCAAAGTTCCAATAAAATTTGTGCTTTTGTTATTTCCTTTCTTTTCAAATTCGGTAAAATTGAGTCTTCAACAACGATTGCGCTCATTTATCACGTTAGCAAGACTAGATTGTATTATAATATGTTGAAAGATGGAATATAGTGGTATTCAATGTCATATTGATTTGATTGATTTGATTTATTGATGGTCACAATACAATGAGTTTTTTATCTCTTTTTACAGTATTGGTTCTCATAGGCCTATAATAATATGATGATATGAAAAATAAAAAATATGTAATGAATAAAATATAATGCAAGCTAATAGAAGTTTCCTGATAGTATGCATCTCTTAGGAAAAGGAACATGAGATATATAAATAGTGCATTGAAAGGGAGAGCATACGACTAAAAACATATGCATATCCAATTATGATATGAATTGTATTCACTTTACATGCAAAATCATAGAATATCCATAAAAAGTGATAACTGAGAGGTTCACGTGAATGAGAGTATCCTAGATGAAAATGAAAAAACCAGGCCCTTCCACCAAAAACTATATGGAACATATTTGTTTCAGATGATAGAATTCATTCGAAATTATATATATACAAATTATCATATAATTATTATATCATCACATGGAAACATTTCCACATCATTATTCTCTTGGACAATCCCTCATATTCAAATGTATCCAATGTCATCCTATATTTGTGATAATTGAAGTGATTCAAAGATGTATCTTTATCAATCATAACACACAAACGTATGTATTAGTTGTGAATATACAACATGACATCCAACGATTATGTAATCCTGAGCATTTTGAAAGTGAAATTCGTATGTGCGGTCAGCGTATCTCATGACCGAATCATTCATCGTGTTCTCATAATGGCCATAGGTTTTTATACAATCAAACAAATGATATGAATCAAATATAGATATAAATATAGATATAGAATATAATTACGATGCACTCGACTGTACATTAAAAAAGGTACACACTCACTTGATTGTAATCCAGTTTAATCTATGTGAATCATCGATATTGATAATAAGTACGTAGCGTTTTTATTTTTATATTATATAACACTATTCATACCATGCGAGAGAAAACCAGACGCAACAATACCGCTAATTTTTTTCCCATGTTGATTTAAAATACGAATACAACTACAATCATGCATTTGACTAATTAATGATGATACCAATACTCGAAATTCACACACATTTTCATATTTCGTATCACATACTAATATAATTGATTGTGTATTTGATTACATAGCTGAAATGTAATTTTAATAAAGTTGAGTAAAAAAGTAAATCAACTTCTGTGGGCCTTTTATTTTTTTATTTTCACGGGTATGTAGTTGAACCAATCATATATCAACTCATGATTACATTTCATTTGCATTTATTTACTGCGGATAGAATGCCAACAACATTCAAATAGAGGTTGAAGCGCCATCTTCTGTGCACATTCTCTACTTCTAGAAAGTCAAGATATTACTCCTATCGTATGAAATCACAACGAGCTAAAAATACTGGAACTAGTGCTACCACCTTAGTGGGTTACTAGTTTTGTATTACTCGTTTTTTCTGAGGCTAATATTGCGTTCCTCATACTGCCATCACGTCAACTATCTCATTCTGTGTCAATATGCGTTCGATTCCCACCACCGTTCATCTTTAAAGGGGTGTTTCGTGGTTTCCCTCTGCATGTCTAGGCTAATGCTGGGATGGTTCCTACAATATAGTTCACGACCGCTTCCTTGCCACTATCCTTCCCATCACCTAAAAACCTCAATCTCGTCTTTCCATCATCTCATCAACCATTTATCCGACGCCAATAGATCTTAGTTATTATTAAAGTGCGTCGTTAAAACCCAATACAGAAATGAATGAAACACATAAATAGACGAAGATGCGTCTCAAAGCACAATTTCAGGTATTCGCGTTAATTTGATGATGGGAAGATGTGATGAAAGTGATTTTATTGTCTTTTCGGGACCGTGGAAAATGGAGCGACCATGGCCATTATTCAGTTCACAACCACGAAAACCTCTATTTGGATGGTCAATCACGGAACTTCGGGAGAACTTCGGTCTCCCGAATAATAATTCAGTGCGCATAGCGACTGATCCCCAGTCTCAGTTTCATCAAGTTAGTTACCATGTGCATATGCTATATGTTGTTATAAACGTGCACTAGTGGTTTGATTCATTCAATAAATTTCAGAAATTGAATAATATTACTATATATATTTTGAAATGGTTCACCATTTCATAGTTTTGGTGTATATTCTTGTTGAATTTACCTAAGAATAAAATATAATGTTGCTTGATTGATCACTTCACCACTTTTCACTCGACTGCAATTGTACGTAGCCTATACTTGAAATATTTATTCATATCGGGTTTTACGAAGCACTGCACTGATGACCTATTGGTGTCGGTGAATGATATATGAGACAATGGAATGATGAGATGAAAGGTTATTTCATGAGGTGTATTTAAATACTGTGGAGGAATGATTCGTGCGTGGCCTCTTGTTAAGGAACCATCCCAGTATTGAACTGAACGACAAAGGTAAACCACGAAAAATCCCTGTCAGGATGGTCGACCATGGCGGGAAGTCGGGTATCGAGTCCCAGTCTCCTGTATGACGCTTCACTGTGCTAGTTACTGGACCACTAATCTCAGTTACTTAAAATTAATTAGCCGACACTAGATTCACTGTCTTTGGTGCTCAGACTTGAATAGTGTAATAGTGTCATGGAGAAGATTAATTAGTTATTCGGACTACAGAGTCATGATGATATACATCATAAAGATACAATTTATTCGTAAGAAATGCAAACTTGTTGTGTTTGTAGACTATGATTGTAGGCCTAATGTTTGACTTGTCCAATACCATACTTGTATGTTCCATTCTTCTGGTATAATGAATATATTATTATTATTATTATTATTATTCTAATAATCTAATACCGACCCTGTTTAACAAACTTCCACCTGATTTATTAAATATACAAAAACTTTCCGGTGTAAAAAATGAAATGAAAAAATGGATTTGGCAAAGTTGTATTTTATAGTGAATTACCATCTAAAAATTTGGAAAATCAAATTCTAATATTAGCAATATCATTATGACAAGATTAATATGTTTTATTTATTATTAAGAGAAGTGAAGAAGTATTTTTTTTTTGTTTAGATTGTAATATTAATTAACTAGCTGCTATCCAGACATTTGTTGTGTTTATATTTATGTATGACAACATGATTAGTAGACCCGCAGACAAGTCTTTATGACTTTGTGGGTCTACGATATTTGTAATCAACTAATTTTTTGTGTAATAAAAATCTTCTCAAAAAAAAAAAAAAAAAATTATTATTATTATCATCATATCCGTATGAATGAAATAATCACATGAAATATGGATAGCGAGAAAACTGTCATTTTCACATTCAAGTGTATTGAATTGTTTATACATCATCTTTGGTGTATACTATTTTGAATGAAATGATATGAAAGAAAACAGTTGATACAATCGTCGAAACAAAGAAGTATATAGTTCATCTCTCTATTCCATATGATATACGAGATGGACTAAGAGCGGTTATGAAAATACTAGATTTGCATAATACCACAGATTATATTTTAATTTCCCAGCATTAGTGTGATTCAGACCAAATTGAAAATCATTGACTGAAAATCACAATGTACATCTTGGTGACTAAAGAGTGGGGGTTGAATCAAATATACATAGTATGATATTATTTCAATTTTGTTTTGGTCAGGAAAGCTCACATGCAGCGAGCAGGTTTACAAAAAAAAAAAATGGTCGCCTCAAAATCAATCTAATAATGCAATATATCAAAATTCAATCCAATATCTCAATTCTCAACAGATTGAATCATTCAATACATTTTCTTCTGAAAGAACTTTCTGCTTTTTTATTGAACTTTCCGTACATCAGCTGGGCTATCTGTTTGTGTGTGTGTGTGTTTGCCATCCGGAATCACACGGTTCATGGAAGTGGTTACCCAGACAAAACCAACAATTCATGAACTCTGACACTTGACATATTGGAAGAGCAACAAATATCTGAATGGAAATATAACATTGATTTTGATTGATCATAAACTGGGTAATTATTGTAAAGTAACAAATACCTAACATTTAGTACCATCCAAACGAAGGTATTACTTATCCTTCAGAATATTTACTTGAGCTTGGTGACTTGCAGTTATCGATACTTATTCCTTTTTCCTGTAGGTTATCTGAGCCATATCAAACAGCGACGTATGTATGTATGAGCCCATATATATATATATATATATATATATATATATATATATATATATATATATATATATATATATATATAAATATTTAATTCCCAGAATTTGAACTCAATTTGACTGAATTAAAATTCTGGAAAGACGACATATAATCAGTAGAATTGCCATTGGATGTTGATTCTTCCGAATTATTCGATCATAAGGATTTTGATTCAATCTCGAACTTAGGACCGATTCAATATTCCATGGTAAATTAATTAAATTACAGATCGACATCTATTTTGAAATTTGGAGACAACAGACATTGTGTACTCTGACAGGGAATTACGTACTGCTGGTGATATACTCGGACTTGATGAGATGGAAGACACATTGCATTGAAGTCCTTAGTCCCTGAATCCATCCTGTTTTCTAACGACAAGTGTTTTTTGATTCGATTTTATGTTTTTGACATCGACTGGAAATTGAAAATTTCGATATATTTCGAACAATATTCGATATTGACATTTCGGTATACCTTGAATTTTCTCAATCGACCGGCAACACTAATATATTATGGAGTTGAATGATCGACCTTCTTACTCGCTTGGTGGTCAGTATCCTAGTGTTATTGCTCTTTCGTCTTGCCTGCCGACAATACCGTAACTTCTCCCCTCAACATCTGACTTGGTTGCCTTGGGGGATGGGTAGGGGGGAGGGGAAGGGGCGAACAGGTCACGCTCTGTTCATTGCTAGTCAAGATACCAGGCGGCAGCATTAATCTATGAATAATGTTTTACTGGCTCAAAGTTCCAAGATATGTAGATAGAGGGCGATGCTAGTGTAACGGAACAGTACGAGTTAGTCAGAAACAGCATCACAGATAATCGAGCTATTAGCCAGTACTTCAAACCGAAAAAGAAATACACATACGGAGCACATAATATATTTTATCATTCAATGAAGATTTTTTTCCCCAATGCAAATAATCAAATTATTCATTAACCGTGAAAAAATACTACAGAAACATTGTTTGTTGAACAAATTATATTATTATTAATTCTTCTTCAGGAAGGGCAGATCGACAGTGCAAATGTTTGAATTGCTCATCCTCCATGAAAATATTATCTCAAGAAATATTGTTTGTTGAATGTGCTTTGCTATTGTTAATCATTCTCCGGAATTATGATTGCCCTCGTGGTGCACTGTCCAACCGATCCAATCTTCCATCATAAGCGTATGAGAAAAACAATGATTTTGTATTGAATTCGATGTTGATAGAGAAGAAATACTATTTGAAAAGTAGTTATCCTCACTGATTGTAGTGGTTAAAGCTGGTAGAATTGCGCTCAGTTATTTGTACGGGGTATTTTGAAATTCCAAATGGGGTTTTTCAATATTTTCGTCTCAAAATTTGATAATAGGCCTATCTCAGGAAACGATTGGAAATCCTACGTATGAAAGAGATGGTCAGGGGCTTACGGTGCATGTTTTGGAAACCAATAATGCGTTTCTATAGTTTTAATGAGACTGATTGTTCTCTCTCAGTTGAATAGTGAATGAATAGAAAATTCATCAGGACTTGCGTGTAAATGACACATTACCTGCTCATATATCACATGAATTGGATATTTAAAAAGCAGCGGCTATGATTTTGCAAAAAAAGTCACTACATAGCCACTCCATTTTATAATATGATTATAGACTTGCTGGATTTTGAATTCTACGTTGACAATTCTCACTCAGAGCACTCAAAGCACTCGGAGCCCACTTTGCACTCCATGCACACTCAGTTTGTGTTGCGTTTAGAAAGCACGAACAACATATAACCGATCAGCATGTGGTGTGAGTGTGTTTGTGTATAAAACGCACGAAAATTTTCAACTCGACTTAATTTATCACGCTTTTCTATAATCAATGAGTATATCGCAACTGTATTGTTTATAATTAACGACCCGGAAATGATAGATGAAATAATAATCTTCTCAAAATGGTATATGAACGCATAATTTCGTGAGAATTCAATCGACCACACAACCTATATGTATATACGGTTCAATCGGAATGATCAACGTTTATAAGTCGTTTCAAATTTTGGCCACATAACCGAACGGAAAGCTCGAACAAGAAAAGTTCATTAGTTGCATATTATGAAACTCAAACTACTCATTCTCAAAAGAGAGTATATAATTTTTTATCAACATTGAAACTTGGTGCAAAATAATTGTTCCCCGATTACGGCTATGGATGAAAGTGAGATCGTTTAGACAGGGTACTTACTACAAGGGCTATCTCACTACCCCATTTTAACGAATTCGAATGAAAAACAACAAACTTTGGCACCAGAACTGCGCTTTCTATGACTATACTTTTGATATTTATCAGATAAGCGTAGCGAAGACTTCTATTCCATGTATCGAAAAAAATTGGACTTTTTTTAAAATTTAGTACCCAGCATACACGTCAGAAAAACCTCCAATCGACTCGAAACTTTTTATAAACATTGGTGTTTTACCAGAATAGAATGGGATTGTTGTTCAGGAGAATCGGTCCTATGGGTTTCCGGAAAAAACGAGCAGTTTGTACTCATTAGAATAAACCAGAAGAGAAATACTTGAAAAACAAGATTTTTTCGGAAGCTCTAAAATTTTCACCAAATATGTAAAAACAAACTATTATACACATTTCAGAGATTTTCGCAACAATCGGATTAAAAATAATGAATAAAACGCATTCAGAACACATCTCAACATCAATCAAAGGGATTCAAAGCTATTAATGAAGGAAACCAATTAAATCTATATTAACAAGTGTGACCAATCAAATTAGAACTATTGAAATGATGAATGAAATTGGAAGGCCGTGACATAGTGGATTCCGGTACAGGTTTTGAACGTTTGAAGTAATCCAAGGTCTGTAGATATAGATTGAGCTGGTAAGTAATTTTTCATTCTAGATTTCTATACTTCTGAGTTCATCTCACAACACGAATCCCCCGTTTTACTAGTTGTATTAGGGTCTATAGGCCTGTTATCAGTGGATATAATTTGTATTCTTGAGTGTACTTGTATACTTTGTATAATTTGTATATTGTATATCTTGGTGTATCTTGGGTTCTTGATATTAATTTTTCAATTTCATGTCCTTATATATATATATATATATATATATATATATATATATATATATATATATATATATATATATATATATATATAATATATATATATATATATATATATATATATATATATATATATATATATATATATATATATATATATATACATATATTCGATTTTGTATTCCTTAACTATTGAAAAGCTTTCATTTATTTTTTCCCTGTATAATTTGAGAGTTGTGACAACAGAAATAGATGATGGACACATGTTGTACTTCGAAAGGCCTAACTTTTGATTCATAAGACAGTGAAAAAAGTAAACACTTATAGTGAACTCTTTTCATTGTTTCATGATATAAACCCGATTTTTGTCCAAGCTATTGATTTCATTTCTCATCCCACAGATAAGCTTTTTTGGCTCTGTGGAAGAGCGTATTGATTAATCTTGTATGTATGTATTATTTAAATCTAATGAAAAAAAAATTATATTCTGTATCAGTTATGTTTTTCATGTGTTAGAATTATGATACAAACCACAGATAAGCCTGTTTACAGGCTTTGTGGAATATTGTTAACTTTTCTGTATAATCTTGGATTGATAAATAAAATTTTAAAAAATCTTGAAAATTATTATTATTATTACATTCAAGGACTAATTTGTACCACCAATTTATATTAATTCGTATGTAGAGCAGGAAAAACAATATCTAATACCGACCCTGTTTAACAAACTTCCACCTGATTTATCAAATTCACAAAAACTATCCGGTGTACAAAGTGAGATGAAAAAATGGATTTGGCAAAGTTGTATCTTATAGTAAATTACCATCTTGAAATTTAAAAAATCAAATGCCAATATTATGGCAATATCTTTCATGACAAGATTGATATGTTCAAAATCATTATTCATGTGTTTCATTATTAAAATAGAAGTGAAGAAGTATTTTATTTGTTTTTGTAATATTTTAAGTTATCTAGCTGCTATCCAGACATTTGTGGTGATGTGTATTTATGTATTGCAACATAATTAGAAGACCCACATACAAGTCTGTTATGACTTTGTGATATTTGTAACTCAAATATACGATATAACGATATAACAATGTGACGATAGTACTCATATTTTGTGCAATAAAAATCTTCTTTACAAAAAAATTAATTATTATTATTATTATTTTAAAATTTTACTTTTACCTGCGTATCTGTATAATTTCATTGATTGTATGACGCGTTGTACTTGATTGTGGTTGTGCGGATTATACTTATACTTCGTTTTCATATTTTTCATTTCCTTTTTATGCCCATGACACAAAATTCGGCCACCTACACAAAATACTCTGAAAAATAACTTTCAGTCTCATGACCTAATCCTGTCGTTCATATTCTATTGAAACCATCCATATATTTTGTTTATTCAAGATTCTGTCATTCACAAACAATTGTTGCCATTAGCGATTCACAATAATTGATCAATAGTTCAGTGGTATAGACAATGATGGATTGAATAATACATTGGAAAAATAATTAATTATAAGTGAAATAACAAGAACTTATCCATTAGAAAGTAAAATACGGAATTTATTATAGGGACTATATTGAATCATTTGCTATGAGCCAATATGAGAAGGAAAATGAAAATATGGAGGCCTAAATTTAATTCAATATTGTCTACGACAGTAGAATACATTGATTCATTTGGTAAATTATGCTCTGTAACAAAATGCTCTTTGAAAATTGAAATGGTTTCTCTTGAGCTTATATCATCAAACCACACTATTCAAACCTACTGTTATATTGCTATTATACCTACTATAGGGGTGTGATGTCAACTTCAAGACAAGCGGGTGAATATACTACATATATATGTTAATATGAATATATTTTTTAATTTGAATGTATTCAAATCTATATTGGGTTCAACGACGCACTATGATGATAACTAAGATCTATTGGCGTCAGAAAAATGATAAATGAGATGGTGAGCCGCCCTCGGTAGCTCGGTTAGCTGAGGCACCGCTTCAGAAACTGAAGTCATCGTTGGGCGTGGGTTCGAGTTCCGCATAAGGCATGGGTTTTTGTAAACGTCCTCTCACTTCATGGTTTCATAATCACCTGCTCATTCGTACCTCCTTATAATCTAGCTGTTAGTGGGGTCGTTAACCAAATAATAATTATCATCATGAGATGATGGGAAGGATAGTGGGAAGGAAGCGGCGGCCGTGGCTTATATTTTAGGAACCATCCCGGCATGAGTCTACACTACAGAAGGAAACCACGAAAAACCCCTGTAAAGATGGACGGTAGTGGGAATCGAATCAGGTCCGATATGCCCCTTCACCTCCTGGTTCACATGAAGCGAGTGCTTTAACCACTGCGCTGCATGTGTCGGTATATATATATATAAATATATATATATATATATATATATATATATATATATATATATATATATATATATATATATATAAATATTAATGAGAAAAAAAAAAAAAATATATATATATATATATATATATATATATATATATATACATACATATATATATATATATATATATATATATATATATATATATATATATATATATATATATATATATATATTTATATATATATATATATATATATATATATATATATATATATATATACATAAATATATATATATATATATATATATATATATATATATATATATATATATATATATATATATATATATATATATATGAATAAATATATTTATATATTTTTTTTCTTATATATATTTTCATATATATATATATTATTATTATTATTATATGTAATATAATATGATCTATTCCCATATTTAAATACTGAAACGGTGTATTTTAACGACTGCCGTGTCACATTGACTCTCTGAAAGTGATTATATCAATGAATCCTTGAGTTGAACAATAATTTGAACAATAAATCAATATTTTCTTTCAATAATAAAACATTGTCTCATAAAACTCATACACTCTTCTTCTCACAAAACCTACAATGGTCGTTAGTCTTCTTATAATAATTACACAATAAATGAGAAAAAAATCATCGCTAAATAATCTTGCTAAGGTAAACGAAGGACTTCAGTGCACTCAGCCAATATCACAATATTTCATTAAGAGACGGATGAACCTTAGAAAACAGCAATGTCACGTTACTGAATGATATGATGATGTGTAGATAATATGTGCGTTATTATCATTAGCCAAGGTTGAATTATTAGGGTTCCACTAAATATAGTAATTATCTTCATCAACTCTCTCTATAGATATCCAAAGATGGCTTTGTTATCAACAATACATTATTTATCCGATGTTGAGAGAACATATATTATCATTGTTATTGATTGATGGACCAATGTGTACAAGCCACACACGATGAAGTGCATACGTTAGAACGTGAATAGACCATAATATAGTTGACGATTCCAATTATTGAATTCTTGTCACTGACTCAATAGAAAGAAGTGGCAGATGAGTTGTTTCATGTGAAATAAATGTACACACCTTGGTAAATATACTCATCCAATTTTCATAGCGCTTTTCAAACAATTAGTGGCTTAATGAGCATAGAGTGAACGGGGTATTACTGTCAGACACTGGTCAATCATTACTGTCAGACACTGGTCAACCATTACTGTCAGACACTGGTCAACCATTACTGTCAGACACTGGTCAACCATTACCATGATTATTGACTTCAAGGCATATCAATTGACGTCTCGCAGTCTCCGCCCCCTTGACGTCACAAATCATACCGACCAATCAACAGGGCTATTAGAACTGTAGTGAAATTCAAATATCCAATCGGGGTATCTTCGAATGACCACAAATGATATAAATCCAACTGGCCTACTGGTGAAGCCACGTCTATTTCGAGTCATCAATTTGTTTTCTGATGATATATCAATTTTTTTTTCATTACCGTGAAGTGAGGTGACTTTAACCCACTGGTGTGACTTTTCCCTCTCGTTGAAAAAAGTTTCGAACTGCTACAAATGAGAAAGTTTTAATTTCATCGTATCTATTTTGATACGTATTTTGATTCTGATATGCATCTATTGAGATAAAAAAAGGACACGATCAAATAAAAAAAAATTCATTTGTAGCAGTTTGAAACTTTTTCCAACGAGAGGGCAAAGTCACACCAGTGGTTAAAGTGACTTCACCGGTATGTTATTCTCGAGAAAATTCGCAAAATTTCAATTGACAATTTTTTAAAATTCTATCGCACCGATTTTTACTCAAAACTTCGAAATTACAAGTTGAAAGGAGAGTACCGATTACCTCTCAAAACAATGTATGGATCAGTTTCGCCTTCACGATCTGTGAAGCACGCACAGAACGAGTAAACAAAGAAACACATACAACAGAGAGAGATACCAGATTGGAACCGAATGGAAGTTCTCTTTCGCTAACCCAATCAGCTCAATAAGTTGGCCTTCTGGTAAGTGAGACTTTGCATAGATTCACAGCCCATCATCGATCATCTAACGTATTAATTTATAATGTATATTTTTTCAAAAGAAATAATGAGTGTTAAAAATCGTTCACAATAAATAGGAAGGCACATCGTCCCTGAAGATTGTTTTGTTCCTTCATAATGATGTTTCGTGATGAAGATGTGGCATTGATCCGAATTATTATTTCTCGTTTAACTATTGTTTTTTTCTTCAGGATGCTCATTAAACTTAATTACTAAATAATGTGTTCAAAAATTAAATACACAAACATTCAGGGAATGATGAAATAAGAGTTGATGGAGTTTTATCGAGTGAAGTAATTTAGTTAATCTGAGGTGATATGTGAAGCCACTCATGCGTATAATATCGTATGAATCAGGTCTGTACAAAATGGTTAGAACTGCAATAACAATGAATTATTGAGAAATATAATTTTAGTATCATTTTTAATTATGGGATAGCAGAAATTGGCACCTATTAGCAGCTATTAGTACTATTATACTCAGTTTAATATTAGTAAATATTTATAAACATATATTAATAATGTGTAAATAATACAAATTGTTACACGATTTATATTCAGTGCGCACAGGGTAGAGTAACATATGTTAAACAAGTCTATCTTTTAGATCATTTGCAACAATGACAGTGCTAAAATCTTGATACAAATGATTATATTTCAGCAGTAAATTCGAAGAAGTTCAAACAAACTAGAGATATATGTATCGTATTTCGTATGGCATGATGAATCTCCATAAAAGTACCTGTGAATATCATCCCAACGATATAGATGAATATATCACAATACATTCCAAAAAATAATAACTTTAACATCAGCATGCATCAATTAAATCGAAAGGCAAAATCCTCCCCTCACGACGTTGTACAAGTTTCGTGCATTACTTCTCACTCTAGAATGGTTGAATGTGGATTCAAATAATTCTGACAGACTTACTGGTGACGAATATATTTCACTTATGTTAATTTTCTACATTCGAAATTTTGAAGTTTCAAGATCAGAAATAGTTGCAAAGTTACCTTAACGTTACCAGCATGTCACCATCATAAGATAACTTTCAGAAGAAATAATAAATTGATGTGTGTCGTATGCATCATTCTTTTCTTTTCTTGGACTTACCCTTGAAATGAGAAACAGTGAAGTACTACTTTCAAGCTATGCCCAGTTATATTTTTGTGTGTATTTATTAATCTTTGATTTTGATTATAGTAGGAGTGAAACACTATATGTCCAAATATATGTTATCTTACCCCTGCAGTCAAGCCAGTATTTTTGACTGTAGGATTTTATGACGAATGTTTCATATAATGATGTATTCAATGTGTGACCATAAAAAAATCCCCATTAACAATTTATTCACTTACATTACTATGCTTACATTGCTGTCTTGAACCATTGAATCATGAAAAGCAGCGTACGGTACCAGAGTTATTGCTATCCCTTTCGAGAATCATCATTGGTCCATTATAGTGGGCTTTTCATAATAAAATGATTAATTTGACAGTCCTGACTGTTTGTAACAAGCACTTGCACAATTTAAATGTACACATTGACCTCACCTTTTTGCTTTTTGTTACCACAATTTCACAAGTTTCTCGGTGGTCAGTAAGTATTTGGTGAGTAAATACTCTATTTCCCCTCAAGTCAAACGAAAATGACAATAAATCAGCTTTAAATCTATAATTAGAATCTCAACGGATTTCTGACTAATTATGTTTACCTAGTTGATGTTGTTGTTGCTATCAACACTGAGCTAATTATAGTGGACTCAAGCCCATGCATAACCTTTCTCTGGTGAAAATTCATTTCATTTGCTGAATCATTGAATTGTTAATTGAAAACCTATCAAGAGATGTAATCGCAATGACGTCATTTTAATTCATCCATGTACATCAAGGTTCATTTAACAATTGAATGCCATGTGATAATTGATAACACACGTACGAACGCATAGTTACGACCTCATTTAGAATTAACCCTTATGATCCGACAACACGCATACCTATATAGAATCGAAAAGCTAATCTCCTCTGACTTGAAAGGATTTTACAACCATAAATAATCTATGATGAAGTCTCTTCATCTTTCGTTATTTCAAATTGGCATGATAATTAATTAATTTCTGAAGTCGATATGATACCCCGTATAAGGTACGTACTACACTTCATATAATGAACAAAGTGGTTTTAATTATTACTCATATTCAAGAACAAACATTGCCAGTAAATTATTGCTATGATAGCCTCAGTTGTGATTCATAAATCAATGTCGGCTTACCGATTCTGATCTTTACCTCTATAGTTTATTATTGAGAAATTGTTGGAGAATAACAATAAGATTCGCGAGTAAATCACTTTCTGAAGACGCTTCTCCATGCAGGTTGAATTAATTGAAAAAAACATATTTCGGTTGTAATGATTTCTTCGAGTAATTTGGTTGATGACGTCACATAATACAGCTAGGTTATATGGGGGTGAAGCAAGGATGATGATAAAATAATAAATACCGGCACAGTAGCTGAGTGGTTAGCTCACTTGCTTCGTGTGATCCGGGAGGTGAAGGGACATATCGGACCCGGTTCGATCCCCGCCACCGTCTATCTTTACAGGGTTTTTTCGTGGTTTCCCTCTGCAGTCTAGGCTAATGCCGGTATGGTTCCCACAATATAGGCTACGACCGCTTCCTACCCACTATCCTTCCCACTACCCATACAAACCTTCATCTCATCATCCCATCATCTCATTAATCATTCATCCGACGCCAATAGATCTTAGTAATCATTACAGCGCGTCGTTAAAACCCAATATAAAATCAAAATAAAAAAAAGATAAACGATAACGTGAGAACGGACTTGTAAGAATATATACCAACACTTAGACTCGAACCCGCGACCGTCCAGCATCAGGTTATTAAATTTTGATGTCGAATTTTGATGTCGTAACGTAGCTTCTTCATTACGGTCATTTCAGCACTCGATGAAAGTTGACAACCTAGATTGACTGTACCACTGATGGTTGAAACTTGAAAAGTCACATTTTTCAATTGATTTACTACATGATATTGAGTTCGATGAATACGTGTATTGAGGTATTTATCATAATCATCATTGATAATGCTTCATCATGAATGTATCGTGAATGAATAGATCATATACATTTGATAAATCATAATTGAACATAAATAATAATTTGATCATGATAACCTGATGTTGATTAATCACATCGATCATAGATTAACATCTGTACCAGCTGCGTGAAGAAAAATAACTGACAAAAATGATGCTATTTTGAATTTTGATCAAATATTAATAATTGAAATGTTTTATTGCCCGATCAGGCATCTTGATGTGGATGTTGCTGTCTTGAAGTCAACATAACGTTTCAAACTGCTAGGATTCAAATGAAGTAATAAATTCACTAATCGTAGATTCAATTATATTCCTCACATCACTAAATCTGCTCGATCGCACCTATTCGACCATTTTAGGAACATCATTCAGTGTATTTCCACTTCACAATCTGGTTTAATATGTAAATATTTTATATTTAATAAGTAATTATTATTTCATCTATTAATATATTAAATTGTAGCTAAATGAAGCCTTGGGTGCTTGAGCTATGTAAAATCTTCATATATATTATTATCATCTTTTTCTCCATCCCTCTGCCTTAGTGAACTTAAGGTCGGACAACACTGAAACTCCTAAATTCTACATTTCACACCCGATCGAGTTGAATTTTCTTTATTGTGGTCCCACATTACTACCATAAGATATAACAAATATAAAGTTACGTTTTTTCTCAACTTTCAAAAAAAATTAAAACCTTTATTTTATCAATGGTCACGGAGACACTTTTTTGTGAAAAACGGCTTGAGAAAAGTAGTTTTGAAAAACCTCATAGTCTTCTCGAGAGTGCATTCGACAAAGTTATGTATTGGTGTCACTTCAATTTTTTTTTGTAGGAATGACAAATTTATCTATTCCACACTTTTTTTAAGCTTTTCAATTTTTTTCTTCTTCAACAATTATTTTAGGCATGATATTCTAAAGATATACTGTTGATGATGCATAACTTTGTTCATCATCTAGTTCAAGAAGTATGGAAAAATTGTGCAATTCCATTCAGTAAAACAGATTTTCTTTACTTCTCCCTTCCAAATTCGTTGGAATAAAGGATGACCAGAAAACAGCCATTAAACATTCAACTGTATTCATTTCTAAAGCTAATTTGATTCGACACTATTAGATTAAAAATCGAATATCAAATATACTAGTGGATCAATTCACATTATTTCTTAAGTAGCTCAGAAAGGAGATATGAATTAAATCGACCTTAAAAAAAGGTAAATTCCAACAAATGGACATATTTTCAGTGTTGCCCCCCCTTGATACGATTAGGCTGCGGTCCGATCGATCTATGTTGTATCGATGGGGTACAACATATTTTGGCGTACCCTTGGTGTATTTTGGTGTATTCTGGTGTCATATTATTCAGTTTTAATATGTTTTATTTTGTCTGTTCTGTATTTTGTGTGTGTTTTGTGTCTCTCAATACCAATGCTGGTAATGCCGGATATATCACAGAAAGGGTTTTCACTCATGATGTGTTCCGGACTTTTGGAAACTGAAAGACTTTTATCTGCGGCGGAAAGTTATGGTCACAAAAACAGCTCAGTCGTGTGTTAGAGTTCATTGGTTTCGAATAATTAGAATGGGGTGGTAAGATCGCCCTTGTGGTGCCCCGTCCAAACGATCCCACCTTTGTTCATTCATAGCCTTAACTGGGGAACAATGATTTGGTATCAAGTTCCGATGTTATTGAGAAGAAAAAAATGACAACTCGCCGAGACTTACTTTTGAATATCATTGAAAAAACTTCTACAAAATTGAAAAAGATTGAAATATAGTTTGTCAGAATTCAATCTATTACTGTCTTCGTGACTCCTGGACAACAATGTCTGTTGTTCCAGCTGTAATATATAGTTTCATGTCGATTTCTTTGTTTTTACATCATAGTCAAGATGTTTCTGTACACATCTCTATTACGATAATTGTAGAGCGCATTCATCACATTCGAAGAAATAATTAACCTTTACATGAAAATGTTCGTTTTTTATCTTCGATATGCATCTATGTAAATTTTAATTGAACAGTTTTTAATATTTTGTGTCCTTGGAAAATCACGACCCAACGGAACAGAGGTTAAAGTTACCCATTCTGACTTACCTGAAGCAATGATCGTTCAGATAAAAGAATAGCTTGTATTGTTCATATGTAATTATGATATGGTAATTTTATGAAATTGAATTAATTGGTAACATATAAAATGGGCAAGACTTAATTCGTTCGTCAAATTTTTAATAGGAAGAATAATTATTTGACCACTCACATCCAGGCCTACTGTTCATAAAGTTGAATCAACTCAGTTGCTAATACTGACAAAACGTAATGACATCAATGATATGTTTAATATTATATACATGTCAAAAAATTCAATCAAAATTTAAATAGAAACTTTAAATAAATAACGGTTACTACTTCACATTATGCAGAGAAACAAAAGCGATGAGGTCAAATAACATGGAGTTCATGATTCAATTTCCGAACCTCGGTACCTACAATATTCAAGTTTGGTAGGTCACGTGATGCATTTAATCGTTAATCTACTAATTGTCAAGGACGTTAATCAGTGATCCTGAAAAATTATTGCATCCCTCGAAAGAGCACAGGTATAAGAATAAACGGTGTTCATGATATTGATCGATATACGACCTTCTCCTATTGTAGTTACAAGTGATTATAGTAAAAGCTTTGTCTTGACTCCACATTAATATCGTGAACAACTTATGTCTTCTTCAAACAAGATTTTCCTAAATACCAAATCATTATTCAAATATCCAAGTTTTTCAAATTGAACTCTTCAAATCGTCGAGCACATAATATACAACTTGAAAACTTCGAGTGTTCAACTTTATATACGATCAACTTATAAATCATCACCTATTAATAATTATGATGATAATTTGTCGGCGGTAGCTCAAAGAATATGATAAGCATTATAATATATTATTAAATGTCCTCGATTATATCACCAATTAGTTCCCAAATACAAATAGTCTGTAGGTTTGTATTAGTAAATAAAATTATGTAATGTGAGCAATATCAGTAGTGAACTGCATAACTCAACAAAAGAATAAACAACAATGAGTAAAGTGATGCTTCTATCAAATCGTAGAATCTAAGTACTATGTCTGTTCACCACAGAATATAACGAAATATTAGGCCACAGTAGATTGTTTACTTATGAAATGAAGAAAATATGGGTCAATCTAATACTTCATAATCAAACACTGATGTACCATTTCCCACATTCAGGAAATAAAATCAACACACTTTTAGAATTATCTTGAGTAATTTTCACTGACATACAACAATGCTGGAACTAGTTTTGTGAATGCAGAGATACACAGTATAAAAACCGATGTATTTATTCATCCAGAAGCTATAAACCTTTTGAGATATATTTAATATACATGAATAGATATCGATTGCATAATATTTTAGATGCAAAATACTTTTTCATTAAAAGAAAGTTCGTGAATCATACTTTCTTTTTTAATCATCTTTATATATCAAGTTATTATAAACTGATTCAAGTAATAATTATAAACGAATACTACAAGACTAAACACTTACCACCAACGTATCACTTTTGTAATCAATTGTGTGTAAGTATATGAGATATTATTTAGGTCCACATAATACTATCACAGAATATTGCTCACTCTCATTCAATAGTACAAACAGTGAACGTGGGAAGTGGAGATTATTGACAAACATTCAACTTAAAATACGGTTTTCATGGTTTTAGTGAATAACTTATTCATTTAGCCACACGGGAATCAAGTGACTGTGTGGCAAAAGTCTCACGATTTGTTAAGAAAGGTCATTGCATCTTGAGTAATAAGTTGATCAGCCTCGGAAATTACCGGAGTGTCAATTTGTGATGTTAACCATATACCTGTTGATTCATTGTTCTTTGGCCCTGTTCCGAGTGACTCTTCCCAACGGATACCAAGGATGCAAATTAATGCTAATTGGCTGCGTAACTAAGGGGCAGATTATCTTCAGTGTAATATATTTTATTCTGACGATTTAAAAAAGTGCATATCACTAGCACGTACAATTTTGAAGGCAGGAATTATTGTGGATTGAGGAAAGATTAGGGAGAAATTTAAAGATACAGTTATTCAATCTCTGAGGTGACTTTTTTATTTTTTACATCTACAGAACGACAATTCTGAACACAGTATAAAATAACATTAATTTAATGTGTACAATCACATTTTTTTATCTTACAGTGAAGGGAATGTAGAAAATTATACAACCTCAAACACAATACATATGTGTATATCTCAATACACTAGTTCAGTTCGAAGAATATCAAGATAATTTCATTGTAAAGCTCATTCGCAATTTAAGTCAACTTTCTATTATCAAGTCATGATGAGGAGTAATCCTTCGATGATGGTTCAATAATCATATTATACAGACTAACTTATACTTTTTATATTCCTAGACATTTCATAAATCAATATGTTCAAGAAACATCTGAAATAATTCAAAAAGTAGAGTGGATAATAATATAAAATATAATTTAAAATATTTGGCTGTTGAAGATTCATTGGAATTATTTGACGATGTCTTGGCTGACCATGGCTTCTAACAAAAAAGTTCTGAATGTGATTCTATAAATATAACCATATCCAAACGATTTGAGTGTGTTTTTGACCATGATTCTTAATTCTAATATCCTGTGCTGGGTGGCCCGTAACTCGTCGAGGGTTTTTGGGAAGGAACTGGATAGTTGTATCCACTGTCAGCCTGGTTGGAGGGTTGAGATTGCAGGTTCTGTTGCTGTTGTTGTTGTTGTTGTTGTTGTTGTTGTTGTTGTGGCTTGTACGGCGCAGCTTCGGGGAATTTCGCCTCGCCCTCGTAGGTGACTTCGGCGTGGAAACCTGTCTTCCAGTCAGCTGTGTAGCGGACGATTTGAAGGCGACCATCGGGAAGTTGGACACGGTATTCTCCCTTCACGTTGTCTCCGTCGCTAACTTCGTTCTGCGAGAAGTCGGTGCCGTAGTAATCGTCTTTGACGGCGTAGTTGAAGTCGTACGGCATACCAGCTTCATGGACGTGATCGGCACCGTGGTGATGCTAGAGGAAGAAACAAATTATTGATTTAGACTGGGAATGAAATGTATTATGTATATTATCTCTGTTTCCACGAGCGTTGAAGGTTCCGACCGGCCGTCACCCACATGAAGCACTACTAGTGAATGGTGGTACGTCGCTTCATCTTCCATGAACACTAGTATAATTACGCTAATATGATTTGAATTAGATAATTATTGATGGAGCTCCGATTGTCTTGGAAATATCGTTTCTAAGAAGTAGTGATATTCTTGAAGTTTGTGGATTAGCAGTTTGAATATTAATTACATTCCCGTCTATATTATATGTGAATTACATGATTGTTATTGAAATATTTCACATTTTTCCCCCAACGTTATTATTTTGTTTTAACACTCTGTCTTGTTTCTCCACAACTTCAGAACTATATTTGTATTTTAGTGAAAGAACCGAAGATATAGATGGAGGCTGTGTTTGATTGCTCAATCATTTCACTTCCGTTGATTAGAAACTGTTCATCAAGATAATCTATCACATTGCTTTGTCTATTTGAGAATCAAAAATTAGAATCGAACATTTCGTAATATCCTAATCATTGATTTGATAGACAAGACGAAACGTTATGAAATAATTATATAGTGCCAGTATCGATTATTATTTCACTTTCAACAAATAATTGACCAATAGTGAAATATGTTATCTTTGTTCAACAATGATTGGAATCGGAATCGGGGATCTTCTTTACATTTTGTTACGGTCTTAACTTTTCAAGTACTGCTTTGAATCTTATCACAGCTCATGGTAAGTTTTAATCGATGGCATTATGGCATTATGGCATTCTGAGTTATGGAGGTTTTGATCGATCGTCTCTCCTATCTCTTCTCGTGAACGCTCGGATGTTTCAAACCTGTCAATACTTTGAACAGTAGCATACGCGATTTGGTAGCATACCCTCGTCACGTTGTTTAAATTATCAAACCGACTGTAATAAAGTTTGAAAAGTATCGGTATTTTGAAGTTTTCACTATTTGCATTCCTATGATTTATAGCGATATATTGACCTATAGCCGAAAAGAATAGCGTGTATTGAATCTTATACTATGATAACTGGTTTTTTTCATAAGTTTTCTATATCTGAAACATATTAGTCCTATTATCGTTATATAAAATAGATTGTGATTTGTTTCAAAACACTGATTTTACTTTTGAAGTATTATATAATGAGGAATAAAGTATCATCTTTTGAATGCGAGTCGTGATCAAACTTGGGGCAAATAAGATATGTTTCTTTGATATATAAATAATAAATCGTGACGAATACGAAATATCCAAAACATTAACCTAATCTGAAAACTTAATTCCTAGATGGCGAAATCTTGTCTCGAATATCGGTAAAGTGTCTTTGTATATATAACTGATATTTCTTTTTGCAACAACCCGTTGAAGTTTGAGTTTTATAAAAAAAAGTTAATCATATTTTAATCGCTGTGAAGAAGAAGGTATTCAAAGATTACTCAACAGTAGGAAAGGATTTAAATTGCTCTTTTAATTTTAAATTGATGATGGTATTTATTGACTAAACGAATTCTCGACTTTTTGATGTATTACGATATCGTAAAGTTTATAGGAAATAATCGAATTACAACTTATCTAATTCTACAGATAAATGTATTATTCGTGATTGCATCTTTGCGCACAATTATTGTAATCTGCATGCAATTGGAATTAATGGATTGCACTTTGCACGAGGAAGAAAGTGAAACTACTTCTATTGCGATATTTTGATGCATTCTCATGAACATGAAGTTAGATTTGTGAATAATCGATTCGCTACTTCTTGTCACGTTCGTTAAACGAAGTAACAGATTAAATGATTGATTATAACGGAATACATTTCACAATATGTTTCAAACGTCAAATAATTGTATGAAATTGCATACATTGTATTGACATTTTTATACTCATCATCAGTCGAAAAATTCTTATATCAGAATATTTCAATTTTAGTTTTCTACTATGGTATTATTATTATTTCGGTAATGTATATTCAGTTGCGATGAATTTCCATCTGAAAGAGTGAATAATTGAGAAATGTGTGATATTTAATCACATCTCAGACTCAATTGTTATTACTGCACGTCTATATTTTCAAGATATCGTATAAGTTGACACTTACAGATACATTTGGTTAGTTTTTGATATCCTGGAAGACGCGAAGTGATACAATTGTGGAATGAACCACACACAATATCACACACACACACATACCCACACACACATACATATATATATATATATATATATATATATATGTATATATATATATATATATATATATATATATAAATATATATACATTTATATAGACAATAATCCATTACAATAATATTATATGATATAATATCGTATATCATAATATAATAAACAATATTAATCGAACATAATCATCAAACTCCTTGAATCCGATATCGAGCTGTTCGGGATGTTATAGTCATGCCATCAAAGTTACGCCATGACCGGGTCACATCTCGGTCGACACGTATCTTTCATGTCATGGCTATAAAATCTCGAACATGAATATATATATATATATATATATATATATATATATATATATATATATATATATATATATATATATATTGTATATACATATGTATATCAAAGTCGCCAAAGTTTGATATAGTGTGAATAGTTCGAATATCTCTTGTTTAGGGCACACACCTCAAGATACTGACTTATCCTTCCTATTTTACCATCACTGTATGCTATCATTTTCTCTATTCAGTTCTCTACATATGTCATATTTGAATACTTTTGAAATTCAATAATCGACAAGAATACATCAAAGCCGTAAGAGCGTGCTGTATATTTCAGAAGATACAAGTCAATTACCGTGTAAAATTGTTTGCCTCTTAAAAGCTACTGAGACCTTCACGATCATTTAATCACGTACAATCAAATACAATAGTAGGAACGGGAAACTGTGAATATCGATCTCGAAATAATCGATTATCTTTCAAATTCAACATATAATTTCCTTCGTTTTGAGTGAAATGTATGGTTTCTACCGTGTCAAGGTTATTCGAGAAGATTAAAGTTCAATTCGAAATAGCCGCATTGCAAAGCGATTCAAGTTCGTGAATAACTAGGTGTGTACCGAGATATTTGAGTGTGTATACGAGCTGAAGACCCTGGAGTACCCAATAGGGATCGACCTATCACGACAGGAGCAATTACGTATGAATGCAATCACATTTTCGATTGGTTCAGATCCGCTAATCATATTGCCATCTATTATGACGGATTTTTTTCTCATGCTTGTTTAACTAGAAGATGGGATGCATAAGAAGAAAGGCGTTATTCGAAATGTTCATATAATTTTTTGTGACTCTAGTGATTATTTATCACACGATTTAAATGTAATGGCATCTTCTCATTGTTAAATCTTCAGATCAAAACTTCTCTGAAGAAATATGGACATATTTTAATGTCAGAAATACATTATCTTCATGCCAGACCAGAAATAAAGATTCTAATTAAAATGTATGGACGTGCGAAAAGTTTCAATTGTTTACTTCTGTATTTTGTGTTTGATCATATTGGAGAATATTGGAGTATATTTTCTTCTGAAATAGTTGGAGGGTCAGTACACTCAGTCGTCACTGTCGTATGTCTACTATCACAGCAAGAAGTAGACAAAAAGACAGTGTGTCTCGTTATCTAGCTCATACTTACATGCAATGGTACCTTTGTCAAGCATTCGTGAAATTGACATGCAATTCTTCTCAACTATGATAACTGGATGGAAATAATATGTAACATAAAATACACATTTTACTTGAATATAACATTTGATTGATTGGAATGATTTGAAATGATTATTGAATGACTCAATCGATCAAATGAATTAATTTTAATACTTTTATCGATTCATATGAATTGCATGAGTTCGATTTCGATAGATTTGGTTCAATTTCGAGTTGAATTATGAAATACAAATTTTACTGAAGACCCGTAATTCATTATTGATAGCAAGTATGAGTTTAAATATTTGTGTGTCAAAAGCGTCTCCTGGACTACCTCGAAAGCGGACATTGCATGATCAGTACATCCACGGTCAAAAAGCAAATACAATAATTGTTGACATTATGCACTAAATCATTGACACTCTATATTCTAATTTAAATTCGGTTTTAAAACGACATGGCATACTTACATCATGACCACTTGAGCCATCTTGACCATTGTCTTGCTGGACGTTCGGGCGTTGGGTTTGGGGTGGGCCATAAGTCTGTTTAGGAGGGTTGTAAGCAGGAGTAGCTTGTTGTTGAGGAGGTCTATAAGCAGCTGTGGGTTGTTGCTGGGGAGGTTTGTACGCAGGAGCCACTGGTGGGACAAACGCTTGCTGAGGTGGCTTGTAAGCTGGGGGTGGAGGATTATAAGTCTGCTGAGGTGGCTTGTACGCGGGAGCTGATTGGACAGGTGGGATATATGTGTTCTGGGGAGGATTGTATGTGGGCTGGGGACGAGGGTAGCTTGTGGTGGGTGGACGGGGGGCGGGTGAAGATTGAGCCGGAGGCCGATAGACTGTTGAGATTTGTTGAGGAGCCTGTGACACGAAAGGAACCGATGGTTTGGGATAATTGTAGCCAGTGTCTGAGGGTGGTAGGTACTCGTTGTTACCACCTTGAGGGGCGGCGAAAGCTCCGACTGCTAATACGCATGCTACAAGCAGCATTTTCTGGTAACACATAAGAAGAAAACATAATTAATATACAGTATCATATACATTCATTATTATCTAAATCCACTATAGTAATTCACATCTCAGATGGAAAAGAAGGAACTCTCATGGTATTTACAACCTGTGTTCTTAATGATTTATTTTTTATTTTGGCCTCGGGAAGATACTTGCGAACCGCTTATTAAGAGATTTTGTTTTGATAAAAGTTGAAGATTGAATCATAATAAGGATGTATTTACAGTCTCATCATCGGGTTATTATAGGTCTGACAGCTTCTCTAACAAACCTGGTTTACTACTTCGAGTGAATAAATCACCACTGCAGTATTATACGAAGCATTCGTATAGATCAGGGTCACGAGGCCTCACTTGTGTAATAACTATGTATCGTTTCTCTGTAATATTCCAGATTTCATTTTTGTAGATGTATTTTATTGAGAAAGGTAGAATGAATCCAGAGATAATATTCTCAATATTGATTACTATTTTCATTGGAATGACTCATATTTATGTTTTCATGGATGTGTATCCAAACTTCATTGTATTCAACGACAAATATATATTATTTTCATTTTTTGGAAATCAATTGATATAAATTATTGCTCAGAAGCATAACATTTCTGTGGAATGATTTTAATTTTCAGACATTTAATTTATATGGTAAAACTTTCATTTGATAATATTTAATAAAATGGTTGTATGATATAATATTCATTCCCTGTTTGTCAGTGTCTATTTCTATAGTCACACGGCCTTCCAGCATATGCTTTTCTGTATTATGACATTTTTGTATGATGTGACATGAAAGACTTTTTCTACAAACCTAATTGTTCTGACCTACTGTGTTTATTCTAAAATTCATATACATAACTGTGACTGATGAGGTATGAGTATGACGAACGAAAAAAAAAATGCGCCGTATTTTGATTATAACAAATTTATAAAGTCGATGAACAAAAACAATTTCAAGTTGCCAAAAGTCAGTCCGAAATCAATGTACCATTACATTTTTCCATCACACTCTCAAGCAAATGCCTTGATCATTCGTGTTACATTAGTTGAAAATCAATAACTTGTCGTTAAACAAAACTCATGCCGTCCACGAAATACATTCCAGGCTTAAAATTGTTCTAATTTCTATCAGCGCACATATTATCAATGAGAACACTATATTCCACGATTGTCTACACATGATGATAATAAACACAAACACACCTTGAAGAACGCCATTGTTGCACACTTGTTATAGTGCTCCTGAGTTATAACAGATGCACACAAATCAACACAATACTGATATCAACACTCGTGCCACAATCACTTTATATAGTTTATGATAAGTTGTGGCGGAGGGATAGCCAAAAACCAAGATCATCTTCGACGCACAGGGGAAATACCTGGAAAAATTACAACTATAAACGGATGTATTCGCAATTCGGTTGTGATTGTGAAGGGAAGGGTAGAGCGGTGGGAGGAGGGGGATATCGAATTTTATTTCCACAGATGTGAAATAAGTTGGGTGGGAAAACGCTTTCATGATACCAATAGGCAATGAAGGTGTGAGAGAAAGAGAGGGGGCATACGGCTGTTGATATTAGATGTTGTGTACAGAGGGAGAGTGAGAAAGAAAGAGAGAGAACGATAGAGAGGGATAATGCATATTATATTAGACAGATGAGAGGAAAACCACATTCAAGGTATTTGAGAGTGAGAGTTGTCAGGGTGGAAGGGGTGTTCGTTGCTGTGGGAGGACAGTGGTTGGTGCGGGAAGGGGGGGGGGATGTTTAGGTAGAGCAGATTGGTGAGTTAGTATATTATGTAAGACCAACATTATTACGTGTCGTGACATACATCGTCCGGAGCCCGCTCTTTCTCTTTCTTTTATTCCATTACCCCTCTTCTCATTCTTCTTCTTCCTCATACTCTATACACAACCTATCTCACATCATCCCACAGATTCAGTTTCAGTCAACTTCTGACTGTGTTTTTTCACGCCTATCGTCCTGTGACCTTACATTAGTTCCCGTTTCTTTGCCTCCACATTTCAACGACCTTCGGAGATGAGAAGGAACTGTATGTCTCTAAAGCTATGCGAGCATCTATCCGACAGTCAATTACTTTTGACAGAGGATCCACAACTTTCCACTCATTAGAGCTACCGAATTACTAGCGTCACACAGCGCACCGTCTAGTGACAACTTGGACGTAACTTTCTGACAGAAAATAATAATAGGATTCTCTTCACGACTGTATGTTGATGTAAAAAGTGTGATATCTTTTGAGTAGCTGACTGTTGTGGATTATTTTGTCTCTTGGACAATATTTTTTCCTTTGGATCTTCAAATTATATTCTCTTTGTCGTAACACAATTTTACCGTTCTGTACATCGGCCAACCAAGTATAAAAAGTTATACTTAATTATACCGACAATTGAAATATGCGAGGGGTTGATAAATAGGAGAGCAATTGTGCGGAGTGTGATACAAACTGAATCCGATAATATATATATATATATATATATATATATATATATATATATATATATATATATATATATATATATATATATGTATATATATATATATATATATATATATATATATATATGTATATATATATAAAATATATATATATATATATATATATATATATATATATATATATATACATATATATATATATATTCTCTATATAGGGTTTTAACGACGCACTGTCGTGATGACTAAGATCTATTGGCGTCGAATGAATTATTAATGAGATGATGGGATGATGAGATGAAGGTTTTATGGGTATGGGAAGATAGTGGGAAGGAAGCGGTCTTGGCCTATATTTAGATGAGCGTAGCGAAGCTTTCCATTTAACACCCTGAAAAAAAATGGGCTTCGTTTTTATGTTTTTTTTTTTTTTTTTTTTTTTGTAATTATGTACGCGGCATACAGGTCAGAGAAATGAATCAATCAACTTGAAACTTTTTCTAAACGTTGGTGTCATGGCAGAATAGGTTGGGATTGTAATTCAGAGAAATCGTTTGGAAGGTTTTTCCGGAAAATAATCGGAAAGTTTGTAAAATCCTCATAAGAATAACCCGGAGGAAAAATACTTGAAAAACAAGAATTTTTCAAAAGCTCTCAAATTCTCACAGAATATGAAAAATACTATTATACACCTTTTCAGAGATGCTTACAACAATCGAATGAGAAATAATGAAGAAAACGCAATAAATGTGTACATTTTATTGAATATTTGGATCAATTGGTTTTGCAAAGTATTTATGCGACAGGTTGCAGGTTACTATAAATATCAACAAGTTGCAGGTGAGGTTTTTGAACGTTTGAAGTAAGTCAAGGTTTGTAGATGTAAATGGAGCTGACAAGTTATTTTTCATTCTAGATTGCCATACTTCTAAGCTCATCTCACAACGCGCATCCCGCGTTTTCCTAGTGTAGGAACCATCCCGGCATTAGCCCAGACTACAGAGGGAAACCTCAAGAAAACCCTGTGAAGATGGACGGTAGCGGGGATCGAACTGGGTCCGACATGCCCACCGCCTCCCGGTTCTCATGAAGCAAGTGCGTTAAGCACTCAGCTACATGTGCCGGTAATAAAATATTCAGTATATTCATATACAATGTTAGTGATGATGATTAAAGCTATCATGAGGGAAGTGAAGATGAAAATGTGTTTACAGTCAATATATGTACAATGTGTAAATGAAAGAATGGCTGAGATTTACAGTTCAATTAGCTTTTTACAGCTGCAGATATTTATCGATGAATTATATATTCACGTGAATCTTGACTACTATTCAGTTATAACGAATCTTAACATATCACCAATGATATTGAGTATGTAGGGATACTTGATATAAAACAAACTACTTCCGGTTACCAGTTCTCCATTTATCATACTGAGTTCCGCATGGGACAAAAACCGTTTGATCGAGAATTCAGTATTATCCGTTAGCGATATATCATTGATAAAAATTAAACTTCACAATCTTCGAGATGAAAAGTTGTTATTAAATAATCTACTGCAATAATGATGAAGTTATTCAAGCATGAACCTCTGATAGGCCAAATACAAAATGCCTTGTTACTTATTCATGTTCCCTTCTAAACATGTTATACATACAATTGTACATTTATCCAACTGGTCACTTTCAGATTCTCAAGTCGAATTTCACTAACGAACCTGCACTTATTCGGTTAAAAATAAATGAAAATAATCACATTTCACCCGGAGGGGACAGCAAGTACGATTATCCCGGCGAGAAAGATTATTTAACGAAATCCTTACGACAACGCCTCTTGGAAGCATTTTATGAAAAATGCGGTTACACTGCATTACCTAATGATATACCTAAGTACATACAGTCACCCTATACGTGTGCGGCCAGTGGGCATTGTAATCTAGCATGCTTCCGTATCGTCGTGTTTCGTGCCTAGCATATAATCTTTTCCTGCAACCAGTTGAATATGCATCTCAACCAACTTCAGCACCGATATGTGTCACGGTACGATACCCAACTAGTTCCCTATCTTCGATAAGATACGAAATAAATCTACACATCTTCTAAACAAAGGCCAATCTCAATAAGGAATTCAAGATTTTTTGTAATTGATTTTTTTTTATGGTGTAGAGTCATTATGATGATGCTCTATGAGGATGGTTATGAAAGAATAGCCTCCGGCAACGGCGTTTTTTTCCGAATGAATGAAGGACGTCTACTGTACTCATCAGTCGCTCCGGTTAGGCCTAATAAGTGCATGGACCAGTAATCATACATCTGGGAGATGATGAGGTCGAGAGGTGAAATCCAGGCTTCCGCTTAATGCTCGTATGGAAATAGTCGTGATGTAGATAGATAACTATTTATAGATTTGAACGAGATTGAAAAATGTGTTTGGTCACTGAAAGATGAAATTGTTTTCATTTTACGTAATGAAAGTCGAATATTTGTACACATATGTTTATGATAAATGAGTTGTTGAATGCATCAAGTGATTTACATTATCATCATTTTCATCTTACTCAACAATTTTCATTATTCATTATATTCATCTTACAGCTGTTTTATATGTTGATCGTGTGTCTGCGGCTGTCATATATCACATATTCATATATATATATATTTATATATATATATATATATATATATATATATATATATATATATATATATATATATATATATATATATATATATATATGATTAAATCAATTTCAGCCTAGCGTTTCGGTGAGGTTGCACACACTCTGATCACAGGCAGTACACAATGAACTTATCTATCAAAAAATTCGATGCAAAAGCTAAAACAAGAAGTAATGATGAAAAAAATTTAAAACAAAAAAAATTTTGATCCAAAAAGCCGTTCGAAAAATCGATTGAATTCATCAATTCACATGAATATGGATCAAGGAATTATATTTTCAAAACTATATATATATATATATATATATATATATATATATATATATATATATATATATATATATATATATATATATATATACATACATACATATATATATATATATATATATATATATATATATATATATATACATATATATATATATATATATATATATATATATATATATATATATATATATATAAATATATATAAATATATATATATATATATATATATATATATATATATATATATATACATACATACATATATATATATATATATATATATATATATATATATATATATATATACATACATATATATATATATAAATATATATAAATATATATATATATATATATATATATATATATATATATATATATATATATATATATACATACATATATATATATATATATATATATATATATATATATATATATATATATATATATAAATATATATAAATATATATATATATATATATATATATATATATATATATATATATATATATATATATATATATATATATATATATATATATATATATAATATATACATATTACCATCTCTCAAATTTTTGCGGACATAAGTGATGTTTGAATTATTTTCAGGATTGTTCCGCCCACCGATGGAAACATGCCATGTAAACGGTTGACTACACTCTGTCACAATTTTGCGACGTTTCTACTCGAGTTCTACTCGAGACTAGATGGTGGATTGTGTAATCTATCCGAAACGTCGCACAATGGTGACAAAGTGTAGTCAACCGTCTACACGGTATGTTTTTAACGGTAAGCGGTACAATCCTGAGAATAATTTTAATATATATATATATATGTATATATTTATATATATATATATATATATATATATATATATATATATATATATATATATATATATATATATATATATATATATATATATATATATATATAATAGTCTTTGTTCTCAATGACGATAAATAGTATATACAGCTATATATGTACAATATCCATCCAAGGTTATTTTTATCACCAATTGATGTTCAATATTCAGGGATTTCAAAAAACTATGTTTCACATAATAATGTTATCAATTCATCAATATCAATTTTCCTCACAGTTCATATTACTTTTTCACTACAACTGTCGGGCTACATTTTCTGGGTGCGCAATATTTCTATTGATCTGATCGCCATTTGACCATCATTTAATCACCCGAACTTAATCCGGTTGTTGGAGTTATTCACGTTGTATGTGGGATGAGTCGTAAAACTCGGGTTGCCTCAGAAAAGGTGAGGGCATCGTTAAGTGATGGTCAGAAATGACATAATTATTCACATCCACTTCTTCGCCCAGGACCAGTCAATAAAAACATCCACAGTACATGATTGATGAAGAATGTTGTGTTATATTTGTACTAGTAATTACCAACTATACGTGATAATTATTGTAATTCACACACAATTTCATAACAAATTGTTTTTATGGTAATGATACTGTCTTTACGTAATTGTACAACTGGGCAATCGTTTTACTTCACTACAGATTCTATTTCGTTTATAGTGTGATGTGATATTTTTCTCTTATTATATGTAATTTGCATAGCAATTAATTTTAATTACGTGAAATGATTATACTTTTATGCGATAGCCTACATTTAACTTGAAGCTTTAATTGTCAGTTGGATGAGAAACAATATATAACATTTTATCACCGAAAACATTTCCCGCGTCGCTTACAAACAATGCTCACAACATTTATACTTATCTAATTAAATTGTTATTTATTGTAGAATAGTAAAATCGTATAAAGTGGTTCGTACAGCTGATGTGCCAAGTATTGCACTTCGAAATCCAAAGTAGAAGCAGAGTCGAGTTTGAGATCCGTGTATGGAGTGGATATATTCACTTATTCATCACTCATTCATTCAATGACCCATACACCTATTCATTCATCAGGTTCATTTATTGGGATTGAGTTCCGTATGTACGTACTATAGGGGACTTCATTTTGATATATACTCCACAGATCCATATAATATATATAGAAAGATACTCATTGGAATTACGTATTGATTCATTACATCATATTACGTCATGTGTAGTACGTTCTTTCGTCCGTTCTATTATTCGATTCAATTTTCGTTCGATTCCTCCGCCAAAACCACAACCTAAAAGCTTATTCACTTTTCTTCAATGTTATCCAATTATTTGTTCACGCTTCAACTTTGTATGCCAAAGAGCGTCAAATAAACTATAGAAGTCCGCACCTCTAGATGAAAATGTTACGTTCTATTAAAATTGAGAATATAGGAATATTTGGGCGCCGTGTCATAAATTATGATACCTCTGAAAGAGCGGGTGAAAAAATACGAACTATTTGTTAGCCAATGAATGATTAGGGGATGGTTATTTGGACTGCTACTCTTGAAGTTGTTGTATTTTATTCTATTGATTCCCAATATGAATACATACAAGTTCACAAAATTCCACAAAACCTGATCAGGCTTGTCTGTGGTTTTAAATAAGGAAAATACTATGTTGGAAATAAACTAGGAAAACGCGTTATGTGTTTCCGCGTTGATGGATGAGCTACTTACATCAACTTATATCTTTGGATTGGTTATCTATATATATCCTATACACCTTGAGATCCAAAAAATTGAGTCACTGCCACCCTATATCCCAATCGATTCCTATGATAATAAAGAAGGCTTTGTTTTAATAGTTCACAGTTAATTGTTGACATCTGTTGCTTGTCGAATCGAATCGAATGTTAAGGCTTAGAGGCACGTCGACAGCTAGGTCATTTTGTGCCTGCTTGTATTTGATAGGTATCTTAATAGCTTTAAGTGATTTACAAAAATTACATTAAATATTTTTTTACATCAAAACGGCTGCTTCGATTTGAGTGAAAATCCGGAATAATGTGTATCATTATTAGGCCTATATTGAAATTTCCCGAGAATTTGAATTCTCTTGGATGAAATATTTTTGACGAATTTTTTCCTCTGGGTTATTCTGATGGGATTTTTGAAACTTTGAAATGAGTCTTCTCAGAAGTGGTTCAACCGATTGCGCCTCAAAACTCTCGAATCAGATAAGGGCACTTTTGTATGCCAAGTTTCAATATATTTTGAATTTTCATTTGACATGCGGAGCATTCAAATTTTCAATTTGAAATTGAGTCTTCGCTCCGCTCATCCAATGATGAATGATGAAAAATGAACAACAAAATAATGACGACACATCTCAAGATAATCTGAGTGGAAAGAATGAAAAGAATGATAATGAATATAAAGTTGGGGAGAATGAAAGTATGATAGAGGATATTTGTTCACAATCAAGAAGTTATAAATATATGACATTCATGAAGAATGAACCCTGATTTCCTTAAAGATAACTTAATTATTTCAAACTTACAGAGAGAACAAAGCTGTTACACCACCAAAAGAATGATGATAAAAATGCACATCAAAAATATATCATAACAATGACCATAACATAAACACAATAATGGAGTAATTTTTTTTTAACAACATCGAAACTTGATACAAAATTATTCAATAATAACTAACTAGAACTAAATGACTGAATAATAACTGAAAGATTCCTACTTACAGCATTATCGAGTCAATAGAATGATATAAACAAGTCATAGGCAAGTAATGTGCATATGAGTAATATCTAGACTGATACAATATGTCACAATAATAATTCTTATTGTATAATTTTGTATGAATTGATATGAATAGTACTAACTTGGTGAAAAAAATCGAAATTCATTTTCAAATACCCGTCTCAGTACCTGATGAACATCTCACTACTATATTTATGTATTGATGTGTATGTTACTATCATTTATTAATATTATCATAATAATGTGTCATTATGTACTATTATGTTATGTTATTATCATGTATTGATGTATATGTGCATGTAAGAAAACATATATAATTATAACACCACATGTAAAAATAACATCAGTACTCGTTCCAATCATGAATGAAACAGCCGGATCGTTTGTATGAAGGTACAAAACTGTATCATGAGTTACCATACAGAGAATAAAATCAATCGAGAGTTTTAATTCTTATGAGAAAAAGTTGAAGCAGTACATTCTGAATTATTCTTTGTAAACGATTGACGAATATTTCTCTAGCTGCACATCTCAACAATAATCGTTATACATTAACTTCTATCCTAACTTCTATATCATTCATTTCTTATTCATTGGACAATGTTTTAATGTGTTTGTATACATGTGCAGAATGTTGTTTGAATGGTTTTGTATTCAATCTATTGTATGTCTGAAATGATTTGTAAGTTTGAATGTAATTATTTATATATATATATATATATATATATATATATATATATATATATATATATATATATATATATATATATATATATATATATGTATCAATGATTTGTCATATCAAATCAAATCAAATATTGCATATAATGTCAATTTCCATGGATTAATAAAGAGAATCAATATCAATCAATATCAATATAAGGACAGAATGTCTCAAATATTGTCGAGGTTATGTAATTAGGAAATAATGATACCAAAAATTGCTACATTCGAAGTGAATTGTTAACTTTCCACGAGTGTCTGCTAATAACTATTTACAAACGGTCAAAGGTGCTCGCAGCGATACTTTTCGAGCACAATGAGAGCAGTGTTGTTATTTTTTTTCATATCCACATCAATTTACACCTGAAAGCTGAATCTCTATAAGAGATTATATTCTCATATATAATCATAGTCCATTATTTTAAATCATTTTGAAAGTTGAAATAATCAAAAGTGGTTACTATGACCATTATACAACCACATAAGTAAGTGACAAAAACCATTCGAAACAATTATTATGTCACCGTACATACACACTCACATCGTTTTTAATTTGCTTCACTAATTACACTATTTTCTTCGTTTTCCTTTCTCCTCTTTTATCGTTGCACCGAAGTAATCGTTTGGTTTTATTCTATCTGATGAAATGGCCTGCAATGTTTCAGTAATGTGCTCAAGCCCAGTCTTGTCTTCACACGTTCAGTAGACTTCAAATTGGGTAACGAAGCGTATTGTGAGATAACCTACTATATCAAAAGTATAATAGAGATCTGTAGGATATGTCCAAGGGTGAAGAAGGTTTGGTAATTAATATCAGAATGAATTGTTCATTCTATTTTTCACGGTGCGTGTTTGGCCTGAAACGCAATGTCATATATTTATATTGCAATAATGTAATTGGCCTTCCCAATGGCATAAGATGCTTCTAGATGATGACTCACCTTGAATTCAAAGTTTCACCACAAAGAAGAGTAAGAAAGAGTCAATGAAATTGATGCTGAGACGGTTATTATCCTAGATTTCTTGGTAAGGTTTGTTTTTTATTGATCTTATTTTTCACCCAGACATAGAGATATGAACCTTGGAATCTGAATCGGAACAAGAGAGCGGAAAGAGTTGTTATAAGATTTTCCCTCGATGCAATGAGTTTTCTCAGCTTCACTGTTCGTGCATCATTGGCTAGCATGGTTACGATTTTTTACATTGTGTTACCATGTGCGTGCATGAAAGTCATGACACATTTTTTACTATCAATTTTTGAATTCAACGCCATACATTTTCACATGGAAAAAAGTTCAAAGTTTCCGAAAAAAGATGAATCGATTTGAGAATGAATGGAGAAATGCATTAATGATTGCATCTAGTGGAGCTTCAGCTCGGAAGAATCAGGCATTCACATTGTTTGTACGAACTACTCAAAGAGATTTTTGAAAAAACTGTTTCTCCGAAACCAAATACTTGCTTCATGTAATCCGGGAGGTGAAGGGACATATCGGACCCGCTTGGACCCCCTCCACCGTCCATCTTCACAGTTTTTTTTTCGTGGTTTCCCTCTGTAGTGTAGACTAAATGCCGTAATGGTTCCTACAATATAGGCCACGACCGCTTCCTTCTACTATCCTTTTCCGTACCCATAATACCTTCATCTCACCATCCCATTATTTCATTATTCATTCATCCGACGCCAATTGATCTTATTCATCATTACAGTGCGTTGTTAAAACCTAATATATGATATGATATATCGATATATCAATATATGAATATAATATGATGGTCGAAGTTGCATCAATTTTGCTGGCAGTAATATGATGATCACCAACATATCTATGGAATGATACCGCAATGTTCAGCAGCATCTGAATCTCGGAGCTCTTTGACACTGATCACGGATGGAAATATTCCGAGTGCCAGTTTGTGCCAAAGTTGAGAGACTGACATTTTGTCGGTGCTTCTGGTAATCGCACCAATAAACATAATTGAAACTCATCAAGTGCTCTGGCGACCAGAGAATGTGTTCCATTCCATGCAAGTGTAATGCGAATGGTTTATGATGCACCAAAATGTGCATCCGCAAAAATGAATGACACCAGTTGACAATGACATATCAGACAGAAAAAAAAATTAACAATAGATTTTCTTTGGGATACAAAGTGGATGAATTAGGTTTCAACTTCATCTTACATGTGTGAAAAACCATGATCAGTCATCATAATCAAGATCATAACGAGATCTATGCATGAATAAACGAGTACTCTGTATAAATAAACGTTATTATGACATGAGTACGACATCTAACATTTTCATTGTACTTGAAGCGCTAAATCCTATAATCCAAAGGAGTCACCTAATCATATTATATCTTTGAATTGTGTCTTATTTATATATATATATATATATATATATATATATATATATATATATATATATATATATATATATATATATATATGAATATATATATATATATATATATATATATATATATATATATATATATATGAAACATAAATATACATATATTGAACTATGCTCTAATTGACTCTAATTGAACTACGGTCGAATTTTCTTCTTCTCATCAC